>JABYQU010000008.1:0-600000 GCA_022264855.1 Lenzites betulinus | reverse complement strand
GCGTGCAAGAACGCCCCGAGCCGCGGGAGGCCGTCTGCGAGGGCGGACGGGCTGAGCGTGAACCAGTACTCGGTCGTGCCAGGCCCAGTCACTGCGTTTCGCGTCCCGCCGTTCTTGCTGATGAACTATCGGAACAGCGTCAACAACACAATGGATGCGCGAGCGCGCAGGACTGTAATTTAGACCGTTTGGCGCAAGCGGGATGTCCGTTTGTCTGCACTCACAGAGTGGTAGTCGCTCTCTGAGGGATACGCCTCCGAGCCCTGGATTAGGCGGACAATAGCGCGATAATGCAAAACCCAGCACGCAACGACCCGCCGTCCAGCGCTGGTCAGCCAACCAGAGCGCGATGCGAAGGACGGTGATGGCTCGCCTTCGTGATCATATGTTCGCAGAAATGCGCTAGGCCCGGCGCGTCCTCCTGCATTGTGGGGGACACACAAACGAAAATCAGCATCAGCTGTAGATCTGGACCACCCGTGTCCCGCGCGCCACAGACATGGATAGCACCAAATAATAATACAGTGGCCCGCGCCATCGCAACATCGAATTCGAAGGCGCTGATAGGCACGGTCCAAATCCGAAGCTATAGAATGGGGCACGCACTGGGTCGAGCATGTACCCCACGGCCAGTGCGAGCGACGCAGCGGCCCTGTCCGCGGCGGGGTCGTGCACGAGCACGGCGCGGAGGCCATTGTGCAATTCGATAATCCTGTGCGGGCGGTCGTCGAGCGCAGGTGTCTGCAGCGTGCCGCCGAAGAGGCGGAATCCCGGGACATCGCCCGTGGGCGGGATGTGCGTCCAAGTCGACATGGATCGGGCCTGGGAAGCTCGCGAAGCTAGGGGCAGGCGATTGCGATTTGAGGGTACCGGTTGAGGGATCCGGTGGCGCCGCGCGAGGGTCGAGGAGGGGAGGAAGCGAGGCCGCGGAGGCTTTCTGGGAGTGGTTCCGACGGCCACGCCGAGCAGACGTGGATGGCCCAGGCTGGGCTCTCGCCTGCGATTGCAAAGAAGCACCTGGCGCGGGCACGCGTGTCGCTTAGAGCTTCGAGCTTCGAGATCGGAGCGAGTCTGAGTAGTGCGTGCGCGAGAGGCTAGGGCGGGGTTGGGTCTGTTGGGTGCGTCAGTCGATCACCGTGGGACGCTGGCGGCACCGTATTAATGTGGCTGCTATCCCGGAAGAGGCAGGTGTGGCCTGGAGGCTGGAGGGCACCTTTGCGAGCGCCCGAGGCTAAAGCTTCCCCAGGCCCCCGCTCGCATCGCGGGGAGCGGGCTCTTTGCGCGCGCCCACGACGAGTCGACAGCCGCCCCGCATGTCGGAACGAACGGCGAGTGCAGTGCGCGGCATGTATGCGAAACCTGCGCGCTGGCCAAGCGAGCAGTGCGTCTCATTCACGTACAAGACGGAGGAAGGCAGTTGTTCCGGCCACCATGTACGGGCCGGCTTCCTGAGCCCTCTCTCACGTCAACGGCTTCCTCGCACTCTATCGTGGACGGGGATTGGTACAGCGCAGGGCGGGCGGCGAGAAGACACAGGCGAGGGTCTGGACCGGGGGCGTCGCTGACGCACTTGTGATCGCCCTGCGATGATATGTGCGCTGTATGGGCAGGCGAGATCTGGGGTGGCAGGGGCTGCGGGCCACCGCATGCGACCTCGAGCGGACGGCCGATTTGCGTTGGACTGGCGAATCGCGGGAGGGCAGGGAGGGCCCCCGCCCTTCATTTTGGAGGTCCGTTTCAGATTGGCTGCTTGCGAGGCCTGGGCCGTGCTCACGAGCAGGAGAGCAGCGCCGGGCGAGGGGAACGGTGGCCACCGAGGCACGCGCGCCTGTCCGGATCGATGCGTCCGTGTGGCGAATGCGCGCAGGCGCCGTCGACGGAGGGCAACTATCACGCGGGGGCAGTCAGTCGTACCCTTGTTATGCAAGTGGCACGGCGGACGCTCGAGACCCGCGCAGGCTCCGCCAATTGTTCCGCAGCGACGAGCAGATCGAATGATGCGTTTGCGCTCGCGCTCCCCAAATCCGGCTTCTTTGTTCTGTCCTCCGCCTCCGGGTCCAGGCCCTCGTCACTCGGGCCCTCCGCGCGCGCCTCCCATGCAATTCACCCCCCGCATGCGCCGTTGTCATAGCGCGCCCCGGTGGCCACGCGTGGGCTCCTCCACCGCTGCGCGAACCGAGGACCCGATGTGTGATCGTGGCCAGCCACTCGCAGCTGCCCTCCCTCGGCCTCGGAACGAATCTGCAGATATGAGAGACAGCCGTCGCGGACCTGCTCCCGGAACGCGACCCCCTCGTATATATAGGCGCGTCCAGCCCCCAGCCGCCACTCTCTGAATCCCTGCGCCGTCGCCGCAGACAGACCGCCCACTCCGAGCTGCCGTCGAGCGAGCTGCTGCACGAGCTCCGGCACATCCTCCCCCCGCCATCCCCGCCACTCTGTGCATTGTCCGCACGAACGCTCGCTCCAGCCAACGACAGCGCCGCACGTTCCAACCCCGCGCACAGACCATACGTGTGTGGCTTTCGGTCTCACTTCCTTTCAAATCGTGTTGATTTTTCCGCGCGCGAGGCAGCCCGACCGAGCACTCCTTTGATTCGGCGCGCGCCCTCCTTTGTGTCACCCTGCGCGACCCCCGCAACGCACGACGTCACACGCCCCGTACCCTACGCGGGCCTCGACCACGACCACGCACGCACGCCACCCCGCGGCTTCATATAACCCCGGCGCGATCATGACCAGCGTGATGACGGCCATGCCATATTACGCCGATAGCTACGAGCGGCACCAGTGCCACTCCGCCGCTGCGCAGATCCCGAAGTACGACGCCCACAGCATGCACGCTCGCCACACCCAGCAGAGCTCGTGCCACTCGCGCACCCATCTGTAAGCCCAGTGACGTGTATGCTCGGCAGGCATCTGATCAGATCTATCGCGCGGAACAGGGAGATGCACCAGGACGACCGCTACGCCCCCAGCACCTCGACGACGACACCGTCATGGGAGCAGCGGGCGCAGCATCATGTCCCCCCTCCGAGTCTTGTCGGCAGCATGCGCCTCGAAAACAGCACCGCGACCACGACGTGGGGGCTCAACGGCACCTTCGCGGGATCCCGCACGTCCGCGCGCCCCGCCGCCCCCGCGCAGGAGAGCAGCGGCAGCGCGTGGAGGCAGACCCGCGAGCGTCACGTTTCCAGTCCGCGCGAAGAGGAGTCGAGCGACTCGGAGTCCAACCCGTCACAGTCTGTGGCCCCGATGAGCCGCCGCGGGTCGCGCGCGGGCATCCTCCCAGAGATACCCAACCGCGCGCCCGCGCTCTCCGAGAGCGACATCATCCTCGGCACGTCCAGCAACAGCCGCCGCTCCCCGCTCGCCACGACTTCCGAGCGCGAGAACGCGCGCCTGCCGCCGATCCGCTCGCGCGCGGCGATGGACGAGCAGCACCGCGACTCACCTTACGACCCCGCGTGCCCCCCCGCGAAGCGCGCCTGTGTGCAGCTTCCGCCCTTCCAGGAGCTCATCAAAAGATCTACGCCCTTGTTGTCGCTGGCGTCGCCCCCGTGGTCGCGCGCGTCGTTCACGGCGAGTAGCTACAGCGGCCGGACGAGCACCGTGAGCCCGCCGCCCAGTCCGAGCCCCAGCGTCGCGTCGTTCTCTGCGGACGCGCACTCGAGCGGCCAGTCGGTGACGGATACCGACCCGACTGAGGACGAGGATGTGATGATGGACAAGCAGCACCAGCATGAGCGCTACACAGCGGACAGGACGTTCGAGGCGCGCCCATCTGCCCCCCTCGACGACGTTGCCCACGCTTCTACAGCTGTGCTCCAGCCGTTCAAAACCAATACCTTCGTGCATGTCGCGCCCCAGCCGCCGGCAGACGCTAGCCAGGGGCGCAGGGGGAAGCGCCAGAATGTAGACGCCGAGGACGAAGTGAAGAAACCGCGCCGTCGTGGAGAGCAGAAGACCCCGCCTCAAAAGAAGTACCGCTTCGTCGCGAGCAGGCTTTCTGGAGACGTTTCCTCCCCTCCTGAGACTGGATCGTCCGACGGGGATGAGCGAGGCCGCCCTGATGCTGTAGCGGCGAACGGCGCGAAGCGCAAGTACACGCACTCGCCCTCCCCTGCGCTTTCTTCTAGCCCGGACATTCCGCTTCCGACAGCAGCCACAGCGCAGATTTCGAGAGTGCCAGCCAAGTCCCCAGTAGCGTCGTCTGGAAGTCCCCCCCAGTCCCAGCCCCAGCCCCAGCCACAAGGTCAAGCGCGTACCCCTGTCGACCCTCCCAAGCGGCGCGGACGGCCACCGCGCCCCGCATACGACATCGAGTCCGTCGCGCCAATCGACCCCGATTCGCCCGAGGGCCAAGGCCAGTTCCCCGTCTACTGTTGGCAGGGGGAGGAGCAGCCGATGGCTTGCCAGTTCCCCGCCTGCGGCGCGCTGCTGACGGGCAAGAAGTCAGACGCGACGTCGCACCTGAAGGAGCACTTCGCCGACGTAGGCGGGCGGATGCTCGTGTGCCCTTGGGACGCGGTCAACGAGCATGGCGTGCGCGCGCCGTGCGGGAAGAAGTTCAAGGACAGCGCGAACATGGGCCGGCACGTCGCGACGAAGCACCTCCTCTCGGAGAAGTACGAGTGCGGGAAGTGCCACCGTGCGTTCGCGCGTCGCGACGCTGCGCTGCGGCACATGAAGACGATGTGCAGCCCTGAGAAGGAGCTGCGGCGGGCGGCGAGGCGGATGGCGGAGAAGGACGTGGAGTCGGAGGATGAGAACGACGCGGGTCAGTGACCGTTTGCGTGCGCTGGAGAGCGTAGGCGCTGACCTGAGGTTGTGTTGCAGACAAAAGTGGCACTTCCAGCTCCAGAGAGGAGTGAGAGGCCACGCTTGTGTGGCACGCCGTCTAAGGCAGGACACATACGTATAACACAGGGATGCTTAGACGCACGATACCCGGGATACATTGGACTGTGGGACTGTTGTAGTTAGGACTAAACGTCGTGTAACAGTTGGACTGGATGTAGCATACCCTTATACCACCAAACTTGAGAGTTCGCCTCGTTATGACACGTTTGGGATGAAAAACGCGCCCCTGGATGAGTTCGGCGAGTGTCTATAGGTTGACCCAATTATCAGCCAGAGTTTAAGAGGATGTTCTTGAGTTAGTATGCGAGTCCACTGGATGACATATGAGATGTCAGTGCGCAAACCTGATGAGCATATAGCCAGTAAAATATTGCTGAAGAAACGCACATGACACGCTTATTATGAGCCACTGAGTCAAACAGAAAGGCTTCGACAGAGAAAGCATAGAGGGAGGAAGACGGAGGGAGAAGGAGAAGAAGCGGTGGCTGCCGACTCAGCCACAGTCGCGTTACGGGACGCGTTGTCACACTAGGACCGTCACACGTCGCGTACTTAAGCGCCTTGGCGTCGATAGCCTTCGCTCCTTCGGTCATTCACTCTCTCGGCTGAACTACTGGAATCTTTGCCTGTATGGAAGTCTCATCCGCCCGACTTTACACGAGACTCAAACCTATGCGGCATTCTTATATACTACCTCCATGCAGGAAGCATAAGCGAGGTCCCGCACTATATGACCATGATCGTTAGAAGTTGTTGGGTCAATGTGAAGTAGTGCGTCCGGCAGCGCAAGTGAAGGCCATTCCTTTCACTATACCACTTCGAACATTGAGCGAACAACGTCTTACGCTTGACGGAGACGTTCCCTTATTCTAGTCTTCTAATCGGGGACCAAACCTATATAGTCTGCAGTACTTAGCGATCGCCGTTTGTTAGGTCTATCATCTGCATCATGCCTCCCTGCTTTCTCGTACTCGTGGCTCTCATAGCTGGTGCTCTCGCCCAAGGCAGCATTTTTCTTGAACTTTCCGGGCCAACATCTGTGGCCAACGTCGAGGACCTCAAGGTCGTCACTGCCATCACTAATACGGGCGATTTGGCCCTCAAAATCTTGAACGACCCCAGCAGTCCTCTGTCGAACCTTCCGACTGATACGTTCACTATCATCAACCGCGATGGTGCCAGTCCGGAGTTCATCGGGATCGCAGTAAGCAATTCTTTTTTGCATACACTGGGAATGCGTCTTACTACGCATACATAGGTCAAATATGCCCCTCACGTCGCCGCATCCTCGCAAGACCCCGCGGCGTACACCCATCTAGCTCCTGGTCAGTCACACAAAATCGTGCATGACCGTAAGCATCCATTTCGTTCAATACTCAGATTCGACACTCATTGCTATGCCCAGTGTCGCTTGCGTACAATTTCTCCACATCCGGACAGGGACAATACAACGTCAGCGTTAAGAGTTCCAGCGCACTTTTCGATATATCCGGAGGATATCTATCGGCCGCGCTTCCCATTGATATTGCGAGCAAAGGCCCCGCTAGGCATGTTGTCAACATCTCGGGCTCTCTCTCTCCACCTCCCTCCCGCGCGACCCGCCTCTCAGACGATGAGAAGTGCGCCGACTGGCAGCAGAAAGAAGTGGATAGAGCAATCCCGATCACCAAGCGATATGTCGGAGACGCACTCGCGTAAGTCTGACACCCTTTCTCCTCCGTGCGGCGTCATGCTGATGGTTACTCCCTCTCACAGTCAACTAACCCGCAAGGGGAACGCTGGCGATGAGTACAAACGCTGGTTTGGCAGCGCAAGCGAGCACCGGTTCGCCACCGTCGCGTCTCACTTCGAGGCGTTGGACGCGAACAACTTCACCGACTTCACCTTCGTCTGCAACACGCCACTCTGCTCTAGGCGAGCGGGATTATACGCATATACCTACCCGGATGAGTGAGTTTACGACACACCTGATAGCGAAGGCTCTCTGACGCAGCATATCTACGCTCGCACGCAGATTTGGCACGATATATGTCTGCGATACCTTCTTCCGCGCCCCTGTGGGAGGTCCGGATTCGCGCGCGTCGACGATAGTGCACGAGGTACGCATCGAGCGCACTCACCACCCGGTCCATGCTGAATCTGTTCTTTCCCCGATGGCAGTCAAGCCACTTCACGCGCAACGGCGCCACATTGGACCATGCCTATGGCCAGACCCTGAGCCGGGAGCTCGCGCGCAGCTATCCTGATCTTGCAGTCATGAACGCCGATAATCATGAGTATTTCTCTGCGGTCGTTTTGGATGACCTCGATCAAGAAGCTCTTGCTACCATGCCGGAGGCGCAGGTGTACATAGGGTGAAGGGCCTTGGTGGGTTATTAGGGTCGTACGAGCGCATGGTTCTTGTTGCCAAATTGTTGTATCTTAGTTTAGTATGCACCGGCGTATCCCGTAATTCATGCAACTTGCCCTCATACCAAGCGACTGACCAGTTTGATATCCCCACTCATGCACGGCATCTGCTTTAACAGAAGGCAGACTTGGTCGCATACCACGATGTGTTCACTGCTGCTACCGACACTACAGAGTTATATGTGTAGGTAGTATGAAGTACATCACCGGAGGGCGTGTCTTTCGCCCTGTTGCACCGGATACCTATAGGATCAAGCATCGATGGGGCTGGCCATGAATGATGGAGTGTGCGGGCCCGTATGTCAGGCAGAAAGTGGGTTTGCCGCGGTCGCGATCGAGGAACACGCTCTCTGCTGCACGGAGTCGGAGGCGCGCCGTAATCGGCTTCCCCGGGAGATGGACAATTTCACCGGGGCCTAGACGGGACTGCGGTGAGTGCTTGAAGCACGGGGTGAAGAGGCACCGAGATCGAGCTAGAGGTACTAGTGTTCCTGGTGCGTCAGGCAATGGCTCGGACTGCTGCTCATCGACGTGGAATACGCACGGCAGTGGCAAGAGTCGTGTGCGCTCTAATAAATGCGGAGATCGTTTCTCCGTTCGCCGCAAGCCACTCTTGTACAACAGGCTCGGAATGCCTTGGTGCTGTCGGTGTTATGTTTTGTGTGTACGATGAACTTTGGCTCACTCGACCGTGGTGGACGGCGGGGGCTGGCGCCCACTCTGGGTCGCATCTGTTTCTAGCGTACGTCAGTAAGGGGCACATACATTGAGGGAGGGGCGGGGCGCACCGTGATCATGGAACTCTCCCGTGCTATATCAGCAAGAGATAACTTGAGATGCCAGTGGGTGTTTGGGTGTATGAAGCCGATGCACGGGCCGCGCGGCGATGTGAACCTGGAGTCTCCTGGGGTGGGCTGTTGCCGGACGTCGTGTGATGAGGACTCCGTGGCCCGCTGGGCCTCTTATAGCATAGCGCATGGTTGGCGCTAGCTGACGCAAAGGATAGTTGGTTGTTGAGATCCTTTGAAGCGGGAACACAAACACCTAGTAAACATCGATACACGGTCACGTGTCCAATGTCAGGAAATACGGACGAGCATGAGCATTGGCGTGAAGAGGGTCTTCAATGGATCTTGCAGCCTGAGGCCCGGTGGGGCTGTTTTTCGTGCGTCTACAATGAACTATTGAGGTCTTTGAAGATTGTATCAGCCGATTATGAGCAAAGCATATACAATGACCGCCGTTACATCTGACAGGAGCTGGCTCTACACCCCTTGTTCTGGCATATGGAACAAGGGCGCTTTCTGATGTGTTTTCCAAGCGTACGCACCTAGTATCCTGAGAAAAGTACAAGGTGGTCAATAACTGCGTGAGCTCTACGACCATATACGTAAATGCCTTACTGTTACACCATGCAAATCAGCTTGGAGCAGCGACTCGATATGCCTCTACGGCCGCCCGAATCTTGTCGCGGTGGATCCACGCATGCTTCACCTCTTCCGCGCTACGAGCCTCCCTGCCCTCCGCCTCCGCATCCTCGGACTCATCCCCCGAGGCATAATACGCACTCCGGAACACCCCGAGGAACCCACAGAGGAACCGCAGGAGGGGCCTGAAGCCCGGCGTGAGCGGCAGCCTCGCGAGGCCCCGCGTCAATCCAAACAGCAGAATGCTCTTCGACGCCGCGAGGAGGTCGTAGCCACGCGTCTCCCATTGAGCGACCGCGCTCCGGATCTTCGCCTGTATGTCGGGCGGGACGTCGCGTTCGGTGTTCATCGTGCTCCACAGGGCCACCCAGAAGAGCGACTCGTAGTCGTGGTAGAGCGCGTGTTTGACTCGCTGCGATTCGACAGGCGTGTTGTGCATGTCTTCGAGGAGCTCGATGGCCATGAACGCGACGGCCCCCGCGCGCTCCTCCGTCTTTGTTTCTGTCTCGACGGCGTTGCCGTGCTCGTCCATGTCTATCGGGTGATCAAGGTCATGGAGGACGAAGCGTGCTCCCCCGCCTCCCTGCTCGGGTTCCCACAAGATATTGGTGGGGCTAACGTCACGATGTAGTATGCTGTGATCGTAATGCAAGACATGCAGTGCTGCCCCGTAGAGATCAGCGGAGCGGAGGAGCACCATGAGAGACAGGGACTCACTGTCTGCGACCTGGCTCACCATCTCGATAAGGTCTACGGGATGCTCGAGCAGCCGATGCCTGAGTGGACGATACTGCGCCGATTCGATCGTAACCCTGGGTGGGCTACTTGGCGTGACTGGACAATTTTCGTTTGGGCGGCACGGGTCGCATAACTCGTGCTCGATGCGCGTACTACTACACTGCGGTGGTAGAATTTCGCGGTTGTGCTGTAGCCCTTGAACGTTAATATCGTGTAGGATCATGAGATCAGAAATGTCGCGGTCAGGATGTCGTGGCACGGAGAGCGGGTGCAGTGGTACTGCGTGTCGTGGTGGACCACCGGGTGCAGGCTGAAGCGTGCTGGGACACGTGGACGAGGATGCGGCTCGTGGAGGGTCCGGATGGAAGTCGCTGTCCCGCTGCTAGGTCCGAGGTGCACTGGGTGTTGGAATTTGGTATGGTAGGTCTGGGATCTTTGTCGTGCACGTCGAAGACAACGACACGCTCTTCGGTCATTGCGTACTGCTGAGATCGGTGCTATATATCAAGAGTCGTCACAGTTTGCCTCGTTTGAGGTGCGCCATGTGGTACAAAATGGCTGAGCACGCTCCTGCCTCAAATGATACCTTCAAAACTAGCACGTCACAACCCCTTCTCCACGACGACGTTTACCGCACGCCTACCTGCATCCACGATGTTGATGTTGGCGTACTCACAGAGGCAGCCCGGATACAACAGCTTCATCTTGAAGCTTGAAGAGAAGACGATTTGCACTCACAAGCGATTGACCGAATGAGTGCCGAATCTCCAATGAAGTCCGTCTCAGGTATATATAAATCCAATCCACCTCGTGTACTGCGGATGCGTTCGGTCCAGAACGTACCATGCTCAATCACCATCCGCCGAAGGGCATGCGCGCCATCTCCTCGTTCACATTGAGCACGAGCGGGACGTCCGCCAGCCAGCGAGAGAGAAGGTCCTGCATAGCACGAGGTTAGTCCTATTCTCATGGCTATGCGAGACGCGGAGACGTACCAAAGACGCCTCGGGCTGGTCGAAAGGTACCATGTGTCTAAGTACTCGCATGTTAGACACGGTGATAATTATGATACAACTAGCTGAGCACATACCCAGCGGCGTGGACCTTGACGTAAGTGACGTTGCCCGCGGTGAAGCCGTCGCCACCAGCGCTGCGCACCCAGCCGGCCTGCTTGCCCTCGCTGAGCGTGACCCACGGCTGAAGCTTCGTCTGGGCAAACTCTTCGTGGAACTTGTTCTCGAGCTGCTCGACCCAGCGCTCATTACCCTAATATCACACTCAGTGAGCATTCACCAGCATCCGTGATGGTACCGCACTCACGAGGTAGTTGCACGCCATGTCTGCGTCACCGGCGTAGATCAGGAGGCGAATGCCGCTCTCGATGAGCTCGGGGAGGAGCTTGGCGCGGTTGCGCGCGCCGTCGCCCTGCAGCGCAAACGCCTGGTTGACCTCCATGTTGCAGCTCGCGAATTCGACTGCCGGGTTCACGCCCAGCGCACGCTTCGTCTCGGGCAGGTTCATCCACGTCTCGATCCACTGCAGCTCCTTGTAGCACAGGTCGCCGTCCTTTGCCCGGTCACACTCCCGGCGCACGTCGTAAACGTTCCGGCCCGTCTCTGTATGCGCGGAATTAGATCGCTGTTACTGTGAAAGCAGCGAAGCGGGACGCACGCATGATGGGGCCCATGAGCTGGCTGTTGCAGTACAGGAGCGCAGGGACGCAAGTGAACTTGGAGTCGAAGTTGTAGCAGCTCTTCACGAGCCGCTCGCACGTAGGGACCTTCGTGCGCATCGCCTGGCACTGTGCACTCTGGGGGTCGCTAAAGACCGGGTACTCGCCCTCGCACGCTGCGTCAGGGATACTCGCCATCTGCACCAGAGGGTCCGTGATGCCGTTCCCGATGATGATCGACGCGAGGTTGATGTGGATGAGCCCCGGGGCGAGCGATGACGCGCCTTTCGAGAGCTCGAGGTTCTTGTGGTGGACGACGCTTGCGATGCTCGGGGCATACATCCCGCCATAGCTTTCCGCCGCAATGTGGAACGGCAGCTTCGCGTACTTGGGGAAGCGCGTGAGGAAGAGCTCGAGGAACGCCCAAACGTCCTCGGCGGCGACGGGCGTCGTGTTCACGGAGGTGCTGCCGTCGGCGTACGAATAGCCAACGTTGACAGGCTGGTCGAGGAAGATGACGTTCGCGCTCTCCGTCCACGACTGCGGGTGGTAGGAGACGTTCTTGCCATCCTCGCCAATGCGGCAGGGCCCTAATTCGAAGAGCAACCCGGTCGTGGAGGAGCAGCCAGGACCACCGTTGAGCCACAGAACGAGCGGCGCCTCTGCCGGGCTGTTGCGCGCTTCAAAGAACCTACGTGCATGTCGTATGTTAATACAGGTTCTGATTATTGCTACGGTTTCATCCGTGAGACGCAAGTTGATCCGTGTCTTTCAGTGTCTTAGATTTGTCCGTGACCTTGGGAGGACACGGGGAAGGATGCGTCATCAACACTTACCAGTAGAACAGGTGCTTGTCCTCCGCGATATCAAGGTACCCGGAGACCTGCTTGACCGAAGCATCGCACAGAGAGGGCTCCGTCATACGGAGCTGGTGCTCGGCAAACGCAGGATGCGACACGAGCTCGTCTAAGGCACTGTGAGTCTCATTCTTGGAAAGACGCGTGAAGTGTAACTCACAAGTCAAGTCGTGCTGCTGGATGAACTCCCTGCCGCCCTCGATCCACTTGGTGACGCGTTGGGTCCCCTCGCGAACGACATCGCTCTTGCCAGGCGTGCCGAAGACGACCTGATCGTTGGTGGGGACAGCGAGAACGGCTGCAGCAGCCAGCAGAGGCAGCAGCGTAGTGACCAAGAGCTTCATGGTGGTCGTCGGTGTTGAAGTTGGCAGCGCGAGAGACCGCGAGGGTGTCCTGCAACCGCCGCAGTTAGACAAACGCCGGGTGGTTCACGCTTCTAGATAAGATAAGATCGAACTCTATGACGCGGTACGAACGCGTGCTGCGCGTTTCTCGTTCCTCGTTCCTCGGAGCCACCATCATCGTCTCGGCCCTCAAATATTAAATGGGCACTTACTCCGGCGCACAGGTCCCAATCGTTCAATTTATGCGACGAGGGAAATCGCCATGCAAGACGAAATAAGGTGAACAAGCATCTTGCTCTGCCAGGAGCACGTCGCTCTCACGTCCTGTCGCGCAAGGCTCAGGAATGGCGGAAAGCACGGAAAGTCCTCCGCATTGTCGGCCCCTAATCAGGAACGTTCGCATCGCCATCGTCGCGTCCCCGCAAGCCCGCTGTCCACGACGTCATCGCACACCGGCCGAGTGCATAATGACCAGCGGTCGGGGGTTCAACGGACTGTGCGCGATCGCCTCCATCGGGGCAAGGCCGTTCAAAGGCACAGATTACGAGGGTCGCTTGGACTGAGGCTCCGCCCTCGGGTGGCTTGGGTATACTACGGTCCTGTCCTGGCCGGCCAGATGACGTGCATCAGTTCCACCCCGACCTGCTCGTGCCTGCGTTCTGTCCCGCTACAGCGTTCTTCCTGGCATTTCGAGTGCATCACGCTATTCTTGCTGCCATACGTACACACCCGGAGCTCCCTCCTCTCCTGATCCTGTGCAGCCCCCGCTCTCTCTGGCAGTATAAGTACCGGTCCAGCTCGTCGAATAATCTCACCACCCTCATCCCCACATCCCCAATCCCCTCCCCTCACCACCCCTCACACTCTTCCTACAATGTCCGGCTACGGTAACGACTCGTACGGCTCCGACAACAACAACCGCGACAACTCCGGCAGCGACAGCTACGGCTCTGGTCGTAACCAGTCCGACTCCTCTAACACGTACGGGGGCAACTCCGACTCGATCGGCAGCGCAGGCCGTAACGACAACTCCTCGTACGGAGGGAACACCGACTCGTACGGTGGCAGCGGTGACAGGAACGACAACAGCTCCTCCCGCCGCGACAACTCCGACTCGTACGGCTCGAGCAACAACAACAGCAACTCGTACGGCTCGAGCAACAACAACGACTCGTACGGTTCGAACACCAACTCGAACTCGAACTCAAACTCGAATTCGAACTCGAACTCGTACGGCTCGAACACCAACACCAACTCCGACTCGTACGGCTCGAACAACAACTCGAACTCCGACTCGTACGGCTCGTCGAACAACAACTCCAGCGACTCGTACGGCTCCGGTGGCAACACCAACAACGACAGCTACGGCTCGCGCAACAACAACTCGAGCTCGAACAACAACGACAACGAGTACTCCTCCAACACGAACTCCAACTCCAACTCCAACTCTAACTCGAACGCCAACTCCGGCTCGGGCGGAAACTTGTTCGACAAGGGTGTCGCGTTCGCCGCGCAGAAGGCCGGTTTCAACCTGGTTAGTGCTCCCTCGCGATGACTCAATGCACTGGATGAAAGCTGACGTTCCCTCTCCAGGATGCGACCGCGACGGACAAGATCGGTGACCAGCTCGAGGGCTTTGCTGGGAAGCTCGGTAAGCGCCCCTCGCTCCCGGTTCACAAAGATGCCAGGCACTAACAAAGCTCGCAGGCCGCAAGTGAAGCGGTTGTAACTATTATGGTCGTGGTACGGTGAACCTGAGAGGTTGCATGGACCTGCTGTCAGAATCTGCACGTCGTTCTATGTTTGTATGTTAATTTACCGAGAAGCGCGAAACGGACTTTACATATGTACCAGTTCAATATCAGCCCAGTCATGATTTCCTACAACGTCCTTTGTATCTCAGTGTGCAGGCCTCCCTCTGCCTCCTCGCCGTTGTCGGCTCCTGCGCAAGTCTCGACTTTGGACCTCTCAGAAGAAGTACGACATCGTTCGGGAACTTGCGACAGACTAATCGTGTATGTATGTAGTCCACAGGGCGATGGATTCCACCCGCCTCCACGAGTCGCATCCTCGTGTCCAAACACGCTTTAGCGGGTTGCACCCACCATGTGGCAGCCAGTGGTGAACCATAACGTTAACACGCAGTATCGTTCCCCTCGTTCACCGCGTCGCGACATATTGATCACGAACTACCAGCCTTCATGCTACTGCACGACTTTCAGCAGCCGCAGCCTGAGCACAGCGGCGAACTTCCCATGCCACCAAGTACTAGCCCGCTCATAGTCGGAGTCGACTCGGCGCAGTATCGTCCACTCAAAACTCGGCTCCGCGAGCACCCCGGCAGACCTCCTCGAGATGGTCAGCCAGGTCGCAGAAAGTGAGTGCTCGTCTGTCACAGTGCACCTCCGCCCCACCGATCTCGGCCCGTCAGCGCTGCACGTCCTGCACTACGATTGGGGCATGCTGCATCGCGACGTCAGCTGGACAAACACCTTGTGGGAACCCCGGGCGAACGACGGAGGAGCGCACTTCGTGCTGCACGACTTTGATCGGCCGATGCAGATGAGTGGGGACGACAGCGCCATGGGGGTGCAGGCGGCACTACGCCACACGGGTGCCTTCGCCTTTATGGCGATCGACCTCCTCATGGATCTGCGCGATCCTGAGAAGGCGCGGGCAGTCAATCACCACCTCTACCACGACTACGAGTCGCTCTTCTGGGTGGCCCTGTGGAGCGCGATTAAATCCGAGCACGCCCCCAGCATGGAGAAGGAGATCCAGACAGCAGTCAGTGAGTGGGAGCCTGAGACAGGAGGCTATACCTACATCTGGGGGAACAAGATTAGACTTCTCCACACCGCCGCCTTCGTCGATTTACCTTTCACGCCGAAGTTCGACTCGGAGCCCCTCCTGTGGTTCCTCTTTGAATTTCGCGCGGTATTCCACCGTGCAGGAGATGCCATGAAAGACGAGCGCATGAATCAGTATAGACTGGGGAAGAATCGAGAGGATTGGGGACCCATCAGGGAGGCGATCCAGTATGAATGGATCCACCGTGACAAGATCCAAGCGGTTGTCGAGGCCTGGCGGGGGCGGGTTAGTGCTTAGTATTACAATTTACATGTATATGGGCGCATGTGCGGTGTGCATTGCATTTCCATCCACGTCTTGATTTTGGTTCTCCGTAGTACGCGCGACATCTATCAAAGTTGAGGTCATACTCGTTAGGCGTACGCTCAGCAGACGATTCAAGACGAAGAATATTTTCAGTACTGGCTCTCGAGCTCAGACTGATATGCATGGGCACTCTCGCACCTGTTCGCTTTGCGTCTTGCCAAAGTGTACAGGATTGATAGAAAGGGTATGAATACGAGCACGACAGAAGAATCAAACCTACACTACACGCCTGCGTCCTTTCCGGAAGGCCGCGTGGACCGAAGTATACACCCCCGAGGCCAAAGAAGCGGGCCATCCGAGAAAAGAAACCTCCTATCCGCAACACCGACCAGTGACCACAACATATTTCCTTCACATTCCACCCGATACTCTGTCCATGGCTTAGAATTTCTCGAATGCAGAGTTCCCGCGTGCGCCGAAGTAGTCGGTGACTGTCTGGCGGGAGAACTCATTCCGCGGGGGTTGGTTGCGCGGGACGTAGCGGGAGAGCGGGCCGCTCCAGATTTGCGTGTGGCCGCGCCTGTGCTCGGTGATGGCGTAGCGCAGGGTGAAGGATGCGGTGAAGAACACTGCGGTACGGGTAAGTATGTCATGCGACGGGCCTGAAGGAGTGCGGGCGTACGAGCGACAAATTCGATCCACACGAAGGACTTCAGGGCTTGCACGTCGCGGCACCATGTACGCTCGTCCGCGTATTCTAGTAGAACGTGAGGCGCTGCTCAAGTCTGTGGAGGATGCGTGAGGCGAGACGGACCTTCGGGTATCGAGCTGCAGTTCATGGGTATGTTGCGCCACCGTGAGGTGGAGAAGGCGTTGAATGCTGCGTGGAGGTCAGTGCCGGTATAGACAGACGATGATTATAGCCAAGTACCGAGCCACAGGATGCTGAGGACATAGAGCAACCCAATATACACGGCAGGACGGGCGGTTGGGGTGTTCTTCAGTGTGAGGTCAAGCACGAGTCTGAATGCATGGTTAGTTCGGAGCAAGATAGAGGATGAGCAGTTATTGTACGCACGTAAAGAACAGGACGATCAGCGTTGCGATCGCGAGGCCGAGGGGAAAGAGGTCTGCCATGACTGTCATACAACATAGTCAGCGCTGCAATCCACGCGATATAGGACCAGGGATGATGGCAGAATGTTTGAGGTTCTCCTCATACGTTCGCGAGAGGATAGGGAAGGGGGAGTAGTCCAACATAAATGGTCACCTACAGAAGAATTCTTGGAATATGTTGACGCGCGCAGCGAGGGCAAGAGCGATCACATCGAAAACGATGAGCAGGCCTATAGAGCGCGAGTGAATAAGACCAGCCGCAAGTGGATCCACGCAAAACGCACCATGGACCCCAAGCTTCGTCTTTCCGGCTGTCGAAAATTCGTGGGACATTGTTGTATTTTAGCCCGAGCGCAGGTTCCGCGTGCGTGTCCAAGAGGTGAAGTTGAGGGCGAGGAACCCAGAGAGTCGCACAGCGAGAACGAACGACAAGGAAAGAGGGGAAGGGCGGCACAAGCCTATGTGTGGAAGGGAGAAGGGATACAGCGCGATATGAGGGACTCGCGACTGGAACGCGGGCCATCATGTAGTTGAGCTCGCGATGCGGTGTCTTGACGACGGTGTCGCGCGACACGATCAGCCATCGCGCCCCTCCGCGCGTGTCCGCCAGGGGTCTCGCCGTACTTTGCGACAAGCATACAGAGCCATAGGGCGTCGCGCAGTGAGCTGGGACATTCGTATCGCTGTGATATTGCACAGTCCGTTATGCCCGCGAGAGAGGAAGCGTAACCGGCGATTCTCATTCGGGGAGGGAACCCTAACCCGGAGTCGATGTTTCGCCTTCGGCACCTCCCGCCCAACGCTGGCGCCGCCCGACCATTGTACCGTCCTCAACAGTTACTGATGCGTCCTATTGCGCCGGCTTACCATGTTTGTTCGTCTTGCAACCTCACTCACGGGGGACTTCAATACCGTTGCGTAGAGATAAGTGAGAAGTAAAAGCTCGCCAAATCTTATTCCGGTTCGCCGTCGTCGTCCGATACATTTAACTACTGATCTCCTTTTATATATTGATTGATAGAACGTCACCAGGGACGCGCCGCCTATGCGTATTATTTGTCGGCGTAGACCTCGCGCGTATTGAAAGTCACAAGGCTGGACGCGCTCTATCTGGTCCCCCGAGCTCCGAGTCCAGAGACGGGCCGCGGCGCGCAGGAAAAGCTGCTTCAATATTGGGGGTCCGGGTGACCTTGCAAGGTAATTTGACTCGCTGACTTCAGCATTCACGGAATATCAATGTCCTAAATCGTGTCCCAAGGACCGTTGTGCGCCCACGACCACGCGACTCACATCGGCTTCTACTTCCATACACTTTGCAACCCGTGATACCTTCGGAGCCCCTTGGATACCCCACCCCTGCATGAACAAGGACTCACCGGTTCACCTCTGATTCACCATCTAGCAAACTTTGACCACCGATACATAAGGCTCGCACACAATCATGAGCCTGTTGCAGCTATACCGCGACCTCTTTACACCCGTAGAGCCTCGATGTGAGTTCATCATGGTCAACTGACCGCGTCCTGATGTTCTGAGCTTACAAAGTTACAGTTCACATATCCGGCCATTCTCCGGCAAGTCTTCAGACGCTGTACGGCAGATCCAGTACGACATAGACTCTTCTTTACAGCAGCCAGGCCTCTTCGCCGACGGACCGCCGGCCCTTATTGAACAGGCTCGGACGTCATCTCGTCTAGCCGCACCTGACGTACAAGGCAAGGCCCTCCCCTAGTGACTGATTGCTGTACCTTCGACCATCTGCTGCATCCGCCGTACGGCTTCTCTTCTCATCATGTGAGACGGTCATGATGACACTCGTCGCCGGCGGAGGAACAGTCATGGTTTCGACCGTAAGCACCTCACCCGAGCGCGTTAAATACATGGCAGTTCGCGACCTCCTGCCCCGTTTCGCTGCCCCAAGTGTTTGTTGACATGCTGACACGACGAACAGTCGTCTTCGGGACAACGGTCTCCGCTGTGATCGCGGCACCCTCGGCGTTTCCGTCCTCTGGCAACGGCTTGTGGTACACACAACCAGGCCAACCTGACGCCTGGGCGGATGACTGGCTGCCTATCGGTAACGGGTATCTTGCAGGTAACCTGATCCAGCGTTCAGTGCCGGTATCATGACTCTGATGAACGTCGGACAAAAGCTACCCTGCTGGGAGGGACCTCTCAGGAGGTGACGCAGCTGAACATTGAGTCCTTATGGTCTGGGGGCCCTTTCCAAGACCCTGTAAGTCAGCGTCGCTCGTTTTCTCTTCTGCAGGTGACGAATGATTCGGGGCTTGACTTGCACATATTCAGAGCTACAATGGTGGCAACAAGCTGCCCTCCGACCAAGCTGCATCTGCGCAAGCGATACAAGAAATTCGTCAGTCCATCTTCGAAAGTTCGAGTGGAACCATCGACAGTGGGTGACCGTAGTGACTGTTGCCCCATATGGTGTACTCACCAATCTGGTGTGGTAGACATCGAACAGCTTACGACCGACGCAGGAGCCTACGGTATGGACCGAGCGTTATACGTTTCCTAGGGTGATACTTATCCACGACTACAGGCTCCTATGTCGGGGCAGGATATCTGCTATCCTCCTTCGATTTCAGTGACTCTATTTCGGACTACTTCCGCTGGCTTGACCTCGATTCAGCCGTCCACGCGACGCAGTGGACTCAGGGCAACACCACATTTGTGCGGTATGCGTTCCATCAACTCCGTCAAGACTGGCAACTAACACATATCTCCCAGCGAGACCATCTGTTCTCATCCGGCTCAGGCATGCGTCCAGCACCTCAATACGTCGGATGCAAGCTCGCTACCGGCGTTGAACTATGCCTACTCCATCGCTGCAGAATCTGGTATCCCCACGCCTGCCGTCTCGTGTTTTGACAACTCCACGCTCCAAATCACGGGTACTGCGTCCGACCCTGGCATGGCGTTCGAGATCTTGGCACGAGTAACGGCGCGTTCTAACGGAGACGCGTCATCTCCCCTGGTTTCTTGCACGCCTTCCGGATCGAATGCAACCCTCACTGTCAATGGCGCACAGGAGGCCTGGATCACCTGGGTCGGCGGCACTGATTACAGCATAGACGCTGGGGACGCTGCGCACGACTTCACCTTCCGCGGGCCCGATCCGCACGATGCGCTCCTGTCGCTCCTTGCGCACGCCACAGCCTCGTCGACGTCTTACGACGACCTCCGTGCGGTTCACGTGGAGGACTTTACGTCGGTTACATCGCCGTTCGCCCTCGATCTGGGCCAGACCCCAGACCGTAACACGCCGACAGACGTGCTGAAGGCGCAGTACGAGACAGACGCGGGCAATACGTACCTCGAGTGGGTACTGTTCAACTATGGCCGGTATTTGCTTGCGAGTAGCGCGAGGGGCGCCCTTCCGGCAAATCTGCAGGGCAAATGGGCCAAGGATTCGAGCAACCCGTGGAGTGCAGGTGCGCTTGTCACATGACTGAGAGACGGTCTCTGTCTAACCTAAACGCACGCTTGATTGTAGACTATCGTGAGTGTCAGCGCGCCCTCGGCCTGGACGACACGATTGACGAGACTTATCCTCAGACTCGAACATCAACATTCAGATGAACTACTGGTTTGCCGAACTTACCGGTATGGACGTGGTCACTCCTCTATTCGACTACTTCGAGGTATGCGCATCACTGCTGATTCGCAGCGTTTTCATGTGTCGACTCACCTTTCATGTTTCAATCACAAGAAAACATGGGTTCCTCGGGGCTCACAGACCGCGCAGTACCTGTATAATATCTCCGCAGGCTGGGTTACCCACAACGAGGTGAGTAAAGAACTTCATAACGAATAGAGAGGATGTTAATATCTTATAGATGAACGTACGTTCATTTGACTGCCGCTCTAGTACAATACGGATTCTCATGCCAATGAACTAGATTTTTGGGCATACTGGTATGAAGGGTGGGGGGAATACCGCATCGTGGGCCGACTACCCTGGTGAGTATGGATGTTGTGAGCGTGGACCGAGCTGCACTGACCAGCTGCTAGAATCCAATGCATGGATGGTACGTCTCGAATCTCTCTGACCTCCGGATCGTTTCGTGACGTCCCGTATAGATGTTCCACGTTTGGGACCACTTCGACTTTACCCTAGATGTCGACTGGTTCAAGGCCCAGGGCTGGCCGCTTCTGAAGGTTCGCACACATGCACCGCTCGCTCTACGTGTGGATGCCTGACAGCTATGAAATCTTAGAGCGCCGCCCAGTTCCATCTGCAGAAACTCACACCGGACCTGCGCTTCAATGACTCGACGCTCGTCGTGAGTCCATGCAACTCGCCCGAGCAGGTGCCCATCACATTGGGTAAGTTGCCGTCTACTTCGGCTTTTTCCGCAAGATCCAGACTGATGTGGTTGGTAGGGTGCGCGCACGCACAACAAGTCATATGGCAACTCTTCAATGCCATCGAGAAAGGCTTCTCCGCTTCTGGGGATACAGACACTGCGTTCCTCGAAGGTGAGCAGCAGAAATACGCGCGTCAGGCTGCTGAGAACGTCCGCTGAGGGTTATATTCTGGGCAGAGGTGACGTCCAAACGGGCACAGATGGACAAGGGCATCCATGTCGGCTCTTGGGGACAACTGCAAGGTGCGCGCACGATCTCGGGCATGGAGTCTAGGTCACACGCGCTCAGACATTGCTAAAACTGTGTACAGAATGGAAGGTCGACATGGACTCTCCTACAGACACACACCGCCATCTCTCGCACCTCATCGGTCTATACCCGGGCTACGCTCTGACAAGCTACAACGCGACCGTCCAGTCCACAGCGCAGAATCTCACTCAGGCGCAAGTGCTCGCCGCGGCAGAGACAAGCCTTATTCATCGCGGAAACGGCACGGGGCCCGACGCGGACTCGGGGTGGGAGAAGGTCTGGCGCGCTGCGTGCTGGGCGCAACTCCAGAACGCCACCGAGTTCTACCACGAGCTATCCGTGAGCTGCTATTGTGCCTCCGTTGAACCCTGGGGTGCGGATAGCTGACGATTGGGGGGTCGCAGTACGCCGTCGAACGGAACTTTGGGCCGAATCTGTTCAGTCAATATATGCCAGGCAGCACCCCCGAAGACGAGATCTTCCAGATCGACGCCAACTTCGGCTACCCCGCCGCGCTCCTCGTGCGTCCATCTGTCGCCTTCAGACTGCGCCCTCGCTAACCTCAGCGCGTGCTGTCCCATAGAACGGCCTGATCCAAACGCCCGACGTGGCCTCTCTCTCCGACATCTTCACAGTGTTCATTCTCCCCGCTCTCCCGTCAAACTGGCCGCGCGGCTCCATAAGGGGTGCGCACCTCCGCGGTGGGCTGAGCGTCGACTTCTCGTGGGCTCCGGCGGACTCGGATGCGGGCAAGACGGCGGCGGGGACGGGGGCGCTCACGTCGCTCGTGGTCAGTGCTGCGCCGAATGCGGACGTCGCGGCGCCGCGGCAGATGCGCATCGTGCATGGGGGGAAGGAGCTCGCGCTGTTCGAGGTGAGGGCAGGTATGAGGATGCAGATTGTGTGAGTGGGGTGGATGCGTGGGGTGTTGCGGCGCGGACTTTTCGACGGTGTGCGTGGGCCTTACGACAGTCATGCTCTCGACACTCTTCATGTACCTGTACAATGGCATGCCTTGACGATGTGGTTCCTGCGTGTTTTAAGATGACGAGTTCCAGTCAGCCCCGATCCTGTGAGTGTATATCGCGCTGCTAGTGCGCCACTTGGTGGTGTCTAACGCGAGGTAATTAGCATGCGTGGCGGATATGAGCGGATGGTAGTGATCTCCTTGCAATACCAGATACTGTACGACGGCTTCTACACTTTGCAATGCCGACTCGCCGACGGCACCCACGGCTGGAGGTGAAGAGAACATTGTGATGTATAACATACA
This sequence comes from Lenzites betulinus, assembly GCA_022264855.1. Taxonomy (NCBI): domain Eukaryota; kingdom Fungi; phylum Basidiomycota; class Agaricomycetes; order Polyporales; family Polyporaceae; genus Lenzites; species Lenzites betulinus. Next base: position 577,546 of record JABYQU010000008.1, on the reverse strand, counting down.
AGTTTAATACATGGCCGGTGTGCACAAACCGCACCTTCGGAAAGCTTGAACACAAGAGTCAGACAGTCGTTTATAACATGGTAGAACAACTCTGTTCTGAATTCCCCCGACTAGGCTTTTAAGATATTATTATTCGAACCTTCAGGGACGCATCATCATGTGCATAGTACCCGGCCTGCACGTAAACGCATGCATCATACTGTGAATCAGAGGGCGCTCGAGAGATCAATTGGGCTATTCTCGGCGACTGAAGGACGAGTGCATACCTCGCATCTTGCTGGAACTGCACTGAGAGCCGTCCGAGCGTCGCCGCGCGAGGCATATGCAGCCGCACCGCCCAGTCGGTCGCCTCTCTTTCTTCCGGGTCGGGCATCCGTACGGTGAGAAGCACGACGCGAAGCGCAACGAACGCATCGAACCGTCGCGGAGTGCAAGGACTATCCGGTTCCATTGCGACTGAAGGTTTGAGCTCTGTGGTTGCGGAATCGGTGTGGCAGAAGAGGATATCGTCCAGACGGGAGAAGGGGTCGAGAAAGCGAGCACGTTTGACAGCAGCTTCGTGAGGGACGTGCATCTCGAGCTCGCGGAGCTTTGACGGAGAGGGGAGGGCCGCGATGAGGTCCGGGAGCCTCTCGTAGTTCCGAGTGAAAACGTCGTCGATACGGACGTACAAGGTGAGCTTCGTGAGCGAGACATAATTCTGCATCGACTTCCCCGCTGGATCGTCAACCATGCGATGTGATAAATTAGCTACGCAGGTTGCAGCAGGGCGTTTCAAAGCTTACGTTGCAAGCCGCTGAGAGGAACGAGGACATGATAGACAGAAGGACCAAAGCGCGCCAAGGCCTCCGGTCCAATGCGAGCTTGCATGGGGACATCGAGCGTTCGGAGTGAGCGGGCAGAAGGAGTACGGGCAAGCCAATCGAGGACTGGAAGCGTGCAAGATGGGTAGACAGGAGAGACACAGAGGTACTTCAGCTCCGGCCTTCCAAGCAGATCGCAATCCTCGCCGCACGTGTTGAACTCAGGATTTGTCCAGGTAACGGCGTTCATATATAGATGGGTCAGATGTGGTAGAGCGTGTATGAGGAGCTGTACGTCGCGCAAGTTCTTGTGGTATGTTTCGTTTAGGTGCAGTGATGTGAGCGAAGTGAGCGTCTTGAGAGTGTTGCCTATAGTGTTGAGATAGCTCATGCCGTCCACGTTGATGCCGCGGATGGTGACCTTTTGCAAGCGGGGGATCTCTTCCACAGAGAGGTAGGGTGCAAGGAAACGCGCGAGAACTTCCGCATCGCGGCCACCGTGCATGTCTGGTTTCCAAGCTATACGGAGCTCACTGAGATGTCGGAGGAGTGGCTTGAGGTAAGGGGCCCCAAGACGGCGAAAGCCCCGTACCGAGAAGAGGAGCGGAAAGGAGACGGCGTGTAGAACCTGATTAGATAGACACAATGCTCGAAGAGCATCATGGTCATCCCCTAGGTAGGAAACGATGTGAGAGAGGAGTTCGAGCGGGAGGCGGACGATGGCGGGCATTTCGGTAGCTTGGATCGGGGGGGGTCTCCAGAGGCTGTAGCAGCAATGCATGTGGGGTATATAACCAGCCCGACCATCACGGGGCCAGGAATGGCGGTTTCAGTGACTCCGGCGAAGCTGTTCCAACGTCCGGCGCCGATGCGTGGCAGTTCGTCGAGTCTTCGTGCGCAGACGCACCTTCTAACTTCGAGTGGCCCGCATCACGCACCAACCACGATGCAGTCACGTCCTCCCTCGAAGTTCACGTACCTTGTTTGGATAGCGCTGTTGCTTATATGGACGTTTCGAAGCTCGTCCCTCCACGATATGCCAGAGATTACGCCGAAATCCACGTCTTCGATGCAGTATTGTCCATCCCAGTCCCACCACTGTAGCGGTACGCGTTCGATCGTGATATTGGCGCCCAGAGCTACTCCTATTGCGCCGTTTTTGATCGTCCTAAGATCTCGGCATAGCTTGGCGCAGTAGTTGCGCACCTGTTGTGATCTCAAGCCTTCGTAGAAGACATACCTATCGACCCAGCCACGTATGTAATAAGCCCCAGTAGTATCGCCTAGATCAGATACCCTCCATGGCTAAGTAGCGTGCGAGGACAGTGAGGACCACGCCGGTAGGAGGTGTAGTTTCGGTACATGTGCGGGGGGTCCTGGAAAACGACTCCTAGGATCATGATCGAGGCCGGCAGGTAGACGGAAGGAGGTGCACTGATTACCCCCTAATGCCCTTCAGTTGTCGGTATAACGGCGGTAAAGTGGTTGCAGGCTTGCTTGTGCGCTACATATTCCTCTACAGGCGCATAGTATAGGGCGAGAGGGTGCAATTATTAAGCCTCAAGACAGAAAGCAGACAGACACAGTGCCTTTAATGGCAGGCATAGTGAGTGAGTGAGCGAGTGAACGAATGAGTGGGCAGGAAGCAGTGGGCGGACAGTACTTAACGAGCGCTTCTTTTTTACTGATTCTCAGCGCTAAGCGCCGATTGACACTGGTGGTAGAAGTTCTAGCAGCGGTCTTTATATCGCTAGGGTATGCTATCCGGAGTCGTTATCTCTTCATGTTCTCTCTACAGGTCCATGTGGATTTAATCAGTACTGAAGTAACATTTCAAACCATAAGACGCGATTGTTTGGCGGAACAGAACGCGGGATATACTGTATACATCATCTAGTAAGCAGTACCCTTGAAGTACTGGTGATACGCTATTCTCAATCGCTGTATACGTACTCAGCCTCAGGCCTCCATCTTAGCTTCGCAGGACGTCCCTTGTACGAAGCTTGTAGTCTGCTGTGAGTCGTCTCCATTGTCGTGCGCTGTTTGCCCACCGCCCGAGGAGTGCTCGACATCCATCATCTCCTCCTTGTCTTTGCGATTGAAGTAGCCGTTTTCGTCCATTTCCTTCAACGTCCTCTTGATATACTCGTCGCGTTCGAGGAGCTTGCGATACTGCACACAGATTATGCTGTCCTCGCGCTTCTTCTGTGCCGCCCTCTCCTGGTCTCTCCTCATGCGCAGCGCGTTATCGTCCAGGACGGGCTCGGGCTCGGCTCTGGGGCCAGCTTCTTCGCGGATTCGAGCGTACTCCCGAGCGATCTCTCCCACGAGGCCTCGGGGCTCATGGATCTGCTCATCGAGTGGAGCGCTACATTCGCGAACTTCGAAGGGCAAGCCCGGTCTAGCAGACATAGGGATGGGCTCCGTTATGGGCGTTCCCGTTGAGATCGTCGGATCGAACAGTGAGGCTTTACGACGTTCGGCTGCGTATCTGCGCAAACTAAACACGTGCGGGACATAGTTAGTGGCTACATTGTAGGTGAAGAGAATGAAGACAATCATACGAAGTCATGCTGGGCCAGGCGATACTGGGGCAGGCGGGGTACGCGGTGTGGTTTCGGGACAATGGCTGAGCGCTGTGGGAAGCGACGTTGGACCTTTATACACAAAACGCATTGGATATCGTATCCATGGTGATATTGGCCTTGTCAGAAGAAAGGAAAGTGAGCGCCCCTACGTTCACTTGACTTTGTCCCCGCTTGGAATACCAGGGACAGTGCGCAAGAGCGCCTATAGTACATTGACGAGTGGCACACACCATCAAAACACAACCAAATAACGCGAACGCGTCGCGGTGGCGTTCGCCGCGTGACCGAACCTTTGCCACCCTCACCCTCCCTCACCCATTCACCGGCGTACAGCCGTAGTTCTTACGCGTCCTCTGTTCATCTGCTCTCGTCATGGACTCCGCGACGACAAAGAAGCTCTCAGAACAGGAGCGGCAGGAAGAGATTCGCAGACAGATCGCCGCTCTCCAGGCCCAGTTGAACACCGGTTCGGCGAGTGCACAAACCCCGCCCTCCTCTCCCAAACGCAAGCGGTCAAATGCCCATCTATTGGCACCTGCCACGCCTTCTCCTAGTGAGTCTCCATGATATGGGATAGTGCGCATGTGTGAACAAGTCATGCAAGAGAAGAAGAAACCTGCGGACAAACCCCGGCCTCAACGACAGAGCAACGGCGTGTACACCCACAAGAGCGCGATCGTCGCATCTTCATCAAACCTTTCTCGCCCTATTCCGGGACCGTCTTTTCCACTCAAACCCAGTAAACCCGCTCCTCCACCAGCTCCGTCTACTGTGCTACAGAAACTCGCAAAAGTTCGGAGAGCAAAAGACGGGGACCCCGCGTCGGAGTCGATCGTCCGCTCGACCGACTTCACAGCGAAGCCCGCAGACATAACAGTATCCTCTGACAAAGATGGGAGTTATGGACACGCCCGTGACGAGGACCTCACCCTGATCGAAGAGCTCACGCTTGGTCCATCGGAGCACAAGCCTCCATTCGATGACCCGCATTTCGACAGACTTGAGCCAAACTCCGGAATCCGCCTAACGTGAGAAACCTCCTGATGCTTCCAGCCTCCGCGTCTCACAACTGCTATCAGGTCGCGCGCAATCCCTCATGAAGACTTCCAAGACTATCTCCGAGGGAGATACTACATACCTCCATCGAAACTGTATTCCGTGGTGCGCCTGCTCCCCAACAAGCAGGGCTACGACGTACCCGTGTCCGGCGACTGGCTCACTATTGCCGTTATCGCGGAGCGGGGGAAAATGAAATACGCCCAAGCTCCGGTCGGCGTCACTCGCGACGACAAGCTTCTCGACGCGGGAGAGGACCGGATGGATGAGCTTCCCTCGTTCGACGGCGCCGCCGAGGCAGGCCCCTCCTCGCGCCCCCCTCTGTTCCGCAAAAAGCTGAAGGAGGAGGAACCGAAGTCCGGGGGGCGGAAATACGTGAACCTGAAGCTCATCGACTTCGGCTGCCGGTCGCAGGGGTCCTCCGCGGACGGCGGTAAGGCGAAGATACGCGGGGACGCGTTTCTGTCCCTCCTTCTCTTCGAGTCGGAGACTTGTGATGTTTTAACGAAGGAGGACGGGAAGAAGGAGAAGATCTATCGTGGGGGGAGCCGCGGCGCGTTTGAGCGGATGTCGAAGTTGAGGGAGGGCGCCGTGGTTGCGTTCCTCAACCCGAAGATCCTGAAACCCTTTCAGGCGAGTTTCGTGTTTCGTCCATTATTCTTTGAATCTCACACCCGCATACCAGCGCTCTGCCGATCGACCGCATCCTACTGAGAATATTCTTGCTCTGACCCCAGAATCGGATGCGTCGATCGCAGTCATAGGATACGCACAAGATCTCGGGACCTGTAGAGCCACCAAACGGGACGGTACGCGGTGTACTGGATGGTGCGACAAGCGCGTCAGCGACGTGTGCGACTACCATATCCAACATGCTGTAGAGCGAAAGCGTGCTGCGCGGCCAGAATTTTCGATCGGGTATGTGCCTAACGTGCACCTCTTGACAGTCACGGTGCTCATCGGCACGGTTGTAGAACGGGCGGGATGTCCGCAGGGACGAAGAAGAAGGCTGCGTACGACCCTTCGCGGCAATGGGGACTGAAGCCCGAGCGCGAATCTACCGGTGCTACCTATGTCGTCCGGGGCCATATCGTCTCTGGTGCGGACTCGCGTGAGATGTACGTGGGAGAGAACGTCGGGCGCGATGCACAAGCGAAGGCGGCGCGGAAGCTCACCGCTGTGGACTCCGAGAAAGTGCTCAAGCAACTGCTCAAACGGGATAAAGAGGGCACGAGGGCGCTCGCCAGCGCGCGGGAATTCTCCAAGCGGAAGGCGGAGGAAGAGGAGGCGATTTCAGGGAAAGGGAAGAAGCAGCGGAAGGATAAGCAGAAACCGAAACCTGCACGAGAACGAGAAGACGACTCGGACAGCGATGGGGAGCACAAACCGAGGAGGAACGCGTACTCGGCCACGCTCATTAAGCAGCTGGGCTTCGATCCGACGTCGAAGGACGGGAAGAAGGTGAAGGACGACCAGGTTCAGAGCAAGGTCGGTTGGAACTTGTCCCGGTCTCTGTTGCCCTCGGATACTAATTTGCTCCCAGCTGGACGCTCTCGCAGCCGCGCACGCTAGCCGCAAGATCCAGCTCGGACCCCGTCAGGGCAAGAGGAGCTCGTGCGTCGAGCGTCCCGCACCGCCCAGCATACCATCGCCACCGTCCGCGTCAGGGTCATCTGCTGCTGCTACCCATGATGATCTAGAGTACGCCGATGAACCCGATTCTCCGCTTCATATTCCCGACAGCGACGACGAACTCGAACGAGAAGAAATCGCCGCGTTTGGACGTCCCATGGGACGGCCTGCTGAGAAGTTAGTGGACCTCGACGATAGTGATGGAGATGACTGAAGGACTGAAGGACTTTGATACCACCTGGACGACGTAATCGCGGGGCATCCATATCGCGTACTATCATTTTCAACATATACAGGATGTATAGTACTACGGGAGAGTGAACTTGGAGAACAACCTTTCACTCCGCGAAGCAGAGCTCGTAGCGGACCGGGATTCAACTGGATCAAAGTATCGACCTCTTAGGGGCCTATGTCCTCCTTGCAGTGTTTAGGCACAAACGCAAAACATACGAGGAAGATTACTGGGGGTAAGTAGGCATTATACGGTCAGAGAACAAGTCGTAAGTAATTCGCACTGCTCGCGAGCGTTGGCGGAGGGCGCCAACGTGCTTGTACCTATTTGGCAGCGTTTGGGCACCTCCAGCCGCGGATGCAAGCGGCCAACTGCCCTTCCCGCATCCTCACGCGCGGAGCGCTGAGCCATCAGCGGTCTCGGCTCCAGAACTCCTCTAGACAAAACTAGGATCCCCTCGATCGCACATGCATCACCCGCAACGATGCCCGCGGCAGCGCGGTATAAAAGCCTTTCCGCGCGCGCAGGCTCCCCGAAACCCTACGCCTGAGTCGTCTGTGCCCCCACCACCTGATTACTTTGCTTGGCACGAACCGCCGTTCTTCCTGAGGCATGGATCTTGTTCAGTTCTTCAATGACCCTCTGTTTAGCGACCGCTCGTCTGAGTTTGATCGCCTGTTTGACTATGCGTTCGCGCGCCGCGCTGGGTCGGTCCCGACCAGCCGCATGCAGACCGAGTCTGCACCTCGCGCACACGGACCACCCAAGTAAGCTCCAATATTCGCAATTATCGCTGAGAGCGTATTGACCGTCAGTCACAGCGTCCACGAAGGCAATCTCGTGAAGAACAGCGACCGGCCGGACGTCAGCACCGCGCGCCGGAATAATGTCCCCGCTCATGCGCCATCGCAGAACGCCGGAGGCGACGGGGCGTGGATATCCAGCGCGCGGGCGACGTACGTTGCCTGGACAGGAAGGCGTCAAGGTACATCGACCGTCCTGCTTCAAATCCTAGGGTCTGCACTGACTCGCTTGAGACAGCCTGATTAGTTTAAGTTCAAGATTGCGATGGACCCTCCTTGTCATTCCTCCTTCACCAGCCCAATGCGGATAGCCTAGTAAACACTATTGTCCCCCTCGACACCATGAAGCCCGGCTACAGTCGGTTCCAATGTACCACCACCTTCGTTTAATGTATCAATAGCCGGGTCTCTGTAATATACCACCGCATCCCCTCTCTGGCACGCTAATAGTTCCCATGCTTCGCCGTCTACGCCTCTCCTACCCAGCTTGGCACCCCCGCCGCCGAAGTGCATCAGCATATGAGCTAGCAGAACACAGCTTGGTACAGTGAAGTATCAAGATTTATATCAGAAGAGCGCGTTACCACATCCACGGCGTCGGGTTGTGTTCTTGACTTGTACACGACACAGCGCGGCGATCTCGATATCGCCTTCTAAACAGGTGACATGCCCGACATGATCAGCTGAGCGGGCAAGTGAAAAACCTGTGCACTTTTACTTGTGGGGCCAGCCGCAGTATCCCCTCTTTCTTCCGAGCAACCACCTTCTCGTGTGTGCGGGATATCCATACCGCGTTTCAACAACGTTGATCAACTGAGAGCAGTACGTCAGTGGGTGCTTTTGTACGGCCGAGCCTGTAACCTTGGACAGAGCCCTACTGACTTACTAGTAGCACGCAGGATTACCCGTATTTCCATTAGTCTTCCCCACTGCCGATCTAGTAGCGCTATAGACTACCGACACTGCGCAACCATGTCGAAGACAGATACTCCTTCTGACAAAGGTACGCGCTATTCTATCCTACTCATAATATTCATCCACTCACCCAAACTCTGTCTAGATACCACGGGAGCAGCGGCAGGAAACCACCCTGCGACCGCCGCACCCACGACCTCCTCAGAACCCGCCCGTACCTCCGGCAACCCAACCTCCGACTCCGACTCTCCCGGCGGGGCCACGCCGAACCCGAGCGTGGTTTACGCGGAGACGCGCTACGGGGCGGGCTCGTCCGGCGGGGGCGACTGGCTAGAGGAGGGGATGGACGAATGATTGAGGTTGAACGACCCCACTAGTGGGATTGCTTTCCGACAAAGTGTATATAAGAAACAGCCATACAGAATGCATCACACACGACGGAGGGCGGCATAAATGCATTGCAAGCAGTCTAGGGTAAGCGTGAGTGCGGCTGATCAAAAACGACTAAGTAGGTAGGGCACGGAGAAGCGGATACTACACGTGGTAAGACAACAGGAGAATATAGCAGAGACACCGCCCCGCGCCCCGCGCAGTATACGACGGATGATGGGGAGAGACATGGTAAAAGGGGAAGAGGGCAGGAGGGAGGAGGGGCGGGGCACGGGGCAGAGGGGCGGGGGAGAGGAAGGGGGGTGCGTGGGCGGCACGCATCACGGCAAGTAGGTCGTGCGGTCCATGAAGGCAAGCAGCGTACACGGGACAAAGACGTATATGAGGGTCTGCGTGGAAGGAAGTTCTCGTTCTCGTGCACAGAGCAGGGGCGGGGGGGAGAGGTAACAGCAGCACGCTGACATGGAGACAACGGAGCAGCAGTTCGTGCACGGCAGGCACAACGAGCGTGGGGCGAAAGGAGGGTGGGGGGCCTGTCCGTAGGGCAAGCGCGCTGTATGTATGCAGTATGCGGTAGTAGTACGTACGCACGTACGCGGGGCGCAGTCGTCGTCGTCCGTGAGGTATCGTAATGGTATATAGACATGCGAATAGAAATGTGGTCCGCGCACGCTGCACTCAGTACGAGAAGATCATCAACCACGGGTTGAGCACGATCGGGAAGAGGATGTGGCAGCCGACGACGACGGCGAGCGGGAAGATGACCGCCCACGCCGAGCCGTCGATGCGCCACGCAAACGGCACGAGCGGCGTGCTCAGGATGACCATCGCCGCGACGACGAGCCAGCTCACGAGCCACGGGAACCAGAAGCGCTTGAAGATCTTGGGCACCTCCTTGAAGAAGTTCGAGCGCTCGACCTCCTTCTTCGTCGCGCCCCACGTGATGTTGTACGAGAACAGGTGCGCGAGGATCGCCTGCGAGACCGGGATCGAGAGCCCGCCGAAGAAGAAGAAGCTAAGGGGGGAACAAGGGCGGGGTCAGTATCGAGTATCGCGCGCGGGGGCGCCGGGGACGGGACGGAGATACGCACAAGAAGGGCACCCAGAGGATGTTCTGGAAGAAGGACGTGAACTGCAAGAGGGTCCGTTAAGCGGCGCTCCGGGATACAATGAATGCAAGTACAACGCACCAGTGACTTCTCGCCGAGCCGGTACTCGAGCAGCGTAAACCCGACGTTGCCCGACCCGATGAACACGATGGTCGTGGCGAGCCAGATCTCGAAACTGTGCATGTAGTAGCCGTCGACGGGGAACTGGAAGCCGAGCAGGACGTAGTTCACGATACTGATCGTGATAGCCGCCCCAATACCGTCTGCGCAGCCGCCCGTGTCAATAAGCGCGCAAAAGTGGACATGGACGAGCGGGAGCGGGGCAACTCACAGTACGAGAACATGTAGGACATCATCGAGAACTTGTAGTGCAGCGGCGCGTTCGACCACAGGAAGCGGTGGATCTGGTGCGCGATCGGGCCCCGGCGCCACCACTGCGCGAACGGGTTGAACAGCAGCTCGTTACATCCTGCGTGCATCCCCACCATGTCAGCACGCACATTCTCCCCCTTGCACGACAGGGAAACCAGCACATACCATAGGCGTATTTTTGCCAGCGGTTCAGCTCATCGTCGACCGTGAGCGAGACACCCTCCTTGAACGCGCCCTTGGAGTACGTCGCCCAGCGGATGATATAGCCGCGCATCTGCAGGCGGAGCGCCATGTCGAAGTCCTCGGACACGTTCGACTCGGACCAGATCTTCTCCTGCCCGTCCGCGGGGTCGATGAACGCCGCGTCCTGCAGCGCCCTCCAGCGCAGGAACGCGTTGTGCCCGACGAACGGCGCGACCTCGCCGTTCGCGCAGCTCAGCGAGATACACCTGTTGATACGACGCGTGAAGTACGCGATGCCGTTCTCGAAGTAGTGGTGCGCGACCTGCATGACATCTGTCGCGTGCACGTCAGTAACCCGCTTCCTTATATCCACACGTGGAAGAGGGGGAGGTACGCACCGGACTCGTGCTGGATGATCGCCACCGTCGGGCACTCCGCCATCTCGCGCGCCGCGTCCCGGAGACAGTCCTCGGGCACGATCGTGTCCGAGTCCACGATGAGCACGATCTCGCCGAGGCGGCACGCGCGCCCGTTCGCGGCCCACGGGCGGAACTTGCGCCCGCTCGCCTCGTACACCTCGTCGATCGCGAGCTGCAGCGCGCGCTCCTCGACGTCCTCCCACTCGTCCTGCGAGCTCGCGTCGCTGCCCGGCGCGTGCATGCGCTCGCCGAAGCCCGGGTTCAGCTCGCCCTGGTCCTCGCCGTCGTGGTTCTGGTACTGCATCCCGTACCGCATCTCCTCGTTCACGCCGCGCGCGCCGCCGAGGCGCCGCGGCACGTCGGAGCCCGCGACGGAGGAGCGCGCCTTCTCGCGCGCGAGGAGGCTCTCGAGGTGCTTCTCGGCCTTGAGCGACAGGGAGAGGCCGTAGTTCATGTTGGAGGCCTTCTTGAAGCGACCGGCACGCTTGAAGCCGTCGGACGCGTCGTCGTGCTTCGGGCGGGCGACCCAGCCGATCCCGTGGTTTGCGTAGAACATGATACGTGCATCACGCTCCTCGACGGGCAGAAGACGAAGACCGTCGTCATTGATGAAGATCGTGGAGGTGCCACCTTGACGCGCGTAGGTCTGCATGGCCTTCTTGATTGACTCAATGGAGGGCGTCCTGGATGTCTATGAGCGTCTACGTGGAGCGCCAAGGCTTATAAAAACTTACAAGACAGCATCCAGACTCTCCTTGTAGACGGGCATCTGAATCGTGACGTGCGGCAGGTTGTTGTCAACAACCTTGTTCGCGCGAGGCTTCTCCGCGGAGTAGTACTTGGAGTTCTTGTGGAACTGCGCGATAGGGCCAATGCACATGGACACATTCTGGATGATCTGGATGGAGAAGAACTGCACGCGCATCGCATGAGTAACGCGCCAGATACGAAGCGGATGAGACAACGCACCAGAGACACGCAGAAGAACAGCGGGATGACCGAGCAAAGCGCGAAGCGGATGTAGTTGCCGTCGAGCTGCACTTCCTGCAGCAGGATGCTGACACCATTGCCAATGAAGACTGCACCATCCCGCCATCAGCGTGACCCCCTCGCGCCAGATGTCGAAGCACTCACAGATACTCAGACCAGCAGCAAGGCCGTTGTAGATGGGCGCGAGCAGCATCGGCCGTCTTGGCTCGGGGCCTCCCTCGACGTCCGCATACGTGTCCACGGTGCTCGCCGCCTCCGACACGACGACGGTCTTCTTCCCGCCGTACCACGTGCGCTTCGTCTTTGTCCTCGTCTTCACCGCGGACTCCTTCACGTCAGCGTCCTTCTCATCGCCGAGCGCGAGGTCCTCCGCGCTCATGCCGAGGACTCCGCCGGAGCCGATAAAGACACCGCGGGGTGTGCCCGGTACGGGCGTCCCGACACCGGGGGTGCCGGGCGCCGCAGGGAGAGCCGAGCTCTGGCGGAGTTGCGACTGCGACAGACGGGTGTTGATGTGCTGAAGCGAATGCCCGGAAACAGAACCTGGGGAACGGGAAGATGGTCAGCATACATCCCGAAGGGCGTCCGGGGAAATAGGTTAGAAGCCCAGAGGACGAGCGTGGCCGAACAAATCTGGCGCTGACGCCGAAGACGCGTGTAGCAATGGAAGGGGATTTACGCAGGGGCGAAGGTAACGCGGTCGCGCAAAGATTACACTCAAGCGTGTGTCGCAGCGCCAGGGTCAGTCAGTGAAGCAATGCTTCTCAGCGATCCCATATAGCGAACGTAAGGGGATACGTCTCGGAGCGGAGCAACGCTTCGGGCGCGGATAGACGGCATTGCGCCGCGGCCATCCCTTGCCGCGCAGATGCGAGCAAGAATGCGCAATTCCCAAGGAGCGCGGGAGCGATAAGAGGAGAGATGCTCACCGGATACACTCGCGGGATGGCTGTTCGTGCTCGTAGGATGCGAGCCAGGGAACGCGCCAGGACGTGACCGCCACAGGAGCTTGATCAGGCGTTCCTCGAAGTCGTGGCATGTGGGGATGATGTTGTCGATGGAATCTGACCACACAACCAGTGTACGCTCGTCGCGCTAAAAAAGTCAAATTTTGTTAGCTGTGCCGTCAAATCAAAGCAGATACGCCGCCGGGAGAGTGTCGGGAGACCTAACGCGTGCGCCACGAATCATGGACAGAAGTCCAAACAGCGAACCCGTTTGCGCTCGTCCCTGCCGTGCAATAGGGTCGCATGTTGCGCAAAGGCTGCTCGGCACTGGCTATGCCGCCTTCGTCGACAATCATGCGCCCTGTGCAGCCTAGGCGCCCGCCCGCCCCGATCGTGTGCGAGCGCCAAAGCGTTCCTAGCTACAACCTTGTTCCCCGACCAAGACCCTCGATCCACTCGTCTCCGCCACACCGATCTTTTTTGCGTCTGCGGCGTCCCAAAATGGCGCAGGTCGCAACTGCGCGCCCGCGCACCGGCAGCAGCAGACGAGGAGCGGATAAACCAGCGAAGGAAAAAACGAGCCTGTCGTCCAGCGAGGCAACGCACTCCACACACCGCGGGTGTTTCGTCCGTCGAGAACGCGCGACCCCAATGCAGTGCAGGTGCGGCACACAGAACATTGGACGGACATGAAGAGAAGCGTGTTCAGGAGGATCGACATCCCGCCTCGGCGCGGCGGGGCGCACACAGGAAGTGCGGAGGGGGGGCGGCGCAGCTGATTGATGAAGAGAAGAGGACGACTCACGATGAAGGCGGCGCTCTGCTCCTTATCGGCGGTCGGCAGGTCGACCATGGTGTCCAGGATTTGGATGCGCGTGTTGGCATCAATGTAGATGGACCTGTCGTCTGGCCCACTGGAGGTGCGATACGCGGTTAGTGCTCGCCGCGGTGGAGATAGTGACATTGACAGGTGGAACGCACACTTCAGAGAACGCGGCGTGGACGGCCGCGCTGCGAACCTTTACTGCGACGGCGGGGTTGAGGACGCGAATGGCGGCCTCGAAGGGCTCGAGGCCGAGGTTCTCGTACGGGAAGAGACGGTATTCGCCATTGTCGACGCGGAGGGCGACGCCGACGGCAATGTTGTCCTCATTGGGGCGGAACCACGCGTCGCCCTGGGTCTGCTTGAAGATGTGGTGGAGGAAGGCGTCGTAACGGTCGTAATCCATCGTGCCGTCGTGAGAGAGAGGCTGGAGGAGTTACGGGGCGAGGACGGCCTTTGTGCACTTTCGCTCGAGGGAGAGCGGCGGCGGGGGCGGACAATTTTAGCAGGCGGGGGAGGGGGCGGAGCGGGGCTGGGCGGTGGTGGTAGAAGGGCAAAGGAGCGAGGACGGAGGAGAAGAGGCGAACGGGCAAGGATGAGCAGCTCGGACGCATGCGCTGCACTTCTTCAGGAATTCCCAGTGCGCGCAATCAACACCCCGGCTCGACGCCGGACGCTCCGCCCACGTCCCATATCCGGCCGGTCCTTTATCGTCCAGCGTTCAATATTTCCCGGCGCCTGCCCCTCCGATCGCCCTCCTCGCTCGGTCCCGCTCCCCGTTCCTCCGTCCGGCCATCCTCCTCGTCCTCGCCGCCGCACGCGAGCATACCGAGGACGCGGCCGACTCGCCCTCTGCGCGCTGCGAGCCGGCGCGCGTCGGTCGGCCCTGCGCCAGGACGTACGCTGCTACGCGAACCGTCATGGACCCGAGTGCGTCATAGGCACCTCCGCTATTTCGGGCGGACTGATGCTCCATAATACTCGCTACTCTACGCCGGGACCCCGGCATTGCCCGGCACCCCTTCAGGAGCACACACAACACGCTCTGACGTCACGATGTTCTCAACGGCGCATCGATTGCCCGTCCAGCTCATCGGCACGAACAAAAAACACGACCGCCATCAAATGCCCCGCGGCCGGTGAGACTCGCCAGGACGACTGCCACGACGACCGCGGCGCGATGCAGGGTCTGCGCGACGGGCACTCCGTGCACGGGCACTGATGCGCGTGCCGAACCCGCTGTACCCCCACGCGGCAGCCCGTATGGTGTCGCGCCGACTTGACAGATTGCCCCCGGCGGCCGCGATGCGGCCTGCACAAGCCTGCACAACGCGCGCCCACCACGTTCTGCATCCATGACCGTAACCGTCTCGACTGCTGCGAGCACGCCACGGCCGGCCTCGCACCTCCTCCCTTCGGCATTCCAGCCCCGCCGCAGCGACAGTGCGCGCGGGTGGTGCGGCTATTCATTCCCGCGTCGCCCGTCGCCGGTGCGCAGCGGCTATACGGTCGGGGCCGGCGACGAGCAGCAGCGTCGGGGCGTCGACGATCGCGCGTGAAGAAAAAACATGGCAGACGTCTGGTGCGTGCAGACGGGGCGACGGTGGGGCCAGACCACAATCGCCACCGATTGATTTGCTTCACAGCGTCGCGGACCCCGGCCACCCCACTACGCCAGGCCTGCGGCGAGCGCCGGCGACCCTCCGCCAACGGGCCCTGGCTTATCTGCCCAACTCGGACATGCCTGCAATTTCTATCGCGCGTTCTTCTTATCCTCCTCGTGCGAGCCTTCCCTTCTCTGCCGCCTCTCAAAACACCCCTCCCCCGCCCTGCCCCTCCTCCTCCCCTTCCTCCCGACCACGACGACCGCCGCCCTTCCCCCGTCGTCCGCCCCCCTCGCCTGTGGTAGCTCCCGCTGACCTCCAGCCATGTACCGCAGAAAGGACTCCAACGGTCGCAACGCGTACTCGTCCGCCGACGCGTACCGCTCCCTCCACTCGCCCCCCTCCTCCAACTCCCACTCGAACTCCGCCCCCAACGACTCGAGCGAGGAGGAGATGAACCTCAACCCCCCCGTGCCCACCGTGACGCCCATCGCCGCGGCCTTTGCTAACCGTAGGTCCTCCGATGCTTCGGGAAGCGCGCCTCTTTCGCCGCCCCGGCCCTTTTTCCTCGGCAATGACGCCCGCAACTCATGGAGCGCGTCTTCCGAGAACACCTCCGTGAACGAGCAGAGTGACTCGGACAGCGTTACGCCGGCTGGCATGGCTGGTGTAGGTGCAGGCGCAGTAGCCTCCGCTGCGCGCCCCACCACGCGAGGCTCGTCCTCCCGCTCGCGCGCACCCGCGCAGACGCAACCCGTCTCCCCCACCAACCCGCGCATCCACGCGCGGAACCATCGCCGCCGCTCCTCGGTAGCCAATGAGTACGCGCCCGAGGCCGATAACGAGGAAGTCCCAACCGCAGCCACCAGGCGCTCGTCCATAACCTCTGCCGTCGTGCCGGGCGCGCAAGCCAACCCGTTCGACACCCCCACGAGTTCAGTGTACGGGATGCCGGCTGGCGCAGCGCCACCCGTCATTGCTGGTGCTGTCCGTCCTCCTCCATCTGCGTTCCCGTTCCAGTCGCACCCCGGCAACCCGGATCCGGGAACACCGATTCCTGGTGTTGGTCGTCGCTCATCGCTCGACAGCATCCGTGCGCGCGAAGCCGCCCAGGCGGCCCTCCCCCGGTCTCCCAACTACGGCACCGCGTACCCCGTTGGCACCGGTGCAGCCGGATACGGCCTTATCTCACCCGGTTCGGCGGAATTCGAGGGAGACCTCGGACGTCCGTATGCGCCGTTCATGGAGCATGGTGTCCCTCCCCGTGAAGGGAGCGCGACGCCACCAAGCCCGATGGCGAGCCAGAGTCACCTGTACAGGAACAGCGCTGCTGCAGCCATGGCAGGCAGCAGCTCCGCCCTGAACCAGAACTACGGTAAGTCGCGTCAAGAGTTGTGGGTCCAGCGCGCTCCCAGAATGGACGCTTACATTTGCACTGCAGGACCTGACACCGCGATCCCGCGTAATCACTCAAGTCCGGCGATTAACATGCGTGCCCCGTTCCTGTCGCCTGCGTCGCGCCCGACCTCTTCACTGTGGTCGCCGCCGTCGTACCCTTACCCTTACCCACCTCAGGGCACGAACTCGTCCTTCACGGCACTCCCGCGCAAGTCGAAGCCTCTCATGCCTTCCTCGCGTCTCCCGCAAAAGCTGTCGCAGGAGGAGAAGCCGTGGTTGAAGCAACGCGACTGCCGCGACCGCGCGTCGTGGTGGCTCACGTTCTTCGCCATGATGATCGGCGTCGGCGGCGCTGCCGTCCTGTGCTTCTTCGGGTTCTCGAGCGTGAAGCTGCTCAAGGACTCGGACATCTGCATGGTGCTCAACGAGAACTTCGATTCCCTCGACCTGACCAACACGTGGACGCGTGATGTTGAGCTCGGCGGGTTCGGAAACGGCGAGTTCCAGGTGACGACGGACTCCAGCGACAACCTTTACGTCCAGGACGGCCAGCTGTACATTATGCCCACGCTCACCTCCGACAGTCTTGGCAGGGATGCTATCTTGGACGGTGGCAGTATCGATCTCGGCGACGCGTGCACAACCAGTAACACGGTACGCCTTCTTGACGCGTTGAGGGAAGCGTTGCTGACAGAAGCCCTCACTTAGACTGCATGTTCGGTGAAGTCGGACAAGTCCAACAAGGTCGCTCTGCAGCCCGTCCAGTCCGCCCGCATTAGCACCATGAACTCGACATCCATTGCTTACGGCAAGGTCGAAGTCCGCGCGAAGCTTCCCCTCGGCGACTGGCTCTGGCCCGCCATCTGGATGCTGCCCAAGGACAACAAATACGGCGTGTGGCCCCTGAGCGGCGAGATCGACGTGAGTGTCCCGATCGACGACGCATTCTTTGAACGCCGGGATCGACTGACTGACGGCGCCGGGTGCAGATTATGGAGGCGCGTGGGAACGCGCCGTCGTACACCGCGCAGGGCGTGAACTACGTGCGCTCGTCGCTCAACTACGGCGTGCTGCAGACGCTGCAGACGCACATCTTCGGCTGGTGGTCGCAGAAGCAGAGCTCGTACGACAAGGACTTCCACGTGTACGCGATCGAGTGGACGCCGGACTGGATGCGCTTCTACGTCGACTCGCGCCTGCAGGCGATGATGAACCTCAAGATCACCGGCAAGGGCGGGAAGAACTTCTTCCAGCGCGGGAACTACCCCGCGACGTCCACGAACGGCTCTGCCGTCGCGGTCGTCGTCGAGGACATCTGGTCCGCGCAGGGCGGCAGCGCCGCGGCCCCCTTTGACCAGGGTGCGTGTGTTTTCCTCGCTGCGCGGCCTTCTATCGCCTCGGCGCGGTGTGGCGCGTGACGTGCGGGCGCTGTGTGCTGACGTTTTCCGCTCCGTGCAGAGTTCTACCTGATCCTGGACCTCGCTGCGGGCGGCACGAGCGGCTGGTTCCCCGATAACGTCGGCAACAAGCCGTGGTTCGACGGCTCGCGCGACGCGATGTGGGACTTTGCGAACGCGCAGGACGACTGGGCGGCGACGTGGCCGTCGGACGCGAACGACCGTGCGTTCCGGATGTGAGTAGACTGTCCCACTTTCTCTCCCGTCTTTTCGTTTTGTGCCGCGCATGGTGGAGGCGGTGTTGCGGGAACGCGTGAAGCTGATTGCTGGTTGTGTGGCAGTGACTATGTGCGGATGTACAAGCTCGGGGGCTGTTAAGGCGCACGGCGGCGTGCTGCCTCCCCCTTCGCCCCTCCGAGTTCGACGGCCTGGAAATTTAGAGGCCGCGACGGCCTACACACGACCCGCATGAAAACGGCTGCCCCCTTTCCCGCTCCTCCCTCCTCCTCCCCTCCCTCTCCTACCCTGTCACGGACTAATTGATGATACGGACACGAAGACTGCCGCGCTTAGACACTGTTGCATTCAGACGCATACGCACACACGACTTGCTGCTAGATTTTCTCATCCCTCTCCTCCTCTCCTCTCCTCTCTCCTCGTGTCCCCATCCCTTTTCAAGACTGTACGAACACCCCGAACCCCCATCCAACTTTACGTCGCGCGCCTCTCGCGCGTGTGCGCCTCTTGCTGCATACGATCTGATTCTAGCGTGCGTGTCCTTCTAGTACTGTGTTGTTGTGCACCCCACGCCCCCACGCTTGCCCGCTTGCCTCCGCTTCTCAGGAGTTCTTCTGTGTTGTTCCGGTTACTGCTGTATGTTTATGTCGTGCTGCTTCTACCCGCCGTCGCTGCTGCCCTGCTTGCCCGGGCTGGCCGCGGGGCGCGCTCCTCTTTTACGCTGCTGCGCCGTGCGCCGGGCTCGTCAGGCGCGTCCGTTCTTCATTCATCATTCAACCTGTTAGTATTACATTGCATGCATCGTCTTGACCACCTCCATCACCGCACTATACATATATTGTACTTGCTCCTTGCCGAGTCGCGCCGTACGTACACTGCGACACTGCGTCGACACCTGTCTCCTGCCTCCCTGCTACACGTCGCTTCCGATGCCTCGTATACGATCGCATATACCACGCGCCGACGCGCTATACAACGCTTGCTTTTATTGGGCTGTGTGCTTCCGGTCTGTGTGTTATGAACGTTGTGAGTCTAAGTATAGTTGGTGCTGGGGTGCTTGAGCTGAAGTAGTCTATTCCGCTCGACTGAGGTCTAAGCTTTGCTCCCGGTAAGCGTGTCTAAGTTTAATTTGTGCTCGTGCTTGAGCTGAAGTGCTCCATCCCGCTCGTGTCGGTCCACCTATTGCCTACACTGCCGCGCCTTGTACTAGTAGTCCGCTTACTTCACGACATACGTACACTTTGATATCGCACGCTATTATAATTCCGCGCAAGGAACACCCACCGCAAACCCGCTGCCCAGCTCGAATCGATAGCTACCATGGCGATATGGCCGCGCGCGTACAATCATAATGACAGCATCGCGCTAGTGCGAGCGGAGGAAGGCGGAGGACCGCGGTCTGGGCCGGGCACAGCACGACCTCATACGCGCGTCACCTCTCCCTGCGCTGGGAAGAACCGCGCCCGAAGCGGCCAGCGAGCGCGGGCCTCGCTGAATTGATTTTCGCCGTCCGGGTTGCAGACGCTGCAGCCAGGGCGGACGCGTGTGAAGGGTGGAGTGGGTTTGAATCTTTTGATGCGGCGCGCGGCCGGCGGCGGGTGCCAGTGGGCGTGTCTGAGGGATGCGTGTGATTAATTTTGGGAACTTGGACGAGACCGAGAACGTTGGGGAAAGAGGAGGGGGCCGGCCGGGGTGGAACGGAGATGATTTTGGAAGAGAGTCAGGACGGGAGAGGGTAGTGGATGATCGGGGTTCGGATGGTAATTACGGTGCATATGGGGATACGGGTCGTGTATGCAGGGTTGGGGGACGCGTGGTGTGCGCGTGCCAGTGGGCTCGCGGCGCCGGTGAACAAACTATGACGGTGCTGTACTGTAAGTACCACCAGTGGTTGTCTTAGCAGGCCTGGTAGAACGTCATCGCGAGGAGGACAAACGCAAATGCTTGCTTGTACTCATGATCACGACAGATCATCTGGCCGTGCCGCTCCGTGGAGAGCAGGAGCTTGGGGTAACGTAGTCTGTTTGTTACGCCACCCACATTCAATACGCCGAAGCCCTCCGTGGAGACGCGTGGCGGTCGAGAAGCTCATGCATGATGGAAGGACGCCGTGCCAGGCGCACGAGCGGTGAGGCTGGTTGTCATTTAGACGTCGTCTTGTGACCTTCTGAGTGGACACCGGCGCGTCAGTCTATAAGGTCATCGTCGGCGGGGACTCCTCCTCGAGGAGCCCGGGCGCCGCTAAGACATGGTTTCCGAGTCGTGAGCGGCGGCGAATGGAGATGGCACTTGCGGACCCGTGTGTACTTCGGGGCCGTGTTCGGACGGACGGAGGCAATTCTGGCCATGCATGTGGAGGACGGACGGCCATGCGAGAACAAGCACCCCCAGGAGGCCGAGCTCCGTGCGCATGGGCGTGTCTAGGCCTTGCACGCTGTTCGTGAGAGAGGCAACGGACGCGAGCCAGGCTCCGTTGCCCTGTTCTCTCGTACACGCCCGCCATGTCCGCAAGTCCGCGATGCCTGGAAAATCCTCGCGGGCTTGCTGGAGGTATCGGCTACCGACGCCGCCAAGCCTGGCCATGCTGGCCCCGGGGGCCCCGAGCGACGACGGGTTCCTGGACGGTGCGGCCCCGAGGGCAGATTAGGTCCGGGGAGTCTCACGGGGCGCTCGCCGTTTGTTCAGGTGTGGAAACGGTTGGGATGCGGACGTGGGTGTGGAGTGTCGAGGGCTTCGCGTGGCGAGTGTTTGATGGGATGGGTTTGTTGGTTGGGGGCGCTCCAAGTTGGGCCGGGATCGCGCGAGGTTTCCTTGACCGTGTCTGATACATCTTTTGGCTGATGCTTTCAGCGGGGCAGGTCTGCACAAGGTCGCCCAAGAATCCGAACGGGCAATTCGAATAGGGTGAAATCTGTCACTGTACATGTCAGACGGCGAGATATTCCGTTACCTTACGGAATACTGTGCGATTATCCCTATGTCCGAGCATGATGCCGTACGCCTTCTCGCATTTTTTTCTCATCATGGCTGTGATGGCAGACGATCAGACGGAACTTCTTCCTCCGTGTTCGCAACTACGTAACGCACCTGCGGTGTATCGATATATACGTATATGTATACTCAACGCCCGGCAGCCAGTCAGCACACGTCGGCGGGACCCCGGCGATCTGCGACACCTTTGCGGCGAACGTCAGTCGTGCGAGGCCGAGGGGTGGCGTAGTGAAATCGCGTCCTGGGCCTCGGGGGACGTGTATCGGTGCTTCCGGCGGGGGCGTGCTCCGTGGACGGCGTAGCGCGTCCGAATAACGTCCGCCGGAACGTGTGCAGATCTGCGAAGCGAACTCTGGTCGGAGGGAGGCACGCCGCGCGGGTGAATGGAGGAGGGGTATCCGGGCTCCGGGCCTGTGGTACAATATCGGTAAGCATGGTGTGAAAAGAGTGATACAAGGAAAGGCTGACATGCAGAGTGCACGTTGTACTCGATGCCCGTCGTAACAAATTGCGCTGCAAGTTGTACCGTGATGCCATGAAGAGACCGAGAACCCCATTTTGAAGTTCTCTAATGGTTGTGCCGGGCAGAAACGCGCGGGGAACAGCATGGCCAAATTCAAACAACGTGTCGCCTGCGTCTGGCAGTAAGTTACAAGTTGAACGTCGTCCTGCAAGTGATCGCGAGTATGACACTCAGGAGGCGCCAATGCTCGGGGACGTCGCTTCGGCACATACGCTGCCTCTGCGAGCTGATAAGCCTCACGCCGCGAAGAGAAGGTGTCCAGAGGCTATCTAGACTTCAAGCTGGCACCGCATACCGCGCTTATAGGTCGCCGGTCGTTCCAACGTTCAAGAGAGTGCTGTCTGATATGCCGAGCGCTGTCCAAGGCGCCTTGAAGAGGTGATTGAAGCCCGTGAAGGGCGTGCATCTTTGATTACTCCGGCGATGGAAGACGGCGCGGAGAGCTTCGGCGGAGGGATTTCAGCCCGGACACGGGAAGTTGATCTAGAGCCATATGGCGCACAGTACGTACCTGGAACATTGCATTGAATATTCAGTATTCGACGCCGAAGAACGGCTTGCAATATTTCCGCCGGGGGCCACCGAGACCGCCACCGCAGCGGCCGAAACGCTAATCCCTGCGTGGTTTTCGCTAAGAGGATAACGGTATATTCTGATCCTTTAGTGGCCGCTGTATATGCGCGGGTGAACTGCATGTCAATAGTCATATACCCCTGGATACGAACGGAATGGGACGCACATGTATATATAGCGCGACAAAGAATTCGCCTAGACCGACAATGGTCGCCTCAGCATGTTTTGTCATTCGAAGGTTCAGAGCGCCTCGCCTTGAAGGGATTGCGGGTTTGTCGAGAAGAGGGAAAGGAGTGGCCGTAGCCGCCAGACAAGGCGTGTCCGAACGAGGTTGCACGAGTTCGCTCTGAGAAGACGCCTGGTCAAAAAATCAAGATTGGATCCTGGCCGGTCGACGTTTGCCACGGATATCTTTTCAGAACATTTCCCTCACAGCAAACATCTGACTAGGATCGAATCTCGTGGACCGCTAATAGGATCGCGCCAAATGCACGCAATCCCGTCGAGAGGACGATGCTTGGCAGCCCTATGGAGAGGTGTCAGCATTCGGAAGATGTGTTTTCTGAACGGAACTACGCAACAAGACCTTGCGAATGTAGCCAGCTGTTTCCTTGAATTGGTATCCTTGACATGTCAGTACTTCAGTCCCGGGCCTCACAGTAGCACACTCCCATTCGCAAAGCCCTGCACTGCGAATTCAAACTAGGCTAAGACACCGAGTTTTTGAATTTGAAGTCAGCATGTCGATGCTATTGCTCAAGCATACATGCGTGTTCAGTATGATCTAAAAGACTTCTGCGTGTCGTATCTTCATATGATACTGGCGGTAATAGAAGATAGACCGAGCCCTGTGTCTTACCACATCGCTGCGTGAGTGAGGGTAGAAAGGTAGGCGAAAAGTAGGCGCTCAAAACACGGCGCGTGATGGTCTGGACGCGCTATGTCACGTAAACGTCACGCGAAGCGATGCGGGCGGACCGCGTCACGCGTGCGCTTGCATCCTACGCCGGACTTGATTGTGGTGACTTGCCCCTCTGCTCTCTTCCTGCTGCATCTCCAAGGCTCTCCTGTTGTACTCTGAGCCTAAGGCCCTGTAAAAACTGTAACGCAGCGGGGAATAACATGAGCGGCAGGTCCACACACGCGAAGGTCATTCTTGGCCAGCAGCTGTACGGTCGGCTGTCTCAAACTAAGGTTCTCCTGGTCGGCGCAGGCGGAATTGGTTGCGAACTGCGTGCGTTTTCATTTGATATATGCATTGAAGAATGCTAACCGAGTACTGCTTCCGGTCTAGTCAAGAATATCGTTCTTACTGGCTTTGGCGACATTACCTTACTCGACCTCGACACCATAGACCTCTCTAATCTTAACCGTCAGTTCCTCTTCAGGAAGAAAGACATTAAGCAAAGTAAAGCATTGGTGCGCAATCCTTCTTGCATTTTCCACAAGGATTCCATTGCCTTTGGCTCACGTCCACGCGACTGCCGCGTTTGACGTAGGTTGCGGCCAAGATAGCTTCTACTTTCAACCCCAACGTCAAGATCACTCCCATACACGCCAACATTAAAGAACCTCAGTTTGACGTTACTTGGTTCCGTGGGTTTGACATCGTGCTGAATGCGCTTGATAACCTTGGTAAGTGTTTGAACTCCGTTCCTTAAAGGTGCGCGTGCCATTTTATTTTACGTGGCCGCCCCCTCGAAGACTAGTATATGCAGAGCAACTTGGCGTATCGCGCATGTCTAGTGTGTGTTTGCCTTACTGCTCAAACCGTACCACTTGGGCTTCTCTGAGCTTGGAGCCCCGGCATCATGGCAGTGCGTCTTGGCTGTAGGCTCACTAAAGACTCAACGCGCGCATCTAGGAATCGACTTTGAAGGTGTAGGGTGCTGATCCATCTTTTTTCTTCAGACGCACGACGACATGTCAACAAAATGTGCATGGCTGCCAACGTACCGTTGGTCGAGTCCGGCACCGCTGGCTACCTAGGCCAAGTGCAACCAATCATCAAGGTAGGGCCTTTCTCCGACACACGCAGGGTGTGCCTGTATGGGCAAGCGGTCTGCCTGTCTGACATAGTGCGTCTGACTGACAATGCATTATTTGCTAGGATCGTGCCGAATGCTTCGACTGCGTCCCGAAGCCGACGCCCAAAACCTTCCCTGTGTGTACGATTCGCTCGACGCCGTCACAACCAATACACTGCATTGTGTGGGCAAAGAGTTATCTCATGCCGTAAGTTCAAAACAATGGTGAGCAAAGAGACGTCGGCGACGCTGATATAACAATATGTAGTCAACTGTTCGGTGAGGATGAAGACGCCGGTGGGGAACTAGACGAAGCAGAGAAGCAGGGCGAGAACGGTAAGGATGACCATCGAGTTTGCTTTATTTCTAGAGTCTATTTTGAACTGACGTGTCTCGTGCCTACAGCGAATGAGATCGCAGCGCTCCGGAAGGAGGCATTAGCGTTCAAAGCCGTCCGCTCAGCCCTTCGTTCGCCATCTAGCGGTGAAAACTCGTCATCTAGTGCCGCCAAGTTGGTGTTTGACAAGGTCTGTATCCTCTCGCTGCTGACCAGCTGGGGCGTCAACCATCGTCTTGGTGTCCACTCTGCCTGCCAAGACGCTCGTTCGCTCACATATGTCACAGGTATTCCACGCGGACGTCCTCAACCTGCTCTCGATGGCGGACATGTGGCGGTCCCGAGCCCCACCTACCCCTCTGGACTTCGACGGGATTCGCGCTGGGACGTTTGTGCTCTCCCCGCGCACTTCCCAAAATGGAACAAGCGCCCCACAGAACAACAACGCTTCAGGTTCAGGCAGCTCCGCTACGGAGAAGCAGCTGAACGGAAACGGTACCATTCCGAGCTCGTCGAATGCGGCTGGCGCCGCTAAGCTGAAGGACCAGCGCGCGCTGTCGTTGCAAGACAACGTGGAGCTGTTTGTCTCGAGGTGAGTGTCTGAGAAGCATTGCGTCGTGGCAGGCTTTTTTGAACCGTTATCACAGTGTTGAGCGACTGGCTGCGCGACTGCGGGCCGGAGAGGACACTATCTCGTTTGACAAGGACGACGATGACACGCTCGACTTCGTAACAGCCTCCGCTAACCTGCGCTCCGCGGCATACGGCATCCCAGGAAAGAGTCGGTGGGAAGTCAAAGGTGAGCCTTCAACTCTCAACTGTTTTGCATGCGCCGACCTCAACGTTCCTCTTCACGCAGAAATGGCGGGCAACATCATCCCCGCCATCGCCACGACAAACGCGATCATCGCAGGGCTCATCGTTCTGCAGGCCCTACACCTCCTCCGCCGCACTTACTCTGCTCTGCGCAACGTGCACGTGCAGTTCAAGCCGAGCATGCCCCTCAGCGCGATCACGATGTGCGCGTCGAACCCCGCATGCGGCGTCTGTCGTGACACGTACACCGAGGTGCGCTGCGACCCCGCGCGCGTCACACTTCGCGAGGTCGTCGACGGCGTCCTTGGGCGCGTTGTCAGCGGCAGTAGCGGCAGCATAAACGGGGCCGCTGCTGACGGGAGCGAGGCTGATGGGGACGGCGAGCGCGACGGGCCGGTGGAGGTGAGCGTGTACGAGGATAAACGCATATTGAGCGACCCGGACTGGGACGAGAACGACGACCGCACGCTCGAGAGCCTGAACGTCACGCGCGGGAAGTTCTTGTCGATCGTGGACGAGGACGGCGAGTACGCGACGATCCAGGTCGCCATCAGCCCCCTTTCGTATGTCGTTTTATCTATCTGATTGAGGGTATAATTTTGATGGGTTTTTGTAAATTTTAGGCCGAACCATCCTGTAGACGGACCGGCACTCATCTTGCCCGACCCGCTTCCTACTCCTCCGCGTAGGGAGAAGCCGCGCCCCGCGACGCCTACGCCACCACCACCACCGGTACTAGCGGGAAAGAAGCGTTCTGCGCCGGACGACGACATCGAGGAGATCGACGTGCCATCGGCAAAGCGTTCGCGCACGGACGCCGGGACGGGGACGGCCAAACCTCCGTTCACCCCGAGCAAAAAGCGACGTTTGGAGGAAGACGGGCTGCTCATGCTCGACCGCGAGGGGGAGATCGAGGAGGACTTGGACATCATCGAGATCGACTAGTCTGTTGTGTGCTTGACTAGAGGCGACTGCCGCCCCCGTGTTCCGTCGTATACTTATCTTGCTCTCGCATAGTACGCTACGCTCACATATGCTCGATCCTGTGTGTCTTGTCCTGAGCCTTCCGCTGTAATAGTCTGCGTATAAAATATTTCTAGTGATGGTTTGTGTCATTTCCATGGCGTGACCTCGCACCGCTGATGCAGCTGTAAGAGAACACGACGGTATATTTACAAGCGAGTAACTATTGATACAGCGAGATTACAGGCGACGATGGGGCTGAAAGCAGTCGTAAAGAGGATATGAAGGGGAGAACAAGTAGACAGCGACTGAGAAGAGAGGCTGTTTGGTGAAGCTGGATTTTGGACATTGGACTGCAGCTAGAGAAAACCGCTCAAGCAACGGTGATCTTCTTAGGCTGCTGCTCCGCCGTCTGCCTCGGGAACGTAACGGTCAGGACGCCGTTGTCCATCGCCGCAGAGATCTCCTCAGGCTACGACACACCTCAGTCAGCATCCATTCAGGTCGCAAATTATGAAAGGAAAATCGAGCCTACCTTAACGCCCTGGGGAACAGCGAGCGAGCGCGCGAAGCGGCCGAACCGCCGCTCGCGGACGACGTAGCCGTTCTCCTGCTTCTCGGACTCGGCCTTCGTCTCGCCCGAGACGGTGAGAACGTTGTTCCGGAGGTCGATGTTCACGTCCTGCTTGTTGATCCCCGGGAGCTCGAACGTCGCGCTCACGAGGTTCTTCTCCTTGTCCTCGTGCACGTCGACTCTGTAGGTGCATGCGTCAGCATGTGTTGCTAAGCGTGCTTTTTTGGGGGAGGGACTTACCTCGGGCGCAGGACGCGAGGCGCGCTGTTGGGGTGCTGCTGGGACTGCAGCTGGTTGTTCCCGTTGGGAGTAGCGCCGCCGGTGCGCCGAGCGAAGGCCTCGTCGAAGAGACGGTCGAACTCGGAGAACGGCTCGCTGAAGAACTGGTCGTTGAAGAGGTTGACAAGAGACATCTCGTTTGAAGGGTAGAGGGTTTGGGAGAGAGAAGATAGAAGTGTTAAGAGGGTATAGACGATGTGGATCGAGAGTGTTTTGTTGTTTTCTGCTGAACAGCAAGAGCGCAAACGGCCCCCCTTTTATACACTTGCATGAGCTGCATATGCGTAACCTTGGGACCTCTGGATTTTCGTGGCTTTGTCTCGAAATTTCGCAGAGCAGGGTCGAGATGGGTCCCTGACGCTTCGACGAAAGTACGAGAACAGTCGCGTTAGACGCCTATGACGTCGAGGCGTTGAGTAGCGAATTTGGAAAGTGCCCAAATGTGGCGACTGTCCACGTGGAAAGAGGCGCCCACGCCGACTTTCTACACCCGCGCTCAGCTAGATCTTGGCTTGGCAACTACTAACCTCCATGGCCGTTAACGAGATGGAGGGATGTTCTGCGGTGATATCTCCTTGCGGCCGATCCTCAACGGCTGTAACTTCTGCCTGGTGCTTCACTGGTATTATCGAAGCATTTGGTATGTATTACACACCTCGGTGATTACCCACCATCGGAGACTTCGCTGCTAAGACATATCGTCTGTGAAAGGTTGTCGTTCTGGCGTGTGCATTCCACACAGGAGTTTCGCATAATATGACCTTGACTGATAATCTTGAGTGGCAGGGACATATGGGGATACGCATTACCGACCACGACCGACGTGAGTCAGACACAGCGGCGTCGTTGTCTCGGCCTCTCATCCTTCCCGCTTCGCGAACGTGCGCTTCGTATCCACCTTCTGATCCGCTATGAAGGCGACACAAAGGTTGTCAATGATCCCAGTAGTCCGTCGGGAATGATAGACGTACTTCCACCCGACGGGATGCTATCCCCTCTCCCGGGGAAGTGCTTTGTTCCAAAACGCCGCCGAAGCAGCCTCTTAATTGAGGGAAGATGTCCAAGGTGCAGCTAGAAGGGCCCAAGTGTCGTCGCAAGTCAGTCTCTTCGGCCCCTCCGCCCTAGGCCCTTCGGCGGTAGCGGAGATTAAGGCGATCCTTTGACGGGTCGTCGACGCGGGTACGTACAACGCCTGCCAATCCTCCCGCCAGGATTTGCTGCGACGTCCCGCATCTTCTCCCGCTAGCCCGCCCCCGTACGGCAGCGTCTTCCATGCGCAACAGCAAGCGCACCAACGTCCTCGAGACCGCTTCTGGGGCACAGCCGCACTCACGTAAGTGCCAAAGCGGCATAAGCACGCCATCCAGCAGCGCGCGAAGCCGCGCCCAGGCGCATCCGCGTCGCACGCGCACCATTGCTACCGCGCGCGGCATCCCATGGACGCGCCTTCGTCTGTGGGGCTGGGCTTCCAATAACGCCGAGGAGAAGCAGAACTGGTGAGATTGATCACAGGCGGCGCGGTGGAGGCGCCCACAGCGGACATTGCGACCGATTAGGCAGGTTCTGTGGATCATCAGCGGGGAAGTGGGGTGTTCGTCCGCGGGGAGGCGGGTCCTTTGCGCCTTCGCCGCGCGCGATAATCGATGTCCCGCTCCCTCCGATCAGTACAGCGCCTTCTTGAGGAGAAGGCGGAATAGGGCCGAGGGTGTGCAGGGCGCGAGAAAGGCAGTGCTTGTCCCATACCCGTGAACACTCACCGAAAACTTTATCACACACTGCGGGCCGCATTGCGTCCCGGAAGGAATCCCTCGTATCATACGGTCACAGATGTATATTGATCGATTCCACGGTTCGCGTAGCCAACTCCAGACTCTCAGACAGGGGAAGGAAATTTGTAAACTCCAGAGGTCCTCTACAGCCTCATCTGCGCTTCACGAACTCGCGCAGGCCAACGTGGAACGGCACACCACTGCGCATATGGCCGCCGCAACTCGTCAGAATGACTGTGCAATATGTCAATAGGTGGTTGCGATCTCCGAGGAAAGAAAGACAGACCTCTTAACTAATACTCAGATGCCACTTAGAGGAGGCCGAGGAGGGTCAGAATGAGGGTGAGGCCGAGACCCTGGATGATGCCGATGACACTGCCGAGGAGGGGCACGAGAACGGTGGTCAGGTCAATGAGGACGGCGCCGACGATGAGGGTAACGGCTTGGAGGAGGGTGCCGACGACGTTGCTGTGGGCGTGTTAGAATACGCGTTCTCGAAAGTGATGCTGCTCATTATGACTTACCCGACGCCGACGAGGAGCAGGAAGACAGCGGGAGCGATGGCGAGCCCAAGAAGAGCCTTGACAGCAGCGAGGGCGTCGAAGACAAGCTGTATGAAAGTGGTGAGATCATTGCAGGAATGGTGAGGGGGATGGGCAGCGTACGATGAGCACGGAAGCGATGATCTTGGCGACCTCGGCGACGGTGAGGATGACGGTGCCGTCGAGGGCGAGCAGGATGATCTCAGCGGGCTTGCCCCGGAGTCCGTGGATGCGCGTCGTGGTGGACGTGAGGACACCCTGGATGCCGTTGATGGCGGGAGTGAGACCCTCGACCGTCGCGTTCTGCTTGGTCGCGAACTCTGAGGAGGTCGTCAGCGGTGTGTTCTGCAATGTCAAATCGCGGCATCAACGCACTCAGCTGGTTGGTGAAGGGGAGGAGCTGGGTCTGGGCGTCGTTGAAGATCAAAGCAACTGTGTCCTGAGCAGCGACCGCGCGGGCAACCTCGGGCACGGCGGCGCTGCGGTCAACTACGTTCGGAAGGGCGGAGGTGAGGGCGCTGAAGGCGAGCGTCGCGAAGACGGCGATGGTGCTGAAAGAGAACATCTTGGAGTGTAGGGAGAGTGGTGGTGTCTGAGAGATGGGAGGGCTGGAGGTGGAAAGACTGACTCGATGCCAATGTCGATCTGGCTCAGCGGGGGGACGCCTTTATACCTTTGCTGAACGGTATTTTTCATTCTCGTCCGCCATCTCGACCCGGTTTGCGATACACTGAACCCTTCTCTCAGGCCTAAGGTGGAACGCAGAGAACGAGTCGGTGTTTCACAGCCGTGTCGCGCATCGCCGAGAGCGACTGCGCGCTAACTCCAGCAACAGACAGCTCGATCACACCGCGTACTCCACAAATGAATGGACCGCCGTCGGCGGTTTAGGCAGGATTTCGAAGGGCCAGTGACATCGGAGCAGTGGTCGTTGATTGAGCGGCGGACACTGCGCACCCCAAAACCGGGATGCCGCATGTTGGTCTGTCTTAGCGAGCCAATGAGGAGCTGGGAGAGACACGGCGCCGGCGCAGAGTATGTCGGTGCCTGTGGAAGATGCGTCTGCATTGCGGATTTAGAAGGCTTCGTTCATCGCGCACGGAGAGTGGCGGGAGACCAGGTGTTCTCGGCTTCTTTAGCAGAGCCTCCAGAGACCATAGCAAATGAACGATGGCGCACACGGGGTGCAGGATGAGCCCATCTGGAGCAAATTGCGACGAATGGCAGAATATACAGCCAATCACACATCAGGTGGGCGAGACAAGCGAAGCGTGTTGGATGCTCCATGTTGTAATTGGCAGAGGACATAAGGCGGGCTGGAGTGGGGATCCCTGTCACGTCGGGTCCGCTGCTTTGACGCCCTTGCCTGAAGAGGCAGCAGCTCTGGGATACGCCCTACTGCTCAGCAAGAACGTAGTCTATAGCTTGAAGGACAGGATGAGTGTCGTTCGAAGTCGGGACAAGCGTAGCCAGTCTGAGAAGTTGGCAGAAGGTGTTGAATAAAGTTACACAATTAGGATTTGGCCATAATCTCGTTCCCACGGCCGCAAATAGCGCTGAAATCGGGCGTTCGAGATCAACGGTCCTGCACAACACGCACAAACAGAACAGAACGCCCGGCTGGACTCGCTCGGCATCGAGAGCAACCACTACATTATCGTACTTGCCGAGTACATCCTCCCTGTCTAGCCTCGTCCGGACCCCTCGGGATGCTTCGCGGGAACCCTGCGTCCGGCGTTCTATGAAACGGGTGCAGACATACGCCCAGGGTTGGTAGGGAACGTCCACGACTGGTGCGAGTCTGCGGCGAACGCAGAACGTGGTGAGACGGGCTGGCCTCTCTCGGTGGGTAAGTTCGAATGTGCAGGATGTTCCCTTCCATGTGACTGACATGCGGCGCTTTGTTTCTCGCTTGTCCCCCCAGACTGTCCCGCGGGTGCAGCGTCGAGGCGGCCGTGCGTGGGCGCGCGGCCGGCGGCCAGATCAACGGTCGTATACTGCATCTTCGCGTGATCCTCGGCACATAGGCTCCACAACTCGAAGGGTCCGAGCTGTCAGTAACATCTGCACCCGCACGCCGGACACCGGTGCATGGCCCGACTCAATTCCCAGCACACGGGACCGCTAGAGCGCCGTGTAATGCATTAATGTCCCATCCTCGCCTCCGCGGGCTTGCAGTGTCCGGACGCTCGTCGCGCTGATCCAGACTCGCTCGACACCGTCGCCCCGTGCGCAGCCCCACTGGTGCGCACTCGAGGCCCCCGCTTTAACGGCGTCTTCCTATGGCGCGTTTCTCGCTCCCCGTCTCGTCATGTTTACCGCTCCCCGCGCTTGCACGTTCCACCCTACCAGACTTTACCCTCCCATCTACATCTGTCACCGTACAGCGCCTCAGACGTCCCTGAATTCGTGTCATAGTACGTGAGCGCTCCGCCGGTTACATGATATCGACGGGCGTGTATATTATGCGTCATAGTCTGCTTCGGAGCGACAGCCTGCGAATTTACGTGAGTCTTCATTATGGGGATTGGCCAAACCTTTCCACCGTCCTCGGATGCCATCCGTACGTCGCTTGTGCGGCTTTGCGACGCTCCCTATCGCCTGGAACGGCGAGTGAAGCATTTTTGGTCTATCGCTGCACATGTCTCTGACTCTGCAGATCAGTACAGGGATTTCATGATTGGCCCTTATACAGATTCCGTGGGCGGCGGGCGCTGGGGCGTCCTCTATGAGGAACTATATGAAGTCATCCTGTGCGAAGATTGAGGCCGCCGTGTTGGCGAAGCAGCCCCCGCCGTAACGTCTCGGGCCACATGCAGGGCGGGCAGTCCACCACATGATACCTCGCTCGAGGTATTCACGTCGTCTGAGAGCGCTGGATGACACAATGGTGGACGGCGGTCAGGGAACACCGGGCAGTCAGCTTTGCAGAGGCGCTCCGTCTCAAGTTCCCGCCGGAAAACCAGGCGAGCACGATCTCTACGCGCTACATACGTCATGACACGACCGAAGATGGGGCGTCGACTCGCCATGACCACAGCAAGGGCCAACAGTTACATATCAGTGTGTTCACTCGGGTCCTCCCAGCGCAGGAGCTCCGCCCTACAGCCGACAGCTCAGGCTGTATTGTCCTACTCGACATCCTTACTCGCGGTGCCGCCTCAAGTCGGGACCCGACGGACCTTTCCGAGGTAAGTAAGTGCTACCGCACGCACGTTCATCTCCATGCACAGGGTGCGATGCCCGTGCAGTGCCCTTGTGCAAGCTCTCTAGCGTTTCGCCGCACCATACTTTCGGCGAAGAAGAACCTAGCATCACATGGTCCGCCCGTTAGCCATGCTCCCCAGGCTCGGAGCCGTGCCTTGGGCGCCAACCTTGCGACCCTAACGGACGATGGAGCGATCGACCCGTCGGCCGTCCACACCCCCGCCAAGCCTAGGCAGGGGGGCCCTTGTTGTGTCCAGAGCCGCGCGTCTTGGCGAGAAGCACCCACTGTACCCGTGCACGCAGGGAAGCCGACGTCGACATACGATGCACTGATGCCGTCTGTCAGGCCGTCTGGCCAGCGCTCTGTCACAACACGGGAGGGGTTTGTTCATCGGCACCGGGAGAATACGGCTCGCCTGGCGTGACGGGCTTGACGGGAGGGCGCTGTATTGCGAAGGAGGGTACACTGTTGACGACATTCTAATATGGGGAAGAAGGTTTGACATCTCCGTGACCGTGGG
Organism: Lenzites betulinus; assembly: GCA_022264855.1. Lineage (NCBI taxonomy): Eukaryota > Fungi > Basidiomycota > Agaricomycetes > Polyporales > Polyporaceae > Lenzites > Lenzites betulinus. The sequence goes on along the minus strand of JABYQU010000008.1, from coordinate 544,526 downwards.
GCGCGGCCAGGGGAAAGAGAACAGAAGGAACGGGAGAAGAGGGGCGTGTATCTAACGTGTTAATGTTATGGTATCCGGAGCTATACGAGCCGTAGTGCGGCGCGCCAGGCTGTATAGCGGGGGAGGGGTTGAAACGGCAAGGGGTGAAAACACGGCTCAAGGTGCGTTGAAGCCTCGCATGTGCGATGCAGTCTGAACATCAAGTCCAGTCGCTATTGCAGCGTCGTCACCTTGATGTTCTTTGTCGTCATCAGCCTGGTCTTGCCTATCCGTGTCGCACTCTTTTCACAGTGGAGGATTTCCCACTGTAAGGAGGCTGTAACTCTGTAATCCGACGATGATCACGAGGCATGACGTTGAGCGCGACGACGACACGAACACAACGCGTCACTCACCCGGATGCCGGGTCTTCCAGTGCCTCGACAGCGAAGTTCTGTGTGCAAGGTGCACTTGGCACACGGGGCACGTTTCTCCACACGACTGCCAGTGCACCCTCTGGCAGTGGGTAAGGAGGCCACAGAACGACGCTAGATCTTTACCGCAGCCCGTATAGCGACAATCCGCTCTCTGGCGATCCGGATAGTCGGACACAGGGTAGTGCAGGCTCCTTAGGTGACCCTGGGAGGTCTTGTTGGTGAGGACGGTCTCACACCCGTCGATGCCGCACCGGTAGGACACCGGTTCATCGGACACTGGTACATTCTGCTCCGGCGGGGCTTGCATTCTCTGGCTGGCAGCACTCGCATCGTGCGCCCCCCTGGCAATTGTTGATGCTTCAAAAGACGCGGCTTGTACCGAGCGACCGATGACCTGACTGGAATGCGCGCGCGGGTCTTCGCCTCGTTGGTGCGAGCGATAGGTCGTCGTGCTGCTACCGAGACCCGGGGCGTAGGACGGGCCTGGGTAGGGAGGCCCCTCGTGCCCATCTCGCACGCGCTGCGATATGACGTCGTGCGCTGACGGTGCACGCTGCGTGTGGTGCAGCCGCTGCTGGTACCCCTGGGTGGCGGGGACGGGGGGAGCAAACGGCCCGTGCAAGCTCGTTGGGTCGTGCGGCCCGACCGCACTGGTGGGCTCGTGGCGAACAGCGTGCTGGGGCGATTCCTATGGAGATACAAGCTTCAGCGCGGAGCGGACGTGCAAGAAATTGTGCGACGTACCTGGCAGTCCAAGGGAGCCGGCGGTGTCGGTGGGAATACGCCAGAGACGTATATCGGATCTAGCCAATCGGGAATGCCGTAGGGCGGAGCCTGCTGGAATGTTGGCGCCGGGGCAGAGAACTGCGGTGGTATAGGACGCGATGTTGGGTGCGAGGATAGATAGGCCTGCTGGTTTCCTGAAAGGGGCTGGTGGGGAAGATGGTCAGCGCTGGGACTGTGTGCCGATCGATTCGAATAGCGAGTGCTGACCAAAAATTCCGTATTTGCTGGATGCACTGGTACATAGTTCCACGGAAGGCCCGAGGAATCGCGCATGGTTGAGGCAGGAGGATACATAGAAGCGGGGAGTAGCGAGGGATGATACTGAAGTGTTACGAGCTGTGGGCTGGCATTCAGACACTGCGCGCGCACCTTTTATAACCATTCTACTGTGCAGAGCAAAGCGTACCGCTTGAACATCGATTTACTCGATCATGTTCAAGCATGAAAACGTCCATGAGGACGACGCGCTTGTACTTGCTAGCGCAATGCATCCTCTGGCATTTTGCTGCATTGCTCTGGTCGGCGCGTTGGGCTATAATGAGCGCGGTTTGACTCATCGCCGCAAAGACGAGAGATTTGCCTATGCGATCATGAGTCGCGGCGTAGTACGCTTGGTCCAGGGTTTGGCTACGACGCGGACAGTCGGTTAAGCGGAGTGGCACTCGCTCGGTCCCTGGAAATCCCGCCTGGTACCATTTGGAGGGTATTGCGCATCCGTTTGCGGGGAATATGCGGCAGACGCGCGGTGCCGCTGTCGTGTTCAAGTTTTCCACGAGCCCCCGCGTATATGTAGGCGGAATGGAGGCAATCTGAAGACGAGATCAATGGCTTGAAGGACGGAGCTTGTACGAAATTCTATGATGCTTGTACTATATGGATCGAGAGGCTGTTGGTAGGCGCGAGGAAACAAAGCAGTAGCATAGGCGAAGTACCGGCTCAGAATCACAGCGCAGCACAACTGACTCGGAAGAGCCTACAGATCCAGATAAGTATATATCCATGTTTTCTTAGTACCTGTGTTATGTTGAGATATTAAGCTGGCTGTTGGTTCTTTGGGAGACACGCAATCATTAGAAGCTTGTATCACAATGCGATAGAGGAAGTTGTTGAGTGAGTGGCCGCTTGGTCCGCTGGCATTGTCTGCCACCGCCGATGCACAAGCGCCGAGCTGCAGTTTGTCCGTGTTTGGAGAAGGTTGAGAGGAACGAGGATGGCCGCATGCACTTTTCCTTCAGACTCTTCTCAAACTCAACGCTGCTTCCTATGGCGTGCACGCGCCTCATGCTACGAAGATGACCCGATCAGTATTTTCTGAGAACGTCTGCGGCGTCTTCCTTTTGGGCGGCGTTCGCTTGATGGCTCCGGTCCTGGCGCCCGCGGGCCGCTGGTATATCGCCGTTCGAGCACAAACATGCAGTCTCAGGCCTCAGGTTTGGCGGGAGATATGCGGAAACGCAGAAACAGGCCTAAAGAGACTACAAACGTCAATCGTATTGTCCGAGGAATCAGGCAGGACGTGAGGTGACGAGGTTCACATGTTCCGCCAAGTTCCGGCTCTTGGAATACTGACCGTCGCTTCCTTTAGGGCGACTGTACTTGTGTCCCGAGCAGCATGTTCCGACGAAAGCTTCTGTGGCGTCTTCCGAGTGTCCGGCGTTCGAGGGCTGTCAACGGCTCCAGTCCTGGCCCCGCCCGCTCAGAGTATAAAATCCCTTCCGTCGTCTCGAGCTGTCTTTCATCACCCCACGCTGACACTCAGCAGGATCTATCCTGGTTTTGCACTATCTGATCTCTGCGAAATATAGGCTGGTAAGCAGCACGTCTCTCAAAACCCGGCCGACCTCTCATGCTCCCTAGTACTGACACCCATCTCAGGAATCATGCTGCACTCTGAACAATCACGTAAAGAGGAGCTTGGAAAGACACACAATGCTCCCCCTCGATGTCCTTCAAAGTCTGTCGCTATCGTCGGCATGTCTCTAGCGCTGCCGGGTGAGGCTCGCGACGCGGAAGGCCTATGGGCCGTGCTCGAACAAGGGATGAATACTCTTGAGCAGGTAAGTAAGCTGCAGTACTGTATAGATCAGAGCATAGCGGCAGCAGGTTTGGGTGTGTCCAGCCGGGTACGATGCGACGGGGGCCACGGTGACCGGTGACATCGCCGTACGGAGCGGCGGCCGGCCCTACGGTGTTTCGTACCTATGTCACCAGCGGCGGCGGCCTCGGTGACCGGTGACACAGGCCCCAAATAGGGGCGGCGGAGGCCGCTGTGATCTGTGACACGCCGCTATGCTCTGATCTTTATAGTAAACTACGCTTTGTCGGGCCCCCTCAAAGGTCATGACTCTGCAGATCCCCTCCACGCGCTTCAACATCTCCGCCTATTCTGACGACGCCAATCCTGGTGGCAGATCAATGAATGTCACCAAGGGAAATTTTATCCGCAATCCAGACATCTTCGATCACTCCTTCTTTCAGATATCGCCACGAGAAGCACGAAGCATGGATCCACAGCAACGGATCCTCCTGCAGCTGGCACACGACGCTTTGGAGAACGCAGGCTACTGCCCGAAGGCGACACCGAGCTTCGACCCAGACAGCTTCGGCGCGTATATTGGCGTGGCGACGAACGATTACGTGCAAAATCTACGCGATCACGTAGATGTGTACTACAGCACAGGTAGCTCAAGCTGCTTTCTGCACCGCGACTACCTCTGATACCCTGTCCAGGGACGCTTCAAGCGTTCTTGAGTGGCAGGTTATCTTATGCATACGGACTTGGCGGGCCTTCCATGGTGCTCGACACAGCCTGTTCATCCTCTTTGGTGTCCATACACCAAGCGTGTCGTGCGCTGACCGCCGGAGATTGTAACGCTGCGCTCGCTGGGGGAGTGAATATCATCTCCAGTCCTGACGTAAGCCCGACCGACAACTCGTATTCTTCTGTTTTGACACCACCCTGCAAAGATGTATCTAGGGTTTGCCAAAGGCCACTTCCTGAGCGAGACGGGCCAGTGCCGACCATGGGACGCCTCCGCAGACGGATACTGTCGTTCCGAAGGCTGTGGCTTGTTCGTCCTCAAACGCCTTGATGACGCACTGGCGGAGAACGACAGGATCCTGGGCATCATACGAGGCACCGAAGTCAACCAGTCCGGAAACGCGCGCTCGATCACCCAACCCCACGTACCCGCCCAGGCTGCCCTCTTTCACAAGCTGGTATCGGCTGCTGGTGTGGATCCTCTTGGCGTCAGTGTCGCGGAGTGCCATGGAACCGGAACACAAGCAGGGGATCCCGCAGAACTCGAGGCAGTGCGGCAAGTTTTCGCTGTGGGTCGCACAGACACCAATCCCCTTCATATCACGTCGATCAAGGCGAACATCGGACATACAGAGGCCGCTTCGGGCGCGGCCAGCCTGGCAAAGCTACTCCTGATGCTTCGTCATCGGACTATCCCGCGACACATCTCATTTTCGAATCTGAACCCCAGGATTCCGGATCTATCTCTTGACAACGTACGCATTGACACCACATCTACGCCCTGGAACGGCACGGAGGGAAAAGCGCGTCTTGCGCTGCTGACAAACTTTGGTGCTTCTGGTTCTAACAGTGCCCTCATACTGGAGGAACGCATAGAGCCTCCGCGTAGTGAGGTTGTGTCAGGAGCGCTGGTCATAGGGCTTTCTTGCAAGAGCAGTGCGGCCGCAGAGGAAAGGCGGAAGACGTACATGGCCGCTCTTGAAAATGTCCATGATGACAGGTTGCTGCAAGACTTCGCATATTCTGCAACAGCACGTCGGCAGCTCTTCGACTACCGGATCGCCGCTTCGGGGAAAACAAAGCTGGAGCTCCTAGCGAGCCTACGGGCGGCGCAGGTCGTCAAGACGAGGTCCCCCGAAAACGTGATCTTCGTCTTCTCAGGCCAAGGAAGCCAGTATCCCGCCATGGGTCGTGATTTGTACCAGCGCATCCCGGCCTTCGCGCGTATCGTGAACGAGTGCCATCGGAAGCTCATGGCGCTGGGCGCACCCGGAATCCTGGACGTTTTCGATGGCACAGCGACCACTGTGGAAGACGCATCCGTGGTCTTCCGCTCTTCGCAGGCGGCCTTGTTCGTACTGGAGTATGCCCTTGCCCGCATGTGGATGTCGTGGGGTGTTCATCCCTGCGCGGTGCTTGGCCACAGGTGGGAGCGTCCATTCCGTGCCAGAGCCAGCGATACTGACGCGAATCCCTCATAGCTTTGGGGAGTTTGCGGCGCTGGCTATCGCTGGGGTTATCTCTTTGGACGACGCACTGCTGGTGGTCTCGACACGCGCAGACCTTCTTGCTGCGAAGTGTACGCCAAGCAAGACTGGCATGACTTCCGTTCGCGGGGCCGTATCCGAGTTTTCGCCTTCGCTCAGCGCGTTCTCTCACCTGGAAGTGTGCTGCTACAACAGGTACGTGCGTTCTCCCCTCCGAAGAGAAGCAAGACGCTGAACGGATGCGCCCAAGTGAGGGGAGCTTCGTAATCGGCGGCGATCTCGACGAGCTGTCCGGCTTCGAGGAGCTTTGTGCGGCGAGGCAGGTGCGGTACACGCGCCTGGACGTGCCCTACGCGTACCACTCCGCGGCGATGGACCCTGTTCTGGCGGATCTCGAGGACCTGTCTCGACGTGTCTCTATGCACCCGCCGACGCTTCCGTTCGTCTCTACCGTCACGGGCGCACTGGTCCGTCCGGGCGACACTGACGCGTTCGGGACGGGGTACCTGGCGCGCCATTGCCGCGAACCGGCGCGGTTCCAACAAGGCCTCGCGGACCTGGTAGGGCGACTCGGCCTCTCTTCTGTGGCAGCATTCATAGAGGTTGGTCCCCACCCCGCTACTCTACCACTCCTCAAAGGTATTCAGGAGGAGGGCACGCCGCTTCTGCTCCCTTCGCTGCGAAGGACCACTCCGGGCATTGACACGGTTTGTGCGGCGCTCGCGCAGCTGTACAACACGTCTGTGCCGGTGCAGTGGCGGAAGGTGTTCGCGGATCTGGCTCCTGGGGCGCGGTTGGTCGACCTCCCGGCGTATCCGTTTGCGCAGACGCGCTTCTGGGTGCCGTATGAGGAAAACTCTCAGCGCGCGGATGACAGAGCGCACGCGAAGCCTCTATCAGGCCCCCCTCCTCTCGATCCCCGCGCTCCAGCTCCCCGTAACGAGTCGAAGGGGAGCGATGCTGTGTCCGAAATCGCCCTCGAGGCTTTTGCGGAGCTCATCCAGGGACACCAGGTCGCGGGTATGCCCCTTTGCCCTGCCTCTGTGTATGTGGAGCTGGTCTTGTCTGCTGCGGTCGCGGTCTTCCGGGATCACTCGCAGTGGGGCGCCGACGACACCCTCGACCTCGTCGACATCACGTACCCAAAACCGCTCATCTACGTTCCCAGCCGTTCCGACCGCGTGCGCGTCGGGGTCTCGTTATCTCAGCTCACGGGTTCACCCGCCGGTTCGTTTACCGTGACATCTACGGCTCGCGATGGGACCGAAGCAGACGTCTACTGCAAGGGCACGCTCAAGAAGACGACTGCCCACGCACGTTCGCACAAGTTCACCTACGCCCAGGCCTCGCTTGCACGCGAGGTCCGCGCGGTCCTGCACCCCGACAACGCACGCCCCTCCGAGACGTTCACCACGCGGACGGTGTACGAGCTGCTCTTCCCCGCTGTCGTGGCGTACTCCGGCGCGTTCCGCACCATCCAGACTATCACCGTCAACAGCGCGGCGTCTACCGCGTACGCCGTCGTGATGCTCCCGCAAGTGTACCTCCCCGGCCCGCGCGCGACGAGTCCAGTGTTCGTCGATACTCTGTTCCACGTCGCAGGCTTCCTCGTTAACTTCACGCGCGGCATGAACGGGCGCGACGCGTACATATGTACTAGCGCGGATGCGCTCCAGCTGCTCCCGATGGCGAAGTCAGTGGATGCGTCCGTGCGGTATGGCGTGTACGCGGCGGTGGCGCACGAAGAGGGCGGCGTGGTGACGGCGGACGTGTGCGCGTTCGTGCTGGGCGCGCAGGACGGGTGCGAGCGGATCGTCGCGCGGCTGAAGAGGGTGCGGTTCAGCAAGGTCGCACTGGCCGGGTTTTCGAAGGTGCTGAGGGCCGCGGCGGGGCAGCAGTCGCGCGCCCTCGCGCCGTCTGTCGATAACGCCTCTGCGTCTCCCGTGGTCTGTTCGACGATACCGCGAGTCGAAGCAGCCCCCAGGGATGGGCCCGAGCCGGTGGGCATCGACGCGGTGAAAGCGACGCTCTCGTCGGTGCTCGAGATTCCAGTCGCAAACATCGCGGACGACGCGGACATCGGGAGCCTCGGCCTCGACTCGCTCTCCTCCATCGAGGCGCGGCATGTCTTCAAGACGCGCTTCGGGGTCGCCATATCAGAGGACACCCTCACCGCGTGCCAGACTGTGCGCGACATCGCCGACTCAATCGCGCGCACACCGCTCTCAGCCTCTACGCCCCCGGGCCACCCCAGGAACATGATGACCCCCCAGCCAACGCCTGGGTCCGGGCCCGGCACATCCGCCCCATCCCTCGGGCACGTCATGCCACACTTCGACCTCATACAGGTCCAGCATGCCCCCGCCTCGGGCGCGCGCCAGCTGCCGCTCGTGCTCGTGCACGACGGCAGCGGGACGGTGGGGGGCTACCAGCGCCTCGGGACGCTTGGGCGCGACGTGTGGGCGATACGGAACGTCGACTTCGCGCGTGTCTTGCCCCCTGCGGGCGGGTGGGTCCACACGATGGCGGAGGCGTACGCAGGCGCGCTGTGCAGCCGGGTATTTCCGAATGGGAACGCAGGAGATGCGGAGGGCGGGTGTGTTCTGGGAGGTGCGTCGCGTGTGTGCGGGGAGAGGACGGCGGCGGGTGCTGAACACTAACACGCATCGAGACAGGGTGGTCGTTCGGCGGCGTCGTGGCGCTCGAGCTCGCGCGCGAGCTGCTGGTGCGCGGGGTGCAGGTGCGCGGGCTCGTGCTCATCGACGCGCCCGCGCCGCAGACGGAGCGGCCGATGCCGGAGTGGCTCGTCGACGCGCTCGCGGCGCGCCTTGCAGTGGTGGGGCCGCGGGAGGGCCAGGAGCCCGAGCCGTTGTTCGCGGACCTGGCGCGCGCGGCGACGCGCGCGCTGGTCGCGTACACCCCGCCGACACGCTTCAGGGCGGCGCCGTTGCGCGCGGTGTACCTGCGCGCGAGGGAGGTCGCGGCCATCACGCTGCCGTGGGAGGCGGCTGAGGCGGCTGAGGTCCGTGCGCGCGCCTTCCTCTCGCGGGACGGGACGAGTGGACGGTGCCGATGTGGGAGGAGGTGTTTGGAGGGCGGAAGATGGAGGTGTTGGACGTCCCGGGGGATCATTTCACTCTGTTCATTCGGGCGAATGTGAGTGATCTACACGTTGGTAGTGTCCCTTGCATGGCGCTGATGGCATTTCATAGGTCGGAGAGCTCACGAAGCAGCTCAATCGCGCTCTCGAGCTCTTGCGTTCCGAGGGCTCGGACTGATACAACTCGCGATTCACAATTGTATGTTTGCGCGCGGGAAGTACATTATCGTACAGTGGCCTTATTGGTGGCTATGATACAGAAAGTGTCCATGTACAGAAAGTGTCCGCAGAAGGAATCGGAAGTGATGCGCTTAGTGCACACCAGGGATATTGCGGCCTGGGAACATGATAGCGTCAGCGTGAGTCCACAAACGAGACGAAGCTTCACTGACCAGCGCGCTCGTCGACCTCCTTGTTAATCCAGTCGCCAGCGGTATCCGCGTTCTTGCCGCTCTACAGAAGGGCGCATCAGCACACGCTCGACGCCAACGCGCAGACGAACAACTCACGATGTTGAAGCCAGCCTTCTTGCCGATGGCGGTGATACCCTTGTCGAGCCAGTCGGCCTTCTCGCCAGTCTGGGTCTGCTGGGAGCCCATCTGCGACTGCTGGGCGTTGCCCGCGTAGCCGCCTGCGACGCCGGAGCCCATGGCGCCCTGGCCGCCGCCCATGCCGTCGGACTGCGCGCTTTGGAGCTCGTCGTACGCGCCGCCCTGGCCCTGGCCCTGGTTGAAGCCCTCGGAGTGGGTGCCGCCGCCGGGGCCCTGGGTGTACTCGGACTCGGTGCCGGTGGAGGAGGCGTTGTTGTTCCAGGAGTCGGACTGCATCGTGAAGTGTGTGGTCAAGTGGTGGTGGTGAGAGGGGTGTGGTGGATATGGTGTGGGTGTTGTGAGGATTGGGGACGATGCGATTGAGGGTTATATAGGTGGGTGAGAGAAGGGTGACATCATGCAGATCCGGCGTGAATGGGAGGATAAGGAGGGAGGACGAATAGTGGCTACCCATGACGTCGCCATGATTGTCCCCTGCGGTCGCTCCGCCGCCGCACCGCCCGCCCCGCCGTACATTGTTCCTTTCCCCTGTGCCTTGGGGGCAGGATAGATTCCTGAGACTATTTTGCATGCGAGATAGTTCTCAAATAAAGTGCTACAGATATTCAAACGTCGTAGAAAGGTGAAGCCAACGTGAAGTAGGGCGTTACTTTCGCAATGATTCGAACACTAGACCTTCCATTTTGAGAAGCATTCTCAGGCGCTCGCAGGCGTGGCGCTAGGAACGGACGACTCCACTCACACCTGCTCGTTCACAGCGACCGTCATGGCCCTGGGGGCTGGATGATATGTCTTTCGCACTGCAGCACTGCGTAGATCAGATACTGGGGAGTTGTTGGCACCACTGCGTACGTCTCTTTCACGGCCCGAAATCGCACAAGGACAGTTTCGAGAAGGTTGGTTCAAGAAGGTTGGTCGAGTTATACTGTTATACATTGGCTATTGATTCTATACACCGTCCGGGTTCGTTCATGCTACAACTTCCGATGCTACTCTCGTATTCCAGATCACTGGACACCAGGGAGGTTGAAGCCTGATAGGACGTTCTGGTCAGCAACGCTATCTTCCACGGTGTGGGGCCGTGTACTCACCCTCCTTCTGCTTCATCTCCTTGTTGGCGAAGTCGCCTGCGGTATCAGCGTTCTTCTGGCTCTGAATTTGTCCGTGGTAAGTACGCGGGCCCCTATGACGCACACCTAGGAACAAGTACGTACGATGTTCACGCCGGCCTTGTTGCCTAGGGACTCGATGCCCTTGTCGAGCCAGTCGGCCTTCTCGCCGCCCTGCTGACCGCCCTGGCCGCCGAGCTGGGAGTTTCCGCCCTGCATGTTGTTGTTGCCGCTGAAGTCGGACATGGTCGTAGTGTAAATGGGTAGTGTGGGTGGATGTGGTGGGTGAAGTTCGGTGTTGTGAGTACCCTACGACGCGACGCAGAAGGCTTATATCCTCCTGGGGATGTTGACATCATCGGCTTGGGCTGTGGGAGGTATGGCGTTCGCTTGGCGAGGTTCCATGGGGGCGCCGAATGACGGGCTTTCGTGAGGCCTAGAGCGCCAGCGGCCGGGAGCGTTGTGTTGCGCATGACGTGCGGCCTGGTGCACGGCGCCGGCGCGCCCATCGTGTCTGTGGTTTGTGGTGTTGTATCTGGAGCTGCATCAACGTATGACCAACGCGCTTTGGTGCCATTGCAACGTAAACTCAAGGATGATGTCGTGTGCCAAGAAAATCTCGAGCTTTCCGAGTGGGGGCCACAGCGAGCATCATCATCGTGCCCACTTGCTCGCTGCATATGTGCCAACCTCAAAATGCCGAAGAACTGAGACTTTTCACCTGGTCGCTACGTTATTGTTTGGATCGAGGCGAAGTAGACGTGGTTCGGCACAATAGACATAAATCCATACGAGCATAATTTTATGAAGCACGTATGTACATATACAACCTACGGCCGGACGTCATCTAAGCGGCAGCGATAATGACCCAGGGTGAGGGGGATACAGCATGAGTAACACAAACATAGCAAATCTGTCTTATGGCTTCTTGCTCCGCTGGGTGGTTGGGATACACTCGTGTTGTGCACTGCCACGGGACGGTCGATCACAGGACGGGCCCGGTTGGGGAGGCATGTACCACATCGCGCAGGGGTCCATCGTGTCGGTCTGCGGGACCTCGTCGACGCTCGCGTCCATACCAATGGGCTCCATCACAGAGTCTGCATATGCATTGAACGCGGAGGTTAACTCCTCGTCAACCTCCCACTCGTTGCTCACGATGGGCTGATCCTGCGGTGGCGGGAGGTCGCCGAAGTCGCCTTGTGGCAGCGACACGTTCGGCACTGGTATCTCCGTTGCGCCCGAGTCGTGGGGGACATCGTTGAATTGGATGAGGTCTTCGCTAGTGTATCCGATGATGGGATACGGGGGGGTTCAACACTATGGCCGAGGGAATATCCTGCGGCGTCGATGTGTGAGTGCCATTGGACGACAGGACGGGCGGTGAAAAGATATGTGGCTCACCTGGCGCATAGGATGCTATGGGGAATGTGTTCCCCAAAGTGTCTTCCAGGCGTGATGCTGCGCCAGACTACGCATAGTGTCTCGGGCGGATTAAGAGGTTCCGTGGTTTCAGTTGCTGGCCAGGTAGGCCGGCAAGAAGGTAGGCCGTACGCATCTTGTAGGGAACGCGCCGACTCCCCAGCGGTGGGGTTCGGGAAGTTGAACATTGGCGCACTCGACTATGTAGTTCAGAGCGGGTGTGGGTGGCATGTGCAATTGATGTAGTGAAGTGCGGGGTACGTCCGCGGCTGACTGAAGTCTCAGCATCCCGCACATGCAGTAGATGGTAGAAGGAGCTCACCTGATATCGAGGCTGGACGCAAGCGGGGGAGAGTGGCTGTTTTGGATGATCCACACATCAAGCTTCCGTGGGTTATATATACGGCGCGAAGGCGCTTCCTCTGAATAGGTAAGACGCAAAGACGTCAAAGGTCTCTGAAATCGTGTCCGAAGGCGTTTGTGCATTCGCCAAAGACCGTATATTTCGCGAACACAAACTGTAGTAAAGAACTTTGGCGTACCATCGCCTTTGAAATAGCTGTAGCCTTAGCTCTTTCTATGATTTTCGATATAACTGAACGTCGGCATATGTGTACTACCGATATTGAATCGCGTTTGTCGGCGCGGCACGACGAGGAGCTCGAGTCTCGCCCGAAAAGGCAGAAACGCGGTCACGAGCGCGTCAGAGCGCGACGCGCGGAGGACTAGCGCCCACCACCAAAGAGAAAGAGATCTTATGCTGAGACACAATCTTCGAAGCTCTGACACTAGCACACGTTGAAGGCACACAAGTTCAAGCATGGGACGTATTAAATGAGATGGACAGAATATTATTTTGTGTCTATAATTCCGCGGAAAGTTATGTACGGATACGTGACATTAGGGCATGTGTTCTTGACACCTGCTGCTGCCTGAGAGCGGAGGACGGTAAAATTTGGCGACGGGACGGCGTGGGAATGGGCATAGGAAGATATAGGACTGGTATGGATCGTCCATATCCTATGTCTGCTATGGGCGACGGATCGGAGTTCGGGGGAGGAATCACCCATGTGATATATGATATGGGAGGCAAGGGAGCTGAGATGAATGAGCGAACGAGGGGCGATATACACGCCGGCGTGTACTAGGGCTGTTCGCTGTACCCTCGGAAGTCGACGGGTCTACAGGAAAGCGCAGGCTTAGCGGGAGGTATCTGCCGAACGAGGAGACTAAAGCAAAACATACCAATGAAAGACGGGCTGCAGCTCCTACAGGTAGTCGAAGCTGAAGTTGTTTGAGGCCGCTTTCCGTTGATGGCCCTGTGGCGCACCCTCCGTTGACGAGGACCTAACATATCCTCCTACCTAGGCGACGGTTCTGTCCAGACCCTCGACCTGGCTGCGGACCCGCAGGAGAAGGGCACTTTCAGCTACAAAGGCGCCAGGAGTCGCTATCGCCTGGGGATACGACATGATAGACCGCCTCGACAGGCTGCCTCACTCCTACTCGTCGTTGGCCAAAGCGGGCTTCCGGAACCGCATCGACTTCCGCCCCCCTCGCTTGCTTTTTGGCTCCTTGGTTCTCGGCCAACGAACGGGCAAGTGGGTGCGTTCTTCGCTACAAGGACTTTTCGGAGGGGCCGCGGAAGCGAAGCCTGTGACCATGCTGCCTGCCGTTGGTCAACCGGTCGGCGTCAGCTGTTGTGTTGCATGCAGAATGAATAGTGGCTTGCTTACGCCACAGCCCTAGGACGAATACCAGAGCGCGCCAACAATCGGGCACCGTTGGGGGCAGGGAAAGCCCGTTGCAACATACTCCAGGCAGGGCCTCAGGAGCGTCGCTGTTGCTTCTCCTGGGGGTCACGACCCGAGTCATGGGTGGGAGAGACGTCGCGCGAGCTGGCAGGGAAAAGCTCGCCGGCGATCTAGGCATAGATATTGAGTTTGAATGTTTGAACTTTGGCCCACTCGACAGTTTGGATGGCGTTTGCCCTGATGAGCAGAGTTAGGATCAGTCGTGGCCCACATGCGTATGAGGACGTCGGACTCACCGGTGGTTGGGCATGGGGCATGGGGTACATGCGGTGAAGCGGGATTTGGGACAAGCGTGCTACTCTGTAGTTGCTTGAGGTAGGATGGGATGCAGGATGTGTGTCTTCGATTGTGAGGGGCTGCAGGGTACTTATATGCGTCTGTGGCTGCTACAATCGCGTTGACGGTGGCCAACGGTCATGGGTAAAATATCCTACGTTGACCCTTTAGACGCACAACGGGATTGACAAACCTGATTGGTAGTTGGACGCCATAGAACTCAACGGACCAAAGAATGAACGAAAGAAGAAACAAACACCAGAAGATCTCTGACTTCATGACAACACGCATTCGACGGTCTTTCGACGTTTGACATCCTCCCAAAGCTTCACCTTGTGGCATACGTGCAGCAAAGTTAACAAGGGAGGTCAGCGTACCAAGAAGATCGTCCATCCCGGTCTACGAGACACTCGAACCAACGTTTGTTTCGTCCAAGCAGAGCAATACACCTATTATGCCGGTGTGAAGGACCCAAGAACTAAGCACGTATGATACACCAATATCGCGGCCTCCATCACGCAACGCCCACCTACCACTCCTCGATATCATCATCCGACAACCACTTCCCCGTCACCTCGTCCTCATCCTCTTGCGGCCTCTGGTATGCCTTCGCACGCACCTCGCGCTTGGTCTCCGGCTCAGGTTCTGGATCGGGCGCGACGTCATCCTCCTCGGCGAGCTCCGGTGCGTCGATGTCGTCCTTCGAGAACTCGAGCGTGGTGAACAGGCGATGTGTTGGGGGCGCACGCATCGCCAAGGTACCCGCAGTGCGGTCGAGGGCGCGGAGGGTCGTCCCGGTGTGTAGAGCCACTTCGCGCTGGCTCCAGCCTGGGAGGGCGAGTGCGGTGTTCTGCATGCGGCGTCAATTGTTTGCTTTGATTTTCTCGGGCGGGGTGAAGCTCACCTGCTGCAGCCACGCCTGCACGTCGCGCACGCCGTCCTCGGCTTCACCTGTCCGACGCAACACGTCGAAGAACGCGGGCTTGAACGGCTTCTGGTTCCGCCGCGGCACGGGGCTCGGGAGCGCGTGTATTGTCCCGAGCGCTACGAGGTGGAACTGATGTGGGTTCGCTTGGTACCACTAGTACATGTGGGTCAGAGGCTGGATACGAGAGGGGAGCGAAAGAGAGGGAGGAGACGTACAGTTTCGCCGCCGCTGGCATCGGCCCAGCTGAGCATGTCCATGAGCGCGTCGCACTCCTCGACCGTGGTGCAGTATTGCGTGTAGTTCTGGTGAATGTAGAGGGATAAAAGGGACGCGTCAATCGGAGTATCTGCGTATAATGCCTGCGAAGGAGTAAATCATATCAGCACCTCGCTGTGATATACAAGGGGTGAAATGTCACCTCAACGTCTACGCGGCTTGTCCTTCGGTCGTGAGACTTGAAGTGAGGGGGTAGGCGTGGGGGATCTTTCAGTCCCGTGTCGATCTCTCGGTCCTTCCGGATGTCCTTCGCCGACGCAGATGACGATGACGGATCGCCTTTGCCTATGTCCAAGGATACAGGGTCAGCCATTGTGTACTGTAAAGACCATACCACCAAGCTCACGTTTGTTGTACATGATCTTCCCCAGCAGATGGAACAATGCCAGACTCTGTTCGCGACGCGTCACCGCCTCGAGCATCATACGCGCCGAGGGCCCTTGGGCCTTCGCGACCTTCTTTGCGCCCTTTCCCAGTTTACGCGTCGACGCGTCTGCGGTGCACGCGAACTGCAACGCCATGACGGCGCTGCGGATGTCGCCGTTCGACGACTCAACTATCACGTCAAGAACGTCCTTGGACGGTCGGACACCGGGCGCTGATGGCGAGGCGAAGTGGCGGTCGAGCAGGGTCTTGAGCGCGTTCCGCATGTACGTTGCCGCGATAGGGTTGAAGCTGCGGGATCGACGGATTAGCGTCTGCCTTCCAGGCTGTGCGATGCAAACTGTACCTGATTTGCGTGACGTATGGAGAGTGTAGAAGACTAGGAGGGAGGACGTTCCGCACGTCCATGGCCTCCTTCGCGCGCGGCTTGAAACGCGGCCCGTCGTCTTCGGGATTCATTCCACGCACACCGGCATCGCTAATTATGATCACAAGGGGCGCAGCACCTGCGTCAGGAGAAGAAGCAAAGTTCTCCAAGGCAGAGTGAAACGATATTTGAGTGGCTGGGTGGAGAACGTTAGGGAGATCTTCAAGAAGGATTAGCTGTCGCTTCGGGGCTGAAGAGCTGGCGATGGTGTTTGACGAAGAACTCAGAGGTTTCTGAGAGGAGCGAGAGGTTTGTGAGGACGACTGGAGGGGATTTTGAGGGGAGAAGAGGGGACGACAACTAGATGCTCTTGTAAGGAATGCTTGAAATTTCTCGGAGAGGCCTTCGTAATCCACACTTCCCCACCCAGAGGTAGAATCGCGGTCGAGAGCGAACTGCTCGTCCATACTATTGCGCCACTCAATGATCTCATACCCTAGCTCTTTCGAGAGCACGCGAATTGCAGCTGTCTTGGCTGTACCCGCAGGGCCGGTCAAGACGAGTATGCGCTGAACCCGTCAAATCAGAATACACTGAGGGTTTAGGAGAAGACAAACAGACCCGATACTTCTTCAGCTTGCCGGACGGGCCTCCCTCAGAAGCCTCACGCAGCCATTGTCGCACATCTTGGACCTTCTTCTTGTGCACCGCGAGCCCTTCCTGTGCCATTTGGTTGGGGGCATATCGCGACATACGCCATCGGAGACGTACCTCGCTAGTTGGCTCGTAAATGTCAACCCATAGGCTATCATGACCCGCAGAATCAACAGGAAGAGGTCCAGCAGTCTGCTTCTGCTTCCCCTTGAGCTGCGAGCTTTGTGATTGAGTGGATGAGTGACTGGGGCCGAGGTCAAAGATGGGAGGTCTAGCGATCTGAATCCTTGCAAATGTCACCATGGTCGGGCATGGCTCGAACCATGAGGCGTACTGACAGATATCAATGGTTTCGTCTTAATCTTCTTTGCGGGTGGTGGCTCATCAGGTGAGCTCGATGGGAAATGTAACGGTTGGGTGTTCAGTCGGGAGAAAGAGGCACTGGCTGTCCTCGCGCTCTTAGAAGCCTTTTGGGGAGGCATATTTGTTGGAAAGAGCTCTATAGTGTAGACAAGACGTAAAACCAGCCCAAGATGAGTGTAGCTATAGAGCAGAGCGGAGTGAAGTCGTAGACATCGACGAGCTGACGGAGTCCGGGGACGCGTTTCGGCGCGAGTGGGACTCAGTCACGACGATCACAAGGCACATGACTAGATACGCGTGACCGTCACAAGCAGCCAGGAAAGCGGGCGGCTGGCTGAAGCTTCTCTCTCGCGCTCATTCTGCTCTGACGCTTTCTTTTTTTGCACACCCTATCATGCGATGAAAACATATGCTACTGCCTTACTAGCTCGGATTTCGTAACCCCAGAGCGCGTTGCATCGTTCTGCACGTCGCGTCACGCGGCAACGGCTTTTGCCGGTGGCTGCCGGGGATCTGAGTAAGGACACTCCTGCCCACTCGGTGTGCAGTCTCTTCTTGTGCGAGTCATATCATCTCGTCTCTAGCAATCGTCGCTATAGTTCGCATTCTTGCTGCACGACATCGCTATGCCTCTTGCACCTCCCTTGAACTTTCCGAAGTGGCTTACTGAGAACGGCCATCTCCTGAAGCCTCCGGTCAACAACTTCTGTGTGTACTCCGGCAAGGACTTCACCGTCATGGTCGTTGGCGGCCCCAACGAGCGTAACGACTACCATGTAAACGAGACAGAAGTAGGCAAACCGTAAACGACGCACGTACTCGCATAAATCAATCGCTGTTCGCAGGAATGGTTCTACCAACATAAGGGCGGCATGCTCCTCCGTGTTGTGGATGAGGGCGAATTCAGGGACATCAGGATTGAGGAAGGCGAAATGTTCCTGCTTCCTGGTAGGAGACCCACCGGATTCACACCAAGGTCAGCGTGACTTATCTCGCCATAACATAGCAAACACACCCCACAACCCCGTACGCTTTGCCGACACTATCGGACTTGTGCTAGAGCGGGTACGCCCCGAGAAATCGATAGGTGAGGCTCATCGGCCCCTGCCAATGCTATCACTCACTCTTGCTACCAGATCGTCTGCGCTGGTACTGCAAATCCGGCGCGCACAACCAGCCTACAATCATTCGGGAGGACTCCTTCCACTGCACTGATCTTGGGACACAGCTCAAGCCCGTGATACAGAATTGGCAGAACAACGAGTCGATCAGGAAGTGCCCGGAGTGTGGCTCGGTTGCGGAAGCGAAGTAGCGAGAGCGGCTGCCGAAGTTCGCAGATCCAACATGTGTGTAAAATGTACTTGCCATCCACTAAATCTGTACGATGCGGTTCGTATTCAAGTTGCTGATGGCTGATAGGCCTTGAAAGAGCCTCCATACGAGGGTCGCCGAACGGGTCTACGCGTTCTCATCTGCTATTCTCCAGCTGATACTTGGAGGCTGACAGCGGGTTTCGGCCGAGGGCCAGCAGCCCGCCGCTGTCAACACGTCAACGGCTGGCCCTCAGTCCTTAGGCCCAGGCCGGAGGATGACCTTGACCAGAGTACTTGCCAGCCGACTCACAGAGAGAATAAAAGCTACGGGGTGCAGGCATGCCAGTCCTCCCAACTTCATCTTCTTCCCGTCACTGCCCACCCAGACCCTTTACTGTTTTCCACTGCTTTCGCTGCTTTCGAATATTCTTCACACCCCTTCACGCTTCATCGACCCTTCACGGTCATGAAGAACCTCTTCTCTATCTTCAAGGGCAAGAAAGCCGCCCAGAAGGCTGCTGCCGAGACTGCGGCGGAGGCCATAGATTCGGTCGTACGTCCATACAGTAGCGTGTTCGCCTTCCATTTCGCTCATCTGAACTCTCCCTAGAAAATCGAGGCCATCCAGCTCGTTGCTGAGGCATGCATGAACATCCCCGCCGATGAGGAGGTCCACATCAAGATGGTCTTCACGGAGGCTGGCGAGATGGTATGCTCCCTTCCCCCTCTTCCCCTTCCATACCCCACTCACCGCTTCCTCACAGATGGCTTGCAATGTGGCGCGCTACAAGGACGAGGCTGAGTTCGGGCTCTCTACCACCGCCACGCTGGTGGGGTCCCCCGAGCTCTCCCCGTGCCTTGCCCGCGGCAAGCCCACCTCACCCCTCCTCACCCGGACCCCCTTCACGCAGGCGCTCCCGGTCGCAGACGTCAAGCGCGCCGCCGCCGCACGCATCACCCAGGCCACCGGGCCGTCCCCCGTGCAGAGATTGGGCACGTCGGACTTCCGCGTACTGCGAGTCCTTGGGCACGGTGGCCAGGGCACGGTGCTCCTTGTGGAGTATCTTTCTTCTGGGCGGCTCTACGCCCTCAAGATGATCAAGAAGCAAGGCTTGCGGCTCAAGGAGTACCGACTCGCGTTCCAGGAGCAAGATGCATCCAAGCTGCTCGCCGGGAACCCCTGGTGTGCACAGCTCAAAGGCAGCTTCGAAGATGAAGAGTATTTTTACCTTCTATCGGTGAGCCGCTTTCTTTTGTGCACATTGTGTGTAAAGACTTACCTTCTGGTTTCAGAATTTCTGCCCTGGAGGCGAACTCACAGCACGTATCTACCGCTTCGAGAAGCTCGAAGCTTCACAAGCGCGTCAGTATTGCGCACAGCTCGTACGTTCTCTTTCTGTTTTTAATTCAAGCCCTCGCTCATCGTTCATCACGAACTTCCAGGTCCTTGCTCTGGACGAGCTACACCGTCGGCGCATCATGCACCGCGATCTAAAACCGTCTAACGTCTTGCTCACGAACGAGGGCGACCTTGTCCTCGCCGACTTTGGCCTCACACGCACGTTCGGTCGTCCTGCCGACGACCAGCCGTGGAGAGAACACGCGTACTGGGACAGTCCTAGTCCCGGTGTCGACAGCGCGTGCACGGTAGTGCCGAGAGAAGGGGCCACTGGCGAGAGTATAGATGTGACGCGGCAGAATTGCGGGACGGTGGCGTATATGGCCCCGGAGGTCAGCCTTGGCGCGCCATATTCTTACCCCGCGGATATTTGGGGCTTAGGCATGGTGTTCTTCGAGATTCTCAACCGTAGGGTACGCGATCGATTTGCTCACTGTGTTGTGTGGGGACGGTCACTGACGCAGCGCTCGCAGCTCCCGTTCGGCATTGATGGCCGTGACCAGGACCCGGGGAGACTGTTAGCGCGTGTCCTCAGTGGAGTGGTAGAGGTCGATGACGATGTGGACGTGGATGCACACGATCTGCTGTACATGGTGAGTCCGGTTCCTGTCCCTGTGTGCTCTGACAACAGCTCACTTATATCTTCCAGATGCTGGAGAAGGAGCCGTCAAGGAGGCCTTCGCTAGAACAGATCAAGGCGCACCCCTGGTTCGCAGAGATGTGAGTTGTATTCGAGTTCGTCTATTCTAGAATACTTCTGACGCGGAGTACAGCGACTGGGACTCGCTCTCGCAGCGCAAGCAGCCGAGGCCCATCCGTCCGACTCAAGTGGTCAAGCCAGTGAGTACTATTTTCTCTTCTACCTCAGATGCACACGCTAACTAATTGAGCCCGAACAGACCAAGGAGGCCCAGGAGGTCCAGTTCGGTACTCCGTTCGCGGAGGGCACAGCTCCCCATCCGTGGTACGAGTGGGTCTCCCCCAACCTGGAGTCCCGCCCGGCGCGCCTCGAGAAGGCCTCGCACAAGACGTCACTGCCGCTTGTCATACCATCGGCACCGCCAACATCGCCGCTCCCACCGTCGCTCACGGCATTCTTCGCGCCGCGCGCGCTCCCTGCAAGCCCGGCGTCTCCGGCATTCTTCGCTCCTCCCTCACACACAGGCGCTATATACCGTGGCTCGCCGCGCCCTTATCTTTGGGATGTCATCAGCTCAGCCTATAGCTTGGATGGTGAACTATGGGGCGCGGATTACGCACGCAACGCCCGCGTTCCTGCCCCCGTGCCGAAGAAGGAGGATAGCTGGGAGGCGTCCAGGAAGTACTACGATAGCATGCTAGTCTCTATGGGCTACGACCTCGCAACGGGGTTGCGGACGAGGCCGGTGACGGATGCGACGCGAGTCAACTCGCCGCTCTTTGAGGGTAACCCGGGGAAGTATCCGTGCACGAGCACGCGCGAGACGACGCCCGAGCCGCACTCCTCCCCCGCGTCGGACGACGTGTGGACGACGATTGCGCTCGGGCCGCGTCCGAGAGAACGCGGCCCGCGGGCACGGTCTCGCGCGTGCTCCCGCTCGGCGGCGACGATGGCGTCTTCGATAGAGAGCGGGAAGGCGACGCCGCCCGACCTGGCGCCGCGAGCGCGGGAACGCTGCCCGTGGGCCGTCCCCGCGTCTCGCGCGTCCCTTCCCAGATCGGAGACGTCGTCGTGCACCGCTGATCTCGCGCCGAGGGCGCGGGAGCGGAGTCCCTGGGTTGTCCCCAGCGGGGCGTAGGGAGCGAGTGCGGGGCACGCGCCCGTTCGCTCCCTTGCGCATCCGCCGACGGAGCCCCCCGCGCGGTCATGCAGACTGCAGACTGCAGACCGCGGACGGGAGCTCGGGCTTCGTAGTCGTCGCCCTTATGGCACGACGACGATCTAGCTTATGTCGTGTACGATCCGGTCGCTCGCTGCCGGATGCGCCCGCGCGAGGTCTTGACCTCCTCGGCCGCTCGCGAGCCGCTGACTGAGACATCGCTGCCCGAACTTCTTTCGGGCGGCCGTGTCTGAGCTCGTCGCTCTCGCGCCCACTGTCGGTACCTCGCCACACCTCCTCACTAGTACCTTCGACACCTCGATATCGCCTGACCTGGCTCGAACTTGTGCTCGCGCTTGTCGCGAGTGCCACCATCGGGGGACGCACCGGCACTGGCCTGCCGCCCTCCCCCTACTCCGCCCCTCCGCTCTCACCCGACGTCTCAACCTTCAAACACCAACGCGCTTTCAATTTCTGGCTCTGGGCAGTTTCGGCTTTCTCTCTCTTCTTCTTCGCTCTGCTTTCTCCTCTTGGCATCCCCTGGACGCGATGCGGCTCTCGGCAAAAAACCATAGACAAACCCGAAAACAGGTCATAATCACGAACGCACAAAAACACGGTCACCGGGTCTCTCTGCCTCTCTCTCTTCCTTCTCTTTCTCTCTGGGTCTCCTTCCTGGTCCTCGTGGTTCGACTCGCAAAACCCATAGACAAACCCGAAAACAGGTCATAATCACAAACGCGCAAAAACACGGTCACCAGTCCTTGTCTCTCTCCGTCTCTCGTCGTCTCCTCTCGCGCCCCGCCTTCGACAGCAAAATCCTAGACAAACCCCGAAAACAGGTCATAACCACAAACACGCAAAAACACGGTCACCTGCGATCCTTCCTTCCTTCCTCTTCTCTCCTCTTCGTTCCTCTCTAGTCTCTCGCGCGTCCAACCCAGGAAACCCCAGACAACAGGTCAAAATCAGAAACACGCAAAAACACGGTCACCTCGCCTCCTCGTCTCTCCTGGCCTCGTCTCTCTTCGTCTCGGTCTTGCCTGCGCCCCACCGAAACCCTAGACAAACCCGAAAACAGGTCATAAACACAAACACGCAAAATCACGGTCACCAGTCTTCGTCTCTCTTCGCCTTCGACAGAAAACCCCTAGACAAGCCCCGAAAACAGGTCATAAACACAAACGCACAAAAACACGGTCACCGATCCTCCTCTCTCTCGCCTCTTCGTCTCGCGCCCCGTCCTCGCTCTATCAAAACCCTAGACAAACCCGAAAACAGGTCAAAATCAGAAACGCACAAAAACATGGACGCTTACTATACTTTCTCTGGACGCTCCTTTCCTCTCTCTTTCTCTCTCTCTCGACTCTTACGATACATGGGCTCGGCGGTCATGCCTTACGAAACTACAAAAACAGGTTATACGGAGCAAAGCACAAAAATACGAGTGTACTCTTATTACGATACGATCCCTTTCCTTTCTCTGTTTCCTTGGGAGTCGGTCTCGGACATGTTTCTTTTGGGGTTCCCTTACGATACTTCAATTTCTTTTCCTTATACTTCCATGCGCGTGCGGGAAAGTTCGCAAAGCGACGCGGGTTTCGTAAGTGCATTCGCAGCAGCGCTAGGTAGCACGAATGCAGTCTTGGTCTTGGATTGACGAGGAGATCGCTAACTCAAGACCAAAATCATCGCTTCGCGCTGCTACATGTACGTACTTAAGTACATAGTCAGATTATATGAGTAGTGCGCTCAACCTGTACTGTAGGTAGAACGACGTCTTACGAGCCTGATCAGCGTCCTCAAACCTCAGCGATGAACGTTAACAACCGTGCGCTGTAGTCCGACAACAACAAAGTCGCATTGTCCGTGATGCACGTAGGAAGTCCGTGTAGCGACGATAGCGACGATAGCGAGAGTCCGACCACAGCAGAAGCACACCGCTCGTCCTGTGTACTTCTTCGCTGGTGGTAGAGAACGACAAAGCGGATGGGCGCGTTCAGAGCCCGATGACTTTGAGCAGCTTCTCGAAATCCGGCGTCCCGAGGCCCGTAACCTACGCACAACTCATCAGCGACCCACGCACCACGACATCCCCACCAAATCTATCCACTCACCGGATCCCACCCTGCCGCTGCCTCAAAACCGACCTCCTCCCCATTACACTCGATCGAGCTATTCCCCTGCTTGATGTCATTGAGCCCCTGCGCGCCCGTCGAGTACAGCCACGGGTTCAAGAACCCGAGCGGCGCGCGTCCCCGCTGCGCGAGACGGTCGTTCAGGAGCGCGACGACGCTCGCGAACGTCGGGCTCGCCGCGCTCGTGCCGAACAGGCCCGACGTCGCGTTCTCCCACACCTGGAATGCGTCCGCCTTTGCGGACACGTCGGGGAACGCCCGCCCGGAGGCGTTGAAGCGGCCCTGCGCGGGAGAATGCGTGGAGGCGAGGTGCGCGAGGTAGGTGCTCACGGCGGGAGCTTGGTAGGACGGCAAGGGGAAGTAGTTGGAGAAGCCGCCGGAGGACCCGGACCAGGCTTCTTCGGGGGCGTAGTTCTGTGTGCCGCCGACGGAGGTCACGCTGGGGTGGGTGTTAGTGAGTGGGGCGGGGGAGGGAGGGGGATGGCTTACTAGGGGCAGTTGGATGGAAATGTGGGCTGGAAGGCCGTGCTGTTCGTCTTGCATCCTACGCCGCTGTCTCCGGAGGCATAGAGTATAGAGACGCCGCGGGCTCCGAGCTGGGCATAGGCCTTGCACAGTTTGCTGTAAAACGTCAAACATTGAAGGGATGATGTAATCTAGATGACTTACTCGGCCAACTTGAAGGAAAGGCTACTCTCCCCGAAGCCGTAGCTAGTAGTGAGGACCTGCGGGGGAGTCTTCTGAGAGAGCAGGTAGTTGACCTCGTCGAGGTACCCCTCAAGGTCGCCATCTTGGGACTTGATCCCGACCATGATGTATTCCACGGGGACGTCTGTGGCGAGGCCGACAGTGTACTGAATGTCAAGTTCCTGTGGCCAACAACATCAGTATAGTTACTTGAACACGAGTGCATTCACTTACACCCTCGGACACAGAAGGCACGTCCTGGTCATTGTTCCCGCCGTCGAGCAACGTGACGGAGAAGTTAGTCGCGGGGTTCATGTCAGGGCGGTACATCTTCAAGAACGTCTGATATTGCCCGTAAGACTAGGTTTACACCATCACGGAAGGAACGGAGAAGCCTACCTCGAGGAAAGTATAGTGGACATTGTTTCCGAAACGACCGGTTACGCCGAGCTTGTTCGACTTCACGGTAGCGGGGGTGGTAGGAATGTTGTATAGTTCCTGCAGACAAGCCGGCGTGGTTCCATTCGCGCAGTTGGACGCCAAGGAACGAGCAGCGATGGGTTCATGGAAGGAGCGCTTGGTGAGTGTGATGTCCGACTTCACAGATGGAGGGAACCTGCGTGTGATTTAAGTCAATTGGAATCGGCCTTCGCCAAGTCCGGGGATCACGAACGTCGGCGAATACGCGGCATCCGCGTTGAACTGAACGCCTGGAAACGCGAGACTCTCGACTTACCCGGTAGTAGGGTGGATCAAGTCAATGTGGGCGTGGAGGCTCGCAGGAATGGAGTAGGCGAGGGTGCGAATAGCTTCTACCCCCGAAGATTCGTGGGTGTAAAGAGAGTAGTTGGCGGCAAGCAGAGAGTTTGCCTTGCTGACGTTGACCTGCACCTGTACCCAGTCGCCCGCAGGGGTAAGAGGCGTGGCGGTAAGGCCGTGCTCGGCGAGCCAGGCGTTGACCGCGGCTACGCTGTCCGGGCTAGGTGCGGCGAGTTTGGCAGCCTATGTGATGGAACTATTTAATTGCGATAAATAGTGGGGTAGACAGCAAGGAAACAGACCTCGTCTTGGGTGAGATGCTGGCTGTACGAGTCGCTGGTGGGATCGCTAACATTATAGAGCGCGTTTACGACTGCATCCGGATCTTGCTGGACGAGAGCGATGCGAAGGTTCAAAGGCGTCTGGGCAGGAGCAGCACCGGCGAGCGCAAAGCCAGCGGGGACAACGTCAAGCGAGTCGTGAATAAGGAGATCCCTAGAAAACCTGTTGAAAGTGGGGGTAGCGAACGCAAGAGACGTAAAGAGCGAGAGTGCCAGGAGGCGTGTGTGGGCGACCATGGTGCGGTCGGGCTGGGAGATGGGGGGAAGGAGCAGGGCGTGCGTGCTGTCGAGGACGGCGAGAGCGGCGTATATATACTTGGGCGCACATGTTCGAGCGCGAACCCCAGAAGTTGAGGGTGATCGAAACACGAAGGAAGTCAGCGAGCATGCTTCCCTGCTCCACTCCTCGGCGCTCCCCGTCCGCTCTCTCTCCGGTAGTGCTGCCGCAAGGTAAGGTAAAGGTGGCCTTAAGGTGTCGGAGTTGATGACCTTGACCCACCTTGACCCCATCAAGGTGACTCAAGGTGCACCTTGATGCAACTCGAGGTCGCGCACGTGCGGAGCGATGCGCAGAAAACGGCAATGGCGGGCGCTTTTCGCCCCAATATGGCATTTAGGCGCCCACAGGAATTAGCAGGAGCAGTAAACTTGGACTCGGGGATGATCCAGAACATAGCACGTAGTGGAAAAAATACGGGGATGCACGTTATACACGAGTCCGGCCTTGCTGAGCACCTCATGTACCAAATGCAAAGGTGACACTCATCAGATTTGATATTGATGCAAGTTGGTCGGCCGCATGTACTGGCGGTTAACGTTCACCTCCAGAGCTTCGCACATTGCATTGAACTGAGAGAAGAATTCCTGAAAAATCATAAAATCTATTCATATTCTAGAATACAGGTGTCGTCACCGCTAGGAGTTGTTTTATGACTCGCAGTGCAGTGTTGAAGGCAACAGATGGGGCCGGATGCCGTAGGAGTGGTATCTGTCCAACGTTGGGTAGGACTCGGCGACAGAAGACTCGCTGGCGGCTGGCGTGGTCAAGATGGGCACTGAAGTATCCGTGTTTTTCCTCCGGGCTCTCAACGTGAACGCCAACAAACGAGCAACAGCTACAAGAGTTGCTGAGGAGCCCTCCCACATCCAGGTACATGGCAGGGAATTGCATTAACCACGCTAGGACATCTCCCGAGCTATTAATCGAATACTGCACTCACCGTTTGCGACAAGCTGTGGCAAAAGGACGTCAGAGGGGCGAGGGGCGCGTGTGCTTTGTGTCGCGTGCGCAACTCAGCTGCGGCACCCTTCAAGGACATCCTTTGGCGTCTGGGCCCGTAGAGTTAAGTCCTCTTCAAAAATGGATTTTGGCGAACGACAGGGAAATTCAGAGTGTTATTGAAGCCGAACAGTAGCAAGTACAGAGCAGAAACGCGTCCAGATGAATGTGCGGCAAACGACGCGAGAGCGATACCGCGTTCGCGTTGAGCAACGTGACCCTGCGCCACGCGAGTTTCACGAGAATCCCACGCGAGTGACTCGTGGCGCACGTCGACACTCGGGAAATAGCCTCACCTTGAGTTACCTTGAGGTGAAATAATCGACCTTAAGGTGGTATCAAGGTGGCCGGCATCTCGGCAGATCAAGGCAAGGTGCACCTTGCATCAAGGTACCTTTACCTTGCGGCAGCACTACTCTCCGGAACCGCCACCGTCCACTCCTTCAACTCTGCAATGCCCTCATCTCTACTCTTCGTCGTGCATTTGAAGATGTTAACACTGGCAGAGTCCAGTAGATCATACAAGAAGGAACACCGACGTCATTCAGCGATACTGCAACCGAGCACCCGGCGCCATCTTCACATCAACCACACACCCAAATCATCTCTGAAATGCGCAACACTTTGACGACCTCGGAACATTACAACCGCGTGTCGTATTGGCTCTCTCCTCGCAGCTATGGATAGTAGTACTAGCTATGACATGACATTGTCCCGCGAAGCTTTGTAGCGGTAGCCATCGCCGTGAGTCGCGCTCGCTGCAATGTTTTGTTTCTTTTACGCGTATACGAGGGCAGTCAGCAGTGCACCCGGCTCGCTGGGCCTGATATCAAGTACCTTCATCACCGATGAAGGCCGTCACGGTGACGCCCTACACAATCATATGCCGTGCATGTCATGACTTCCGGGCCAATGACGGTCTAAAAGTAAATACAAACGGCGCCGCAGGACACATGGTAAGAGAGAACTTACGAAATACTAGGGTGAGTAGGACGGAATGCTTGCTAAGATACCCGTCAGGCCTCAAGCTTCAATTCAAGCGACCTCGTTTGTGTATGGATGCCCAGGTGCAGGAACTGTTTCAAGAGGGCAAGGCCGCGCGCGTGACGAAGGCCCATTCACCCCATCTTTGGTAACGACAAGGACACAGTGCATCCGGCTCAACGTTATGTGTCCTGAATATTACTTTGCGTGCAAAGTCACCCGGATTGCAATATTCAGGCAGCTTTTCCTGCGCGCCTCGACCCGTCTCGGAGCTGCAGAGGTCCGAACACTGAAGCAGGCTCCGAATAAGTACACGCAAAGTGTATACGCTGACACCTACGCGGCACTTCCCTAGTATCCAACAGTCAACCTGATATTTCAACATACCACAGATCGATATTACCTTGTGTGCAAGGTCACTCGCAGCTTTTCCTGTGCGCCACAGGCCAACCCTGGACTCGAAGACTCGGAGGTCCAAGCGCAGCAGGGCAGAGCACGTCTGCCCGTGTGTCTCCGAATACGGCCTACGCTGTAGCCTAGGGGCATCTCTCTAGTCAAGACGACCCGGATGTATGACCATATGGATGTTTATGCTCTTCAGCTGTGCGCTCTGATACGGAGTCGGTACGTGGCCTCGGCCATGCTACTGCTCTAATTTTGCTCGCGCCTACCAACAGCCTTTCAGTCCGTATACTACGAGCACTATATGCGGGGCCCCGTAAACAAGGAACGACAACGGTGCCGCGTGGCGGCCTCATATTCCCCGCAAACGGGTGCGCGATGCTTTCCAACTGGTATCAGGTGAGACTGAAAGGGACCGAGCGAGTGCCACTCCGCTTGACCAGCTGCGCGTGTCGTGGCCAAGCCCTGGCCCAAGCGTACTCCGCCGCCCTTCATGATCGCATAGGCCGGTGTCTCGTCTTTGCGGCGATGAGTCAAACCGCCCCCATTGTAGCCCAACGCGCCGACCAGAGCAATACAGCAAAACGCCAGAGGTCGCATTGGGCTGCAAGTACAAGCGTCCCGTCCTCATGGTCGCTTTCATGCTCGAACATGATCGAGTGAGTGGATGTTCAAGCGGTACGCTTTGCTCTGCACCTCATGAATGGTTATAAAAGGTGCGTTCGTAGTTCCTAAGTGCTCAGTTCTCAGCTCGTAAAGCTTACACAGTATCGTCCCTCGCTACTCCCCACATCTATGGATTCTCCTGATTCGACCATGTGCGATCTCTCTATACCGGTGCATCCTACAGACACGGAAATTTCGGTCAGTACGCGTCATACAACTCGATCGCCACAAAGTCCTAGAGCTAACTCTCCTCCCCACCAGTCCCTGGAAGCAGACATATCCTCGCAGCCAACATCGCCTCCCGTACCACCGCACTCTTCTGCCGCAGCCTCTTGGCGCGTTCCGCCGGGCGTCGAACCCGGGCTTTTTGCGGCACAGGATCCAGCATATATCACTGGCATATTACCACAGACAATACTGGAAGCAGAGGCCGCGCTACGGGCCCCTCCACGCGTGGAAGTTCTCTTCGTCTGTCAGGTACATCGCACACTCTTTCACATGTCCTTCTCGCGCTCAATCTTATACAGCCACAGGCAACGCCTTCTCAGGCTCCTCAAGTCCCGCCCACCAGTCCGGTCGAGGCGCGCGACCCGACGAGCTTGCACGGGCGGTTTGCTCTTTCCGCCTCCCAAAGGGACCAGTACCTGCAGCGTCGCAAGCAACAGACCTCGGCCCCGCGCGACGTCGTGTCACAGCGGAAGCGAGATGCGCTCAAGTGGCGGATCTACCTAGCACAGTCTCGCGCCCCGGGTCCCGGTCGCAGCACGACGACCTCTCGCTCGCGCTAACGAGGCGAAGACCCCATGTAACATGCCCCGTCACGCCCATGGTCCCCGAACGTTCACGACAGTCCTGTTATGATTATGTCACAGCTATGTATCGTATGCTCGCCCGCCCCCGGTCTACAGAATGCAGTATGACGACGGACAGTCTGGCAAATAGATGTTGGATGGCATAAACATGAGCGCGAACAACGCGCGAGTACAGGAATGCGCAGCAGTATGTACCACCGCGCGCCGCGTGGGTGTAGCGGACAGCATCGCGCGGGTACGCGCGGTATGCGCCGATGGTCGCGAGGGTGTGGGCCAGAGTAGTGGGCGGAGTATAGACGCTAGCGAGAGCAAGTTGGATAGCGAGGACCAGATTATATGAAGCCAAAGTAGGAGGTGAAGCGAGAGCGAGCGCGAGATAGCAAGTGAGAGCGAGAGAGCAGGCGATAGCGACAGCGACAGCGAGATAGAAGACGAAAGCGAGAGCGAGAGCGAGCACGAAGTCGACGAGGGTCGAGGAGGCAGGTCTGCGAAGCAAGTGTCAGCTCATCGTTCAAGACGAGCGCGACTGAAGACGGCATACCTTGTGCATGTTCACCCAAACAATGTGACGCGCGCGCCGCAGAACCCCTGGTAATCGGGGCGCAGCTCTGCGATGCGCTCGTCACGAAGGCCGTTGCAGGACCACCGTGCGGCGCACGATGACCGCGCGAGCCGACCGCCAGCGACTGCTGCTATGCACGAGGCTAGCGCTACACGAAGACACGATGTCAGTTCGTTGTCGAAGCCATGCGAGCGGGGAAAAACGACGTACGTGAGAGGGACTAAGCCCTACAATGCGACGCGCGGGTCGCAAGAGCCCTGGTGTATGGGCTGCGAGCTTGCGGTGCGCGCGTCGCGAGACCGTTGCGAGTCCATCGCGCGCGTTGCGGTGTAGCGCGATGGCTTGCGCGGGCCGAGACAACCACTGGCGCTACCTGAGAGAAAGAAGCGAGGTCAGGACATGCGCGACAGAGAGTAAGAACGATTGGACGTACATGTTTCGCACCGTGCAATGTGGGAGTCCAGCGAGGATTAACTGCAAGAAAGCGGGGATGAGCGGCGAGTCCCGGGCGAAAGCGCGATGCCACGTACCTTATACACTCAATCCCGCCCCCCGCGGCGGGATCGGACAGAGTCTTGAGGCACGCGTTCACACATTCATACGAGGCCGGATGACGTCGATGGCCAGCTTAGTTGTCTAGGGCGAGGGCATACTTGAGGGTCCTGGGGAGCTTGTACGCGGCGGCGAGAACTTGTGAATAAATACTAATAATGATACTTGAGGCGGCGTTCTTGTCGTTGATGGAGGCCCGGACATGTTCATGGTGGAGGGGTGGCCGAAGCCAGGGCGGGTATGACGACGCTTACGCGACTTCCAGTCGCGCGCTTGAAGTCAACATCCCATGGTGCCGGCCTTCGCCCCCGAAGGGGACCCAGCACGGCGCCCAGGACCGGCGACGGCTGCGCGCCCTGGCGATACAGGTGCGCGCGCCGCGTCGATCCCAGGTTGGCGGCGGAGGCGCACTTACCCCGCGCCGCCCGAGACGGGCAACCCAATGGAACGCGCCGACGGCGCCCGCAGAGGGGCATGTGCCGTCGACGCGACCAGAGATCGCACCCGCTCGAAAGTAAATTAGTACGCATACTGCCGCACCGTCTCCCGAAGGAGACGGGCGCGCTCCGGCAGCCCCCCAAGGGGGGATCGCGCGGGGGCCTAGGTCTGTGTGTGGTGCCACTCGACCAGGACCCCCGACAATGGGTGAGGATGCCTGTTGAGGCCGGCCGAGATTTCGCCCAAAATGTCCGGTGCCAACAGGGTTAATAGGCGCTCGTTTATGTCCGGACGGCAACAGGCATGCGGGGGATTTGCGTGGTCGTGTCCGGACGGCGGCAACAGGCCTCAAAAATACGCTCTCATGTCCGGATCGGCGTAAACAGGCTTCAAAAATCGCCTACTTTCTAGCCAGACGTATCAAGTACGACTATGGAATACACTCGTTGAACGATGTACGCCACCGAGGCGAAAACGCTTTCACACCGCCTCCTCCCCATCCGACGTTTCCTGTTTCTTCCTCCTTGTAGAGTTGAGGTCCTTTACGGACGCTGAGAGCCTCGGTACGGCCTGCTCGAGGTCCTGATAGAGCCCGAAGCTTGCTGGGTTGAGTTCAAGCACGCGCGAGTCAGGACTGAGCTGCGCTGCCTGCGGGTCAAGCCAGAGGAGGAATTGATTCGAGGGAAGGTGTAGGAAGCGCGTCACTTGAAGGAACGCGAGGTCTCCGTGAATGGCACGGAATCGTCTGGCAACCGTATGTTCGTAGACTTGAACTACAATGTAGGAGACGAGGCCGATGTTTCTGGAGCTTGCTTGCCATGCATGAGCGCCAGCCTTTCCGCCGGAACGACTGTAGAACGCAAGAGCTATAGTACATTAGCATGAATGTCGAACGCATACTGTTATGAGACCCGAGTAACACAACCCGAAGGTGCTCACCGCGCGAAATATAGAGACGTGACTGATGGAAGACGATACCGTAGCTCCCCGGTTGCAGTAGGCCGTATCCAGGCTGACGTGCGTTTGGTAGGGCGATGCGTGCATTCCCCACTTCTTCGAATCGAGGAATCTTGTGCTCCTTGAAGATCTTCGTCCGGCGAGAAACGACCTAGAGAGCTGTGATGAGTACGTTGCAGTTGCAAGAAATACTTTGCACTTACAGCTGTTGCACGCTGACCGGCGGCGAGCGCTGCATTAGCTGTATTTCCGGAGGTGGTTGTTGAGCTACTCCCTGTCCATCGCAAGTGACGGTCCGCGCCAGTTCCATCCGCGCGCGACTCATCGGACTCCTCTCGGAGGACTTGGTACATGTCCCTGATGATGGCACGCCGAATGGATGTGTTTTCTGCCTCTGGATGCGTTTCATGGGGCTGTAAGGAGTCGGATGTCTTGCCCGATGTAGGCTCTTGAGTGTCGCCAGCTGCACTTGATGATGTAGCCTCGCCGCCCTTCTTGGTGCTACTACCTTTCGTCCGGGTCCCATTTTTGGCACGATCTGTCTCATGAGCACGTCGAATCGAAGCTAGAGGAGTCAAATCCATGTCGGAGGCACTGGTGATGGAGCGATCGAACGGATGAATGGGCTCAGCACTAAGATTGAGTGGGGGGAGGAACACCTGCAGACCCTCATCGCGGGTGGCGTTGAGGGTTTGCTTCAGGTATGTTGACTCCTCCTCAGCGTCGGCTAGGCGTTCTTCCTCTGTGGGATCAGGGAATGATTGTCTGGAAAAAGACGATGTTTGTCACACTAATAGAATGGGAAGATAACAAATACATACAGGCGGGTGATGTCATCGAGAGCTGTCGCGACGGCTGCACACCGTAACGAGAACATCCTGTCATCTGTTTTGTTGCTCCGGCCAGAGGCGGTCTCCTCAGCGTCAAGAAGGTTTTGGAGCTCGACGGCTTCTGTGAGTTCTTCATTGTCTGAGAGGTCGTCGTCCTCCTCGCCGGACTCAGAGTCCGAAGAGCTGCCATCCCATACCGGATCTTCCCCAGGTGCAAACCAGCTAGAAAGAGAAGGAAGGCGTGTCGTAGCGGTGTCCGAGCGGAAGATGTCGCTGGCTGTGACTCCAAGTAGATCCCAGAGGTTTGTGGCCTCCTCCCACGCTGCACGAGCGACGGCAGTGATCTCGTCGTCCGAGGGGAATATCGCGAGAGCGGCAATATTGACACCCTTGCTCTCAAAGTAGGTATGTGCATAGCCGCTCGCTCGTGCTCGGGGATCGCTGGAGCGCGCAGCTTTACAAGCTTCACGGACGAGGGTGGAGAGGCGCGGGAGCATGTACAGGAAGTCCAGGTACGTGAAATCCTTGACAAGCTTACGACATTCGCCGAAGACATGCTCGCAGACCTCAGTCGAGTGGAGCCAAGGGAAAAGAGGATGCTTCTCATCGCCCATGAAATCGCGGTGGATGATGACCAACGCTATAAGGCCATCGATGAGGATATGAATGATGGCGATTGCCTCACGCGAGATGCAATAGCGATTCTCGGGGTAGCTCGCAGCTGCAAGGAAGCGTCGCCAGATGTCAAAGAAGAAGCGTGCTCGCAGGACCATTTTGATGCGTTCTGAGTGGGAGATGTGCCGATTCTGGTATGCATCGACGAGCTCGCCGAACACGAAGAGATAGACGATAGTACCGATGAGATGATCGCCTGGGAGTGAGATAAGTTGCTGTAGAGCTGCGGATGAAAAGAGTCGTGTGGCGGCGTTGTCGTCCTGCCGATCGAGCTTCTCCACGTCGCGGATATACAGCGGACTTCCACTCGAGTGCGCGAGCTCCAAAGCATGGCTGAACATGGCGACGTAGTTGCCGAGGGTACATGTGTGCGCACCAGAGTACAGATTGTTACGCAGAGTTTTGAGCGCGTGCTTTGAATCTTGAATGATGGCCAGAACATAGCCGTCAATCACCGCCATTGAGATCAAGAGGGGGGGAAGGCCAAGCTCTTCATGCTGTGGATGTGGGATGGCGTATGTGTGCTGAGAATCGGTAGGCCCACTAAGAAGCATCTTCTGCACCAAGCGCTCTATCTCTGTGCCGTCGCAAGAGTACGAGACAACCCTGATCTGACGGCGGAAGAGACCAGCGAGGATCATGCGAAGGTAGGCATAGAGTTCTACGGCAGTGAGATTGTTTGGGATAGCTTTGGCGGCAAGGATAATCGGAGGAAGCCCTGGTATCGCTGGAAGCAAGCACCAAAGACGAATCTGGATGAGGCATCAGCGTTCAACGGTCAACCCATATAACATGATGTACAGCTACCGAGCAGCGAGCCATCACGTACCTTTGTAGCCTTAGGACCTAACGTGGGATCTTGAAGTGCGGCTCGAAGCTCGTCAGCATTTGCAACAGCTCTTGGCTCGTCTGTACCACCTATTAGCAGATGCATCTGACGGTCGTTATCGTAGTAGGTGCGATATGCAGGGTGCAGCTTCGTATCGTCACAGCTCAAAGCAACAGGTCCTGACCCATAGCCCAGACGCTTCATGTATTCAGCTGCGACGTCGAATGTCTGGTCATTGATCATGATAGGAAAGCGTGGGGATTTTGCGCGATACCGTCTGCAATTGTACACATCAGTCAGTCAGCAATCCTGGTACGGGGCAAGACTTAACCACTGACTGTAGCGTGCGCGGAGAGGGTATTTGGAACTGCATACTCAGTATGCGGTATACCTCAGGACTCAAGATCGCGCAGGTTGTCGCAAATTCGACAAGAGCTGGCCCGTACGTGAAGTTTTGCATCCCCACCCCTCGCGCCTTGCGATCGTCAACCTCCACGAGTGCCTTCACAAGGTCAACAATGTATCCGCGGCTGTCGTACTTCCCTTGATGTATCCCGAGAGCGAACCGTGCAAAAACGGAGAGTTCAGAGGACTGTAGTAGATTGTAAGGAGTCCATACATAACACCAGGGGCAAATGTGAATATGCTGGAGACGTACCTGTTCCTGCACAAGATCTTTTAGTCCAACAACCTTGAGATATAGACGGGACATTGTCTCGTTGCGATACTTCTTGTTCAGATGCTTATAGTGATCTGAAGATGGGGTAGGAACACGTAGAGCTTGCTTGAATGTACTGCTCCGCATGACCTCCGCGCAGTTGCTGCACATAGCTTGACCTTCAGATCCCAATGTGGTGGTGTCTTGTCTGCTCGCTGAGGTAGGGAGGGGGAATCTGAAAGCAGATGAGGAGACGGTCTTGCGGCACGAAGTGGAAAAGACAGCATGCGCAACATGGTCGTTCCGCCATTTGCGATCGTTCTCCTGATCACGGTTAATGATGGCCTGCCGCCGTGCACTGAGCTCCTTGAATGCGACCCCATATCGTTCTTTAGCAAGAGCTGTGATGCTACGAGCACCTCCACCAGTTGCGCCTGTGCGGTTGAGGTATGTGACGACCTGTGACTCGCGTGCTGCCGTGATGCCGTGACAGGGAAGGAGATCTGCCTCTGGAAGCTCTACGAGGCCCTCTTCATCGCTGTCCATGTCGCTCTCTGATTTTGACCCAGAACTGCTGCTATCGCCTTTCGGATGAGCTTCGCCTTGCGCTTCTGCCTTTGGTAGGAACCAGTTGTTTAGCGTCGTGAACCGAAGACTCGGACGACTCGGAGGTGGACATGGCTGCCGTACGAGGGCTTGCTGTGGCGACTCAGAGGTAACAGTGTCCAGGGATTGATGCTCGTGTGGAGGGGGCCCTGTCGCAGCCCCAGAGGACTTCGATCTCGACTTGATCGTGGTGGCGATCCCGTGGCACTCCGTGGTATGCTTGCGAAAGCGCGTCCTGCTGTAAGCCTCCTTCATCTTCAGCCACTTGCCACAGCGTGAATGGAAGACCTCCCAGCTATGCCCATAGCGGAACTGAGCACCGAGGTCAAGCAAGCGACATTCCTCCTCGTAGTTCACCCGTCGTGCTTCGTTCACTTGCAGTGACCCATCTTGCATCGCCGCTTTGAGCTTACGGCTCGCCTGGGCCGATGAGCTGATCCCAACCGGGCCACAAAGCGACTCGTCAGAGCGGTCCAGTGAGTGGCCAATCTTCTCGGTGCGCTGTGTCTTATTGGGCGGACCGACATCGTCTTCAACCTCATGGGTGCGCTTGTGAGATCCGATTTGAGGAGCGGTTGAAGAGCTCAGTGGGGGTTGCGAAGGAGTAGACGTTTCGGGGATGGACTCGGAGGAGCACGTCATGGAATGAGCAGAGACAGCGGTAGTTGGATGGTCAGGTTGTGAGTGAGAATAGTCAGCCTGCGAGACGTCTTCGAGTTGTGCTGCTGTGGTCCATTCCTCAGGCCTCGGCGTGATATCCTGTTCGTGCTCATTCGGAAGTGGGGATGTCTTAGAAGAGGTCTACATGTGTCCATCAATTTAAATTTGTGTTTAGCTATACACGTATCCAATACTCACATTGTCCAGCAGTTGTTCCTGTACCAAGTCGAGGAAGTACCACACCCGCCAGTGGTCACGCTGCGCATGTACGAACCTCTCATCTCCAAACAGATTATGTGCAATGGTATTGACCGTACAGATTCCACATGAGTGAGTGTCCCTTTGAACGCCATGTGCAAGAGTATTCTGGCCGTCCCGAAAGGTCCGGTGGAAGACTCGTTTAGCCCACTCGAGTATGTGCTTCACCGTACGCTTCAGATCTTCGCCATAAGCATGATCCGTAGCTGACATTGAATCCCCTGTAGAAAATCGAATACATATCAATGAATGGCATGAAGGCTCAGAGGCTTCAGATCGTACCGTAACGAATGATGCCTGCCTTAAAGTCCAACACACACGCAATCCAGTGGGCGCCCTCGACATGAAGAGGGAAGTAGATTTGTTGTACTCCTTCATTGATACGCTGCTTACAGTCCTTCAGAAACCGTGGCATATCATCTCCATAGGCCTTGCGCTCGACAGCAATCTTCACCGCCCTCTGGAATGCCAGCGAGAGGACGGCAACTGATTGTGCGAGGACTGGGATAGTATTCGCCCGTGTCGACAGGTGAGCCATCAGCGCGTCGATGTGGTCATCATCGAGCCAGCTGTCTGACAGGAGGCTAGCGAGTGTTTGAATATCCGCAGTGCCGCCCCCTATACGCAGCCTCCCAGTCCAAGCGAGCTGTCCAAGATATGTGTGGGCACGTACAGCGTCCTTCTCTAACCCAGGCAGGTTCTCCCGTCCATTGAGCCAGCTGACTGCGGCACGCCAGACCGCCACCTTGGTGATCGCTATGCTGACCTCTGACCAGTACCCCAGGGCCCACAACGGGAGACGCGAGTTTTTGAAGCGGTAGTCCACCAGTGATAGAGCACCGCTAAACCATGCTTGACCGAATGCTTTTTGCAGACCTGCCAGGAAATGAGGAGAGGGTACTGGCCGAAGGGCGAGTATACCGGGGTCTTCATTGGGCGGGTCGAAGCTGAACTGGCGGTCGGCGCGGGGAGCAACGCAGTTGGCGGGCTGATGAGGCAGCTCTATGGCAAGCAACTGTAGGACTGAAAGCTGGGGTGCGGGAATCAAGTGCTTGTATTCCGGAGGGAGGGCAAGGGTATCTTTGCGTGCATCAAGAATGAACATCGGCGTGTTATCATTGGGGTATGTCTTCCCCCGGCCGATCCAGTCGTCAGGGTTGAAAGACTGGGAAGTCTCATCCTGTATATCGATGACAGAGGGCTGATTTTTCGACATTGAGAACTAGAGAGACCAGTGAGGCAAGTGGGGGAAAGGGATATGAGGGTTAAATCCTAGCTGTATTGGTTTGCTAGGGCCGAAGCCATCTCAACCATGGCGTGCTAGCGGGTTTCAAAAATGTTTAACCCGCAACCGCAATCGGTTGGAGGCAGCTTTTAACAAATTTATTGCCCACAAACCTGACATGAACTGACGATTCTCTATGTAATATTGAAGATATCCTTTTGACGCACAACAAGTACTATCAGTCTAAATCGAGAAGCTCATACACGGAATGAGTGCGATCCTCGAGGCTGGGTCAAGCGAAGCCTCAGGCCTCATTCTTATCGCTGACATCATTTCGTCGGCCGGCCTGGGCCTCCAAGCCCCCAAATCCATATGTCCGGATGAGCCACAGGCATAGTGATCGTCTGCAGCACTGATGTCCGGATAAATTCCACAGGGATTTGGGCGTCTAAGTGTCGATTTGTCCGGACGGCAACACCCATACCTCCTCTGGAGGCCCAGATTTTGTCCGGATGGTCACCAGGGATGGCCACTTATTGTCAGGGGTCCTACTCGACCGGGTATCCCCATCCGGAGCGAGACGGACTAGTGTCCGTCCGCGATGCCGCAGCCGTGAGGCGCGGGCTTGGCAGGAGGGCCCGTATAGGGCGCCTCCTGCTTACCCTCGGTGGGGAATTCTTGTGTATTGCCTTGAGGCATGCGGAGTCCACGCGGCGTCCACTTACTGGTGAGGCGATGCGTCAGCGACGGAACGGGTTGCACACACTGCGACGACGAGGAACTTACGATTGGACGCTGAGGGTGGCGCCGCGTAGCGGGCTCATGGTAGAATGCCCTTGGTTAACCTATCTGGGCGGCGATGAGTACCGACGAGCTAAGCATGCGAAGACGAGTCAACTTACAGTCTCAACGTTAGCGTGGTAGCGTCCGAGTCGCCGACCCCTGTTGTGCGTCGCGACGCTTGTTAGTCGATGGTGGCCATCAGGAAAAACCCCCCGCACTAATTAGGTGTAATTAGTGATAATTCCCCTAATTAGGGGGATTATATGGATAGTTCTAATTCAGAAGGTCCCCATATAATTAGCTGGCTGTAGGGCGGCATTAGTCCGTGATTAGCACTATTATATGCTATGCTCATCGGTGATACTGCATTTATGGTCTGCCTTTGAATCACACAAGAGAGCTGAAGGACACAAAGATATATTCAACAACTACAAATATATATAGTGTACAACACAGCAGTCGGAAAATGGAACCGGGAGCGGGAAAGCTACAGAATGTATGGACATGGTCATACCAGGAGGAAGACATAAGCGAAGTCTAACAGACCCAGTGCAGTACATAACAAAAGCACACTAGACAGACATAGTCGTCTGATAGAGATCCAGAGTGACACAGAAGGCTAAGACGGAAACCAGCGGTGCAAGAACAAGGCTAGTCAAGGGCACCAGAGACGAGACGGTCGCACAAGGTCTAGTTCATGACTCAGTTTCGCTGCCGAGCTGTGATCGTTCCTCATAAGAGCCATACAGAAGCCAGCACAAGTAGAGCTTACATTGGAGCTGTTTGACTCGAAGGCTAGGTTGCAGGATGTAGCCCAAGCGAAGACGAAGCAAGAACGTGAGCACGCAGGTACAAGTTATGTCGAAACTTCTAGGCTTTCACAAGGCGTCAAGACTACAAACTAGAACGAGTGCACACAGTTGAACACAGACGCGAGCGTGCAAGACGGGTGCATAGACGTGGTGGTGGGAGGATGAGGGACGCTCGACAACGCCAGCTCACTCGTATTACGACTCGCATGGTGTAAGCGCCCATATTTAGGGCAGGCTGTCCTGAACTTGGCCTTTCGACTCCGAGATGCTTGCACGTTCCTAGTAGTACTATCAGCAGAACTTGTCCGTGCGCATTCCCGCTTGATCCATGGGCGTGCCGCTTAGGCGTCGTCGTAGACCTTACATGTACTCGGAGCAACAAGACTGGACACGCTCTGCCTTACTCTGCCTAGGCCTCCGGTGCTCCGAGTCCAAAAACGGGCCGCGGAGCACAGGAAAAGCTGCTTCAATTTGCGGTCCGGGTGGCCTCGCACGCAAGGTAACATGAGTGTAGAAGCAGGTCGTTCTACCACTCGGTCCGCCGGCGGATGGATGTGGAGTGAACTAACTTCCCTGCCTGATCAGTGCGGCGGGGATACATTTTTCTGGTAGGAATGCTCAGGTGTAGCACGATAGCACATATAGACACACATCTGTGGTCTTATGAGTGTCGTTCCATGCCGTTTACTTGACCACACACGCTGATTATATGGATTATCCCGGTGAGTGTGCCATTACATACGGTTATGTCGAGATATGTCTAATTTATACCTAATTAGCGCGGGGGGATTTTCCTGATGGCGTTGGCGTTGTCGAACGCCACAACTCACCTTAGAGTTGGTGGTCGACGCTGCCGCACCAGCCGTGTAGGCCGGCGCGGCCCCTCGAGACTCTAGAGAGTACTCGGGCTCGTTGAGAGTGGTGGTGGTGGTGGTTCTGGAGAGAAAGATGTGGGCGAGCGAGCGGGGTTCTTATACTCCAGAGAGCTGCCTCCGGGCCGTCGCCGACGCGGACAAAACGCAGCTGACCGAACGCCCCGTGCTCGTCAATACAAAGGAAGCCCTCTTCTGAGGCCTCCTGTGGGAAGCTTTTTTGTTGTCCTCGGCTGAATTTCAAATGGGCGCATCGATGGCCGTACGAGCGCGCACGGAAGAAGCGAGTTCTGCGGAGGATGAGAGGCGGAAGGCGAGTCACCATTACTAGCGCCGGTCCCGAGGGCACACCATCGCGCGATGAGGCACAAGATAATCAGAGAAGCAGCGGAGAGGGCTGGAAACAGACGAGCGGCGGCGAGCTAGAGAATAACATGCAGTTGCCGCATGCGAGGCGACGAGTCATCCGGATTGTCCGGCGAGCGAAATACAGACTCCGAGGGCGCAGATCCTCCCAATCGAGCGCGACCAGGTCTAGATTCGACGGGCTTTCACTCAAGAACGCTGAACCTGGCCTCGAGACAGAAGATCGCAAGCCTGACAATTGGCGGGGTCTCGTGGTCGGTGAATGTCGCACCCGATGAGAGCGAAGCGGCGCAATCCCGAAGTCACCGC
Organism: Lenzites betulinus; assembly: GCA_022264855.1. Lineage (NCBI taxonomy): Eukaryota > Fungi > Basidiomycota > Agaricomycetes > Polyporales > Polyporaceae > Lenzites > Lenzites betulinus. The sequence continues at coordinate 503,861 of JABYQU010000008.1, read as the reverse complement.
TGTGTTTGGCCCTGTTTATGCGTATGGTCAGTTTGCCCACATTCGACGTTTCTCCCCTTGTTCTGGGGCACATGCCTCCAGCAGTATCAAATTCTTTCAGATGGCCGTTCTGATAGAATACTCCGTCCGGCGGCCGCATGACATATCCGTCCCATGCAGTTCTACGGAGTTCAGAGCGGACCATTTTGGCCTCCGACTCCGAAGAGCTTCAGGGTCAACGGTGGCCGCCGTCCGAGTCCTGCCCGGATCCCCCCCAGCTCTGCTAGAGACACTTCACCAGACGCCACCGTCGACTTGCCACTTAGTGCACCACTTTTCCTGTGAGCAGCCGCAGACTGCCATCATCTATAACAGCTTCCAGCCTGAGGAGCCTCAGGTGTGTCGACGTTGAAGAGTGACCTTCAACGTCGACACACCTGAGGCTCCTCAGGCTGGAAGCTAGAAAGTCGGCGGCTTCGTCTCATATCATACTCGTATGGATCGTTGATGCTTGTAAGTCTTGTATCAGACCCGAACCGCGTTTCATTTGTTTTCCGTCGTACATATTTACGAAATGCCCCGCGCTCGCTCACCTCTGTCCCGGCGCGTACACCATCTTTGATTGAGGTGAGCTCCCCAGGTACTTACATGTTATTTACTCGTACTTACTTTCCGTATGATACTCGTTCAGAGTACTATGGCAACATCGTCCAAAATATATGCAAGTGCGTTCACGGGAGAGGGTTTGCCACTGCCTGGCTATACTCTGTAGTCCGACAATGACCACGAGACACGACGTTCAGCGTTATAAACGCAAGAATGCAATGTATCACTCACCCGGATGTATGATTTTCAAGTGCTCCTTCAAGTTATCTGGTCGACTGTATGGCCGCTGGCACACGGGGCACGTCACCGTTAACTCCCAGTGTGTGGACTGGAGGTGACGATGGAGGTGCGAAAAGCTTGCAGTGTCGGTGTTGCAGCCCATATAGCGACAACGCAATATCTGCATACCCGCCGATGGCCCCGCGTCGCCGGACACCGGGTAGTGCAGCCTCCTGATGTGAGGCGTGGAGGTGTCGTTGTTGAGAACGGTCTCGCACCCGTCGATGCCGCACCGGTAGGACGCCGCGTTGTACAAGGAGGCTGCTTTACGCGGCTTCGGTAGGGCCTGCTTTGTCTGGTTGGGAGCAGGCCCACCACGCATCTCGGCGGTTTGCGATGCTTTCGAGCGCGAGGCCTGCTCTGAGCGACCTACAGTCTGACTGGGATATGAGCGCAGGTGTTCGCCTTGTTGATGCGCGTGATAGGTCGTTGTGCTGCTACCGGGGCCCGGAGTGTAGGACGGGCCTGGGTAAGGAGGCCCCTCGTGTTTATCTTGCATGCGCCGCGATACGACGCCGCGCGCTGACGGGGTATCTTGCATGTGATGCTGCAGAAGCTGGTCCTTCTGGGCGGCAGGGACGGGGGTGGCATTTTCCACTGTTAGACTATATTCTGCAGTCCGACAATGATCACGAAACATGGCATTGAGCACAGTGACGACGACACGAAAGCAACACATCACTCACCCGCCGGATGGCGATATAACATGTGCGTCGTCAGGTTATCTGGACGATTGTATTGCTGCTGGCACACGGGGCACTCGAGCCTTAACTGCCAGTGTTGCGTCTGGAGGTGGCGATGAAGAGACGCAAAGTTCACTATATCGGCACTGCAGCCCGTATAGCGACAACGCAATCTCTGTGTGCGCACAAAGATCTCGGGATCGTCGGGCAGAGGGTAGTGCAGGCTCCTCATGTGAGGCGCGGAGGTCTCATTGTTGAGGACGGTCTCGCACCCGTCGATGCCGCACTGGTAGGACGCCGTGTCATACGAATCGACTGCTTGACGCAGGTTCTGTAGGACTTGCTCTGTCGGTTTGGTAGCAGTCCCATCACGCGTCCCCCCGGTAATTGTTGGTGCTTGAGAAGGCGAGGCCTGTTCTGAGAGACCTGCTGCCTGACTTGAATCGGTGCGCAGGTCTTCGCGTCGTTTGTGCGAGCGATGGGTCGTCGGGCGGCTACTGGGACCCGGGGCGTAGGACGGGCGTGGGTAGGAATGCCCCTCGTGCCTATCACCCATGCGTTGCGATATCACGTCGCGCACTGAGGGGGCATGCTGCGGATGATGCTGTAGAGGCTGGTACTCCTGGGTGGCAGGGACGATGGGAGTAATCTTCACTTCCGGGATATAATCTGTAGTCCGACAACGATTACGAGGCATGACGTTGAGTGCAACGGGGACACAAATGCAACATATCACTCACCCGGATGCAATCTCTTCAGGTGCGCCAACAGGGTATCAGAGCGAGCAAATGATTGCTTGCACTTGGGGCACGTCACCGTTAACTGCCAGTGTGTCGTCTGGAGGTGGCGATAGAGGTGCGACAACTTCGCGGCATCGGCATCGCAACCCGTATAGCGGCAACGCACTTTCTGCGTACGCACCGATGTCCCCGCGTCATCGTCCGGTGGGTAGTGCAGGGTCCTGATGTGAAGCTGGTATGTCTCGTTGTCGAGGACGGTCTCGCAGCCGTCGATGCCACACCGGTAGGACACCGCGCCGTACGAGAAGGCTGCTCTACTCTGTTTCAGCGGGATTCGCGTGGTCCGGTTGGTAGCAGCCGCATTACGCGTTCCCCCAGCAATTGTCGATGCTTCCGGGGGCGAGGCCTGTTCTGAGCGAGCGTAGGACGGGCGTGGGTAAGGACGCCGCTCGAGCTCATCTCGCGTGCGTTGTGGTATGACATCGTGCGCTGACGAGGTCCGACAATGATCACGAGGCGTGACGTTGAGCGCGACGACGACACGAATGAGACGCGTCACTCACCCGGATGGTACTTCTTCAAGTGCTTCACCAGGGTATCAGTGCAATCAAACGTCAGCTCGCACACAGGGCACGTCGCGCTTGACTCCCAGTGCTTCGTCTGGAGGTGGCGATGGAGGGCATAGAAGTCTGCTACATCGGCAGAGCAGCCCGTATAGCGACATTGCAATCTCTGCTTACGCGCCACTGTTTCCGCGTTCATGTGCGGTGGGTAATGCAGGTCCCTGATGTGAGACTGGGAGGTCTCAGGGTCGAGGACGCTCTCGCAGCCGTCAATGCCGCATAGGTACGATGCTGCATCATAGTTGGGAACTGCTTGCATCTGGATCGGCTACAAGCTTCAGCGCGAAGCCGACGTGCAAGACTCTGTGCGACGTACATGACGGTCCAAAGGAGCTCCTGCACCTAACGGGACTTGGAGCGCGGGACGCACTGGTGTCGGTGGGAATACGCCAGAGACGTATATCGGATCTAGCCAATCGGGAATGCCGTTGGGCGGAGCCTGCTGGAATGTTGGCGCAGGGGCAGAGAACTGCGGTGGTATAGGAGGCGATATGGGGTGCGAGGATGTATGGGCCCGCTGGTGCACTGGAAGGGACTGATGGGGAAGACTGTCAGCGCTAGGACTGTGGCAATCAATTCGAATGACGAGTGCTGACCGAAGGTCCGGTGTTCGTTGGATGTACTGGTCCATAGTTCTGCGGAAGGCCGGAAGGATCGCGTGTGGCTGAGGCAGAAGGATACATGGAAGCGGGAGTAGCGAGGTATGATACTGCGTAAGCGTTACGAGCTGAGAGTTGGGCACAGAGACTACGAACGTGCCATTTATAACCATTCATCAGGTGCAGGGCAAAGCGTACCGCTTTGATAATTGGGTCACTCGACCACGTCAAAGCGTGAAAAAGACCACGAGGACGGCGCGCTTGTACTTGCAGCGCAATGCAACCTCCGGCGTTTTGTTGTATTGTTCTGGTCAGCACAATGGGCTACAATGAGGGCCGTTCGACTCGCCGCTGAAAAAAGTGGACGTCGGGATATAATATCATGAGTCGTGGCGTACTACGCTTGGCCCCCCGCGTTTATTCAGGCAGATTGCAGACAAGCTGAAGATGGGATCAGTGGCTTCAAGGACGGAGGTCGTACGAGATTATATGGTGCTTGTTCTATACGGATTAAAAGGTTGTTGGTAGGCGCGAGGTAATGAATGCACAGCAGTAGCATGGGCGAAGGACCGGCTCGGCGCATGACTGAAGGGCGTAACGATCCACGTAGTTGAACATCCATATTTTCTTGATTCCTGTGTGATGCTGAAATACTAAGCTGATCCTTTGATCTCTGGGAGACTCGCAGACATTAGAAGCTTGTAGCATACTGCAACGAAGTTCAATATTTCGTCACGCGTTGGGCTCAGTGTAAGATTCAAGTTAACGTCACCTGTTTGTATAGCCTATCAATAACCGCGCCGAAGAACGTTCACCGACCGACCGCATATCTATATCACTCTCGGAGTGTAACCACAATAGAGAGGGATTCGTCATGGTCATTAGATGAGGAGGTTGTTGAAGAAATGCCTCGGATGCGCAAGCGCCGAACTATAGTTTGTCCGTGTTTGGAGAAGGTTGACCGTGACGAACGCCGACACTCGCATGCACTCTTCCGGATCCTTAGTACTCACTAGTCACTCCCTCCTTCGTGGCACGACCGCCTCGACGCTGCATCGCGGGGTGGAAAGGGAAACACCAAGAGTCGCATGTGGGTTTCATGGAGGGGAACATCTTGCATATTCAAGATACCACTATTGACACATCTTCGAACCAGCTACTAGTACTGTGCGCCATAATACACCGCCATCTGCCATGACCGACCTCACAAAGGCGACGCCGCCACAAACGCATTGAAGTTGTAGCTCGGCGGGTTCGCGCTGAACGTGTAACCCGCAGGCGCAAAGGTCAGCGCCGTCTTGCCACCGCGTGCGATGACCGCCTTCGCGGCACAGCTCGCAGTGGACCCGGTGAGCTTCAGCGGGAGCTTGAGCTTCGAGAGGCCTGCGGGCGCGAGCGTCGTCTGCGTCGTGCTCCCGCAGGAGAGGGTGATGTTCGCGGCGGTGGGGAGGAGGGTGATCGCCCACATGTAGTCTTGGGTCTGTGGGTGTATCATGTGAATGAGTGTTTTCGAATGAGCGAGGGGGAGGGGGGACGCACCCATTCGTAGTTGGCAGGCTTCCCGACGGTGTCGGCGGGCACGGACGCATTGGCGGGGTAGAGCCGGCCCCAGAGGAAGACGCGATCCTTGGTGATCGTGGGGTACGCGCCAGTCTTGTACGCAGTGATGTAGTACTGCATCAAGTCGAGCCACCCTACGGTTCTCGTTAGTACGCGTGCCTTTTATCGGAAAGTGCTGCTACTGGGTACATACCCTGGTGATCAAAGCCGTTGACCCAGGACTGGGACATGGGCTGCACGCCGGCGACCGGCCCCATGTAGTGCGACTCGCCGAAGTCGTTCCAGGAGATGACCTCGGTGAGCGGCACGGTGGTGCGGTTTTGCACGAGCTGCTCCCAGCGCGCGGCGAAGAGCCAGTCGTCGCCGCGGTAGATGAAGTTCTTGTTGTACGTGTCCGGGCCGTAATGCTGCACAGCGAGACGCGTTAGCACCTGATGGGACGGGGCGGGCCCCGGTACAGGGGAGGGGGATGGACGTACGGTGAAGAACCAGGGCGAGGCGGCGGCCATGTAGGTTTGGTTTGCACCGAGTTTCGAAATGTAGGAAACGTCAGGTGCGAAGCTGACGTTGTAGTTGCCCATCGGCCACCCCGAGTTCCACTGCCCGGACGTCAGCCAAAGCGACATCACGAACAAGTGAGATGAATGCCACTCACATGGAACGCGCCATCGAGGACCGGCAAGTTCGGGAAGGTCTGCGGGTCGACGAAGAACGACGGCACGAACCACACGGGGGGCAGCGATGCATTCACGGGCTTCACCGCGTTCACCCACGCCTGGTTCAGCGTGCCCGCGCCGAACGTGCAGGACTCGCCCGCGAACGTCGACACGAGCACGCGCCCATTGTACATCATCTGGCCTGTGTTGTTCGCGTACGCGGCGATGTACGTCTGTAGCTGCTGCACGTCGGTCGCGGCGGAGCACGGGAGGGACGTCATGTCGAAAGAGAGGAAGAGCTTGAACGGGCCGCTCGCGGTCGTGTTGAACCCGCTTGCGGTGGTGGTGGCGGTGGTGCTCGTGCTGTTGAGCTTGGCGTTGTACTGGCCGGCAGCGGCGTAGGCATTGGCGACCTGGGAGGGCTCCCAGGAGTCGCTGCCGACGTTGAGTGCGAACGCATCTATGCCCTTGGAGGCTGCGAGGGCGATGTCTAGACAGGGGAATATGTGAGCTTGGATTCGTAATCAAAAGACTGATTGTCGGGTTGCTTACCACTGGCCCAGCTGTTAATAGTGTAGTTGTAGGTATTGCCTACAATGACATGGGCAAAAGCTGCGCGAGGTACTAGGCGTTTGTCGTCGGGGGTTGGCGCGGAGGATGCGACTGATGTCGGAGACGATGAGATCGAGCTCGAGGGTGCTCCGGTGGTAGACAGCACCGAAGACGACGACAGCACGGTCGTGGTAGACGTCCCCGTCGAGGTCACCGACAACTTGGTTGTAGACGTCCCCGTCGAAGTCACAGACAACTTAGATGTGGACGTCGACGAAGCAGAGGTCATGATTGACGTTGAGGTAGACCTAGAACTGGCTGAACGGGCCTTGTCGTCGATACCCAGCGCGTGGTCCATGCCTTCCATGATCTGCTCCAGGATCCCTTCGTCGGCAGAGACGCCTAGGATGGGCCCCCGGAAGTTGACCGAGAACATCAACGAGAGCAAAGCAGCCTTCCGCAGCGTAAGGCCTCCCAGCTGCCCGGAGCGGGAGGAAGACAAGAGTTGAGCAGGCATATTGGAGAGCAAAGGAGAGCGAAGTGCAAAGCAACAGAGAGCTGTGTCCAGACAGCGATATAAAGAGTATGGGAGAGCGGCCGGCGTGGAGGGAATGAAGAATGAGGGTTACGCACCAACATCTCCATGTCTATAGGCCCTGAGGCTGACATGTCAATAATTCAGGTCCTTGTCAGCCGCACCGGTATTAACTGCATTCTTCCAATTGGTGGTGCTGCCAACCAGGCCAAATAAGAATGGTGACCCAAGAACGACGATGAGATGCACACGGGGGACAAAGTCCCTCCATGAGTGGGGCGTGCCTGTCACTGTTCCATCCAAATTGTGAATGCGCTTCCGGGTGCCAGGGCGAGGTTGGATGATTCACCTTCAGATTCTGCGCCTTCATCTCTGTGGCGAGTACATTCCCGACGTCCCACCGAAGCTGGATACGCGGTACATTCAAGCGGTAGAGATACCAGAGGATGTTGCTCTCGGGTATCGAGCGCATAAACGGGTGTGGAATGCGGCTTTTTCCTGGGCGCCCTGTGTTGGCTATGGAGGATAAGTCGAGGCACTGACGAGGGTCGTTCCTGTCCAGGGCCAATCTTGCAATGTTGAAACCTTCAAAGAGGACCTGTGTTTCGTTCTATATTCGCTGAATGGAACTCTAAACTTGAGAATTCTGTGTGTCTGCCAGTATAGCGGCGGGCTGGCTCGGATTAGCGAGGCATGCGTGATCTCTGCCATTTTCAGATACGTTCATAGCAAAGGCAGATGTTTATACTCCGAGTTTAGAGAGCTTCCAGAGGGTTGATGTTGTTAAAAAATGGCTACGCGATCCTGCCAGTAACTCGTCGAACCGTCACGGTTCTGCCGAGTCGAGGGTGTGTCGGAGGCGCATGAGTGGGCGCTTGCCAACTTTGTGGGTGGTTGATAGGCACGTGTCACGCCTAAGCCTCGAGCGCCAGGATTACGGGGCTCATAGCGTTGTGGAACAGGCCGGCGCTGCACGGAACGGCAGATGTCATGTATTGATAGTGTTTGTGCCTAGGGATGTACAAACTAATCGGGTGATGTATCAGATATTAGTAATATTGCGAATGAATGATTGTTTCACAGCAAGAAGGTCTACCACCGAGGCAAAACGCAAGACTGGACTCGCACAGAGACTCTAATTTCCGTCTTCTAATATGTACTTTGGCTGTGAGTCGCTCACCGATGCAAGACTGCATCAGCAGCACTAGTTGCGCGCCCGCATGCCGTGAAACGAGTGGGGTAACGATACAATCTAGTATACAAGTAACGTGTATAGTACAACACAGTATCTAGAGCCGAGCAGCCGACGAGCAACAAGTGACAGAATAAACAACCAGCCGAAACACTAATCCAACAGCGCGATATCATCAAACCCCGGCATCCCGCCCCTCCGCTTCTCCGCCTCGGGCACGCCCGTATGATGCCCGCCCCCCGCCCCGTTCTGCAGCCTGAGCAGCACCTCCGCCCACGCACAGCACATCCCCGCGATGCCCTCGTACAGACTGTACGGCCGCTCCGGCACGCCCATCTCGCCCTTCTGCGTCCAGCCCTGGTACGCCGTCGCGAGGTCCGCGAGGTGGGCCGCGCGCAGCAGCCATACGTGCGTCTGTGGGGCGCGCTGCACCTCCTGCGTGCTGTACGCGTGCGAGCCTGGGGTTTGCGGGTGCGCGGGCGGCGCGTCGAGCGCGTCGGAGAGCGCGAGCAGCGCGTACACGCTCCCGCCAACCCCATGGCAGAGCCCGACGCCCTTGCGCAGGAGGCCGCGCTCGTAGACGAGGTCACCCGCGCGCGTGGTCGCGGCGACGACGGATTTGCGGAGGGCGTCTGGGAGGGGGCAGGTGTTGGGGGAGAGCGCGGCACGCCGGAGCAGCGCGGAGAAAAGCATCATGTAGCCTGGTGCACCGTGGCACCACCTGATGAAAGTATGTGTGAGATGACTTCCCGCTGCGCGGCGATGAGGAGGAGGAGATGCGTACTGCACCGGGGTGTCATCGGTTTCCTCGTCGACTAGCACCTGCTTCGAATCTTCGGGGCTTGCAGCGCCGCCGGAGATGTGGGTCATGTGTGTGCCAACTTTGGAGGGCCAGTTGCCCTGAGGGTCTTGGATCGCAAGCAACCATTCGATGGTGGCGAGAATTTTCGGCCAGTGGGGTTCGAGCACCTTCGCCGGTGCATGGAGGACGATATGGAGGATGCCCACTGCCCAGACCAAAATAACAGGCACTCAGCCGACCACACAAGAACAGACCGCAGTCCGAGCGCACCTATGCCGTGCGCCGCCCCAAGGTACCGCGTTCCATGCCATCTCCACATCAGCGGAGGTGCCTTCGCGCGCTCGTCCTCGCCGTCCATCTCCTGCGCATAGCGCGTCGCCCCGAGCACGCCGCGCGCCATGATGTCATCCACGAGCGCCTGGACATTCTCGTCTGAGCACAGCGCCTCGACCTCGCGCACAACCTTGCCCCCAGGGGTGCCCGCGTGCGTGAGGTAGCTCACCGTGATGAGCAGCTCGGCGCGCAGCAGGAGCAGGGCGTACAGCAGCCCCGCGCGCCCGTACAGGACCTCGCAGCCGTCGTCGTCCGGCGGCTCGGCGAGCGCGACCTCGACGGCGTCGCCGATGAGGTCCGCCGCGCCGCGCCAGGACTCCTGCAGCTCGAGCTCTTCGAGCAGCTCCGAGTCGAGCTTGCCGCGGCGGGCGTGTTTGTGCGCGTTCGAGTCGGGGCTCTGGCGGAGGCGGAGCTGGCGCACGAGCACGAGGGTGGCGGGGCCGATGCTTGTCTCTAGGTAGGACACATGCTTCCCGTCGTGGGGCTCGTGGAACGGCACGGCGATGAGGGCAGATGTGGGTGTGTTGGGGAAGGTATGATTGGGTATCGCAGCGAAGGCACGCATGTCCATGATGATCTCTCCTGCATTACGAATCAGTCGGTGGGACGACGGAAAGGCTATGTCTGATAAGCTCACCTGCGCTGCCAACATAAACTTTTGGACTGGAGGACGGATGCCTGTGCACCCGCTGGACGTTCTCTATGAGCGCATGGTTGATACGTTGCCTCATGGCCTTGAGGTCTGTCGTTGTCGGGGGGCCATGGGGAATGTAACGTGAAGCCGACATGGTAGGGTGGTGGTAGATGTCAAGCAAGAAGGAAGGTAGAGCGGATATAAAGGACTGCGGGGAGGCGGGAGAGGTACTTAATATAAGCAGCGAACGCCGAGCGGCACCGGACACACCGAGTGCGCATGAGAGCGAGCCTAGACTGACGTCAGGTCTATCGTCCGCCGCTGACCTCAATCTGCTGCAGTCATCTCCCGGATTTGCACATTTCCCACATGCCGCCTTCCCCTCGCACGCCGAGATCATCCCCGGTCCGAGGCTGCTCACGAATCTTGCGGTGGTCCTGCATCATAACGCACGAACGTTCGCGAACTTCACAGCTTGGCAAAGCGCCAGTCGCCCGCCGGCTGAGGTGAGCGAGGCGATATTTGGAGGTCCAGGCTGGCCAAGACGCAAGACATCTGGTCTTACTGGAAGAAGTACAATTCAGCACGCCGAGGAGGAGGAGAAAGAGAGAGAGACGGACTTGGCGGGGAACGAGTCGCCAATCGAGATTCTGTCTGGCCCCGGCACGCAGGCGCCGAGATCAAGATCCACCGACACGTGGCTATCAACCACCCACACAGGCAAGCGCCCGTGTACTCAGGCCCGTACTAGAAGGCGTGGATCCAGTATATGCATATACGCACGCGAAACCTGGTGGCCATTAATGCGCAGCGGGTGAATATAGGGGTGTAACGGTTGGGTATATGCATGCAGCGACTTATAGGTGCTCAGCGCTCAGCTTCGACGCCATTGACTCTACGCAGGTTGGCGCGACCCCCTTGTGGAATGGTTTTCAGATTATTGAAGGCTACAATACTTCTACATACGATTATGCTCGAGTAAGTATATGTGCAGATTTTGAGGTCGAGATACATCCGTCCGACTCATATCACGACTTATGTCGTTCCATGCAGCGCAAGCCTGTTCCACAACGACCCCGTATTCCTGACGCTCGAAGCGTATGCATTGTGTTAAAAGCGTATGCGTAACGTCAGAACCGTGTCAAACTCGCAACAAAAGAGTACAGAACATGCGGTGGAGATCCTCATCACTCACACAAACCATGAGCGTGATAGGGCCATATATCGTAGGGCACGGGCGATTAGGTCGAGGTGATTCACCGTGTGCTAATTTACAGGTGTAATTCACCGTAATTCACATGTGAATCTCGAAAGGCCCAAAAGTGCTGGGTGAATTAGGGTGAATTAGACTTACCCCTTATAGACGATCTCCGCACGCCGGCAGCGGGCAGGAACTTGCGCTCAGCGTCGGTGAATGACAGTGAATGACACTAGAGAGTTACTTTAGTTCTGCTATGTCGACATGGCTTCGTTGGTATGTTTGAGAGCAAGGTTGTCCTGATTTCATGGGCGTCAACCACCGGTGGCAGGCACGCGGCCGGCGCTCGAAGACATCGACCGCTGCCACTGGTTGTACTTGATTCAAGTACGCCAGCCTACGCCAGCCTAAACAACTAGTGGGGCATTAACCGAGATCGATTGCCTTCTCAGTGCCACTGGCAGCCCACCTTGTCTGGATAATCTGCCTCAGTAGCGAGCTATTCCATGAATCAGGTATAGCCCCTGCGGACGACGCTGAGGTGTTGCAGGCTGAGCCGGCGACTGCTAGTGAGGCGAAGAACCGCGTTGCAGTGGTACCGCGTCAACCACGAGCACTACTTACTATACGCCCTTTCAATGTAGTGATACCGGAGCAAACGGGCCTGATTTGTGGGGTGGATCACCTCGTAATTCACCCATTTTCACCGTAATTCACCGTAATTCACCGCATATGTAATTCACCGTCATTCACCCATGTCAATCTCGCCCCGAGAGGGGGTTCCGAGATTCACTGCTAATTAGCAGGGTGAATTAGGTCCCAAATCCTAATTCACCGTGCCCTATATTATATCATGGGCAACGAGACGTTATGCCTCGAGAGTTGGCACCCATCATGAATCAGGTCATCGCCTTCAGGGTCCATGGGCACGCACCATTATCAACGGCTTTCGTTCACCCCCCGCATCCTGTGTGAGGTCGTTTGAAGGCGCCCCTTTACTAGCAAGCGAGTGCCAGGAAAGCGTTATGTCCGAAGAGGGCGTCGACTTCAGCCGCTTGGCGATCGACATGCGGTGGGCAATTGCCTCGATTGCGGGCACGACAGACTTGGGCTCCTAGAAGATGTAGCTTGGAGAGACCTTGGACCTGAACCACCATCATCTTTGATGGGCGCTTCAGCGGCCCGCCCTACCAAGCAGGGTCCGAGGCGCAGTCTCTCTTGAAGAGCTGTAAAGTGGTCGACCCCTGTCTGCTCTTCGGACAGGGGATAGGCTCTTTCTGTCGAACAGAGCCGGGACGCCCTCTATGCTCGTCCGGTGCACCGAAGTGGTGTGCCAAGTGACCCTGTGGGTGTACAAAGAGAGGTGTGATGTGGCAAGCCCCGCGTCCCCAAAATACGATTAAAACCTGACTAAATATGACGCCCTCTGCGGAGGCATAGCTCCTCGAGCAAAACCTCCTGCATGCGGAGACATCTGCGTATGCGCATGCTCAGGCAACGCTGAGCGACCGTGCCCCCGACCATGGGTGAAGGACGGGGCACCTAGGCGCCGACCACACGTAAGCCGTGCCACGTGCCGGCGCCGGGAAATGCACCAGACTCCCCGACGCTACTCAACGCCGCGCCGGATGCCTGTACTCTACAAGGAAGAAACAAATCCGACTGCGATTCCTGAGAACTCTGACCCTCAGAATGTCTGCAAATGCTGGAAACTACCTGCCTAGGTGTAGCAACGCTCCTGCCTGCTGACTGACGGTGATTTAGCCAAAATGGGACTAACGTTTTCGCTTATAACAAGCGAACCAGGCGTGTAACCTGCACCCCACCCCACCTTGCCTCAATGATGCACTGTATACTGCTTGCTTAGCGCGCCGGCAAAAACTCGCTAAGCAAACGAGAGAACAACCGACAAACATAATCCCCCACTCTCCTTTTAAAAGCCCTTGCGCCCGCTCGCAACCCCAGGAACAAAATGCCCCACGCCGCCCAAGTCCTTCCTCTCTTCGTAGATGACTTCTACGAAAGTCCGCCGTCCAATGCGCCTAATGTAGCGGCTTTCACGCTGTAGAGTATACAACAGTTGTTGCAACATTCTAGGTGTAATAAATAGCGGTAGTTGCAACTTCAGCGGTTTAAGGCCAAATAGGCGCCGTTTGGCACAGCCACTGACGCGCGAGACGCAGGCGCCTATCTGCAGTTGCAGTTAGATAGATAGATATTATCATTGATTATAGTGGCACGTAGGCCGGTCACGGCCGAAGTTGCCACTGTCGCTATGCTACGCGGACGATACTAGACGGCAGAGAGCACGAGGGTGTAGGAACAACTGTAGGTAACAGGCAAGAGGGGGTTGTAATCGACGGATTATGCGTAGAAGGTGACAGTGCGGGTAGCGATGGGGGTGTGTGTGCAGGAGGGGTTATGGAAAGCATGCTCAGGCTGGGTGGGCGGCGTGTCCATACGGGTGCCGGGAGGAACAAGCCTCGAGAAACGGCCGTAGCCGGTGGGAATGAAAACGGGAGAGTGAGGTGGCGAGCTTTAATGATGAGAATGAGAAAAAGGGGGAAATCTAAGGGAAAAGGGGGAATAGGGGAAGTCGGGGTTGCGGGATAGATGGAGCATGGCACGGGGGAGAGGGGGAAGGAAGGGAGGGGGAAGGGGAAGGAGGAGGAGGACAGATCACCCGCTAATCAAGCACGCCGCCGAGACGGTATGCCTCGAAGCGCCCCGTGGCCCGTATGTACTCCAGTACCGCCGCGCGTGCCTTGACATTCCCCAGTGTGTTCCGCAGGGACAACGGTCCGTTGACTGCCTGGCGCAGCGCATGACGCGCCGCGGTGTACCGCCGGCAAGTGAACAGGTAGTGTGCGGGGGTTTCGGGGAGTAAGCACTTAGCGCAGAGGGGGGAGTCGACCGCCCGTATGCGCGCGAGGTATGCATTGAGTCCAGCGTGACCGCAGCGTAGCTGCGTGAGGATGCTGCACTGCGCTCGGGGCAAGTCGCGGTAGATTGGGTGGGGCTTGGTGCTCGGGGGTGTGCTGTCGACCGCACGCGCGCATCGTTTGCCTTGCGGGGAGTCCTGCCACAGGGTCTGCCACTGGCACAGCAGGTCCGCGTCGTACTGCTGCTGAAGGACTGACCGCTCGGTGCGCAGGTCGTGCAGTACGTCGAGGACCGCGTGGGGGAGCTCGGGTGTGGGGGACTCCAATCCTGCTGCCGCAGATGTCGCGCTGACGCGCGTGCGCTTGACGCAGTCGTGATCGCTGTCGCGGAGGGGGGCCCAGACTAGCGTGAGGTGGAGGGAGGAGCGAAAGCGGCGCCGAACCGCGCACAATCTCTCCGAGAAGAGCTCGGAGAGTGGGTGATCTGGCTGCGACGTCACCATCTGGATCGCGATGCGGTCCGGGACAAGGACACTGGCGCGCGTCACCCGAGGGCAACGCATGATCGCACACAGTGCCACCGTGATCGCTGCGAGTGCGCCGTCGTGCACCTGCCGTTGGTTTGCAGGCCCGAGTGACACTCGACAGGACACGTTCCCGCCGGTACCTTGTGCGACCTCAGCGGCGACGCCGAGGGTAGTGCCAGATACGTACCCTTGCGCGAAGACGCACACTCCCGTCCCCCCTAACACCTCCAGTGCCTGGGTCCGTGCTGCCTCCTTGTCTGCTGCGACGAGTGTTGTGAACGCGGTCACGTCTGCAGGCTTGCGGGCTGCTGGCGGTCGGACTGGTGCTACGTTGCGCAGATCCGGGAAGGCTCGGAAGAGCTCGTGCAGAGGAGTGTGATGGAAGCGAGGGACGCGCTGCGAGCAGCGGATGACGGCTTTGTGGAGGGGGTGATGGTCGGGGAGGGCAGCAAGCCGGGCTGCCGCACGATGCGCGGACTGGTTCAGCCTCAGCTCGGTAGGTAGAAGTCCCGCATGGAAGTCCAGCAGTACGGTTGCCGTGGAGCGGAAGGCCCCTGTGATCATGAGGGTTGCAAGGCGCTGGACCTTACCAACACGCCGTGCAATCCCCACTGAGCCTGTCGCCCGCCGACTGCCTTCTGCTCGTCGCACTGGCGTATACCAGACCGGCAGCCCATACTCCATCTTGGGGCACACCACTGCCGTAAAGAGCTGGCGGGCGTACCTATGTGGGAGACCGAAAGTGGGGCGCGCCAGCCGGCTGACAGCCAGCACTGCTGCCATGCCTTTTGCTATCGCCGCGTCAACATGTTCACGCCACCGAAGACGACGATCGACAATGATGCCGAGGTACTTGGCTGCGTCGTCAGGGTGGATGGTGTGCCCATTGATCTGTAAGGGGAGCGGAGAGTAGCGGGGCTCGTAGCGCGTATGATGTACCAGTTGGAACTTGCCGATGTCGAAGAGACAGGCGTGCTGTTGCGACCACATGAGCAGGTGCGGCGCCAGGGCGGTGAGGATGCGGATATTGGTGGCGATATCGTGAGAGGAGACCGCGATCGCTGTGTCGTCAATGTAGCCGAGCGACATGCGCTCGCGGTCCTTGAGGTCGATGATCTCGAGGAGGTCGGAGGAGTAAAATAAATATAAAATGGGGGAGAGGGGGGAACCTTGCGGGATGCCGCAGTCGGCAAGGAGGGGGTCAGATGTGAAGTCATCGAACTTCAGCTGCGTGCGCCGATCACGGAGAAAATCCGCAATCCAGCGCACGAGTGGTTCGGGGACTCCACGCTTGCGGAGGTTGTGTAGAAGTCGGCGGTGGTTGACAGAAGGGAAGGCAGAGGAGATGTCGAGGTAGAGAACAGAGGTCACCTTTTTGGCACGCCACGAGTCTTTGATACGCTGTACCAGGTGCAGCACAGCGTCAGTGGTTGTGCGATGGGGGCGGCCACCGAAGTGATTTGGGGGGAGGAGGTGGTGTTCTTCTGCAAGCGCTGCCAGACGACGAGCGATGACGGATTCAACAATCTTGCTAGAGGTATCTCCGAGTGCAATAGGCCGGTATGCTTTGGGAATGAGGTAGCTGGGCTTGCCAGGCTTGCGGAGGGTGATAGTGGTGAAGAATTTCCACTGCGCAGGGTGATGGCCCAGTGCAGTGCATCTGTTGATAATATTAGTGAATACCGGGACAATGTGAACGGCGCATTGCTTCAGCGCAGCATTGGGCACCCCAGTTGGGCCAGGGGCCTTGAATGGGCTAAGGTTGTCCACTGCTGCAGCCACCTCCTCCTCTGTAAAGGAGGTGAAAGGGAGCTGCTCATCGTACTGGGCATCAGCAATATCATCAAGAGACGCAGGAGGAGGGGGAGGGAAAAACTGGGTCATTAGTGCATCACGCTTTTCTGCGCATGACCTGGCGACCGAGCCGTCGGCCAGGTTGAGTGCAGGCAGGCGCGAGGCGAGCGTGTCCTCGGGAGCTTGTGTGACATATTTGCTCGTTTGCCAGATTGTTCGCTCTGTGGCCGTTTCAACGTACTCACGCCAGTGGAGGCGCTTCTGCCGTCGAATTGCCTTGTGATACTCTTTGAGCGCCGCACGCGCAGCTGCAACGTCGGCAGTACTGGCACGACGTTTGGCAGCACGGTTCGCGAGCTTGCGCGCGGCTTTCTTCAGCGCGGTGAGCTCGGGCACCCACCAGCGCTTGGAGTATGGGCAAGGCTTGGCTACAGGGACAGATCCATCTGCTGCCTGAACTAAAATGTCAGTAATATCATTTACAAGTGAGTCAACCTCTTGAGTCGTGGTAAGAACCAGTGCCCGCTCATGAACACGCTGCTCGAGCCAGCGCTGGGTCACTGAGTACTCGTATGCCTCCCAGTCGGTGCTGCGCCAGTTCAGGCGCACCGAGGGAGTGGTGATCGGGACATCCAAGGAGACTTCCATCTCGATGCTGCAGTGATCGCTGCCATGACCGAAGCCCGCATCGCAGCGCGTGACTGCATCCTCTATGGCGCTAGACACTAGGGCGAGGTCAAGGGTCGACCAGGTCCCATGTGCGTCCGACCGGAATGTCGGGGTACCTGGAGGAAGTGCAGAGGTGAGGTGATGTTCAGCCATGACTTGGAGAAGAGGTTCCGCGTTGGAGCGGTGAGTGCGTTGTGGCATGCTCGTGCCTGACCACAGTGGATGGTGCAGGTTGAAGTCTCCGAGCAGAAGCAGTGAGGAGGCAGCGACCGAGGCGTCGCGTAGGGCAGACCGAAGAAACGAAACAGAGCTCACAGAGCCCGGGGGATTGTAAACCGAGAAAATCGAGAAAGACGGAGCAGAGGAGGAAAAGGAGAAGCGAACCGCGCACACGTCGGGGACGCGAGAGGGATCTGGGTGTACGAGTCAGATGGGAGGCGGTTACTGATATAGATAGCACTGCGGAGGGGTGTTGTGGCGTCGTGCGCTCTGGGAGCGTTGGGCAGAAGCAGATTCCAGTGGGATGACCGGAAGGAAGCGCGATCATGCAGATGAATCGGGAGCTCTTGCAGGCATAGGACGTCCCAATGCGAGGGGTTGGAGCTGTTCAGGAGGGACAGCACCACGTCCTCAGAGCGACGGCAATTGAGGGAGAGGACTCGTAACCCTGCTTGGGGGTTGGCGCTCATTATACATCCGCCGCGCTGCGGGCGCGGGCCGGACGTGGAGCACGGAACATAGGGTCGTAGTAGCAGGACCCGTTGTTGAACTGAAGCGCAAGCTTGCGCTGCTCGACTGCTTTCACTGGGCACTTGCTGTCGAAGGACTTGTGAGGTCCCTGACAGTTTGCGCAGCACACCTTGATGTGTGCACAGCGGCGGCGATCGGAGCATTGGGTCTTGTGAGGACAGGTGCAGTCGCGAAGAGGGTGGGGGCCCGCGCAGCGGGCGCACCGCACCGAAGAAGGAAAAGCAGCGCGTGGACACGCCTTGGCCGAATGGCCGAATGCTTGGCAGCTGTAACACTGCATAGGAGGTGGGACGAACTTGCTCACGGAGCACAGGGCTCCCCGGATCGAAATCGAACTGTAGATGAGCTGATCGGCAGAGGCCCGATCGTCAACACTGAAGACCAGGGAGCCCTCCCGCTTGGAGGATGAGGTGCCTCGTCCGGCATGGAGCCATCGAAGGCTGCGGATAGCATCCTTCGAGGCGACCGTGCCAGAGTTCTCCAGCCACAGGGATTCAGCCGCATTGGAGGCCGCCGGATCAAACTCAATGGGGACTGACGCCGCGATGAGCGTGAACGCCTTGCGTTCGACGCGGGCGCCCTGCAAGCTCTTCAAGTGCGGGAGCCAAACCCCATCATGACGGAATAAAAGGTCAGCTTGTTCTTGGCCTGAAGCACGCACCAGGATGTCCCCATTGGCGTGGCGCCGAACACCGCGCGTCCGCGTGCCCGCGAGGCCGACGATGCCCGACGCGTCTAGCGCGGCATCAACCTCGCTCTTAAGCTGGGCAGCGGTGAGCTTCGTGAACTCTACGGTGCGGGTCCCACGCGGGACTCCAATGGTGATGTCGAGATGCTGAGGCCCATCGCGCGGGATGCGCGGGGCGGGGTTGACGACCGGGTTAATGTGCGGGGCCGCGGGGCCCGCCGGCGCTGACCCGAGCACCTCCTGCACCGATGTCTTGACGGTCTGCTTGAGCTCTCCACGCAGAGACTCGACTGCCCGCTGGGTGGACAGAAGGGACGCTTGCATAGATTGCAGCAGGTCGGAGGGCGCGAGGCTGGAGGTGATGGGCGGACTGGCGGCCCGGGTGGCTGTCTCGGAAACAAAGCGTTTAGCGATGCCGATCAATGGGAACATACTGTCTTTGTGCTTGTTTGCAAGGTGCTTCTTTGCGTTGAGTGCGTCAATAATGGCGCATAGTTCGTCCAATGCCTGGATGGCGTCAGTGGCGGATGGGGGGACTTTGGGTGGCTCGTGCGACGACAGTGAGCTCGCCGTGGGGGCCGTTGGGGAAGGGGCAGAGGGGGAAGAAAAGGGAGGGGGAGGGAGAGACGGGGTCGGCTGAGAGCACGACCTCGGTTTCGGAGGCATTCCGGTTGGGCCGAGTTGCCAAAGTGAGCCACTGGGTGCCTGAGATGAGGGTTGCGGATCAAGATGTGTGTTTCCTGCAGTTGCAGTCACGGTGAGGTGGGCGTCTATTGTAGTTGCAGCCACGAAAAGAACACGCAGCCAGCGGAATTGAACACCGGACCTGCTGAAAAAGCCTAAGTAAGAGTGATACACATAAACCACTCAGCCACAGGGCTGTACAGATGTCAGGGTTGTCCACAGTACTAGTTCTGATACATTTCCGCAGCTACTAATGGCATCCCCAGTTACCCTAAGTCCTCACGCAGCGCCAAGCTTTAGCAAGATGTCGGATTCCAGTGATAGAAATGGACCACTCGGCCACAGAACTGTACACCCTATAGGAGTATATATGGTACTAGTGCTCATCCATTCCTTTGGCTACTAACAGCATTATAAGTCCTTATGCAGCACCAAGATCCGGTAAGGCCTTGGAGTACCATTAGTAGCTGGGAAAATCCATCAGAACTAGTACTGTTGACAACCCTGACATCTGTACAGCCCTGTGGCTGAGTGGTTTATGTGTATCACTCTTACTTAGGCTTTTTCAGCAGGTCCGGTGTTCAATTCCGCTTGCTGCGTGTTCTTTTCGTGGCTGCAACTACAATAGACGCCCACCTCACCGTGACTGCAACTGCAGATAGGCGCCTGCGTCTCGCGCGTCAGTGGCTGTGCCAAACGGCGCCTATTTGGCCTTAAACCGCTGAAGTTGCAACTACTGCTATTTATTACACCTAAAATGTTGCAACAACTGTTGTATACAACTCCCGTCCAACTCCACCTCGTCCTCTCCCAACGGGCACCCATCCACTTCCTTCACCCGGCCGATGCGGCTGCTCTCGATTCTGTGTCGCTGGGAATCAGAGGAAGAACGATGAAGGTCCTATCCTGCGACGAGGAGATGGTGGTTTTCGAGCTGGATTGCTGGGGAAACGAAACTCAAATCTATCGCGCCCGCCTCCGTGTCCCGGCCCATCCGGGTATCTCCGTGGACTCCGACCTATGGCGCCGCTGCAGAGCCCCGACGCCGGTCCCATCCCCAGTCAGGCGGTTGTGGCAACTTGAGGTGAGATAACAAGACGCCTCTACCATAATAGCTGGAAAGTGGCTGATGATGTCACTGCACGTGCAGACGGCCGAACCGGCCCTTCTCGGGCGTCGGAGCTTGGAGCCGACTACGCAAGAAGCCGACCTCTGGATAGACGCAGACCCGATCGGCCCGGAGATAGCTGAACGGTGGGAAAGCACATACCACATTTGGGTTGCTGACGAATCGGATATCGAAACTGCTGGAGGCTCTTTCGACCGTGCCCTGATGTCGCTACCCCCCCTCCTCCCGCCCCCCCAGACTGGTGATGTACTCGAAACGGTGTAGACAACACTAGCACTTCTCTAAAAACCTCTCTGCGCCCACGATGCCCGGCCCTGCCGCGACTCTGGACCTCTGACGTAGTGAAAACCGCACAAAGTGGGGTCACGAACATAGATACGCCCTTCGCGACGACTATGTGGGATCAGCTAAGGCAGTAGCGAGCACGGTAAGCTGCACTACTCTCGGCCGCCGTCCTCACCCTGCACCACCCCTGCTGCGTACAGGTGCAGGGGCGAAACGAACCGGTACGGAAGCACTTGGGAAGTGCTACTAAGACTTAACAGTGCGTCGCTTACTGCCTCGAGGCGGCCGGCAACGGCGCCCAAGCACGGTAGCGCGACAGCACGACAGCAAGCTGAATGGTGTGGCCCTCGGCGATGCACTAGCTTCGCGCCTGCGAGGCGGAACAGCGCACTTCGAGTACGCAGCAAGACGCCAGCGCATAGGACAACCCTGCGCGTGGATGCCCGAAATCTCGAGTGCTGCCGTTGGACATAGTATAACCAAGGTACGTGAAAAACGTATAAGTATCGGCAACGGCAACGCTGAACCTCATCCTCGAAGACACTCCGAACGATGTTCTCCCAGCCTGCGCCCCCCTCCTCCACTGCCCCGCCGGCCACGGCTGACACCCACATGGACGATGCGGAGCAAACGCAGTCGAACAAACGACAACGCACTCTCCGCGACCCAATGCCGGTGGTGAGTTTGCCATAAATCGGATGAAAAGTCGGCGAACAAGCTGACACGACGAACAGAATGCATGGGTCGGAGAGCTCCGTGATGCGGTTGCCCCGCCTCCCCCGTCGTTGGAAGCTCTTGCAGCAAACCCAAAGACCTTCCCCTACACCCCGGAGCTCGACCCTGCTGTCTACTGCGGCCGGCCGACCGGGAGGGCGGCAAACCCGCACTTCCGCATGTCCCGGTCTGGCCCGACCCCGCCGGGCCCGCTGCAGCCGCACCGCCCCTTCCCTGAAGGGCCGTTCGTCGTGCCCCCGATCTCGCTGGCGGGCTTCCGGGGAAACCTCAGCCCGGAACAACTCGAAGAGCTGGACAGGATCAAGCTCAGCGAGCCCATCCTCGCGCTCGTCCCCCACGGCGGGGGAAAGGCTATGAACACGAATGCAGCGACTCTTGTCGCGGACATCGAGGCCTTCTTGAACTCTCTGGCTTTCGAAGAAAACGACAGGCTCCCGTACAGAAGCGTCCTTCATCCTCCGGACGTCCGCAACCCGCCCCGCACCTGGTCTAGTGACCCCTTCGGAAAACCTTGGCCTTTCTTCCTACAACTCCCGCGTGACGCTGGCCCGCTCAGGGTCTTCCTCCTCTGGCAACGGGTCTTCGCGGTTAGCAAGACTGTCTCGTTCACGGTCTACGACCTCGACACAAACGACTCGAGCTGGGCCTTCTATCCGATCACTGGCACCTCCGTCAGAGTGGACGCCACCCACGCCGAGGTCCTCGACCAAAAGGAATTGATCCTCAAGGCTATCAAACGCGACATGCTCCTCAGCGCACCCTACCGCAGCTTCGCCGCGAGGATGGCATACAAAAATCTCCTCCACACTGGCGACCTCAACGGCGCCCTCGAAACTCTCGCAGATACCTTCCACCTCGAACGGACTGAAGCGCTCGACGGGAGCGGTTCCCTCGTCCCTGCATATGTCCTCCTCGCGCGCCCGCCCACTGGGTCGGAGGAGGAGTACCTTGAATGGTACAGCTACTTCATGCGCGACGGGACCCGGGCGCGCGAAGCCTTCCGCATTGCGCTCCAGCGGTTCGACATCGCGTTCCTCCCCACGCGCGTTTGGTGCGACCTCTGCAAGTCGTTCCTGCACTGCACGGCCAGGTGCCCGTGGCCGGCCACGGAAGGCTGGCTTGGCATTACCCCCAAGGACCTTGGCGTGCGAGCCTCTGCGTCGACGCCGCCCGTGTATTCAGGAGGAGCCGGAGTCGTTCTAACGCCGCTCATCCTCGCCTATCGCCAAGCAGTCAACGAGTACCCAGCCCTTGGAGGGCAGCGCGGGGGACATAACCGCGGGCGTGGCGGTACAGGGCGAGGAGCTGGACGAGGTCAGGGAGGGCAGAACACCCATGCCGGCCGCGGAGGAAGGGGCGGACGCGGCGGGCGCGGCGCCCCGGGGCACTAGCCATCAGAACTATACACGAGCACTTGATATGATAGTGTAGCCACGCCCGATAATATGAGCCCGTCTCGCCCTCGATACATCTCTGGCCGGGAGGGTCCTAAGGCACATGACCGCATGTGCTGGCTGATGTCTGACTCGGAATACTGACCGCCGCTGCTGCATATCCAACCGGCCATGGACAATGTAGCAGCGGCACCCGTTTTCTCTCTCATTTTAGGTACTCCCGCCTCTGCAGTGTTGCGCGCTGCAGTGGCGTTCTCTACAGCGCTACCCCCCGCGTCGATCCCACTGCCTAGCAAGCCGTGGGGGAGCTCACTTGCGACGAACACAACTACAAATACAATGATAACACCACACCTTGACGGCAACCAACATGGCACGGACACAGCGGCGGCGCCCTCGCGAAGGACGGGTGGCGCGTCCGCGGCCTCCTGCCCTAGGGACCGAGGCGACGAACAGGACAGTGGGAGGGTGCAGCGAGGGAGCTCGGGGGCCGTCCGCGACCCCCCTCCCCCGCTGCACCGCCCGCCCCAACATAGGGGCGGAAGTGAATGCACCCAACGCCGCGATGAACGTTGCGACGCGCCGGCACGCTCGAACGAGCCACGGCATCCGGGCCTCCCTGGCCCGGGCAGGGCGAATCCGAGAGATCGCCCCCACCCCCCTGTCCATAGGCAGGGTGCGTGCGAAAATAATCGCGCGCCTCGTCACCCGCCACCGGTGAATCAGAACCCCCCTGCTCCGAGAGCGCCTCTGCAGGGACCGCACCGACGAGCGGAACGCATGGCACAAAGGACGTCGGTCAAAGTCGCGTCCTTAAACATGAATGGTTTCGGGTCCCTCCGCCCGGAAAGTGCAGAAAATAAGTGGGGCACGATGTACAAAACGATGAAACAAAATGCAGTTGGCATACTCCTGCTACAAGAAACCCACCTCACCCCAGAACGATGCTCTGACGTCAAACGAATGTTCAAAGGGAGACTGAAGATCCTTTTCTCCCCGCACCGTGAGGCGCCGACCCGGAAAGAAGGGGTTGCAATTGTCCTTAACAAATCTCAAGTAAATACTGAGGGTGCATCTATGACCGAGGTCGTCCCAGGACGGGCCATGCAGGTCACCGTCATCACGAGGGGCGAAGAGCCCCTGCATACCCTCTGCATTTATGCCCCGACGTCCGACGGTGTCGACGAACGCCGGGAATTTTTTCGGGAGGTCCGTCGCTTCTATGAGGCCCGCCCGGCGCTGCCGTGCCCGCACCTAATGGCAGGCGACTTCAACAATGTTGAAGACTCCCTCGACAGGCTCCCTGTATCAGACCCGGACCCGTCGACGGAGGAGCTCGACGAGCTCAAAGTAAGCCTGGGACTCATGATGTCCGACGGATGGCGATCAACCCACCCCACAGCACGAGGTTACACCTTCCACCGAGGCACAGGAGAAGCTGCTGTCTGCTCGCGCCTCGACCGTATTTACTGCGCAAGAAATTTATTTAAATTCTGCCGCGAATGGCTCATTGTCACCCAGGGCGTGAAAACTGACCATTGTATGGTCTCTGTACAAGTCTCAATGGCAAATGCGCCTACTGCTGGGAAGGGACACCCGGTTTTCCCATTGCACCTAATAAAAGATAAAAAACTAACTAAAGCCATGAAGGCTGCTGGCCTACTAGCAATGCAGCAGCTTGAGGAGGTCACGCTGCCCCGAGCGCGATCCGATGAACGAAACGCGCAGGTGATACTGCGCGACCTGAAGCAGACGTGGATGACGCTTGCGCGGGCCCGCGAAAAGGAGGTCGTACCGAGGCTGCTGGCGGAAGCAAATGCGCTGGAGGCTGAACGGGTGAACGTCCAGAACGATCAGTCCACTCCGGAGCGCGAGCGTGCAGCGGCCATTGCGAAGCTTACGAAAGAAATATCTGTGCGGAAGGTACGGCGCATCAAGCAACTGCAGGCAAATGGGCGGGCGAAGCACCATCTCGATGGCGAACGACCGACAAAGTACTGGTCCCGATTGCACAAGACAATAGCCCCGAGGGACCTGATCTATGCCTTCGAGAGAGAGCGCCCCCCGGGCGACGAGGGCGAGCGCCCCCCTGTATACGAGGCGGACTCGGCTAAGATGGCAGAGATGGCGCGAGCGCACCACGACTCGATCCAGCGAGATGAGGAAGGCGTCCACCCGCCTTGCGTACGAGAAGCCTGCATAATTGAGGCGTTGGACAGCCTAGACGCGAGGCTAACACCTCAGCAGACCCATGGCATGGGAACTGAAATAACCTACGAAGAGTGCGAGTTCGCACTGCGACACTCGAAGTCGGCAACGGCCCCGGGGAGAGACGGCCTCCAGTATGAAGTCTGGAAAACAATGCATGCGCGTTACGTTGAGGACCGCAGACATGAGGGCCGCCCGACTCTTGATATCCTTCGACTCGTCGCGTGTGCGCTGAAGGATGTGCAGGACTATGGAGTAGCACCGTCAGTCCCCTTTGCAGAAGGGTGGATGGCCCCAATATACAAGGAAAAGGGGGAACGAACGAAGATCGTTAACTATCGCCCCATCACGCTCCTCAACACTGATTATAAGCTCCTGTCAAAAATCCTTGCGCTGCGGCTTGCCTCAGCGGCGCCCGACCTTGTTGATCCTGCACAAGCGGGCTTCGTCCCGGGACGAAAGCTACACGGCCACACACAGCTGGTGAGGCTGATGATAAACTGGGCCGAAGTGAATGAGGTCAATGGCCTGATCGTCGCACTGGACCAGGAGAAAGCGTACGATAAAATTGCGCACGACTACCTGTGGCGTGTCCTCGACAAGCTAGGCTTTCCCCCTGGCTTCACGAAAACTGTGCAGGCAATGTACAACGGGGCCGAGACATCAGTCATGGTAAACGGAACGCTGAGCTCGCCGTACCTCGTAACTCGGGGCGTCCGCCAAGGCGACCCGCTGTCGTGCTTGTTGTTTGATCTGGCAATCGAGCCCCTCTCAGCGATGATACGAAAGGGGAATCTCCGAGGCATCCACATACCGCGATGTAATGCGGCGCTCAAGGCGACCCTCTTTGCCGATGACACTACGGTGTACCTGTCCTCCGAGGACGATTTTGCAACGCTCCAGTCTATCCTGGACAAGTGGTGTGGGGCAGCTAAAGCGCGCTTCAACCTGAAAAAAACAGAAATCATCCCGATTGGAACCCCGGAGTACCGAGCTGCAGTCACTCACGCCTACCGGGATACTGGCGTGTGGGAGAACCTCCCAAGGAATGTCCATGTGGTCCAAGACGGCGAGGCAGTACGCATACTGGGTGCATGGTTTGGCAATGGCGTTGATGACGCCAGCATATGGCTGCCAAAAATTGAGAAAATCGATGCGGCAATTGCTACATGGGCTCGCTCCCGTCTGACGCTCGAAGGCAAGCGCCATGTTGTCCAGATGATCGTAGGAGGGATGTCGCAGTTCCTGACAGATGCGCAGAGAATGCCGAAAGCAGTGGCGAAACGCCTTGATAAGCTGACGAGGAAGTACCTGTGGGAGGACAAACGCGTACCTCCTGTAAACTTTGAGCAGCTGCTCCTCCCTGTCTCTGATGGCGGGCTCGGGCTGCTCGACCTAAGTGCGCGAAATGAAGCAATTGATATCACCTGGCTACGGGAATACCTAGCTTTCGGAGAGTTGCGGCCGCTCTGGGCGCACGTTGCGGATGACCTGTTTGCAATGAATGTAGCACAGTCAGCGTCGCCGGCGGACCCGGCCCTCCGCATCAACCCCTTTCTACAGCACTGGAAACCCCTGCGGAAAGGGCTCCCGGGAGAACTCCTTGCGCTCCTGGATGTGGCCAGAGCGCACCACCTCCGTCTGGAGGGCCGAGCCTTCTCGCGCGACATCATGCGCGCAATGCCCATGTGGGACCACCTGCAGACAAGCAAGACTGCAGTCCGAACCCTGGGCAGTCGCTCAGCGGCAACGGCGTGCCTCAAAAATGTCCACTGCGTTGTCACGGTAGGGCACTTTGAGGCACTCGCAGCGGAGGCAAACGTGCCGGGCCACTCCCGACAAGGAGGCTGTGACTGCGATCGCTGCACGCACCTCCGAAACGGGCTGGGATGCGCCCACCCGCAGCGATGCTACGAACGCGCAGAGCGTTTTCTAAACCTCCTCCCTCGGAAGTGGGACCCTCGGGGCGAGCACCCCTGTGACTTCGAAGACGCGACCATGGCAGACACAAAGGATATGTTCCCAGTGGAAAGTGGCGTACCGGTAGTCTTTGACCGGAGAATCACTGTCAGCGGAACGCTTGCGGACGCCTTCCGAATTTTCGAGCGGGGCGTGGCGGACGATGGAACCGCTGAGGCTGATATGTCGGTAAATGACCGTGAAGGTTTCGAGGTAGTAGCGACTGACGGGTCATGTACGAACAATGGGTTCCGCGATGCAGTAGCAGGCGCGGGTGTCTTCTTCACAGCAGGCTCTGTGCGAAACCGCAGCATAAGACTCCCGATGGAAATGGAGCAGTCAAATCAGGCTGGGGAAGCGGTAGCGGCCGTCGTCGCTTCGAAAGAGAGTGACCAGTCGGTAGCGCTTCTCCAAATCACGGACTCGAAGACAACAATGGACGCGGTGACGCGGTGGCGCCACAAAAATGAGGACAGCGGCTTCATCATGCAGAAGAATAGCGAACTCACCCGTGCGCTCATAGGAGCCACGCTCGCGCGGCAGGCGCACACTGCCTTCTTATGGGTAAAGGGTCACAATGGGCACCCCGGAAACGAGGCCGCGGATGCGCTGGCCGGGGCTGGAGCTGCCAAACCAAATGCCGACCAGTTTCACCTCGCCTTCCCGCAGAACCTTGCTCTCACGGGTGCAAAGCTCTCGACTGTAACTCAGAAACTGGCGTACCGGGCAATTCGTCTCGTGCGTGCGAAAGATGCGCGGCCCCGTGCAAGCGCGGAAGCCCGTCTGGAAACAATACTCTCTGACCTACAGGATGACTTCCAGGTGTCAGTAACGAAGCCCAGGCTCTGGAGAGCGCTGCGAGATACCGACATACCGCGCGAGACTCGCCAATGGCTCTGGATGGGGGTCCATGATGGGTACATGATCGGAACGAAGTGGCTACGGCCCACTATGCCGGCGGACCTCCAACTCCGCGCCACCTGCTCGGTCTGCCACCAGACGGAATCAATGGAGCACATCCTCTTCACGTGTACTGCCCAAGGGCGGGAAACGATATGGCGCCTCCTGTGTGAAGCCTGGGAAGGTGCTGGAGCGCGCGAATGTGTCCCCTCCTGGGGCTCTATCTTTGGCGCCGCGTGCGTTGCGATAAGAAATGCGCAAGGCGATCGCGAGCCTGCCCTTGAAAAACGATGGATGATCCTCGCGATTGAATCGGCGCGGCTAATCTGGAAGCTCCGGTGTGAGCGCGTCATAGCGAGGGACGGACAGGAGTTCACGGAGCGGGAAGTTACAAACCGGTGGTACTCTGAGATCGACAGGCGGTTGATGTTGGACCGTAGGGTCGTGGCACTTAGTGTTGGCAAACGGAAAGCTCGAAGAGCCAAAAGGACGGATGCGGTGTGGCGCCCTCTTTTGGAGGACTCATCGCAACTCCCCCCGGGCTGGGTGGGCGACAGCGGGGTTTTAGTGGGTATTAAGAGAGGGAGATGATGGGCGACTACCTTACTGGTAATTGCCTGCGTGATTTCTCCTGATGACCTTGGAGCCCCACACTTCGTGCGTAAATGCATTTCCTCGTGGTTTTGGTGACATCGTATTGTACATATACTGCCGGCCCGCCTCGCGTGGCTGCTGGGGTTTTCCTGTTTCCCTGGCTGTCCACCTAGCGCGCTCCCTGCCTGCACCACATGCCCCCTTAGGCTCAATGTGGGTGGGAGCTCAAGATGCGCTCTACCAAAAAAAAAAAAAAAAAAAAAAAAAAAAAGATGTAGCTTGTTGGCTCGCGACCGTGGATTGTCTCCGATGCCACGGGAGGGACAGGTACACATACAGCATGTCGAGCACAACAGAAAGTGGGTCCAAAACATACCATTTTCATTCTGTGGCGCAGATTGGTTTGTGGCTTCGTACCTCTGATCGCAGCCGCAACATCTCGACGGACAGTATATACGAGTAAACGGGTGGACATAGCAGAGAACGGCGATCAGTAGGAGTCAAGCCCGCATTGAAAACCTTCGCGTGCGAGATGGCATGAACCGGAGGCTGTACCGATGCGAGATACAATGTTCCGGAAAAGGGTTCGTGATATTGCAGAACTGCGCGCGACACACTTACGGGCGGTGTGTTTGCGGGGCCGTGGGTGGCGTCCGGTACACAGGCGTGGAGCGTGGCACAAGGGAGGTCCCGGGAGGAAGCAGATACAAGCGTCACGACGCACGTAAACACATCAAATCCAGTGCTCGTTATGGCTGCGAGGTTGTCTGCGGTCGCCTCCGAGACATGTTGATCCGAGGATTGGCACTGGCACTCGGTCCATGATTGCGCAGCAGCCCAAGTGTAGGTACATCTATCACACAGCGTGTCTATCGTTCAGCGACATGTTGAGGAGGAGGAGCGAGCTTGACTCCCCTAGGGAGACGATGGATGTGAGAACATGTATACGGTGCGGGGAGGAAACTGAGGGCCGGGTGTGGACGGTCTGACTCTCGCGGGCTGGGTTGTTTACCCGCCCTCGCTACGGGCGGAGGAAGACGGGCGTGTTCGATGCTCACGCGGAACACTTTCCCCGCCTCGCGTCGTCTCGGGGCGACTTCCTGTTCGGAGAGGTCGAGGCCGGAATCGGCAAACCACACCCAGCCATTGTCTCCTTCTCGTTCCGCACAGCTCGCGACGGCGCGGCGACGGGTGTGTGGGGAGGACCCCCGACATTTCTGGCGTATGCCTGAGCCCTGATCCGGACAAAATTTGGATTTCAGGAGGCCCTATGCCTGAGATAATCCGGACATTTGGGCCTCATTTGGCCCGGAGGCCACATGTGATCATCCGGACATTGTTCCCGCTCCCAGGTCGACGCCTCATACCAGGATGTCCGGGCTCGGTCCAGGAAGACGCTGGTGAAAGCGCCCAGCAAGGAGGGGGACTGATGTCACCGCTGACTGTATCACTCTACTTACTATATTGTACCGATGCTTTAGCTGAGTGATCAATCGATCAATTGCAGGCTAATGATGAGTTGTTAAAGCTGGTTTGTATGATTAGTGTTACAGGTCTCGAAGCGCCGACAGGCCAACCCTATCATAGGGTTGCACTTCATCTGGGTCTTCGCCGGAAGCCCGTGTCTCGAGGTTACTCGCGTGTAGTTTAAACAACGGTTTTATTACACACGTTGTGCTCTATGACATCCATGCATGGAGCAAAGTCGAATGCATTTTTTTTGAACGTTTTACTGAAGGAAAGTCAAAATTCGCACAATTTTAGAGGCCTGATACCCGAATCCGGACAAAATTGGTCACCGAACATGCCTCAGGTGTAATCCGGACATGGCGCCGCGATTTGCGCCAATGCCTCATATAATCCGGACAAAAGTAGCCTTTTTGTATGCCTGATACCCCGGACAGACATTGGCAAATTTCGGGACGGGGTATCAGGCATTTTAGGCGAATGTCGGGGGTCCTGTGTGGGGGCATGCGTTACCTACACGCGCGCCGTGTGCGGCTGCGACATCAAACAGTGTGCGGTTGTCTGTCGCGCGCACGCTGTTGTCGGCCGAGATCAGTTGTACTTATGTTTTGCGCACAGGCCTGGCAGCTATTCATACCGCGGTCTAATTATACGCGGCCGAACACGGCGGCTGCGGACGGCCGGCGCGACGAAGAGAGGCGACGGACTGGGGGTCGACACTCAAGGACGTCGACGAGGGTGCGCACGGGTGGAACGACGTCGGCAGCGGGAAATCAGGTCGAGGAGCGTCGCGACCGACCGAGAGGGGCGGGCGGGCAGTGAAGAGGGCTGAGAGAGACGCCCGACGCAGCGCTCGGCAGGTTAGGTAAGCGATGGCATGCGGCAAGGGGCTGTATAAGGAGATCGCTGGCGTCTGCTCGACTTTACCATCCTCCGCCCTTCCCTCCTCCTCCTCCTCCTCAACCACCACCCTGCCCTGCGCCCCGTCCCCCACTCTCCTTTAGCTTGCTCAGCTGCCCGTCCATCTCTCACAGCCCTCTGCTAGCCTACCCTTTTCTTCTCTCCCTAATCCCCGCTTCCACCATGATCCGCAGCCAGCATCTCTCGCTGGCTCTCCTCCTCGGCTGTGCCGCTTCCGCCGTCGCACAGTCCCACACGGCCGGCTCGTTCGAAGACGGCGGGGACACCCAGGTCAGCGCTATGATGGTGCGTTCCCCTTTCTCCATCTCCTGCTGCCCATCTCCTCACCCGCCCCGCCTCGCCTCTCCAAGATGTTCCTCGGCAACGAAGAGAAGGTCTACATCCTCGACAAGTCCGAAAACAACGCAGCCAAGTTCAACAACTTCCCCGCCATGGGTGCCGTCTACGACATTGCCTCCCGCACCGCTCAGACTATGGGCGTCACCACCAACGTGTTCTGTGCTTCAGGCATGCATCTTCCCAACGGCTCCTTCGCCACTTTCGGTGGCAACGGCGCCATCGGTCCCGGCGGTAACATTGGCGATCAGACAGCTCCCAACAATCCCTTCCAGGGTGTTTACGACACCACCTTCGGTGACTTCGACGGCACCAAGGGTATTCGTATCCTCGATCCTTGTACCAGCCAGGACGACTTCTCCTCCCCCAAGTGCGAGTGGTTCGACAACTCCTCTCTGCTTTCAATGCAGTCCCAGCGATGGTACTCCGCAGCCGAGCCCACCGGTACCGGTGTCGTCGCCCTAATCGGTGGCTTTACGAATGGTGGCTACATTAACCGCAACTACCCCAACGTCGACCCTGAGAACGAGGGTGGTGCTGCGAACCCCACTTACGAGTTTTTCCCCGCCAACGGTGTTGCACAACAGACGTTTCAATTCTTGATCAAGACCTCTGGTTTGAACGCGTATCCTCTCACGTTCCTCATGCCGTCTGGCAAGATGCTCGTCCAGGCCAACTACTCTACCAGTGCGTCTTTGCCCCATAGGTTACGTGACATTTGCTAAACATCTGTTACAGTTCTGTGGGATCCAATCGCAAACACGGAGACTGCTCTTCCTGACATGCCGGGCCAGATCGTTCGTGTCTACCCCGCATCTGGTGCCAATGCGATGTTGCCCCTCACCCCCGAGAACAACTACACACCGACCGTCATGTTTTGCGGCGGTATCTACATGGACGACTTCTCATGGGGCAACTACTCCTGGCCTTTCGCAGATACATGGACCATTCCTTCGTCCAACAAGTGCCACACCATCACGCCGGAGCCTACTGATGGCTCTGCGGTGGACTATGTTGAAGATGACGACCTTCCAGTTGGTCGCACCATGGGTCAACTGATCGCCCTTCCCGACCTAACGATGCTTGTCGTCAACGGGGGCGCGAACGGCACGGCCGGATATGCCCAGCGCACCTTGAACACTTTGCAGATGCCTCTCGGCGAGTCTCTTGCGTCTGAACCTGTCGGGCAACCCGCGCTTTATAACCCTAGAGCGCCCAAGGGTCAGCGTTGGTCCACCGCTGGCTTTGACACTTCTCCCATCGCCCGTCTTTACCACTCCTCGGCCATCCTCTTGCCTGACGCTTCTGTGCTGATCGCTGGGTCGAACCCGAACATCGACGTAAACACGTCCGCCCCCTTCCCCACCACCTACAAGGCGGAAGTATTCTACCCGCACTACTTCGCTGCTGCCACGCGTCCCACGTACACTGGTGCCCCCTCGACGCTCAGCTATGGCGGCGACTCCTTCGACCTCACAGTTCCCGCGTCCGCTTACTCTGGTGCAGCGAACGACGCTGCCGAGAACACTACTGTCGTTCTCATTCGTGGTGGTTGGACCACTCACGGGATGAACATGGGTCAGCGTGTGATGCAGCTCAACAACACGTACACTGTGAACAGCGACGGATCCCTCACCTTGCACGTCGCTCAGCTTCCGCCCAACCCCAACCTGTTCCAGCCCGGACCTGCCCTTCTCTTTGTGACGGTGGCAGGCATTCCCAGTAACGGCTCGTATGTGATCATCGGCAATGGGCAGATCGGGACTCAGCCCACCGCGGACGCGTCTGTTCTCCCCGCAAGCGTGCGTCTCGACGGCGCTACTGGCTCAGGCGCAAGCAACACGACAAGCGGCAGCGGCTCCTCGAGCGACAACGGTGCAAGCTCGTCTCATACAGGCGCCATCGTGGGCGGTATCATCGCGGCCATCGCGGTCGTCGGCATTCTCGGTGCGGGTTTTGGCATTTGGATGGCACGGCGGAGGCGCGTGGCCGCCCAGCAGGCGTCGTCGCCCTCGTATCCTATGGGGTCGGCGCCTGGGGGTGCGGGCGGAGTCGCTTCCGGGGGGCGCGTCGGCGGGGGATTGCGGAGTTCTGACTCTAGTGCATTCATGCCGCTCTCACAGGCTAATGGGAGCGCAACCTGGGGCGCGAACGCGAGCGCGCTCAGCCTCAACTCGCCGTACTACGACGAGCCACGGACCGCGAGCGCGGAGTTCGACCCGTACCACCAGAATGCGCCACGAGTATCGACGAACCAGGCGCGGGGGCCCTATTGACCGCCCGCCGCCGGAGAAGGAGAAGGAGGAGGATGAAGCGTCGACGAGGACGAGAGGACGTTTGACATATAGGCTGGAGGACGCATGGACCTTGGTTTCGGTTTTGATACTACCTCTGTTCTGTCATTTGGCACACCGCCCACGCTATCGCAACACTCAAACACCATACACCCCAAAACGAGATGGACCGCTTCGCAGATACGGCTTGCTTGCGCTTCGTACGCTAGCTCCTACCTACTGGTTTCGTGTCCTGTGTCTGACCAGGTAGGATGCTTGTGCTGACGGCGGCAGTCACTTGTGGCTCTTGTCGCCGTCGTTTGTCTTGACCCCTGTCTCTTGTAGCTTCTACTTGACCGCCTCACGACAGTGACAGCCTCCTGCCAGGGCCGTCGACGATTTTACTCCCTTCTGTTTCACTAAGACTTATGCATATCTCGCGTTTCGTGTCCTATCCATTATTCCTCCCTCTTCATCATTTTCTCCTCTTACTTAGTCTTAGTGCTGATCCCTGCTCGAGTTCCTGACGACCTGCGACGTTTTCCGTTCCTCGTTTGCCTCTGATGACCTCCGTGCTTGATCTACGTTCTTCTCCTTGACTTCTCATCAACTTAATGTTTCCCGTTATGTTTTCTCCCCTGCAGATCTAGAATCATCAAGCTAGCGACTGTATAATTCGCATCGTGCGCTGTTCAGCGCTCAGGTCGCTATGCGACGTCGACACCACGGGTCCACTGCATATCCCCGGGGAGATAGAGCGGGCCCGCGTTGATGGCAGCCTGCGAATGATGCGTCGGACATCCCACCCTCGACAGCCTCCGCGTTTCGGAATTATGGCAAGTGCGCGGTGAGGCGGAGATGGGAGCCCGCAGTGCGAGAGCATCCGTCCGCAGCGCTCCAAGCGAGAATGACGGTGCCTGGCGAATGCGGTGCACCCGACTGTGGCTTAAGTAACGGTTAACAACGGCTGGAAACAGGCAGCCATCGCAGCAGCCACTTTGCTTCCGCCCCGGTCGTGTATATAGTCCTGCGTGCTCGCCGGGACGTGTTGTATTTTTCGATTTCGGAGGCCACCTGCAGCAGGTCAGTACCAGTATCAACAATGCCGATTCATGTCGTACGGAGAGCAAGATGCTGATCCGCTGCCGCGCAGAACGAGCTCCTTGAGTTACGGAACAACACCGCTGCCACATACCACCTTCGACTTCGACTTCGCTTCTCACGCGCACGATGAACCTCTTCGCGAAGAAGGCCCCCGAGCCGACGCGGCAGACCCTCGTCGTCGCCGGGCTCACGGTAGACGTGCACGCGCAGCCGAAGGCGACGAGGCCGGACGCGCCCGTCGCGGTCATGTTCCTGCTGCACGGGCGGAACGGGAGCGCGGCCCGCATGGGCGAGTACATCACGGGCATCTTTGAGGAGGTGCATGCGCGCCGCGCGAAGTATGGCGGGGAGGCGCAGGATTTGTTTATTGTGACGATTGTGAGTTTAGAGTGGGCCTGTGCCAGGGCCCGGCGAAGGGGCGAGGGGAGGATGAGATGGCTGATTGGACGTGTAGGACCAGCGGAATCATGGGAAGAGGATTGTGGACAAGAAGGCGAACATGGGGTGGTCGGACCACCCGGAGCAGAATAACGA
The DNA here is from genome assembly GCA_022264855.1 of Lenzites betulinus. Taxonomy (NCBI): domain Eukaryota; kingdom Fungi; phylum Basidiomycota; class Agaricomycetes; order Polyporales; family Polyporaceae; genus Lenzites; species Lenzites betulinus. The sequence continues at coordinate 469,057 of JABYQU010000008.1, read as the reverse complement.
CCGGCACGCGTGAGTCGGCTCTGGCTGGTTTGTCTGTGTGTATGTGCATTGCTCATTGTCATGTCCAGGCTCGATATGTACGCCATCCAGAGTGAGCGGCTGTTGTGTCTATATCGTATGTCTTTATGCTGACTGCTCAATCGTAGCGGGGACGGCGCAGGATGTGTCGTATCTCATCGACTTCTTGCCGGCCTACCTCTTCCCGAACGAGGAGCGCACCATCTCGCAGTTCCTGTGCGTAGGCAAGAGTCTCGGCGGCCATGCTACTTGGATCGTGTTGCGCAACGGTACGTCCAAAGGCATGAGTCTTCTTCAGTCGCTCACACATTGCGTGCAGAACCGCGAATCAAGATAGGGGTGCCCATCATCGGTACGCGTCCCCCCTTAAAGTGGATCTCACGCGCAACTGACATCCGTCTCCACAGCGGCCCCCGACTATCTCGCGCTCATGTCGCGCCGCGCGCGTGCGCACAAGCTGCCCCTCGGCCCGCCATACTTCCCGAAAGCCCTCCTCGACCTCATCGCGCGCGCGGACCCCGCCGCCGCGCCGTACACCGCCGCAGACGCGTCGAACCCGTTCCTGGGCAAGCGCATCCTCGTGTTGTCCGGGCGGGACGACAAGAAGGTGCCGTGGGAGACGGCGGCGAAGCGCTTCGTGACGGGGCTGTATGTGGGGTCGAGGGGGGTGAAGGAGGTGTGGGTCGAGCCGGGGGTGGGGCATGAGTTCTCGCCGGGGATGGTGAAGGAGTGTGCGAGGTTCGTGTGGGAGCAGGCGTTGGCTGTTTAGTGGCCGCAGGCCCCAGAGATGGTTGTTGTTGTAAGAATGGACTGGCATTAATAGCGGTCGTAATGATCGTGTACATATGTGACTCGGATTGTTGTAATCATGGATCATGTTTATATATGACGTCGTAAAGAGTGAGAAAGTGAGCCCACTGGCAAGGCTAAGTAGTGGATGTCATAAGGCATGTGTTTAGTATCCACGAGGAATGTCCTGTTTAAACTTAGAGATGAGACTTGTTCGACGCTATACGACGCCGTGTCACGTACCGCAGAAATGCGCCAGTAGCGACTCTTGTCCCGAGCGCACTCCAGCCAAAAGGTGAGGATCTCGACCACGCTCATTCCGCGTGTCTTATCAAATGGAATTGGTTCGGTGACTTCGGCGCCACTCCATTCTGCACGTAATAAGTATACGGTGGGATTGTGGTTGGCGTTGGGGCTTACCGAGACTCCAGGTGCCAAAAACCCATTGGTTGTACGTCGTCACGACAAACCAACGGTAGCCACTCACTCGGCAGGTATCGTACAACTATGAGCAGTGGAGTGAGTGGTGGATCATTGTGTATGGCCGGACTGCTGCGACGCACCATAGCCCAAACCTTCATAGCGTTGGACCAGGGTTCGAGGGGGGCAGAGGATCTTTCTCAAGCTCGCTCGGGTGGAACTAGGTATATGCGCGTAAGTTCATAATCGGAACAGATGATGCGCCAAGAACGTTACCTTTCGGCGGGAGGAAAATTCTTGGAGGTCCCCTTTACCCAACGTCCATGGCGACAGTGCGAGTACAACAATACCTGGCCGCAAGATGCTAGTCGGCTGTACAAACGCAGAGCGTCAGAATTGTTCTGGAGACCCTACCGTCTACGCGAGCATGCACAAGGACATACCGGCGTCTGGGGCCCGAAAGAATACACCGTCCAGAGCCGTCGCGTGTCCCGCGCGCTGGACACGCAGATGCGCGTAAACGAGAGCTCGTCCTCGTCGAACTGACGGCGTTCGATCGTGCGCAGCGCCTCGGCCGACGTGTCCAGGATGAGGTACTCGAGCGCGGCGAGGAAGCCGGTCTCGTCGTTCACGACCAGATGCGACATCTTGGACCGGTCGAGGACGGTCATACCAGGGCTGGGGAGCGTGAGGTGCGTGTTCTTCCAGTCGACCTTCAGGCGGTTCTCAAAGGCCGCGTAGTCTGTAGGACATAATGGGGGTTAGCTGGTGTTCAAGTTGACATCAGGTATGGGGGCTTACATGTTCTGACGGCGTTTTGCAGCGCGAGCAGCGGAATTTCGCTGACGAGCCTGATCAGCCGCGGGCGGTCCATGTCGAGCTCCTCGATCCGCGGCCACTTCGGCGCGAGGTGCTGCACTTGCGGGAGGTCTTCGTCGAGGATGAGCGGCGGGAGGTACGCCTGGCTCAGGTAGTTGGTGAGCGAGTTCGGCGTAGATTCGTCGTCAGACATCTTTGCTTCTGCGGCTATTCAGTCACTTCACGGTACTTCTGCAGCTGGAGGAGGGTGTGGTGAGCGACGGGGTCCATCATGAGTGACAATGCCCTTTATATCTTTGGTGCCGATCAGGTCTGTCCGCAAGGCGTGCTGTGGGTCGCTTTGACCGCTGCATTTGGCATAGCAAAGCGCGAGGACAAAGCATAAATTGTTGAATGGCCATGCTCGACGCTATGGCCGAGATCCGGGATCTGGCAAGTTGTGGTCAAGGTCGAACGAAGTCTAAGCTGTGCGGGCGGCGGGCGGCGCTTGGCGCCGGCATTGTAGAGCGCTTATTGCATGGACTTGCTCTTGACCCCGATCCATGTCGCACATATGTTCACTCATCCACGATATCAGCCGCTTCGCCCCCGATAGGCGTAGAAAGCCCATCACGAATGTCCTTGGACGTACACCACGTCGACATAGGTATCATTGCGACTGCATTGTGGAGCACGCAGCTAGCCACTGCTAGAATGCCACACCCTTTGTCATTGTTCATGATAATTGTTCTACATGTCGACGTGCTGTTCCGGTGCGTACTATTGTCATTTTTTGACCCATATAGTCTGGCGTTGAATTGTACGCTTGGATTTCATTCGAGTTGATAGACCTCACTCACTAAGGCACACGACCAAGCCAAGCGGGTGTGTTTCAGGCTCGCAGGGGCCGGGTGCAGCTGCGCCGAGATGCTGATCCCGCGGCCACTGATCGTCGTGAAGTATACCATTAATGTTGACGTTGAAGCCTCTGGTATTGGAAGATCGCCGAGAGCCCGAGTCTCCACCTGCGTATGAGCCCCCGTCGTCTGCATCAGGCTTTCGACAAGTGCAGGAATCGAGCGGATCCTCACGCGTCGTATATACGGTATGAGGCCGATCCTACGCCGATTTACTTTCTGACGTCCGACGATACTCACTTTCTTCGAAGCCAGAGGTGTGGGTCGCATGACATCTCATGACATCCCAAGTTTCCCGGCGGACGTCTGCATTGCAATGGCCAAAGTTAGACAGTTTGATCTTGACATCTTGCAAATTGCCAGACAGTTCGTCTGTCATTGCACTGGTCGCGCACCTCATGGGCTGATCGATACTCTGTGCTATACCGGCTGTGCTAACATCACTAAAATACCTTACAGGGCTACAGCAACTCCCTCACCGCACAATGTTTCCGACATATCAGCCACAGAGTAGGCAGTTTGACGCCGAAGGCGCGGGGAAGGTGGTGCGGACTCTCGTAATACGTCGTCTCCAACTTTTCCACTCACTTTCCTTGCTCGGAGCCGTCATTTTCAGGCCATCAAGCCGAGGCGGCGTGGGATGCAGACGGCATCCTCCGTTCGTGCGCTTCTAATACTCCCGAATTTGCGGAAGCATCAGTGGAAACTGTTCAGAGGACAGTGCCTCGACGCAATCATGATATACCGAAGGTGGTGCCAGGTCCCTGGCCTGTCCGATGAGGTTTGAACTCTCTGCATTGCATCGGGCTCGCCTAAGCCATGGAGTGTTATATCGCGGACGAGTGCCTTCGAGCTGAGAAGCAACGTAATGATGCTGGCACTCGCCCCGGTTCTCTTTGCGCTTGCTCTTACGCCCATCCCTGTTGTCCCAATACCTCTGTCCTTCGGAGTTGCGCGATCCCTGCCAGGTGCGTTGCTCAGTTAATCCCGCACAGTACTTGTTAACTCAACGATGTTGCAGATCCCGCTCAATATGAGCATAGCCACTTCGCCGCCTCACAATCCACCAACCTCCACTCGCAGTCCGCGAGTCGCTCTCATCAGCCAGCAGGTCGAACTACCTATATCACTAGTGGCGTACGTAGGCTCATCCGCGAAATCCGCCAACTCATGCTAACGCAGAACGGGCATGGACAGCCCATTGAAACCTTCCGCCCGTCACTGCATGCCTCTACACTGCATGCCGGTTCGACTGTCATCTCTGCGACTCGCCCGGCAGCCGCTTTTTTGCCAGCTTCAGTCACATGCGTCACCGTGTTCGAACGAGACGTTGACTTGGAGGCCTTCGCTGGCCCATTCCCGACCGCATTCCCAAACTTCCCGTCTGGGTTTGGGCCGTCGCAGTTGCTATCTGTATGGCTACCAGCGGCATCATCGTTAACTTCGCTAGCACCAACTTCAGGGCCCTCACAAACCACAATCCTCGCACTCTCAATAACACTGGGTGTTTCCGCGATCTTAGCTGCAGTCATCGTGACTCTTGTTATCCTGAGGCGGCGGTCTCGTAGCGCGGCATCCCGAGATACGGTGGACCCGTTCGTCGTCGTCGAGGAGAAAGAGACGAAGGGAGGCTCGAATGTGGATACGGAGAGTCATGGTTCCCACAATATTCGGCGTGTGCGCAATGTGTCATACCGTCGAGACACGCGCGGGAACCCCCTCCTGGATGCCAGCCCGAGCTGCGAAAGCCTGCCGCCTTCCTCCACTGCCACTCCGGACGAAGACCGACCAGGTTCTCCCTCGCCAAGGGACAGCGTCATCCCCGCACCTGATGAAAGCGTCCTCGATCTCGACGGCACCGGACTAGCTCAACACGGAAGTGCGATGGGCCCTAGAACCTCCTTTACGCCCTCTCCTGCAGGAGTCGCGGACACAGGCCCGCAACCCAGTGGAACCCAAGAAGGTGTTCCGGGGCCCCGTACCAAACTGCCTTCGAGACGCAGGCCTCCGCCGGCTCCCTCTGGGCCACCCGATCTACCCGCGGCGGAAGTCGAAGACACGATGCTTGTCAGGCTGCCGGTGACGCTCGCCCACCGTGTCATGGCCACGATGTCCGATCCACCGGGACGCGGAGGCATGGATTTCGGGGGCTCGGAGGACGACAGGGACTCGGAACCTCTGCCTGCGTACGAACCACGATCTCCCGATATACCTCCACTATGACGTTCATATTTTGACATTCTACTACATCTCGGGTTTCATTCGGCTTGCTATTGGACGGTTTTCAAGTACTCTTAATGCAGGGGACGGACTTTGATAAAGTTCATGATACTGCTCACTTGGCATGCCGCCGCGGCACGCTATACTTGCTGTGTCATCGAAACCCCGGAAGACCCGAGGTAAGTGTATAGCATCTACGTTACTCAAAGCTATATACATCACTCACTCTCGTTTGAGTGATAGGTGATAGTACGATGCGACGTGAAGCATGCAAACCGACGTGGTAATGGTGGGGCTCGAGGTGTAGCTCACCGTGCGCACTGCATTCGAAGTCACCCGATCGCGAGGTAATGCGGTGGAATATGCGGACGCCGACATCGGCCGCCCAGTAATATTATGGCTCCGAGGGCTGTCAATATTGGCATGTCAGTGACCCTCCTGCATCTGCCTCAGCTCCGCTGCGCCGGCGAGTGGATGCGAGCCGCCACCCTGTATCAGACCGCATGGGCTGTGAACCTTGTAAGCCTGAAGCTTACGTCCGTCGGACGCCGCACTCCAATCCCCCAGAACTAAGGTTGGGTTTGACAAGACATGGATGCTTGCGGGTCTTATATCCGGATACTCCGGATCCCTCGTAGCGGCGATTCCTCACTATATTCCTCGGCGCGCTGATAGCCCAGGTAGTAGAAGGAGCGAAAAGCACAAGAGCCACGGATCTCGATGAACACCCCAGAAACGCAAGCGGGGCGACTCAGAACGACGGCTCCACGAGCTGCAAAGGCGCGGCAGGCCCTTCCTATGGGAACAACGAAGACTGGAAGAGACGGTAGCGCGCGAGGAATGAGATCTGAGACGCAATCACCTACAACTTGCAGACGCCGTCGATACAGCTCGTAAGAGCGTCCGCTGGAAATAGCCGCACTCTCGGCAAGGGGGTGCATAGGCGTCCAAACGTTCACCCAAAACAACTCGAACGCGGCACGCCTCAAACTCCCGGTGGCGGTGGCACTGCGAGTGTATCGGCTGCAGTGGTCCACTAGGGCAGACGCGGATATTTGCTCGAAACGCCGTGCGTTCCCGATAGCCAAGTTTCTGCATCGTGGTGGATGTAGAACAAGATCATGTTGGCGTGAAAGGCGCCACCTGCGCGGTAATGTATACATGAGCAGTCAATAAACAATCAGAGCTTCTTCAGAGTCTCCAAAAGCAGCTTCACGCCCTTCGCGTCCGCCTCCTGGAGCGCCTTCTGGGTCTTGGCGTCAAACCAGCCCTTCACGGTCTTCCGCTCCTCCGCGTCCTCATGCTCGGCAAGCTGCTCGCACAGCGCCGCGACGACAAACGCGCCGTCGCCCATTGCCATGGCCACCGTCGTGTCACGGCCGACATGTTGCACGAAGCGTGTCGCAAAATCGCGCGCGGAGAAGTTTGGCGAATGCTCGACTGTGTGCGTAGTGTGAGAGTAGTGCCCGCCCTGGAGGAGGGTCTTGTACAGCCGAGAGGTGTGGGGCAGGGACATGGGATGGGGATCGGCGGGGTCGGCGGCGGGGTATGGTACGGAGAGCGCTTGGAGGAGGGTGTTAGTCGCCGCCGCTTTATCTAAAAGGAACGAGAACGCAGGTAAGTGAATGTCGTCGTAGCGCCGTGGAAAGAAGCGAACGTACCACCCTCAGCCTCTAGCATTATCTCGCAGACTACTAAGCTACCGCCAGTATCCCGCGCGACGTCTGCGCCACTGTCTGCTATCCATTGGAGCAGGCCCTCGCTCGCGGCTTTTCGGATTTCTGAGGCGCGAAGAGCGTCCTCCTTTTTGCTCGTCTTCGCTCGTGTTGGGTCGGTCTCCGCAAGGGTGGCAATTTGTGCAGGTGTGAAGTGCCGGCGGGTTCTGGGAGTGACGAGGTAGAATAATGACCGTCGTCCTTGTGAGGTCTTGTATAATGTAGGGGCAGTGGCAACGATGTCAGACACGAGGAACTTCGCTGTCAGCTTAGTATCACTGCAGAAAGATGAGTTATGCTGTTATAGGCTCGGGGTGGGAGGAGCAGCTTACTCGACAATGTCCAAGGCGGAGAACAACACAAGCTGTGCCTCGTCGTCGATGCACATCCGCTCCACGTGAGGCTTGATTGCCTTGATGATATGTTTCCGGTCCTATCATTTCCGTGAGTAGAGAGCGAGACACAATTGCGAGCGTTGCTACCTTGGCCGTGCCCCATGCGATGAATTCGCGTACTACGCGACTGCCATCCTTCGTATGTACCATTTCGGCAAGAGACTCCTGGCAACTTTGCGGGCATGAGTACGAGACGTCGGGGGATGTTTCAAACGACTGACGTTTCGAAGATTTCCCTGCGGAGCTTCTCTGCCTCTGCCTCGTCTTCGAGCTCAGAAACAGCAGCAAGATATTCCCATGTCGCTCGGTGCACAATGGCATGTGCGACAGCCCCTTTGTCGGGGTTGTTGAAACTGTTGCAGTGAGCCGATAATCCAAATGCTACAGCATATAGATAGCTCACATGGTGACCAGGTTATCCTTGAGCGAGTTCATGACGCGTCTCCGACGGTCTCCCTCAAGACCCACCATAAGTCCGCGTAGACCCTGCTTCGACCGTTCCTTCTCCTCTTCACTCCCAGCAGTGACCGTGAAGAGACTAGCCTCTTTCCCGTAGAAGTCACGCAGCAGAATAGAGCGCTCATATGCATTCGCATAGAGCTCAAAAGCGTCTGCTAACACGCTGGTAGCCTCGCGATGGAGGAGCATCCGCATAACATGTCCTTGAAATTCGCGAAGGATTTCGGCGCGGTATGCGGGACAGAGGCGGACGAGCTTCGTGATCAGGAACTACAAACGCACGCGAGATGAGGTTGGAGTATGCAAATCAGAGCGTGACGAGCGTACCTTTGAATATTTGCTCTGCGCGAGCTCGCGGTACTTGCCCTTCAGCTCCTCCGCGATCTCGTTCCGCTGCTTCTGGCCACCCCACTTTACGACGGTCTGCACGATGCGGCTTGCGTCGTGCTTGAATACGATGTCCTTGACCTTCCCACGAATGACGTCCATGAGCTCGCGAATATGCTTTACGCGCTCCTCCTTCGTGATGTCCTTCTGGCGAGCGACAGTCCATGCCCGCTTGGCGTCGATGAGAAGTTCAGAATGGGGTTTTGCAGCTTTCCGTTGTTCGTGGAGGACTTTTTGGGCTTTATGGGACTCCCGCGCAGCTATATGATTGCATGTTGGTGAGCGGATACGATTTGGCGACCACGAAATATGTGCGGACCATTAGGGTCCTTTATGGCCATTGCGCTCCCCGCCTCAGCAGTAACTTCATCTAGAACTTCCGCATCGTTCCCCTCATCCGCGAACTCTTCCTCAGAGCTGTCCGCGCTGTCCTCTTGAACGACGCGGGTCACTGGTTTGCTCCGCTTCTTCTCCTTGGCTTCTGAACGGTCCTCGAGCTGCAGCTTCTTGGCCTTTGGACCAGACTGGGAGGATGATGGCCGCTTTTTTGAGCCTTTCGCGCCTTTTGTGTTAGCAGCCGACATGCTGTGTGCTAGAAAGATTTGCGACTGTTGCAAGAAAGGAATAACGGCGAGCCAGGCAGAGACTCGCGGAAGCGGCTGCTGCATATGGGCGTCTCTCAAAACTTTCGATCGAGTGGGCGCTTACACTGAACGTGCCGGACGGCCCGGACGCCGAGGAGGTGGACGCGGCGGAGTTGCGCTCACTCAGACGGCTGGCATTCCGCTCGTAAGCTGGTGGTGGTATATCGACAACAGGCGTCGCTGGAGGACACGCAATCCAAGCTGAGACTATACTATGCAGTGTGCTACTCGGGTACAGCCTGGTTTGTGCCGCTTGAACTCGCCTCCCTCGTGCTGGAATCGCACCCCGTACTGTCTTGACTCCCTCCTGCTTTAAGGTTTTGCCCATGTTTCTGTGCCGCCAGTAGTTTCAGTTTTTCAGCCTTCTCTGCGGCGCGGCGAGCTCTGCGTCGCTTACGCTTTCCTCTTTTCGCATGGTTGTCCTTGGATTTTGGCTGGAAACCGCGCCCCTTCGATTCGGCAAGGGTTACTGGGGTTCGTACAGCGTCGACAACGAGACTGGAGCTGGGCAGAGGGATGGGGAGTTGGTCTGGGTGTGGCATTATTTGAGAGTGCTCTAGCGTGCTGAATAGTCCGCCGGTTGATTTGTAACGTCTGGGTCGATCCGTACGTCAGATACCCCGCTTGAATCTACAAAGTACTACTCACCAGACGTGTCGCTATTTCGGTTGGGCCCGGATGGTGACTGGGACGCTGATCTGTGGGCGAGTAATTAGCTCATGACGGATGATATTTCCAAGCCTGCTTTCGACCGCGTGGCGGCACCCGGCTTTACCAAGGTTATGCTGCGGCCCAGCACAAGAGGTACATGCATGTGTGCTGCAATGGCATGCGGTGCCGGTTCCTCCCAAATCTGGGTTTGTAAAGGATATATGGGCTCACCAAAGACTTCACGGCGCGAAGAACTTGGACTTTGGCCACAACTCGAAGCAATCCTGGGTTTTATAACGCCAAATCGTGTTGGCCATTATTTGGACGTTTCAGGGCCAGCCGACGGCTCAACTAGGCGCAAGACGCGCTACAGAACCGTGTGGTCGAATTGGTTGAACCAGATGTTTGTCTAGAGGAGGGCGTCGTTCTAAGTCCCGCCGTCGCGTCATTGACAGCCAGAGAATGTGGGCAGCCAGGGATGATACGACAAGAGTAACTATCAGAGAGTCAAATTACACACACAAGCGGGAAATGCAGAGTAGGACAGCAAAGAGGGGGAATGGCGAACTGGCGAACACTTCGTCCGAGTTATTTCACGATAGGATTTACTCCCCGTGCAGAAAGATACTCTTTCGCAGCCGTGGTGCTCTTCGGAAATCAAAGTAAGTGAATAATATGACGTCTCGTATGGAGGAATAACTCACAAGGCCCTTGACAAGTTCATATATGCTCTTGTCATGGTATCTCAGCCCGGTCGCAGGATCTGTGTATGGCCCCTTCATAACGATACAGGGTCAGCTCGGGGTGAAGGACTGAGGGCCACATGAGAACTCACTTCAAGTCCTGTGATGTCGCAGTACCTTCTCTGTGGCAATACAGAAGGGGGTGCCTCTATGGAGGCATCTGATTCGTAGGTTGAGTATGCGCCAGTGTACTAGACAGTATTGCACGCACATGTGGGGAGGTCTTCCTCTAGTACGGCTTCCTCTGTTTGTCCATCTACGTCCATGTTCTCTTCCTTCTCTTGTCGCCTCTTCTCTCGTTCGTTCTTCTCCCTTTCTCGCTCCTGGGTGAGAACTGCCTTCAGATTCTTAGTCCTTCGGTTGACGTTCTTCGTGTAGTTGGGGTTCTTAAACGGACGTGGGTTGTGAAGATATGATAGTTGCTCAGCGAGTGTCTGTACAACATTCTTTCATGAGCTATGCCCTGAACGAGTTTCCTTGAAGACCTACGGGTACGGGAGGTGTAGGTGAATCATCGCTGTATACAGTGTTGGTCTTCCGCTTACTCGATCCCTTTGGCGGCCTGAACCAATTAGTGGGCTACACCGCCTATACAAAGTGTCACATACATAGCTGATTTCTACCGTTATAGGTCAGCGGAAGGGAGCAGTTTGGACTTTAAGCTTTAAGGTCGAGGTCGGGGTCAAGGTGCCAGAAGCGCCGGTCGGTGGCTGCTTGTCTCGCAAACACCACCACCTTCGCCGCGTAGCTCTCCGACCAATGCAGAACGACTGTGCTATCTAAACATTGAGCTCGTTCTCAGCACCTGCTGCGAAGACACGTCTCGAGGCAGTTTGCTCAGGCCTCACATCCAACTTGCGTGACACACGGCCAGGGGCAAGACGCGTCCACCGAAGGGTGGACTTGAGATGTCATGGACGAACGCGCCTTTGCGGGGTCGCATCCCTTCCCGGGGATGCCTGGTTCGACGACAACCATTCGACCAGACATCATGGAACCCTCGTCTCCCGAGGACAGTTCCAACCTCAAGAGCTCTCTCTCGTTCGACATGAAGACGCTCATGGGTGATGGGGTCGGGAATGTGAGTGCATGTCGTTCCTGTTGCTACTCTTTCCCCAAGGAATCAGCCGGGGTGCTAAAGTGTACGTTTGTTAGATGAGTATAAGTCCGGACCACAGAGACGTGGTACTCGCATCGTACGTCTACCTGCCGCCGTTCGCAGCTATATATGTTCATAACGAATTTATAGCCGCAAAGGTCTATCTATCATTGACCTTGATACTCCTTTGCATCTTCCACGGTATGTTCAAGTCGAATGTTTCTATAGGACCTTCTTTAACGTTCGATATAGTAACTTAGCCCAAGGAGGTACTTGGGACGTAGCCGACGTGCAATGGAATCCTCACCTTTCTCACCATGAGTATATTGTGTCTACCTCAAGCGAGAAGCTGTAGGTCGTTGCCGAAAAGTCTGTATAACTTCCGCTCAACGAAGCTTGACAGGCTTATCTGGAATCTACTCTTGGGCGCGCGAACTTCCATCGAACATGTTCTTCGTTCGCATTATCGTGCCATTACTGACATCAATTGGCATACCATTGAGCCCGATGTTGTCATCAGCACCGGAATCGACTCTTGGTTATGGGCCTGGGACTTGAGGGCAATTCAAAAACCCATTATGGGTGAGCTTGCAACAAAACTTATACGACCCGACCACTACTCACGCTTCCTGCGCAGGACTCTGTGCATTCGGCCGTAAGCTATTTGGTAGCTCCCTTTAGACGTGATCCAACTAATGCTGGATGCAGCTGGCGGTACCCAGGTTAAGTGGAATCGAGTCGACGGAAATATCCTAGCATCCTCTCATTCCAACGAGGTTCTGATATGGGATAGACGAGTACGTGTAGTCGCCTGCGGCAGCTCTTCCCCTCTGATCCAAATGCTACAGAAAGGTTCTCTGCCGCTCCAACGCATCCGTGGACATAGCGCGAAAATCTACGGCATCGACTGGGCTCATGACAGGCGCAACGAATTGGTTACATGTTCGCTGGACAAGACGATCAAAGTGTGGGACACACATAGTGCCGAGACCGTCACTGTCATCAACACGGCCTACCCGGTCTGGCGCGCTCGAGACCTGCCGTTCGGGCAAGGAGTGTTGAGCTTACCTCAACGAGGCGACACAACGCTAGAAATGTACGCGTACGAGGACCCAATGACGCCGATAGAGAAGTTCCCGGGGCAGTCAGATGTTGTGAAGGAGTTCGTATGGAGAAGAGGGGGTGCAGGTACGTCACTATTGACCAATGTTGGGTATCTGCTCTAAGTTGCATGCAGATAATTCGGAGTTCCAACTTATCACACTGTCAAGGGACAAGACCTTGCAATTTTGGCCTGTTGACACTGACGTGATAATGGTGCGGCGCTAAATGTTGTCTTTCAATAAAGCACTATATTGACTGCATGTTTGCAGAAAGCTGGTATGACACCCACAAGAACAACAACGATGCCGTCGGGCCGACGCGACTCGAAGGCATCGTTCAGCAATCCACTAGTTGGCAGCGACCTCCCTCCCACATTGTCCGCCCCTCTTGCCTACCGTGGTATCCTCGAGGAAGTACGAGCGCCCCCCTCGCACCGCCCAATACAATTCGCGAGGCGCGAGTCTTTGGGACGCAGAAGGTTCTCTAATGCGACCGGAGGTGAAGGGGTGGAAGTGGAACGGTCACGGCGATCCAGGCCTCGTCCAATACCCACTATGGCCGCAAGCGTCAAGGACAGTGACAATCTGGGGACGATGAGCCGGGGCCCTATCGCGGGCGGTCGGTCCAACCAGTTGTCCCAAGACCAATGGATAAGGAAGGCCAATATGGGGCAGCGGCGTGATGGCAGTTCAGGCGGTCGCGGTGGAGGTGATAGTGGAAATGCTTCCAGGACTGGCTCGCGGTCAAATCTGGACACTTCGGTCCACCATTCCGCGTCGTTCGCGCTTTCAAGGACACGCGAAAGAGCCTCCAGCCGGGATACCTCTGAAGAGCACTCTGCGGAGGTCACCCCGTCGTTAAATGAAGAGTGAGTTTACGCGATTCGTTTGATTGTCAATGCTGACTTGCCTCAGGATTACGTCCGTTGTGAGCAAGCTCGACTCTCCGAAGCTGAAGCTGGAAAAGGTAGATGGTACGCTACTGCTTACGAGGCTTTGCTTACGTTGGAACCAGGCCGATTTCAAGAGACGGACCTGCACTCTGGGACTTCAGGGCCCATGGGGAGAATCCACATCAGTATTTTTGCGAGTTACATTCACCTTTCCAGCCGACTATCCCAAAGCCGGCGTTCCTGCCGTCGAGCTTGAGCGAAGCCCTCTGATCTCCCTCAAGCAAAACGCGTTCATATTGCGCCGGCTTCGGGAAATCCTTAAGCACCAACGACCATGTCTGGAGAAGTGTCTGAAGTTTCTGTTGTGGGGAGATCGACAAGAAGACAACACGCGACACGCAGCAATCGATTCGGAGTCGTCGGAAGATGAGGCATCGGCCACGAGAAGGGGAGACAATACGTTCAACTCGTCTCTTAGGCGTGACAAGAACTTGGCCGAACCTCGAACATCGCAAGGGGTTTTCTGCGCGAACGGTAGGTCTTGTATCTACTGTGATACGGGGAGCTTACTAAAGAGGGCACCCAGGACAGTTTGTGTGCTTTGATAACGCGCCGCCACGGATCGTCCGCAACCCTTTGCGCGAGATGTCCTTGTCCCCCTCTGTCTCTTCTCGTGCTGTCGATGCCCCTCCAAGGATATTCCATTCTCCCGCCTTACTATCGGATGCTGGGCCCCGGTTAGCAGCTGCAGCTCGGAAGCACTGCAACGAACCTCCACTTGCTGAGTCTAAACGCCGCGATGACGAGAATCCTGAAGAGATCGTTCTACGGACCATGGAGAACTTGTTCACGTTCTGGCGCCTCTCCTACCCCTCGGGTCAACCTAGGCGCGCCTCGGATCATTCACGTCAGGTCGAAGACGTACCATCGCAGTATGCTCTGCTACCGGCGCGCAGGAGTAGTGTGTATACAGTATACATCAGAAGCACGAGCCACCTGATTGGGGTGCCGGACATTGAAGCCGCAGCTGCGTATGGATTGACTGGACAGTTATCGGATATGTTCGAGACGAATGCTATCGTCGCTAGGTCTTTGGGACGAAATGACCACGAGAGGATCTTCAGGATGCTGCAAATCTTGTCACCCCGAAGATCAGATGGTCGACGTCAGCCGAAGAACTTCGGCATGAATTCTATGGTGGCTACCTTGGGCATGAAATTGTAAGTTTGCACCTGATTATCGCAACCGTGCTGACCTCATCGTCATGAAGATACGACGATCTTGTCGCAGACAAGAATATCCAGATGCTTGTCTTCCTTTCCATATTGCTCCTGCGAACTTTCCCGTTAGGTGCGCTCGCTCGGTCCTGCCGCCAGCTTTTATAATCTCATTTCTTGTTCAGAAATGGACGACTTGCCTAGTGGGAGAACGCGGATCTCCTCCCTTTCACCATCTCCTGGCGGTCCCATAGCATCACGGAAGATCAGTCTGGAGTATTTCGATCCCCGCCGAAGAAGACACGAGAGCTCGCTCTCCCCTGCTGGATCGAACTCGCCTACGCCGATGCATACTCCTGGCGGACACGCGCCACCAATGGCGTCTCCGTCTTCGTCCAAGGGCTCGTGGACAACGACTTTGCTCAATGGCAGTGGTGTGCGGCAACTCGTATCTGGTTCGTGAATGGATTAAGGGGATATGGGACAAATTGGCTAACAGTGTGATAGGTATGAGAGCGGCATCCGTTATCACTCCGGAGAGTAGCAAGCAGGGCTCAGCGGGTTCGGGCGGAATTCGACGTGTCACCGCGAAGCGCGACCCTGCTCGTCAGTCGTCGAATTCACCCATGGCGAAATCCTCCTGGGAGACATATTCCTCGGCGTTGTCGTCCAACATGGTGTACGCAGGCAAGAGAAGGCCGACATTTTCGCAAGTTCCGGAAATGAAACGCATCGAGTTCCACGAAGTGGTCGAGGCTAAGCCCCCTGTGTAAGTTCATCATGCACCATGTCGTGCCTATGGAGGCTAATGTGCTGTTCTCCCGCAGGCCGTTTCTATCACCTGAGATTCGCAGCCAGCTGATTTGTCATGTTTTGGCTTACGCCGACATGTTGCTCGTATGGGAGTTGTCCGAACGAAGAAGCGAGCTACTTAAGCTCGTAGAAGCGGAAATCCAATGGCTCTCCTTTGATGCCATAGTGGCCGACACGACGTTGTACTCAGCGCCAATGGGTTGGTCTTTCTCATTCAGGCTTGGTGCTGCATATGATTTATTCTGGCTACACACAGGTTATCGACTTCACTGCGAGACATGTGGGCATCACGGAGAGCCGGGGGTTACGACATGTGTAGCGTGTGCGGGACGCATACCCGCTCGTTGCTCTGTTTGTCGTCTGACAATCAAAGGTACATATAGCGTTTCCGGACACGTGCAGTTGACTCACCTTCATCCCAGGCCTCTTCCATGCATGTTCGAGATGTCTTCATGTCAGCCACATGAAGTGCTGGAAAGCACGGGAAGACCAGTCCTGTGCGACGGGATGCGGCTGCGTGTGCCCCCTTCCTGCGTTTGAGCCGCTATCGAACGGACGGATTGTTCTTTCACCGCTGATGCAGGTGAATTGACGATAGGGGAAATATATGCTTCCGTAGATAGGCTATCTTGCTGCTACGCGTCCATACTGTAATGATCGTTGTTACTATGTACCTGTAATAATGCCTTGTAATTCTGTCGTCGTACGCGCAATGGTTATCTCTGTATATCTGCGGTTAAGTTACGTTCTCCCTGGAATACTGTCCCGATTGACGTGAATGCCAGACGAGAAGGAACGTTCGGGAGAGCGCGACGCACGTGATCGCGTCCACAGCGCACAATAGAGACAAAGAACGCGGTCGCGGTGTTGACCTCAGGCGCTCGTCTGCACGCGCTCCCCACGACCGCGACCAGCCACGAACATGCCACCGGTCAAGCATACCGAGGCGGAAGAGTCTGATTTTCTTCATGGTCTATTCTCTGAGCTCGACAGTGCTCCTGTCCCCGGGCGTTCCTCTTCACCTTCCCGGCGACGCGTCAACGCGCCTCCGAAGCCACGCACACCTCTTCGCGCGTCCAAGTTCAACGGCTCACCCCACGGGGTATCAGCAAGACATGCACCCAAAGCCGAATCTCCGAAATGCAAAAATACAGTCTACGCAGCAACTGACGTGGACTTCGATGCCCTGATGGAAGGGGCCGAGGATTGGGACTGGGACGATATGAATTCCGACTTCCTAACTCCTCGCAAAAGTAGTCCTGTGAAGCCGAAGGTGACTAGACTTTATTCGCAGCGTATTCGATCATTGAACCTATTCTTGTCAGCGTTCCAGGTATACAATGTCGAATGACAAATGCAAACGCAATCCCGCCACGCGCTGTATTGTGAAAGCTGTGGAAGAGCGGTTTATGTCCCGCCGCTTCGAAAAGGTGCGGTTCGGCCTCGTTACTTGAAAGCCACTGCTGACATTCCCTCATAGGTGCTGAATGTGAGCGTAGTCCCAACCAAGGACGCCCGCCAGATCGTCCTGCGTGACGATTGGTCGTATGCCGATATTCGCAATGGTATGCGTGAATGAATAACTATATCTACTTTGCTGATGTGTTTATCTGTGCAGGTGATACTGTGAGTGTCATCGGCGAATGGACGAAGCGCTCTCCTCCCGACATTCCCCTCACAACCATGACCGTGTGCTCTAAACACAATATCTTCATCCACCATCCCGACGTTCTTCTCACCGCAACCTCCCTTTCGAATGCTTCTCAATGTTTGCGAAAACCTCTCTTGACCAACATGGTGCGCTCAAGCTCTGACGTGACGCCGTCTCTCATCTGGGGAAACATGCTCCACGAAGTGATGCAGACATGTCTCTCCGTGTCGCGGTGGGACGACAAGTTCGTGGACAAGAAGATTGCGGAAGTTGCTCAAGGCGGTCTGGGAGAGCTACTGCGGATCGACATGGGCGTGGAGCAAGCCATTATCGAAGTCAAGACCAGGGCTAAGGGCCTCAAGGCATTCTCGGAGAAATACATCGCCCAGTCACCGAAAGTACGCTTCTTGCGCTGCATGGGGGACTGTTATACTAACCATGTAACTAGCCTGAGGGGTTGATGACCAACACCCGAGCAGAGCGGGGCGAGACGTCCTTGCTGGCTATCCCCCATCTGTACGACATCGAAGAGGACATCTGGTCGCCCACGTATGGCCTCAAAGGGAAGATCGATGCATCCGTCGAAGCCATAGTGCATGATGTAGACGATTCGAGTACTCCGTTCGCTCGCTCGGCACCTCAAGTCAAGAAATACTCCTCTCCGATGCCTTTCGAGATCAAGACGGGCCGCGCTGTCGCGGGAATGGAACACCGAGCACAAACTATGCTGTATACGCTCCTCATGGGTGAGCGGTATGGCACGGAGGTTCCGAGCGGTTTGCTCTATTACACACAGAGCGAGGAAGTCGTTCGCGTACCCGCCGCCCGGAACGAGATACGGGCACTCATGGCGATGAGGAACGAGATGGCAGGTTATATGATGCGCAGGTTGCGCGCGACAGCCTATCTTTCAGGCCGCGCAGATGACGACTCGGACGAGAAAGACGTCACTGAAGGTGTCGAACCTTTCCTGCCACCTACCATCGATGACAACCGGACTTGTGGCAAGTGTTATGTGCTCGACACTTGCATGTTGTACCGAAAGGTTCGTCGCACCAGGCTAGATACTGGAGTCATCAACTCAGTATTCCCAGGCCGTAGAAGAGGTGGAAGATCCTAATTCCGAAATTGCCGACATCTATGAGTTGAAAACCGGACACCTGACACCCGCACAAACTTCCTTCTTCAAGAAATGGGAGGCGCTGATCTCTCTCGAAGAGAAAGACCTCGTACGATTTAGGAAGGAGCTCTGGACCATGTCTGCGGACGAGCGCGAAGAGAAAGGTAGATGTTTCGGACGGATGACACTCGATGCATCCTATCGCCCTCCGGCCGCCCTCAAACCAACGAGCCACAAGGAAAGCAAGATCCACCGCATAACGTACCGATTCGTGAAGGGAGCTTCCGGTGGCGCTTCTCTGCTAAACGGACATATGTCCATCGGGGATGCGGTGACGGTTTCTGTTGAGCCGGAGCTGCTCGCGCTTACACGTGGATTCATCGTGGAACTGGCCCCGGATGCGGTCGTCATTGGCGTGGACCACGAGCTCGATGAAGAGCTCATCGCGGACCGGCTAAGCAGCATCCGAGGCAGCTTCATGGGTCAAGTCGTCTTCCGTATCGACAAAGATGAGCTTTTCGGCGGCATGGCACGCATACGCGACAATCTAGCCCAGCTCTTCTACGCTGATGGCCATACCAGGCACCTCCAGCTCATCGTAGATCTCGCGAAACCCCAGTTCACTGCTGATGATCACGTAGAGCTGGCAAGTACCGCGTCGCACTTGAATGAAGACCAGTGCCATGCCGTGCGCAAGGTACTGCGCGCCGAGGACTACGCTATTATCTTGGGTATGCCGGGTACAGGAAAAACGACCGTGATCGCTGCCATCATCAAGGAGCTCGTGCAGGCTGGAAAGACAGTCCTGTTGTCCTCCTACACGCACTCTGCTGTGGATACGATCTTATTGAAACTGGACGACGTCGACTTCGGCATCCTGCGACTGGGCAATCTCGACAAGGTATTTTGTTTCTGTGCATGTTCGTATCGTATGTGCTGATGGATTATCTGGTGTCTTAGATCCATCCCGCCATCCAAAAGCACACCCTTGCTGCGAGGACACCGGCGAAAACGATCGAGCAGCTAGAGCAACAGGTTATGTCGCCCCCAGTAGTCGCCACAACATGTTTGTCCATAGACCAGTATGTTCTCTACCTCTCGAGTCCGCTTACTGGGATTGCTCTAACTAGAACTCGCACAGTCCACTATTCTCGAGGCGCACTTTTGACTACTGCATTGTTGACGAAGCATCGCAAATCACGTTGCCCACCTGCCTTGGTCCACTGCGTTTCGCTGATAAGTTCGTTCTGGTCGGAGATCACTTCCAGCTGCCACCCTTGGTAAGCCGTCTCCACATACACTACCAGTGAGGCCAAACCTAATGCTCCATCCAGGTTAGGAACAAGGCTGCACGAAAGGGCGGCCTCGAGGTCTCGCTCTTCCGACGGTTATCGGACGCGCATCCAAAAGCAGTTGTCGACCTCACGCACCAGTATCGGATGAACTCAGACATCATGCTCCTGTCGAACAAGCTGATCTACAGTGATCGACTGAAGTGCGGTTCGGAGGCCGTGGCGTCGCAGAGCCTGTCATTACCAAACGACAGCTTCCTTCGTTTCCTCCATACAAAGTCAACATGTCGCGGGCCCAGCTGTTGGTTGGACAGGCTCATGGACAAGAGGTATGTCGTCAGTGCCGTGTTCTCGTACTTATTCTGAACTCTCCCCCCCAAAGCTGCAAGGCCGTGTTCGTCGACACCGACCAGGTCCCTGCCCGCGATTCTCGGGTCGGCGACCTTGTCGAAAACAAGATCGAAGCGCAGCTGGTCTATCAAGTTACTGAGTGTCTTCTGGGATGCGGCATCAGACAGGACCAGATCGGCGTCATTTCCTTGTACCGGCAACAGCTCAAGCTGCTATCGTACCTGCTGCAGGACCGGAAGGAGCTAGAGATGCTCACCGCGGATCGCAGCCAGGGGCGCGACAAGGACTGTATTATCATCTCTATGGTGCGCTCGAATAGCGACGGCATGGTAGGTCCCATTCGTGTCCTCCAGCCGCGAAGCGCCGCTCACCCTCTGTGCGTAGATTGGAGAGCTCGTGAAGGATTGGCGGCGGATGAACGTGTCGTTCACGCGTGCGCGGTCGAAGCTGATTATCATCGGCTCGCGGAAGACGTTGCAGGGCACACCGCTGCTCGAGGAGTTCTTCCGTCTCATGGAGGGTCAGGGCTGGATCCTGCCGCTGCCGTCCGACGCTCACCTCATGCACGACTTTGCGGCATGCACGCCGAAGAAACGGGCCGCGGATGATATGGGGTCCGACGTACCGTCGGGACTTGGGGATATCAAGGAGAACGGCGAGCGCCCTGGGAGCGCGAAGAAGAGCAAGAACGTGGGGGCGAGCGAGGAGAGCATCTTGAAGGGGCGGCCGCTGCTGAGGGATGTGGTGAACGCGCACAAGTGATCTTCGGGTGTGGACTGAAGTACTGAGCACTGGACATCGTAACGTCTTGACAGTTTGGATTAGGGCTGTATTATATCATATCTATTGTGTACATTTTAGCCATTCGATTGGGAACATTCTGGTCCTTGTCATAACCGCAGCGCCCTGTACTTCATATACATCATTTCCGCATACTCCGCTAGGTAAGATAGTTCTCATAGGGGTCTCCGCAGCCCCCGCACACCACCTTCCTATATGAATCGGGATGGAATAATCGCGGGATGCCTCGCAATCGCCATTGCACGACGAGATATTTATCTCGAGCCCGCACGAGAGCGCATTTGCGTGGCCTTTTCTTGGGTTTTCTGCGGATTTCACTAGTTATAATTCGTCGGTGCTGTAGTGGTGGACGGCTTAGATTAAGCTCAAGCTTCAATGGTGGTGGATACGAGAGCTTGTACACACCTTTACACGGACGATCTCAACAGACCTTCGCCATGTAATCTCACCTAGCAACGAATGAGCTCCACTTGGGTCGGAAACGACTACTTGCACCGGACAGGACGTACCATGTATTTGGATGACCTCGAAGATGCAGTCGACCTCAAGGTCAAAGCGCACCATGTATACTCTGTCATACTGATCTTCTCCCGGGACCGCAGGGATCAAATCCACCGCCGACGGGCTGTTGAAGGATGTGGTACCGCCCATGTTGCGGCTTTGTGAGAGCCGGGCTTCCTGCACTATGGTGATAACGTGAGCATGAGGAAGTCAATATATAGGGCTGCATGGACTTACGGCGGGGCCCCGCACTGCTCATCAACGTTAACTCGACTGAGATTAGATTTCTCAAGCTCATCCTGGGAGGACGGCACAGCGCTACGAGGGGTGAATGGAAGGGGGAGTTACTGCACTAGGATGCACGAATGCCCACTTGATAGGGAGCAGCTCGGATGAAGTAGGACACTGCGTCCAACACAGCCTCGCAAACGTGGCTTTGGCTGTAGTACCATGATATTCGTGAAACAGAAATCCCTGTATTTGGATTACGTTATGTCCTCACAGCATAAGTCAATACGAGATGTAACATGTGCACGCACCCGGGATTCCTACCTTTGAGGTCGTCATATTATTTGGCAAGTATTTTGCGCATGTTGAGGGGTGAACGTTTAAACGAGCGGCGTGTGTTCCAGGTGCAAGCTCCCACAAGAACTGACCGTTGACCCCCACAGCCAGCATCTGGTATATGACAACAGGAATATATATATACCCCGCGCTCACCGATCGTACCGACCTAGACGCGGACAAGGATACCCATGTACACGAATTGGCTCACAGCGACAAGGAAGAGGAACGTGATGCGGCGGGAACGCTGCGAAGGGTTCACAGCCGCCGCGGTAGCGGACGCATCGGGGAGTACCATAGAGCGCAGAGAGCGGAGCTATGGTGTTCGCGCGTTTAGTCAATAAGTGGATGTGATGATAGGGCGAGAAATGACATACGAGGAAGAAGGCGGTGGAGAAGAATGTGTACAGGAATACGAGGAGATAAAGCGTGCGGCCGAAGCCTAAAAGGCCGGCGATGAGCGTTACGATAACTCTGCAGGAAATCGATGAGATTAGACAGCTTCGGTGAGATGGGGAAGATAAGGAAGGTCCTACCCCACAAATTTATACCCGTCATAGGCAAGTACATCCAGCACCTGACTCGAGAGTCCACCCTATGAGTTACGCGTTAAAAGCCAGGACACTTTTCCAGAAGTGTATGAGAACGCACTGGAATGTTGAGCAGGTAGCAGCCTGACTTGACAAAGAGGAAGTCGAGAAGCACGACGGCAAATGCTTTTGATGCGGTAACTCCGAGGATCTCGGGGTGGAACCGAGAGTGGAGGCCGGAGTGTAGTGCGGCTAGGAGGATATAGGTGACGAGAGCCATGACTGAGAACATAAGTTAGCTCGTGTTCAGATTACGAGTAGCTGTGCAATGGACTTACGGGGGATGTAGAGGTCGGGGGAGTTGATGTCCTCTCGAGGAGGAGACCACTCGGACTGGCCGTTCTCAAGACGGACAACGTGACGGGACCAGGGTTTGTGCTTCCAAGGGAAGAGAAGAAGGCGGAGTTTCTTGATCACGTACGAGTTGGAGACATTGAAGTGGTGTTTGAGCATGGATATGGGGATGAACCCGCCGAGCTGTGGGTAGTGTGAGCGGTGAGCGTGAGGCGGACGGGGTGGGACATACGTTCTTCTGGACATAGTCTGAGCCCGCTGCTACGGCACTCTGCCCGAGCTGCATGCCGAAGGCAGCGGTGGCATTGTCGAGTCCCCAAGACGAGAAGTCCACGGGGCCTCCGGGGCCCATGGCGGAGGGATGTGGCTGGTGACCGGGCGCGCCATGGCCCATTGGCTGGTAAGACGGGGCGCCATATTGGGGGGCGAGATGAGATGGGTGGCCCTGGTTGGGGAGCGACTGGGGGTAGCCCTGGGCAGGCGGGGTGGAGGTGTACCGCTGGTAGCCCTGGGGGGACATCGGGGTCGAGGGCGGCTCGGGGATGTAGGCGGGGTGCGTCGGCACTGGGTGCTGCAGCGGCGGGGGGCTGTGGCTGTTTGTGTTGTAGTACGCCATGGTGGGTTTGCAGTCGTAGACAACAGCGAGCAGAGGAGAGCGCACGACGAGAGAGACGGTTGGGCGCTGCACCCGCTCGCGGCGTGGACGTGGACGTCACGTGGTACCGCCCGAAGGGGCAGGAGGCGCGTCGCGTTCGCGAACTTGAAGACGGCGATCACAGCTGCGGCCACGACCTCCGACCTCCTGCGCCCGACCGCGACACGACAGCGCACGGCGGCACACCGGACATGGCGTCCTACTCCGTCACCGTCACGACCTCCCCTGCCATCAAGAACGCGCCCCTCATAGGCCTCGCCGAGGGCAACGACTACTTCTCAAATACCCAGCTTGCCGCCCTCGTCCTTGTCGTCCCCTGGCTCGTCAAGCGTTCCCTCCCCGTTCTCTCAAATGGCGGCTTCAAGACGTACCTCTTTCTCGTCGTGCTTCTTGGCCTCCCCATCACAATAGCCTACTGGTCTATCCTCAGTGCATTTGGCCCTCGCAAGAACCACAAGGTCCAACTCCCGGACCGCAACATCGAGGAATATATCACCATCAAGGATCTGGACCTCAAGGCGAAGTACTTTGGCAAACACAAAATACCTATGCAAGTGTTCCACGACGCGTACTTCGACGGTCTCGTCGAGTTCAACGGTGAGCAATCTATCTCTTCCATATAAACGACGCACTTTCCTTATGGCACACCTGTCTTTCCTAGGCGACGTGTTGGATATTATGGAGGCCCGTCACGACTGGGCAAAAATGGTCTTCACCCCGGAGCTCTTCAAATACGTCTTCACCCAGATGCTTCCCGAGGTCATCCTCCACTCCAAGAGCCAGGATGAGGAACAGGTCCGCGACCATTACGACAGTACGTGACGCGTCTTTACACGCCTACCGTCATTACTGAAACCAACTACCGCCTTACAGGAGGAGACGACTTTTACGAATGGTGTGCAGTGTACACCGCTACTCAACTTAAACCTGAGCGCTAACGCGGCTCGTCCAGGTTCCTTGGCCCCCGCATGATTTACACTTCAGGAATCGTGACCGACATTGAACGCGAACAGACCCTGGAGGAAATACAGGACAACAAGCTGACTGTTGTGTGCGAGAAGGTCGTTCATTCGTATTGTTGCACTCCGCAGCCTGCTCACCTATACTCAGCTCAATCTCAAACCCACTGATCGTCTCCTTGACGTTGGCTGTGGATGGGGTACTCTGTGCGCGTTTGCGCATAAGAACTACGGCTGCGAGGTCACCGGTATCACCCTCGGCCGGAACCAGACCAAATTCGGGAACGAACGCATCGCGCACAACGGCGGTGACCCCTCGCGTGCACGCGTCCTTTGCCTCGACTACCGGGACATCCCTGGCGGCCGCGCCGCGTACACTAAGATTGTCTCGCTCGAGATGGCAGAGCATGTCGGCATCCGCCGCTACCAAGCGTTCCTTCGTCAAATGTACAACCTGCTCGAAGACGACGGCGTCTTCGTCCTCCAGGTCGCGGGCGCCCGCTCGACATGGCAATACGAGGATCTGATTTGGGGGCTTTTCATGAACAAATACATCTTCCCTGGCGCGGACGCATCGTGTTCGCTCGGCTGGGTTGTCGGCCAGGTCGAGGCTGCCGGTTTCGAGGTGAAGAACATCGATGTTCTGGGCGTGCATTATTCGGCCACCCTCTGGCGCTGGTACAAGAACTGGCTGAGCAACAAGGAGAATGTCATTGAGAAGTACGGAGAGCGCTGGTATCGCATCTGGGTCTTCTTCCTAGCGTACTCCGTCATCATCTCACGGTGAGTTGCGTGGAGGAGTTCAGAGCGGAAAATACTGAGAGAGTGGGTTGTGTTGCAGGCAGGGAAGCTTCTCGGTGTTCCAGCTGACGCTGCACAAGAACTTGAACGCGTACCCCCGAATCCTGGGTGTTCCTAACCACGCGTCGATTCACGTTCAGCCTGCACGCGATATTCTGTAAGTCACCGCTGTGTCCCATGGCGGTTGAAGTGCGCTAACTTACTTGACTAGTCCGGTTGACTGAGCGTCCGGCGCGATGTGTACGGATAGTTCGATGTATCATTGTGTAGGATGCGTTGGAAACGAGCACGACATGACATGTTATAACTACTGACGACCCAGCAATGATACCCGCAGTGCCATAGGGCGCTGTGTTCTACTGCTATATATGAGCGCTTAGCTTCGTGCAAACATGATTTTACACTGTCAACAGGCATCCAATATGCCAAGCAGGTAGGCAATGGTAGGTTCTTTTTCCAGTATGTGTAGAAATCGTGTCTACCCTGATTCGTCCTGCACCCATGGCAAATCACGAGTGTCCGAGAAAGGCAGGTTCTGTGGATGGTGTCGCGGGCGAACAAGAATCACCTCCTAGTCGGTGTTTGTTGTTTGTGCGTAGGCTCACTTTTTGTTACAACAGGGCACTCTGGCCAGCTGCCAAAGTTCGAATTTGGGCCGGGGCGGCATAAGGAGGCGAGTAACAAGAACGTGTCATGGATAGCCGCACGGAGGCTTGCACTGCAAGCCTCCGTGTGGTTATCCACAGCAGCCAGGTATTTAAGGAGTGCCTCACAAGCAGGGAGGTCGTCATCCACTCTGCTACATACTGTGATCATCTCCTCGTCCCCGACTACCCCCCTCAAGTCTTCGACGACCTCAAGCCCTCAAGCCTCGACTTCAACCTCCCACCCTCGGACATATATCTTCGTCTCACCCCTCGACCATCACCTTAGCGTCACTACATCAACCCTCGCCCTCTACCGATCATGCTGTTCAAGAAGCTTTTTGGGCTCGCGAAGACGACCAAGGCACCCATCGGGGTCATCACGGTCGACATCAAGGTTCAGGTCGAGAAGACCGAGGTCATCGAAGCGGCTGACAGCACGGACTTGGACGCCTACTTCCACAACGAGGTCGAGGCACAGGGCGACGTGCACGTCCGGATGGTGTTGGACGAGCGCGGGAACTTGGTGAGTCTGGTTTCCTTGGGCTTCGCTGCTGCGTCTCCGAGAAGGTTGAGGCTGACATGTGATGTGAAGGCGGCTTACAAGGTGGAGCCTCTCGAGGTACCT
Organism: Lenzites betulinus; assembly: GCA_022264855.1. Classification (NCBI taxonomy): domain Eukaryota; kingdom Fungi; phylum Basidiomycota; class Agaricomycetes; order Polyporales; family Polyporaceae; genus Lenzites; species Lenzites betulinus. The sequence goes on along the minus strand of JABYQU010000008.1, from coordinate 442,925 downwards.
ACGGCGGCGTCGGTCGCAGTGTCCAGCGCGACCACCCTCGTCGGGTCCCCGAACCCCTCCAAGCCTCCTTGCCCCACTCTGGTTCACAACGTCCAAGGCTGCCGCCTCAATGCAGCATCCGGGCTCAAGTCGGATTTCAAGCAGGTAGTCCCTGTCAAGTGCGACGCCTCCACCTCTGCATCCCCCGTCCTCAAGGCCGATCAATTCCGCACCCTCCGCGTTCTTGGACAGGGCGGCCAAGGCATGGTCTTGCTCGTCGAGCACAACGCGACGGGCCAGCTATACGCCCTCAAGGTGATCAAGAAGAACTCGCTCAGCACCGAGGACCTCAGGACAGTGTTCGTCGAGCAGGATGTCATGAAGACGCTCAACGGGAACCCGTTCTTTACGTCGCTCAAAGGCAGCTTCGAGGATGCGGATAACTTCTTCCTGTTGATGGTCTGTACCCTTCCTTCGTGAGATGTTTTGGGGCCTTCACTGATGTCTACCTCAGGACTGGCACATTGGCGGAGATCTGGACGCCCGAATCAAAGAGGAAGGCAGACTATCGACGGACGAAGCTCGCTCATACGCCGCACAGATCGTACGTCAGCCGCTACAGTTCGCTTTACTCGACGCTTACCATTCACAGATCATCGGCATGGAGGAACTCCACCGTCAGCGCATCATCCACCGCGACATCAAGCCCAAGAACATCCTGCTCAACGCGCAGCACGAGGTCATCATCACCGACTTCGGTCTCTCGCGCATGTTCGGGCGCACCGTGGACGAACAGCCGTGGCGCGCCCAGGCCATCTGGCAACAGCGGGAGGACTGCCCCGACGAGAAGTACTGGCTGGTGCCGAGCGCGTTGGTCGTAGACAAGACGGATTCAACGTGCGGCACCGCGACACATATGTCCCCGGAGCTGTTCGTCAACATGGGCTACTCGTACTCCCTCGATCACTGGGCATTCGCAGTGACGCTGTATGAGATGCTCTACGGGAAGGTAAGCCGCCGTCATCTCTGGGTATGCGTGATCGTGATGCTGACATATAGTTGAAGCTGCCGTTCATCCCTGAGAACGCTGCCTCTTTCGAGGAGTTTGTCATCCGCGTCAGGCATGAAGCTGTGAAAGTCGATGATAAGGCGGTCGACCGTGACGCAAACGATCTACTGCAGATGGTGAGTTCTCAGAATGTCAAGTCTACTTGCCCCAGTTTCCTGACTTGTGTAGATGCTCGACAAGGACCTGCACCGGAGGCCTACCTGGGCGCAGATCAAGAAGCACAAGTGGTTCAATTTGATGTAAGTTGACATCATATCTACGGTGGTAATATTGCTAATGTTGTCACTACATAGTGATTGGGATCGGCTCGCACACCGCAAGCCACATCTTGCGCCATATGCGCCGAAGAACCTGAAGACTGAACGTCACGCTCGCGGAATCGCGTTTGGAAAGCCCTGTGAAGCCGAGTACCCCTGGCTGGAATGGGCCGCACCAGAATTCAAAGCCACAACGACCGCGTCTATCTCTACCAAAGTATCCAAGAAGTTCCTCACCCCAGCGTCGACCACTTCCCGTCACGCATCCGACAACGATCTCGTGCACACCGCATCAACCGCCAGTCGTCAAGCACCCGCCCCGCTTGCGAAGCACACCCCGTCTTCATCAGCTGGAGTCGCTCATGACTCCGGAGCATCGTACTGCACCGTCTCCCTTACGAGTCAGTCATGCTCCCGGAAAGGTTCCTTTACCGCATATGCCCCGCCTCCTCGCGCTTTGCGCAGGAGTGGGTTTGCGGGAGGACACCTCTCCACTGATGAAGCCGCGCGTGCTGCTGCCGCTGCCGTCGCCGCCGTTACTGCGGCGACCACCGGTGCAACAACTGTGCGGTCCGATGCGCTCATATCCGGACCTATCGGGTATGAGAGCACGAACTCGTATTTCCTCTCGGATGCGCGCCCCACGTCGCGCTGGTCTCTCGATGCCCTCTGCTCTGGGGTGTCGGGAACCGACCACTATATGACTTCTCTTACTACGGATACCGAGGACTGGAGGGCGACGGCTTGCTGCTCACTGCAAACCGTCACCCTCGAGTCGCTCCTGAAGGAGACCTCTCCCTCGGACGCTCACCTACACCGTCGTTACAACAATGCTTTGGCCACTCTGGACGGCACCCACTCGACAGCCACCTCGACACGCTCGTCGGCTACCACTCGCTCGTCCTCGCTCTCAATCTTCTCTGGCAACTCCAGCTCGTCCTCTGCTGAAGATGCTTTCTCGGCCCCTGGCTCTGGCTCGCGCGCCGGTTCGAACTCATCGGTCCCCCGGTCGCCACGCTCTCAATGGCAGGACTGGGTACAACCGCTTCGGATCTGGTGGACGCGGCGCGGCGTGAAGGAGGTGCGCCGGGTGGAGGGCGGGAGGATCGACCTTCTGGACTGAAGATCATCTACAATTTCTCGCTCGCCCCCGGACAGACCTATCTTCGTGATCGTGCTACGGCCCTTTGCTTTCGTCTTGCTTTGGTCTCGCTCTCGCATAGCTCTCGTATTGCTTTCTCCTCGCTCTCGTCTCGCTCTCGTATTGTTTTCGCCTCGCTCTCGTATCGCTCTGGTATTGGTTTAGTATTGTTGTCGTCTTGCTTTCACTTTTTTGCTCTCTCTACTTAATATGTTTACGAGTTTTAATATTTCTCCTTTTTCCTTGTTCTCCTACACTAATTACTTATACCCACAACGCCAGTGTCTCGTCTCAAGTGCAGCTACCTTACGTACAGTGATCCAAGTCAGCTTTCGAATCCTATACCCTATTGATTCGAACCCCCGTGTGCGTCCGACGACCTAGACTTCAGGAAACTCCACGGTGGCCTGATGAGGACATCGCACAGAGGATAGCTTTGATTTACGAATCTCGCCCCATGAACTTACCTGTACTTAGACCATTATTCAGGCAGGTGAGTCGCCCGCCGTCGCTCGCAATAAATAAATCTCAGGTCAAGGATGGACCGACCGTCGGTGATAAGCAAATAGCTATGAAGCAGCCATAGCACAGATGTAACGGCGATAATGAACAGAGAGAACCATGACTAGCTCGACCGTTTGAAGCGGTCGAGGGCGGAGTACTTGGCGGGCTCTTCCTGGCCACTGGCGATAGCCCTAGCCTTGCGCCTCTCCTCTCTCCCCTTGTCCAGGTTCTTCCGCACTGCGAGCTATATCACCATACAGGTCAGTATCAGTGACGACAAGGGTGCCAGCAGAGATATACACACCGCGCGGGGATCGATGACGTTCTTGCGCTGCTTGCGGAGGTACCGCTTCAGACTCTTGTTCTTCCCGCGCATCTTCTTCTTCTCCTTCTCCGCTTTGGAGAGCGTGGACGGCCCGCCCGCGTCGTCGCTGTCGCCCGCGCGGGTGTCGTCTCCCTCTTCGGTCTCGTCGGCCTTGCCGGAGACGCGCAGCCGCTCGTAACGGGGGAGGCGCGCGTACGGGATGTCGTGTGCGCCGTCCACCGCGGTGCTGAGCTTCGCGGGGGCCGCGAGGGAGCCGATGTGTGACGGGTCGAGGGTGATCGCGTCGGGTTGGATCTGTACGGGAATTGTTCGTGAGCAGATGGGTCACGGCCGGACAACGGGGTCGTCATACCTTGTCCAAGAGACCCTTGACCTCGCGCTCGCGGCGCGCCTTCTTGTTCTCGAACGGATCAGCCTCGGCGCTGTCGAAGTTGGGCTCGCCAGAGCCGGGGACGAGAACGCTGGAGACGCCGGCGGAGTGCCCGACGGTGAGGATATCTTGGAACGGACAGAACCGGACGGAGCTCAGAGGGCGGTGGGGGACGGCGTGTGTGAGGTAGAGCGGAGGGGAGACGGTGGCTGCGAAAGGCGTCTGGATAGCCGGCTTGGTGTAGACCTATTGCGAGTACATGTTAGGTGAGGATTGCGGCGCGATGGAGAAACTTTATGTACGTTGACACTACCACCTGTGGCGACGGCTAACGCGCCTTTCTGGCTCCATTCGAGCTCTGCGCTGCCGCCTCTCGCGTTCCATGTTCGGACGGCCCCTTTCCAATTCCGGCAGTCCCAGACTTTGACCGTCCCGTCATGGCCGGCGGTGGCCATATAACTCCCACCAGTGCTAGGGTCTACTGATATGCTTGCAACAGGCCCGAGGTGGGCAAGAAGACGGACCGCTGGATGGGGAAGATTGGGTGTCCATAGCGTAACTGTACCGTTCTGATGTCCAAGGTGTATTACTGCATTGTGCGGATTCTGGCACATCGTATGACATGCACCGAATTTTGTTCGATGCTCGACGACAACCTGGCCGGTGGACGTGTCTTGATATTTCAGGTACCCAGGGTTGCCCTGCACAGAAGAAAGCCTCAGTCGGAGCAGGAAATATGTGTTGATGTTTTACATACCACGCTGACAAGGAGCCAGTGGTAGGGGAGAAACTCGAGTCGTGTGGGCTCGATGTGCGACTTGAGTTTGTGCAACTCCACGCCGTCGCGGTCGTAGATGAAGACATACTTATTTTGCGCGACGGCAAAATGAGAGTGATCTTGTAGGAACCTGCAATATGGGTCATGGGTCGTTCCCGTGAGCAAGGGAAGGCGCGTTAAACTCACGTTATGTCTCGACATGTTTCTCGGAGTTGCAGTTCGGTATGTAGGGTGCCTGTCTGCCAGTCAAATGTCGCGACATGGCCTTTCTTCCCGACTACAGCTATGTGTCTGCACCGCACATATATGAGGTCACGCAAGACCCCGGTAAAATGTGATAGCTTACCTTCCGTTCCGAGTATACCGTGTGCGGTACGGGCCGCCATCCATTTTCCACTCCTGCCGACCATGTGCGGCTTGCTGCCCAGCGGCAGTAATGATCTCATCCTGTCCCACCCGCCACGTCTTCTCCAGCTCGCCCTCGACCTGCATGAGGCCGGCCTCCTCGGCAAGCAGGAGCTCCGCGTCCTTGACGAGCTTCTTGGAGCGCGCATTTTGGGTGGACTGACGGGTGAGCTGCGTGCGCAGCTTCTTGTTGTGGATGTGCGTGTACTTCTTCGCGTCTTCGGGCGGGGGCGAGGAGGTGCGGAGGGAGCGCGGGAGCGCGGTGTGCTGCGAGACGGAGGAGGCGGTCGGGTCTGCGTCGGGGGCGGACGAGGGCTGCTTGGAGGGCCCGGCTTTGGGGCGCGCGTCGCGTTTTTCTGCGCGTCGCTTCTTGTTGAGCGAGCGTATGGCGTCGGCTTTTTGTATGAGCGAGTCCATCGCGAGCGAGGATGAGCAGAACAGGGAAAGAACGTCGGGCGTCGTTCAAGCGAGCAGAGCTCGCCTCCGGCGCCTGCTCAAAATTGCCACAGGCTTGTAAGCGCCCGGGCCGCGAAGCCGGAGCTACACAACTTTGCGATCGTCGATCGGTGAGCAAGACGGCCTGCGATGCAACAGCCCACAGACTAGTTGCCGTGTTGTAACCCAATAATGCATCACAAAGCATAGCGACAAATACATCTAATGATACAACAAACAAATAATCTACCAAGTGTCCGGCCTAGAACGCGAGAACGGCCAGTAAGCATCGACTGCACACGCATCGGAGTGAAACAACGGGGCACGCACCCAAAGTAAGCCCCCTCAGATACCCTGCGCAGCGGCACGGAGTGCCAGTCTGCGGTGTTCTTGTACACGGTGTTTCCCCACCATCGTTGGATCGTGCTCTCCCCTATCTGGCCATTCTTTGGATATTGAAGACTGCGCGGTGTTGGGTTAGTGCGAGAACGGTAAGTAGGACGGGCGCGTTCGGCGACTTACATGAAGTAGACGAGGAGTGTGGAGATGGCCGTCCCCGCGTCCAGTGCGGCGGAGAGCACGTCTGCGGCACCTGTGTCAATGTCTCGTTCGCGGAGTGTTCGAACGTTGTGGACGCACAATTGTACTTTGCCCAGAAGGGGAAGTATCGTCTTCGGATGACGTACTGGAAGAGGAAGCCGATGATCGCCCATGGGATGTAGTTCACCGCGCTCGCAGGCGGGATCAGTCCAATGCCGGTGAACATGAGACTAGGGAGTCGTTAGCAACTAGGTTACGGTGCTGGTGTGTCTTAATAAACTTACGGGAAGCTGAGGGGATGCAAACCAGGTCAGTTGTGGTCAATCAGGGCGAGGTGAGATGCACATACTTCACATAATTTAACCATGAGTCTGGGTACCGCAGAGTAATAAGCCAACCTATGAGCGGGCACAGAGCCCCGAGAATGAAGAAAAATAATAATGCTGGTGGAATATCAGTTTTCGGTCCGTGTAGTGAGCAGACTGGAACATACGACTAGAACAAAGTGTTAGCAGTGAAATTCGCAGTGTGAGGGAGAAAACATACTAGTAGAGCTGATTCTGTGAGAACTGGAGCGTAGGACCAATCACGCCGAACTTTACGCCCGAGGTGAGCACTTAATACGACATTGGCTGGGGTTGTACTTACGACTACGGAGGCTGTAGCAAAGACCTGTACGACGACTGTAAGTTTGAGAACGTGCTTCACATGTTATTAGTACGTACCTCAGTGTTTGGGCATGTGAAGCCGGAGCTGAATGATGAATGTTAGGAATGAGAAGCGACTAAAAGACCCTGGTGCTTACATGTCCTTCTGTGCGGTCTCGCATATGTGTCTGGAGAAAGGTAAGTATCAACAAGCGGTGAGAAGAGGCGGTCTTACGGGATATTTGAGAACATCCTGATGATGGAATTAGACTAATAGATATTTGCATCCGGATAGGATCACGTACCAGTTCTCGACACCCAGTTGCACGGTCCCTGCGATGATGGTTGCGACGATCTGGTAAGGAACGCTTTAGGATACGGAGGCACCGCGGGCTCCGTACGTATACGTACCTGACACCAGAACATCGGCCGTGGCGGAATTTTCATGTAATGTCCCAGTTTAAAGTCAGATGTAAAGATCATGGCTATGAGGCGGTTTAGTTCCCATCGCTGCCTTGTCACCGTAACAACATACCTTGCGACATCGTGATGTATCCCCATGTCTATGCGAGCAGCACAACGGAGTTAGTTGGAGTCCGACGTACGCCACCCAAGTGCTCACCTTGAACATCATCATCGCAACGGGACGGCCGGGGAGCATGTAGCCGATGATGAGCTCGGTAATGACACTACAATGCATGTGAATTCCAATAATTGAGTGTGGAAGGACTCGGGCGACGTACTTTAACCCAACCTGTCGATTGGTCACGGCTTGGATCATACCTAGATGAGTGCACGGCGGTCACTTTCTACCGCGCGGAGAGAGGAGCACCCAGAGCAACGGAACACATACCGGCTGGGACAATGTACACCTACCAAAGTGTCAAATGGGGATGTGGGAAGGGGTGGCCGGACTTACAAGTGCAATGAGCAACGCCACGATCAATGCCCATATGGTCATCTGTGTCGGGTAGAGTTTGATGGCAAGACACGCAAATACAAAGGTGACGGCTGCACATCGATGTTAGTGAAATGCAAAGGAGGAGGGGCATGCTGAGCGGGCGTACCTAGTATGCATCCGTACCTGCTCGGCGTCAGATAACGGTGAAGTGTTGGAAATCACGGGCTGGATACTCACCACCACTCCGGGACTACAATGGGGGAAGTCCTGGTGAGAAAGGACCGCGTGTACGAAGGAGGCAGTGTGCTTACCTTGCGGGTACTTTGACATGAGCTGCGCGTGGACGTCTGGTTGCTCGCCGAGGGACCGGTGCAGATGCACCATGATCGGCTTGCGGAAGTAAATAGCGGCATGGACGATAGTAGCCGTGATCGAGGCGAAGGCGAGACCATATGAGATAGCAAAGGTCGCACTGGGTGACGAAAGTCAGCCATGAGTGTCTGCAAGTCGCCCTAGGAAAAGGTTGCGTACGAGAGAAATAGCGGGCTGTAATCCTTGTACGCCTGGTGGTTGAAGGTGGCGTCGGCGTTCAATATCCTGGTTAGGTTGTACGGTTTTCCTGCACGGGGGTCGGTCACGAGCGTCGCAACGGGACGGTGAGCGGGCTCCACATACCAGTGTTGTCATATGGCCCGGAGGAAGATATTCTGCACGTGTGGCGGTCAGTGGGAGTACGGTTGCTATGACGCGCGGTACTCACGGCATAAATTGGGTGTGCCAGGTGTTTGTGAACTAGGAGCATGTCAGTCAACCGCCAGATGCTCGGTGGCGTCATACATACGTAGATGACGGGCGCAAGGAACCCTGAGAGCGTAACGATGAGCGGCCCGGTCTGTATGACGATACATGGAGAAAGAGCGCACAGTAAAAGATGAGGAAACCGGCGATTACGTTGGCTTCGGCCCACCCTGTAACAAAGCTTGAGTTTCAGGGACCTCATTTGGGCAACAGAGCGGAGGTGGACGTACAGGGCGTCGACAACGGGCTGCCGATGAAGGCAATCTGATTCCAGTCAAATGACAAGAGCGAGAAGCCCATGCCGCTGTGATAACTGAAGACGCCGCTCAGTGCCAAAGCGCCAAGTACGAGCAGTGAACCTTACCCAAACAGCGCGTTGATTTTCTGCAATAACAGCGGTAGGTTCATCGGTATTGAGACGCACGGGAGATATGAAATGGACTTACGGGATTCTGGGGGGCTAGCCAGCAAACCTATGCAAAAAGGCGGTATAGTACAGGCTAGCGATAACGACGAGCGGACCTACCCATGTGAAGACACTACAGCCGCAGCCGCCGAGATGTAAGAAGGCGGGCCAAGAGCGGACGGAGAGCGCGACGTACCTGAGAGCCTGGAACAGATATCCCGGGACGATGTCTGATAACGGACGTCAGCTATATACAGACGGAATAGATGTCAGGGGCATACACCACAGGGCCGCAGAGATGAAAGCGAAGGTGAAGAAGCGCTCGCGGCTGAGGCCGCTACGCATACCAATGCCGGCGTAACTCTGCGAGTGCAGTGTGTTGAACAGTGCACAGAGGACGAGGGTGTTTGGCCAAACTATACAAGGAATTAAGGATCAATCAAAATGGGAGATGAGTAAAGACCTACTCATGGACGCTGGCGCGACCAGCTGAACAGTTTAAATTAGCAAGCCGTGACGTGAAGCGCACAGAGGCGAGGATATCGCACCAGTCTCCGGGCCAGGCCACCCACAGAGAACCCTATGAGCTATTGAGGGAAGCGCAACCTGTCAGAGGTGTGGTGTTTCTGCTGTGTCAGTAGACACTTACCTGCGTCGACATGACCAACATCCATTGGTCTACAGCTTGTCAGTGGAGTGATTCAAGAGAATAAGTAAAACGGCCTACATCCAAAGTCGAGGTTCTGCCTGTACCATACACGCTGAACAGCTATGATCTCCGTCTATATGGCAGTGTGGGTAACGGAGGGTCATTGATTCCAGGTAACAGTGACGTACCGCATAGGCTGCCTGCGCGCCCACCCCTCCCATGATGGTGATGAGGACCTGTGAGGATAAGCATCATGGTTGTGGCTCCGAAGCCGCTGCGCACTCACATGTTCCTTGATGGTGAAAATCCCCGGGTTCAAGGACACGCCGAAGACCTTGACTGCGGGTACCCATCGTGCCCATGCTCTGCCCATTGGGAAGCTGACCAGTTGTGCGACGATCTGACGGCGGGATATAAGTTTTGACAGAGAAATAAGAATTTCTTCCAGGTAAACATACGCCGGTAACCATGATTGAGGGATAGCGAAAGTAGTAGAACTCGTTCACGCCTGGGATGATGATCGCCCACATGATGCCGAGCACCCATGCGCGAAAGGTGTTGACGGGCATAGAAATGTCGTCATAGTTCGCGACGGCAGAGCGCACCTCTGGATAGGGCGAGTCGTCCTCTGTTCACGACAGGACGGAAATGCGCGCGTAAGGGACCGCTATATCGCGCGCGACGGAGAGATGAATGGGCGTACCGAGCCAGGTGATGTCAGTATCATAGTTCGGGTCGAAGAAGTCGGAGGGTGGGGAGATGCGTGATGAGAGGGACTCGGTATCATACTGCACAGACCCTGAATATGAAATGGGAGATGAGAGATGGGCGCGAGCGAGTGGAACCGGGTGCGCGTACGGATGGACTTTTCGCGCTCGAAGGCGCTGGCGTAGGAGGCAGAGTCGGAGGGAGGGACGCTTAATGACGAGGCGGAGTCGCGATGGTCCTCCTCGACGACCGCGGACATTTCATGCCAGAGGGAGGGGAGGCGAGCGAGAGATCTAGTTTGGCAGAAGAGCAGGGCGCTGAGCGCTGGGTGCCGGGACGTACAGATGCCGGGGCGTCAGGGGAGCACAGAGGGGTCAGAGACGGGTTGTGAGCAGTGGGAGCGTGCGCAGAGAGGCAGCAGAGGCAGACGGCGACGAGGCTGAGAGAGAGGGCGAGATAGCAGGGGTTCGGGAGAAGAGGTGCGCTGACGAGAGTTGCGGGACGTCAGCAGATGGGGGATATTTCGGACGAGGGTGCGGGCGGCTGAGGCAAAGGGGAAAAAGGATCCGTGCGGAGGGAAGCCGGGGGCGTGCGCGCGAGAGGGCAACGATGGGAGCGGACGAGGGGGACGCGGCGGGAGAGAGGGACGAGGAGGAGGAGGGGGAGCTCGAGCGAAGGCGGGGGCGACTCGGCCACGTGCGCGATAAGCCCCGGGTGCTGATCCGTCCTTGGCTCCCGCTCTCCTCCACGCCCTCCTCCCTCGCACTCCCCCTCGCATGTCGCCAGCAGCGGCCTGCCATGGCGATTGAGCCCGCACCGTATGTCATTTTTCGCGTTGGCCACCCGCACATGTGCCAGCTCCGCCCGGGTGGTGAGAAATCCAAGAGATGGCGTATACAGCCAGCGTCCAGGCACACGACTGCCACACGACCCGCCCTCCGCAGCACTCGGCCGTCCGCCAGCTCATATGCTTGCGCTGCTTCACTCGTGCACTCGAACGGATAAGCTGCCATATTCGGTTCATCGTACCCACCATCACCAGCTTCTCTAAACGTTAAGTACAGAAGAAACAGCCACAGATTAAAACAGTAGGTCCACTCCGGGGTAATCGTCCGTCCCCCTCCTTGGCTAGGGGCTCCTGCCAAGCTTCAGACGAGCGAGAATCGACTAAAGTCGAGCGTCGCCTCCTCTATCGACATCTTCCGTACCACCAACGCCTCCACGATAAGCCGCGCCTCGCCATTCCCCGTCGCTGCCCCGCGCACGTCCACGAGCTGCCGTGCTTCTAGCACCGGCGACTCTTCGCCAGGCCCGTTCCTGCTCACCTCCACCGCCGCGTGCAATTCGCTCGCCCCTTCTGCCAGCGTGCTCACCTCCTCCCCGATCTCCGCGGCCAACGCCCGTGTCGCCGTCTCGTTCGCAGCCGGGTCCTCCCCCTCCACGGGTGCGGCCCCAGTGCTCTCGACCTCGGACACCGTCGCACGGGCGATCAGGGCAGCTCGCTTCTCGTCCCGCTTCTTATCGCGCGCCAACCGCCGCTGCAGCGCCTTTTCCTCTTTGCTCACTGGCGGACCCGGTGGCGGCTTCGCACCTTTCCCGACGCCCACCGTCTTGGCGTGCGCGTTCTGATGCCATGGCTGCACCTTCTTCTCCTTGGGCTTAATGTACCGCTTCCCGTGCCTGCCAGCTGTCGGGCCCAGAGCGGTCGTCATCCCTGGGCGTGTGCGGTGCCGCACCGGACGCGGCTTGTAGACTGCAGAGATCTCGAGGCCTGCAAAGGACGAGCAGCGTGGCCCGAGGTCTAGCTCGTCGTCCCCCATGGAACCGTTGGCTGTCGCATCATCTCTGAACGCGGGTTCCGGTTCCATGGAAAAGAGCGCGAGATCGTCATCTATGGGCGCAATAAAAGGCGAAGACTGCGCCGTGGGACGGCTCGGGTTGGTCCGGACCGGGCGGTGGGCAACGGCCGTGGTCCGAAGGTAGAGTGAAGTGGGAGTAGCGATCCCAGGCGTGCGCTCGATGGACACAGAGGACGCGATGTCGTCCAGGTCTGTAAGGTCGGTCGTGACGTCGGTCTCGCCCTCCGTGGCGGTGGAGAACTCTCCGTCGGTCCCGACAAAGGTGCGGTGCTTCATCTTGCGGTGCCAGTCACCCGTGGCCGGGTCGGTGTATCCAGACTCTTTGTCGGCGATGGCGGCAATGGTTGGAGGAACTTCAATCTCTTTCACGACAATGACCGAGGCACCAATCTCGCCGGCCATCATTTCGAGCGACTCGAGCGACTCTTCAAGGTCTGCTCGCGAAAGACCGATGAGGGCACCAGAGTCGGCGACACCAAGCTCGTAATACGCCTGACCGCCGCCCTCGAGAAGACGCCATTTGAGCTGAGTAACGAGGCGGGCGAAGCGGGCGTTGGAGATATTTGTCAGCTTGAGCTTGTACTCGACGTTACCCTACAAGGCGATGAGTTGGCGGCAAACAAACGAGTCAGAATGATACATACCTCTTCAACTTCTGGGACGAGCTTGGGTATGCCGTTGTGCAGGGGAGGCCCTGGCTGGGGTGGGGTGCCGTCTGGGGGCGAGGGGAGGAAGGGGTCCCATGGGCTGGGGACGCGGGGGCTCTCTGATTCGTGCTCGCCGAACATGGCGGGAAACGGTGGTCGAAGGGCGAACGTGCGCGGGTGTGTTTGTTACTTTATGGATGATTGCAATAATGGAGGAAACAAGGGCGTGCTTAAGCCGATATTCGAGTTATCATCGTGCGTGTTGAAGCAGGAGATGGAGTGTGGTAAGAGAGGCAGCCTGGCGGACGCTGTTCGATGCTCGAGTGTGTTGCTCAATGCTCAGAACATGGCCGTGGAAGTCAGAGAGAGTCGACGGGCGTCTCCCGGCTCGTCTCCCCGCGTTCTGCCGATGACATAAGCCGGCGTCTCGCGGTCCGTCTGTCTCGGACGTTTGTCGCGCCTCTTCAGCCACACTCACTCCTCCTCCCACCGCCATGGCTCCCGTTCACGTCTCCCCCGTGCGTGCGCTCTTGCCACCATATGCATAACATACTGAGAGAGACGTCAAGATGACGCTCAAGCGCATCCACCGCGAGGTCGCTGACCTCAAGAAGGAGGACCTCGGTGCCATCAAGCTCGCCCCTTCCGACGACGACCTCTTCCACTGGAACGCGACAATCCCTGGTCCAGAGGGCAGTGTGTACGAAGGCGGCGTCTTCGAGGTCGAGATCACGCTCGGACACGACTACCCGTACGTACCCGCACGCGTGTGGTGGCTACGGGCGTGTCGCGTGCTCATCTCCCGCGTAGCTTCTCCGCGCCAAGAATGGCGTTCAAGACCCGGTAAGCTCCCGTGTGCGCCTCGCTCTCCCCGCTGTTTGCTCATGTTGCGCAGTATATACCACATGAACATCAACGAGCGCGGGGGCATATGTATTGATATTCTGAAGCACAACTGGTCCCCCGCACTTTCCCTTTTCAAGGTCGTTCTGTCCCTATCATCTTTGCTTACCGACCCGAACCCAAGTGCGTCTGCTCTCCGCAATGATACATGCATTTACTGACGCGTCGGGAACGGCTCAGAGGACCCCTTAGGTATGTACGCCGAAGGCTTCTGAACATATCATTCCTCAATACACCTCGTGTAGTCCCAACCATAGCCACCGAATACATGCGCAATCGTGTGCAGCACGATCAGAACGCCCGACGATGGACAGGTCTCTACGCGCGCCCGTCCGCTGCGTCGAAGGGCAAGGGCAAGGCACCAGTAGCAGTAGCCGAGGTCGCCGCCCCCAGCACACGGTCTTCTGCCGCGACGGGTGCAAGCATGCCGGCATCGAGACCTGTCTCGGATCGAGCAGCGCCGCCGAGGACGTCTACGCCGAGGACTGCGGCACCGGCAGATACAATCACGATTGAGGACTCGGACGATGAGCGGTCGGCGGCGGCACGGTCTGCGGCGCGCAGTGCACAGAGAGCGAAGCGGAAGAGAGACGTGCGCTCTGGTGAGGTCGACATTGACCTTTCGGGCGAGGTGGACGACGAGGCGCCTGCGCGGCCTGCGCGAAGACAGAGAGTGGGGGTTTCAGGGGCGAGCACAGGGCTGGGGGCAGGCGAGGTCATTGTCATCGAAGACTAGGTTATATCGGACGCTTGTCGCAGTCTCTTGGAGTGATCGTCGTGGCAGATATCAGGTCCGATTTCCATTATCGGGTGCGCGACTGGTCATACAACATTCCACTGGTTCCGGGTGCGCTAGGACACTGTAAGTATATGCTACGTCTATATTCAAAGTAATACCAGTATGTACGCCTGGGCCTACTGCGCGTGCGCGCCACTGCGATCTGTCCGAATGAAACGTGATATAGTGTGAGAGAACGGAGGTGAAGATTAAGGTGCGCGGTCTAAACGCGTTCTTTGGATTCGCGCGGGGTCTCCGAGCCGGCCTCGCTCGGCTGCTTGGAGTTCCAGCGGTCGGCCTTGCCCAAAAGAAACCCGGGGTGGAAGAAGTTGAGGGTGAACATCGCAAGGACAATCATCGTGCCGTCGAGCACGTCTGTGGGACGGACCATCAATTATCCGATCCTCGTTCCGTCTTCACAGGCGGCGTGGGTGTGCGACTGAAACTCACTGAAGTAGACCTGCGTGTGGATGATACGGCCGCCCCAGCCGTTCGTCAGTTCCTGGTTGCGAGACGCGTCAGTGACGTCGGATAGCGGAGATTCTGTGCGCAGCGACGCTTACGATGGTACGGTAGATCGACCTGTGCCGATGTCAAAAAGTCAGTAACCGCGGTGACGGAGGCTGCCGACAAAGTACACACCGAATCAGGATGAAGAGACCGTCGAATACGAGGCCGACGATCATGAGCTTGACGCCCCGGTCGAGGGCGAAGCTCTTCGGCAGCACCTCGCCCTTGCGGTGGTACGGCTTGTCGAGGTGGTAGCGCAGCAGGAACTCGGCGGCGAGAATCATGTAAATGGATACCGCAGCTGTCCGGCAATGCTGGGGTGAGTAAAGCAGATTACGTTGGAGGAGATAGGGACGGCGTACCGAGCTGGAACGCGATGCCGCCCAGCATGATGTGCCCGCCCTGTGCAAAGCGACGTTAGATCGGCGAGTAAGGTGAAACATGAGCGGTTAAAACGGACAGGGTTGGGGTCCTCGTTATTTTGGACGGCGCCGGAGGCCTTCGCACCGCCGATGGCTTGGACGATGAGTGCGATGAGATCCTACGTATCGGTCAGCGGGTCGAGGTGTTGTAAGCGTGCAAACGGGCGCATACACATGAGCAGAAGATAATAGTGTCTGCACCGAACAAGTCAGCAAAGCAAGAGGAGGAGCGGTAAGAGGATGTAAGTCGCACACCACATCGCGCTGAGGCGGCTGTATTGCTGTCCAAGACGTCTGATGATCTGCCCCAGGATTACGAAGTTGGCGGCAATGAGAGGAGTTGGAGCAATAATGGTCGTAGTGATTCTGAGAGAAAACATTCTCGAGTGAGTGGCATCCTAAGGGTACACTGGCACAGCAAGAAACGGCGTGCGCACTGCATGAGGAAGGGGTCAAGGAGCGTGGGCGATATACTGGACCATGTCCGGCCGCCCCAGCCAATGATCTCAATCAGCCCGGCGAGAGCAGCGGTGCCAAATAGCCACCAAAGGCGGGACCATACTGCCTGTCCGATATGAATGACTGAGAGTGATCATGTTAAGTATGGACACGGCGTATGAGTGTACGGGGCACATGCCTGTGGTTATGCTGAAGAGTACGATGAAAAGGATGCAGATCCATTCGGTAGGGACATAGCCGTAGAGCAAATGGTGGGCGTTAACTTCTGCCCCTAAGACGAAGGTTAGTACATCATATTTTTGGACCAATTGTGCGACTTACTGGCGGTCACACCGAAGACAGACGTCAGTTCTTGGATGGCCATGAGAATCTAAGGATGGGAGCGGCCGAAGCAGCAAACGGAAGGGCGGGCAGGGGCCCGCGTGGTCAGAAGCGAATGCTTTATACCGCGCGATAGGGCGCGTCACCGGCTGCGGTGAAACACGAGGCGCCGCGTGGATGTGAGGACAGGAAGGTGGGAGGACAAAGGGTGGCGTGCGATCCCGAGCGGCAAGGAGAGTCGAGGGGGGGCGGGGGAGCTGCGCGGTCGGGCCCGGATACTGTCTGCGATCTGCTTGTCAGTGCATACCGCAACTGTTCCGTGAGCCGATCCTCCCGCGCCAAACGCCCGAGGAGGATGTTCACCTCCCTGCAGTCTTGTCCCTGCACAATCATATCGCTCACCGCATTTTTTGCGAGTGCGCGCGCGGGCCCATGCGGAGGGCGCGCCGACTGAGCACGTCTCGGATGGCTTGCCAGCCTTCGGGTACGTCGGGGAGCGCGGGACCTGGATTCGCACAGGGACAACACGGCGCGGGCGGCCGCGCCGATGACATGCTTGTCGGCGTAAGGCATGCGCAATCGACATACCCGCTCCGGCCGTGTTTTTGAGACCGCGGCATCCCTCCAGGGATGATCGTGCGGATGCATCGATGTCTATGAGATTGTCCTTGAACATATCAGTAGCAGTGCAGCTTACGCTTCATCGCCGTGAGATAACCGTGTACACGATAGACGTCGGGACATGTTACGCATAGTCGTCTGAGATCGGGGACTTTCCAAAGAGTATGGCATATTGTTTCTGCTGCTTGTGGTTTCAACCTCGAGGGATATTCGAATATGCGCCAGTACTAGCGTGGTCTGAGAGAGAGACGAGGAACAGGACGTCGAGAGGACCCACTGCGATCGCAGATCAGATCTTGCGCGCCTAGATCACACGCAGTGCAAGTTCCAATTCACAGGGGGCATTGTGCAATTTCTTCGAGAAAAACATGACAGAAATATGACAGAGAATGATAAAAAATCAGCGTGATGTTTAGGGCAGGCCCATGACAATGAACATGGAGGGATAATTGGATATTTTTGTGGCATTTATCTGACGTTTTGGCTCGGAGAATATGGCGAGAGTGTTTCGAAAGACATCGCAATGTTGCGGTGCCATGTTTTCTGAGGCAGAACGGGGGAAATTTATCGTACATTTGTGCCATTGTTTCGCGAGAAACATGCGGAGAACATGGCATGGGTAATATTGTATATGTTCTCGCGATATCGTGGCCACGTTCTCTGCGAAAACACGCCTCACAATATTCCACATGTTCCCACAATGTTCCTCGCCATGTTTCCGAAGTCAAAATGGCACCAAAATATATTACAATTTCGCCGTTTTTGTCGGGGAAACATGCCAAAAAAGGGTAAACGAACATTTAACATATTCCCGTCATATTCCCACCGTGTTCGACGAGTGAATATGGCAGGAATATGTGTCATATTGTCAACGGGAACATGGCAACACGCGATTCCAACCAAGAATCGGGTCAGCAATCCTCTTACGACTCGTTGGATGATTCGTGAAGCGACTCTCGTAGAGAATCGTAGTTAGAGTGATGAAGCGCTAGTCAAAATGATATAGGTCGACGATAGGCAGGCGAAGGGGTTGAAGGAGTAGGGAGAACAGTGAGTGAAGGGAGTCGGAGATATCGATTGGAATACGGTGGCAGTGGGTACATGCGGAGAGGATCTGGATGTCCAGGCGACGAGCCTACCACGAACGAGGTGAGTATGATGTTACTGACCGCGGGGCCGCCTACGTATTTATACAGCATCTGGCCGAGCTCCAAAGCGTCTCGCTGTCATGCATATATGCTCGAGTCGTAGTGTTATCGTCATCGCAAGTCCAACCACTGGTAATGTTCGATAAGTTTCTCGTAACAGCATTGAAGACGGACGCGGGAGCGCACCTGTGCGATATCCGGCACTGTCCGCGGGTAGGAATTCGGGGGGAGGGTTCACCGTGTGGCTTTGATGAGGCTAGTCAGATGCGCTCTCGCGGGGCGAGTCCGGAGCGGGAGCTTAGAAGTGCATAAGATTGCACGACACCGTATCAATATACATACCTTCAAGGAGTGCGATCCACGTCGCCACGGTCACTCACGGGACCTCCATGCACTGGAATCTGTCCATATCGTCGGTGAAGTCCGAGTCCGCCGAGTCGATGTCGTCGATCAGCGCGAACACGACCGTCGGTGTCTTGAGGAACATAAGTATGCGGCGATAGGCGACGACACCCTCATACCGAGGACAACATACTGATTTGATACTTCTGCACGTAAGGAGACGGAGGCTGCCTGACATACTTGTGTTCCCCAGGCATACTCTCTCCCAGTTGATTCATGCATCTGCCGTGAGTTTACTCGCACGTTTGGATGGCTGATTCAGAATACGAGCTGTGATTCCGTATTAGCTTATAAGGGTAGAGACGAGACCCTTTTTCCGAACGTACCTGACGCCGCATTCCACTCACTACTCGACCGCAGCGTAGTGTTCACTATCCAACGCGCTACCAGGGTCGAAGCTCGGCCTTACATGCGCCGCCCGCGCGCTAGTCCCGTCGCCCGATGCCTGTTTTGAGCAGCAGGGGTACTGTCAACCGTATCGTAGGATGTGGTTGGAGTCTAGGTGTGCGAGCGCGGAGTCATGGCCGACACGCGCCCATCAAGCGGGCGTCTGTAGCCCGCTGAATGGTGATTTAGGGGAGGCTGGAATGTCGAATCGCCTCCCGGATACATATGGGTGCAGCTCAGTCTTCGAACGCTGAGCGCTGAGCACGGGATTCCAGAGTTTGGTTCTTGATCCATATACATCTGTTCATAAACCAGTCATCGCTGCGGTGTACCTAACATGCCTCTGACGTCCACGAATTTGTATCTCGCCGTGATCGACTACCTCTACAGCATGTGGATGCGCCCAAGTCACGACGACGCTTGCGTGGACTCCTCTGTGTCTGCGCCGTCTGGTTCGCGCAGATCCCGTAAGAGCTGTTTGTATAGCCGCATGATCAGTACCGGTGGTTCATTACAAGCAGCTTTGACGTACCCTATCTAGAGGGCGAACATGCACACAGGGTTTGCTGATCCTGCACGGATGGTGTTTCGTCGCGTCCAGGGCACCTGGAACTTGCACCACAAGGTGATCCATAGTTGTTGAGGCGAAGTGAGAGATGATGTCCCACGCACGAAGCACCAAAGTCTTGTCTTCGAACGACCGGTAGTAGAGTCGGCCTCCGACAGTGGGATACCTACGAAAAGGGTCAAGAGACGCGTCGAGAGCGTTGAGGGCCTTGAGGCGTTTGACGTATATGAAACTCTCCGAGATATCCTTGCCACCGGTATCCTGGCGCGTGTGAAGAATGATCTTTTCGATGTGACCGGGTTGTGGGTTGGATCCGAGAAGGGGATGCCGGAACATGATATTACCGTCTCCTGCAGCTCTGGTAGAGGGCTTATAGAGTACGCCCGATATCGGTATAGACGAGCACAGGACCGCGACGCGAGGAAGAGGGCGCTTTCCGGGGGGACGCTCGACATAGAATTGCCGTTCATCCATGTAGACGCAATCTTGTCCCGGCAGGGAGAGTCTCTCCAAGAGAGCCGCATAGACTTCGTCTTCTAGGGGTGCAGGTCGCGAGCTTTTGAATGGACGAGCTTGTGGCAGCGAAGTGTCTTCTGTTGTCGAGCGTAAAATTGCGTCAAGGCGCATTCCCCGGCGGTCATCACCGTCGGCAGCTGAGAGGCTTTTGGAAAATTCGTGCATGAAACGTTGTACGGCTGGGCTACGAAGAAGTGGGCGCAGGTTTGCGGCACGACAGCTATGCATCATGAACGTCATCTCGAGTTCGCCTGCAAGGTATGAGATATAATTAATCGTCGAAAGTGCCTTAACGCGCGCGCACGCGCCGGGGTGCTCACCGAACGTCATATTCGTGTTGATCGACTGTAGATAGAAGTTGAAACGCTCGAACGCAAATGACCGCCAAGAGTGAACTGGTCCAAAAAGTCGGAGAAATACGCCGATATGGAGGGCAAGATGATGATTCGGCTGAATCTTCGTGCCGTGGTAGAGCTCTTTGATACCTTCCAGATACCTGCGCATCAGTCGCTCTGCATCGGCGATCTGCCGCTCGTCGATCTCCAGAAGACCGTATGTTTCGATAGCTTCTACAACCTCTAGAAAGTTCTCCAACATTTTCACGCGGCGTGGCTCTTGGAAGCTCCACGTTCTGGTGAGGGTGAGTGGGAGATTGATGATGCACAGGGTGCGCCATTGATCTGCGCTCAACTTCCCGTGCTGTTTCGTGCCGAACGCGACCGGCGGAGCATTCACCCAGCTCGGCAGCTGCATGCAGGCTCGATCTTCCATATACGCATCGAGGGTATCTCGGCCTATAGCTTCCTGGTTGTGTCTGATAACACCCTCGGATATGTCGCTCGTCGGGTCCTAATGCGAGATTACCATGTCAACTTCGCTGTCGACCAACCAGAATAGCGTGCACTCGCCTGACGACGAAGGGTATTTGCATCGTGCTCTCGGGATCCTTGGACCGTTGGCTCCGGATTGGGCTGTCAATGAGTTTGCTTCAATCTATACTCAGAACATTACCGGCACAGGTGAATTTACGAACAGCATTCTCGTCCGGAGTACCTGACAGGATCTAACAAGACAGTGAGCTGTATAGAAAGTTTGTGCTCGGACGAAATAACTGACAAGGTTTCCCAACGTATCGGAAAGCTTTTCTTCGTCTAGCTGAAATAGAATGTAAGTTGGTATAGACATCATACTTAAAAACACTCCGAGTCTACTGACCCAAGCTAGGAGTCGTCTGGCGAGTAGCTCCTTAGAGCCGTTGGAGTCGAGAGTGCGTGCAGCGCACATCCGTTGTAAGACGTCCTTCTTTTTGCGCGCAAGAGCGGTAGACGCTTTGGCCCCATGGAGAGTCTTCTCGGCAGCTCGAATCGCGGGGGTGAGCTCGTCTCCGTACAGAGACGCAAGTTTGTCATCTAGGGCAGCATCTTAGTAAGCAAACATCACGTAGAACCGACGAGAAGGAATCGACGAAGTGTCGCGACTAACCTGCGTCGAGTACTTGTTGTGATTGTCGCTCAATCGGGAATGCCTCCTTCTTGCGCTATGAACGTGGATGTGTTAACAGCCTTTCGCACGCGTGGAACTCGTATTTCGTACCCACGCAACCAAGTTTTTCACCAGCTGAGAGACAGTGCCGGCGCGTCGTATGCCACGATCGAGACACAAGTGATACAGCACAGCCTTGCCTGCAAGGCGCAACTGCTCCGCACGCGCGTTGAGTAGGAGACTTGTGCCTTGCGCCATCTTCTCCTCTGACGGACGTGGGGGGACCGAGGTCGAGGTAAGGCCCGACGCGTCGCCGTCTTCGATATCCACGTTTATTCCCCAGATTACGCGGACATGGCGCTGTAGAAGGCCCAGATAAAGGTTGTGCATGGTATCGACCACAGTATACAGGAACGGGTTCCAATACTCTAGGCGGAGGAGCTGAGTATATCTGATCCCAGTCCGCTCGAAAAGCTTCTCGCGGTCAAACGTCGTTGGGGCGTCTAACCAAGCCTGTGCGTGAGCGCGATGTTGTTGCAGGTTGCGTGGCTCGAAGGTTTCCGGATCCGTGTTTTCGACGTCTTCGGCGAGCGCCGTGCAAACACTGCAGAGGACACGACTGTGATTATGAGGTCCGAAACCAGAAAGTTGTCGAGCCGCGAGCAGATCCGCAACCAACGGGACAATCGCCGCGCGTACCAGCCGTCCCTGAGGTCTGAGAGCCGTTTTCGTATACTGCACTCCCGGTGCCCAGAAGTCGAGAAAGTCGTCTACGACGAGCTTTAGGAAGTGATTGATTTGAGTGGTAGAAGGCTTAGTAGGACCAGGGACGACGCCGACCAAGTAGAGATTCTCGGGGAGGTAACGCAAGTGTTCTGGAAGGTTCAGGCAGATCATATAGATCGCCGTACTGGTGACTGTGTGCTTCGCCTCCTTCATCTGGTACGGATTGAAGCCGTCGGCAGAGAGGGAGAATATGAGTCGCAGCTCGTGCGGAGGAGCGTCCAAGAAGGCGGTACCCGCTTCGGGACCGAGGAGGGACTGCAGTGCAATTCCATCGAAGATATCCCGCATAGGTACGCGGACACTCCCATCGTTCCAACGACGACGTTGTAACCACTCCTCGATATCCTCACGGCATAGCATCCGGGCCAGCCAGTGTTTGAGCGATTGGTGGAGATACTTGCGGACTGGGAAGGATATGCTGCGTCCGCCAATATTTCGTCGACGAAGAAGTTTTGCACCACATGGGGGGCTCTCAGGCGCTGCGCGTTCGGTGCATGTGAGGGGAGTTGGGACGCTGAGATCATACAAAGCAAAGCACTGGGAACAGCAATTGTAGGTCGTGATGTGAGGATCGAGATCCAGGGCTCTAAGAACAGTTCGAGGATCCCGAGCGAGCTGTCGAAGAAGACGATGGTCCCGCGGAAGCAGCGGATCCGGTGCTCGTGCGTACTCCAGGGCTAGTCGGATGGTGCTCCGTAGTCCACCCATCAATATACCAGTGGACTTTCGAGAGATTCCGAGGAGTAGATTTGAGGTCGCAGACACGACGGAATAAGCGTGAACAGGAGTAGATTCGGCCGTCCACGATTTCCACCGAACAGCGTTGTGACTATCTACATGACGGTGGTAGGCTCAGTTGAAGTACAAAGTCATACTGCGGGACGCACCGGTATTAATCATGAATCGCGATTCATGATGATCAGCACTGGTGTCAGGCGACGCCGTGGCTTGCCTCTCCCACTCCCACTCTTTGAGGCTTTCGAGACGATCTAGTTCTTCAAGTACTTGGGTTGTCAGACCGCGCCTGTAGGTGTCGACTTCCTTGTCGTGCTCGGTATCTATGGATTTCAAGAAGATATATGTTGCCGTGAGCCAATTTTGATATTCGAGGAAGTGGCCATTCTGAGACGCATTCGGGAGCAGAGAACACTTGCCGCTATTGCACGGATTGCCAGATTGAACGCTCCAGGGTTCAAACGCTCCTTCCTTGGGAGGGCTCAGGATGAAATGCAGTATGTGTCTCGGCGCGGAAAAGGAGACCATCCCTTGGAGGAATGCAAGATGGATATGGAGAAGATCGTCCAGGCGGGACGCGACCTTCGGTGGGGGGGCAGATGGAGCAGCGGGGATAGGGGAAGGGGGACGTGACAGAGATGGCTTCTGGGAAGGGTCGCAATTGCTCTGCGACGGTTCCCTCTTAACCAGAGAGATTTCCGTCCGTGCCGAACCACCTGGATTTGACGGGACTGCGATTGAGCTGGCCTGGTGGTCGGCCAAAGTCTCCCTCAATCGTGCCCATCGTTTGTGTCGCCATGCCGTTGCGGAGCTGGGCTTGTTACTCATGTCTTTTTGTCGTCAGCATTAGAGGACTGGAGCTCAAAGCTCAAGCAGCTCACCCGAAGCGCTGCGATTGTCAGCCTTCTGAACAAGGTCATCAGTGAATCGCGAAGTAGATAGTCTGAATATCGTGCCTTGGGAAGCCCAGCGACCGTGACCTCGAGTGCAGCGGTCGATAGTCACAGTGCAAACCAAGGTATGTCGAGGGTCGTTGAGTGAGCTCGCCACAGTGATGGAAAACGAGGCTCAGATAGGCACAATTTGGAGGATCAAAACCCCTTCGCATCTGTCCGATTTAACGACAGCCCGCGGCAACATGATCATCGCTACTCGACGCAAACGGCCACACATACTACGCAAGACCCAGTAACTGTTATTCAGCAGCATATACGAGCAACAGACACGTATTCAACATCGAACTCCGCCACGATCAGACCACTGCCTACACGATCCCGGAAGTTACGGGCGAAGCATCTTGCAGAACCGCGACGCTCTCTCGGAGGGTCTGAATGAGAGTGCCGATAGCCTAGCGGGCTGTTAGACATTTGCTTAGCCAGATGATACGCACTCACATTTTCCAGAGTATCGCAAGCAGTTTGAACTTGCTGGTATTGTGAGTACGCCTCGCGTAGGCGGTCGAAGGGCAAATCAACGCCGTCCGGTCCGGGAAGACTCGCAGGGGAGAACGCCAAGTTGGCCAGATCCTAGGCGGCTGGAAATCAGCCGTCAAATTTGTACCAGGAGCAGGAGGAACGTACCTCTGCCTGCTTCAGGGCTTCGGCTTGCGCGGCCTGCTGTAACTTGGCCTTCTGCAACAAGTCGTCATACTTGCGCAGTTCGCGGCGAACCTCGCGATCTCGGATCCCGCGGTCACCACGCTCGAGCCAGGACGCTTCGTGGGATATTCCGAGCGCAGCACTTTCGAATATGATGGCATCGCGAGCCTCCTGGAGCTCGATGATGCGCTCAAAGATGGGAGCAGCCTTCTCCTCCGCGATTACCTTCGAAACCTTGTAGGATTGTAGCGTGGCGAGGAATCTAGACATATACGACTGGACAGGCAACGATAATGAGTCTGGATGGGACACGTACTAGAAAGGTCATAACTTACCTCGGAAGTAAGGATACGAAAGCAAATCTTCCAGTCAGTGAGCTTGCTCCCGATTGATGAGTTGGAGTCGACAGCCTGCTGAAGGTCAAGTCGTAGACGCGGCATGGCACGGCACAGCCGCACTCGATCGGCGGCGCCGAGGGTTTTCTGACGAACTCGTGCGTCATATAGTCCCTCAACCTGGATGAAGATGACGGGAAGGTCATGAGAGAGATATTGAACGGGAGCTCACCTCTTTCATTAATACTTTGGCTTCGCCGACCGCGCTCGCCATTGCCTGGACACGATGTTCCAAGGATAACGCACCGGAAGTGGTGTTAGGCTGGCGGTGTATCTGTCGCAGGCGAGTCGAGAGTGCTTGCATGTCGTTCTTGACTGCGTAACGGTGCTGCTTGTTGAGAAAGGATATGCGGTCTGCGAATGCCGAAAGCCACCCCTGTTGGGCAATAGGCAACTGGAGGGTGTGTCGCATACTGAGGGTAAGGCAAGTAACATGAGTACCGGTACCAGGACTAAGTACAAAGGATATCCGTACCGATTCATCGCGAGATCGAAATCGCAGCAAGCAGTCCTGATAGCAATCTCTTTCTCGTTCACGAGAGCGAGCGCGTCCTCGACTAAGACCATCGTATGGATTCAAGGTAGGTTTGAGCGGTGGTGATGGTTGCGGCGTGTGTATGAGGCTGTCGAAAGTCCTTACGAGTATATATTGATATTGTGAGGAGGAGTGCCACTCACACGCGTGGGTGCCTAGAACATATCCGGCGATACTACCGAGCTCCGGAACAGCAGCGTCCAGTGGTAGCGACATTGTTCGCAGATTCGCCAAACCGAGGTTGCTTTGTCCGTCTAGTATACTGGGTGTGTATCCGAAGACCGTCGCAGCATACTTACTGCTGCAAGATACACGATTCGTGCGTAACGCAGCAGAGGTTGGGATACCAGAAGATACCAGCCATACGATACATGCAACAGGAAAAGAGCGGTGGGAGGTAGGAGACGGAGATGGGAGGTCGAGCTGGCAGACGGGGCTAAGGTGCATCGGACGCCGGTAACTGCGTAGTACGCGTAGTACGGCCCGGCTGCTCCGCTCACGAGCACTGGGCGGTATCAGGCAGCCGGAACGTCCATATCCCAACCCAATGAAGCCGTACGCGATTTGAACAGCAGCCGTAACAATATGGTACATTCCAAGAGCAGGGACAGGATACAGTACATGCGTAACAATGTGAACCTAGAGCTCCGCCATCTCCCGCGCGAGAGCGAGCACGTTATCGACGCGCAAGACAACTTTCCCGACGACCTTGAGCATGTACAGCGCCAGGCGATTAGCGAAGATAGTGATTTCCATGTAGAAATCGGTGATCGCGGGGAAGCTGCCGTACAGGGTCTCCCCCACGCGGAGGACGTTCTGGACATTGAGTCCACACCGATACCCGAGGAGTACGATGCCTGCGACGGTGAGGAAAATCGCAATGTCCCCGAACAGGGAGGGCACATATACTTCGGGAATGGGGGCGAAGAAGTCTTGATCGGCGGCGAGGACGCGCATGTAGCTGACTCCGGTTGGGGTCTTACGCCTGATGGCGACCTATAGCACTTGTGTCAGATGAGAGACCATCGTATAGGCAATCGGCGACGTACGTCACCGTCGTCGATCTCCATGAACGTAGCGTTCACGGATGTACCGTCGATGTCATTCTCCTTAAGGTACCCTGGGCAGAGATAAGCACAGCAGAATACGTGCCACGGAAAGCACACTCACAGTCGATAGCATCCTGAAGGACGTAGCGCAGCTTGCGATGGGTTATCCCGACGACCGGACGGTAGTGGCCGTCCCGGCCTGGAGAGACCTAGGGAGCGTTAAAAACAACAGGGACTCTACGGGCCTGAGGCTCACCACTAAGGCGGCGAGGCTGTCCGGGTTCTCAATGAAGCGAACCCATCCTTGAGGGACAAGGACAGGGTCGCGACCCTGTACAACGAGGGCGGCTCTGGTCTGGCCAGCAACGCGATCGTAACCGTCCGGGAGGTCGCTGTAGGTGACCTGCAGGACGATTGCATATGCACGCAACACGATGTGAGAGAGTTGGCGTGACTAAGGAAGACTGAACCTCACCGTGGAAGTCAAGACGGCGCCACGAGATACTACAACGGTGCCGGTGTACTGATAGCTGCATGTTAGCGTAGTAAAAAAGGGAGCGGAAAGCGGAAACCCGTACGTTACGCTCATCGTCCAGAACGTCGCGCGGGGACTCAGATCCTCGGCATTGAGGGCGATCATTAGCGTCGTCAGTGGCGGGAGTCGCGCGGTCGGGATCGTAAGAAAAGGGGGAGTGGCGGGGGACGTCGGGGAGGAACAAAGTCTTGTCAACGTTGTCGCTGTTGTTGTTTCTCGCACCGGACATGGTTGGCGTTTGTCGATCGACGAGGAGAGGCTTTGAAAAGATGGGCAGAGAGGCAGAGAGGTTCCCAACAGTAGGGCGTACGGAGGGAGTGGTTAAGTGGGGAGGAGGGAACAGCCCAAGTTATGAGGGCGGACGTCTGTGCCGGGAGTGGCACCTTGCTGTCGGAATCGACCGAATCTCGATGGAAATACCGGCTAAGCTGCTGTCTGTCCGCATCCGCATTAGCTGTCCTGAAGTCACAATCGAGATGGAGCTTCTCACCATGTTTCGATACGCAGTCTAGCCTGCTGTACAGCTTCTCGTTGCGCTCACAGGGCCCGTGATCACCGTGGATACGTCTATGTAGCTGGCTTTCGCGCACGCCACACACCCGCTCAGGCTCCGGGTGGCACACAGCAGCACGATGCAGACGCAAGGACGGGTAGTCAGGTCCTCTGCAACCCGGGGGGGCGGTATGGGCTCACCACGATGTCCCCACGAGGACTTCGGGCATGGCACGAATATTGTGGTCCAAACCATGGGCTGCTGTAGGGCGTTCGAAACGATCAGGGATTCGACTCGTTACCGATGAGACTAACGGAGACGTACGGGCTGTTTGGAGGCGAGCATACTTCAAGTTATGTTGCGATTCTGCTCGAGGTGGTTCGGGCAAATCATGGCGTAGGTACCAGTGACGGGGCCGCGTAGGGCGCGCACCAACACGAGGCTTTCATATCGCGAGCCCCGCCTGTGAAGAGGGTTCCAGCATGTATCGACTCGGGCCGATTTGTGATGACCAACTCTCGGCGGTGGAGAGGCCTTGAGCGTGTAGATGCTAGGAAGAGCTCTTGTTAGCTACAGAACGAGCTCATAAAGTCTATAACTCACCTGCGTAATTTTGACGAACACAGATGGCATACGCTGTTAATCGGCGCCGACGTGGTGTAAGGAGATGAGTGTCGTAACCCGAATCGCCGCAATTTCTTGATTGGCATTTGGTCACTAGTCACGCAAGCGCCCCGCAATTGGGGGAATCTGGTCACAATTACGCTCGATTTGGAGTGACAAACTCACATTCTGTCCCCTTTAGGGAGAAATGTCACGCATCGATATTCTTGCACAGGGGTCCGGGTTGTTGGTCCGCTGACCCTAACCTGAGCTTAACGGTTCGGTAACCGTTATGCCACGCTGTAAGTCTTCACTCTTCGCTCTCATGATGCATGGCAGTCTTCACGCGCAAGCCCTGGTCGCAGACCGCGCTGTATACCAAGATGCAGCCTCTCCTTCTCCTTTGTCCTCTGCGCTTTCTACATATGTCATGCTGCGGCTTGCCCTCCTCGTGCTCCGTCGCCCCGTCCACCGATTCCCCCGGTTCTTCCGCCTCTAGTACGCCCTTTGTCCACCCCTTGCTCGTCTGCAATCCTGCTTCGCCATGTCGAAGTCGACGTACCACTCTCGTATGTTTCTTTTATATACGCTTTGTCATTCTACTCATATCTGTAGGTCTCCAAGGCGTGCTGAGCGCGTTCGCGAAACAAGGTAGAACGTTTCTCCTTCTACAGGACGTCATATACAAGAGTACGTCGGGTTTCGCCTCGTGATTCAACTCGCTGATGCTGGTATAGTCTGCGGCCAGTTCACCGGCAGTGGTATCCAGTATGGTCCGCGGTACCGCGAGCACATCATTTCTGCCGTCAAACGAGAGGTACGTCCCCGTTGGTGGGTTGGTGGGATATGCACTATAACACGTTCGTACCAGGTCCGCGCCAGACGCGTTCTACACGACACCGCTCCGGATCTCGAGTGCTTAGTGCTCACGGATTCGGGTCAACGATTGTAGGTCATATCCCTGTCACTGGTCGCCGTCTGCCCACACTATGTTAACAGCTACAACGAATGGGGCACCTTCCCTCTCTACGACCGTGGGGACGCCCGTATACGTTCTTTGACTGTGCCCAAGGTTCAGTCAGTCCACATTGTATAGCATTATCCATCCTTACGCCGCCTCTTTCAGTTAAACCAACATACTCGCGTTCTTCGTAACGTAGTTGACGAACTTCAAGATGTCTTCTACGAGTTCCACTTCGGCGAGCAGAACATCGAAGTCGAGGGGGTGGCAGCGACCGTAAGGTCCTTCGTCTTATCGCATGTCGCGTCAGGGCTAACAGTGCGCGAAGGTTAAATCTCTGTGCGAAACTGTCGACGTCCTGCAAGGGCAGGTGAGTTGCCCTCCGTTATGCGAGCTCATCTAACTGACTGCGATGCAGAACTCCGAGCTGCAGCTTGAGCTAAACTACCTGCGAGCAGACAGAAGACGTCTCCGCGCGCAGCTAGCTTCACAGCTGCCCTCCAACGCTCCAGTCGTTAGCAATGGTGATGCCGATTGCTCAGACGACGACATGGAGCTTGTTATATAACGTTCATGGTGTTCGTTGTACCACCTTGTAATGAATTACTACCTTGTAATGAATTAGCCCCTTCGACCCAATTGACATAGATTTCTGCATCGCACCGGCGACGATGATGGAGAGACTCATTTGAAGACTCGGGGCCCAGACCATCCCCTCTCCGAGTCGACGTATGTGCTGCAGCTCTTGTTGTATCCCAATCAGTAGAGGGACCGGCCGAACTCGAGAGGCGGGTCCCAACGTCCAGCTGAGCAGCGGGAGGGCTGCTTCTTTTTCTGTTCCCATCGTGCGCTCGAACACGCCCCTCACGCGTCCTCAGCCCACCGCCCGCAGACGAAGCTGGACGCAAGCTGGTAGCTGCTCAGTAGAACGCCACCTGGCATATATTTTCCAGGATCGTCCATGTTAGGGCTATGTCAGTGTGTACTTGATATGTCTTAGCTCTCAAGCTCAAGGGCTGCGTACGCCTATCGTGTTCAGTGATAACGATGTCCCACGCTGAAATTTGACGACCATGTGCCGAATGTGAAGCTAGGTGTACACGACAACGTACAGGTATACAGATGACATACATAGGAGGGGGGTATGGTGGAGAGGCCGTCAGGCGCATGGGCGCCACTCACATCCTTCAGGGCGCTGTATATAGCATTTAATAACGCACATACTCGACTAGTCAGAAACGAACTTACCAGGCCGTGAGGATGTAGGAGGACGCACTTGCCCGTCCTGTTCGCGTTTCTTCGCGCGACCCTTGTACGTGCGTATGGTATCCTTCGTTACCCACGAAGGCTCGCCGTTCGTACAGATGTTGAACATGTAGCCCTTCAGATACGGATGAGGTTGACAGAGGTCGATGGATGCCCATTTGAGGGCATGTGTTCGAAGCCAGGCCTGCCTGGCGCCACCGGTGCTGGTATGCACGTAAAGGTCTGCGAAGCGGGAAAGGGGAAGCTCCGGAGGCGTTTGGAGGAGATCTCTGCCGCTAGATGCAAACCAAACGGTCTTCTCTCCCCTGCTGCGGATGCTCCTGGAGTGACGCACGACATGTAAACCGTCTCTACAACGAGGTGAGTATGACTTTCGCGGTCGCCGGCAAGATAGCACGCACATAGATAGCTCCTCCGGAGTTTGATCGGCCGCTGGGTTACCTTGCACATTTCGAGCGCTGAGTTTGGACGAAGAAGCCACGGCGTTGGCGGCAGCTGCGTGATTGGTAGAGCGCGGGGGTGGCAACCCAGCAGTGGCTGCGCGGGCAGCGTCAACTGGAGCCGCGGGCACATCCAACGGTGCGACTGCGTGTTCGGACGGCGGATTCGAGCCAGCCGGCGAGGCACCTACGACGTCGGTATTCTTTCGGTGTCTGGGTGAGGAGGCATGGCATAGGAAAGATAACATTCGACTGCGTACCGTGAGCTCGACAGAAATACCTCGCGTGAGTTTGGCGCCCGCATGCTGATCAGTCGCAAGAGGTCTACAGCATTCATGCAGAATGTGAGATACCTGGAAAGACGAGCATAAACAGAAGTACTACCCACCTCTGTATGACCCGCTGTTGCTGAAGCAAGTGGCGATGTCTCAACACTACGGAGTATGGTCCAAGAGGCTTGCCTTCATCGCTTTGGAGGAGGAAAGCCGGATATGTGGCACAATCGATATGAATCGTTACGGGGGATTCAGGCTCGATCATAGTGTCCTGGATAGAAGGCCGTGGTCGTTGAGGAGGTTGCAGTACAAGAAGAGCGGGAGATACGACAAGAGATCATAGCGAGCTGCTGACTTTTGTATGGTTCCGCACATATCTGCAACCATCCGCCCTGGACAAAAGACGCTTCGACTCGACCAGGAAAGAGAGAAAGGAGACGTGAACGAGCATCCTCTGTCGACAGTACGCCGACTCTCGTCTCAAACAGTGCTTTGTGGTGAAGACGTGGAACGGTGGACGGTGGGATAAACGAGACCCGGAAGTTGCCGGCACGGATTTCGGTCCGAGCACGCGATTCTTGTAGCCGCCCGCGTCGAGAGGAGGCAGAAGTTCGTTCAACGTTCAAACGTCAACTTGAACGAGGGCTCGACGAGAGTAGACGAAGATAAGCAGCGCAGCGGCAGGGCATCAGGTGGCGAGCGGTAATGGAACGCATGCAGGAGGAGGCGTGAAGGCCCACCACGCATGCTCATAGGGGTCGCACGGTGCCGTCTAGCTGTAACGAGCGTGATATACGATTCGGGCGACAAAGTAAAGAGCGTATATTTTGAGGAAACAATACACAAATCAGGAAAGGAGCGTAGGGGTAACGGCGGGGAGTAGAAGTAACGGCGGGGAGTAGAAGTAACGGCGGGGAGTAGAAGTAACGGCAGGGAGTAGAAGTAACGGCGGGGAGAACAAGGAACGTGTACTGCGCGACAAGATGTGCACAAATAAGTGTGTGGCGTAGGGTTCTGTGACAAATAGCGAGCCGATGGAGAACTTGACGTTGTTGCAGCGTTACTACCTTCGAACGGTGGGCATGAGCGATGATACGGAGGCCGAAACGCAGGATAGACAGGAGATGATGCATACGCATACAAGAGCCGCGGGGAGGGGTGAGGTGGAGGGCGATGCGGATGCTGGCGGTGTGACGACGCGAGGCTGAAAGCTGCACTAGAAGTACAGTCCTAGAGGGTTGTGCTCCCCGTTGTAGTCATCCGCCAGCCTAAAATATAGCGTCCTTGCGTTAACATGGCTATACTCGAGCGCAGGTGGGAAGACGCACTTTTGGAGCTCCGGGTTATGCGAGAAATTATACTGGACATCCTCTTGAACGAGGAGATGCTTCTTGTCGTAGGGGTGAAGGTTCCTGAGCCATTCGGGGTCGTACGCGTTGCACGGAAGGCCCTTCACCGGAGGGCGCCGCGTGGACACTCTGTCCGAGTAGAACCGATTGTGAGGCTGGGAGCCGGGCTTGTTTTCGTCCGCATCGCCGAAGCGGAGGCGTCGATACAGGCTATCCAAGACTCGCAGCCATCGCGTGACTATCGGGTTACGCCACTCCTTCGCGAAGACACCGTACTGGGCAATCCCATTGCGGTGGTCCGATTCATCCGAGCTCATGCCCTTCACCCCTAGGGCCATGATCATAGGGATGTGCTGGCGTAGATCGGCATATGAGTGCGCTACGGCGAGCCGGCGGTAGTACAGCTATAGAGGTGTGAGTAAGGGGCGCCCGAAGGTCCGCATACACTTACATTACGTTGGCGCTCCGACCTGTTGAGAAGGCGTTGTCGCTGTCGCAGCACCTCCGGGTTGTGGAACGACGACTGCCACTTCGCACATAGGTATTTCAGGTGCACCTGGAACAGGTCCTCCACTCGGTCGCGTGCTGCCGTGGGGTGCTTTTCCATAAAGTGCATAACGAACAACTCGACGACGGAGACGTTCCAAGGGGAGCTAGGGGACGAACCAAGATCCGGACGGAAATCCTGGATGGTACAGGCGGGGCCGGCGTAGGGATCGTAGTCGCCGACTTGCTCGTCGGTCGGCACCATAGCGCTCGTGATAGGATCCTTAGCAGACTTGCGCTTCATGAGTTCTCTGGTCAGTGCACGAATGCGATCCTGCGGCATATTCACCATGTGAGCGATGATCAGTAGGTGAGAAAACGGCGGACGTACGGCCAAGACCACGTCCTCAGAGTCGCGCTGTGTCGGAAGTCCTTTGAGCTTCGGCTCCGAGGCTCGCCCCCTTCGCTGACGGCGAGGGAGAGGAATGAAGGCAGGCTGATCCACTTCCATCGGGACAGATCCGTTCGACTGCCCGTTCGACTGCCCGGCACCTGCCTGAGCTGGGGCAAAGGAGCTCTGGGAAGCATCCAAGCGACCTAGGAGGCCTCTTGCTTCCAACGTGGAGAAAAATTGAGTCTGTCGATCGACAAGGGTGACTAGATGCGACATGCTATGGTTGAGCTGATGAAGATCGCTCCTGATGAGGGAAACTTCGGATTGAGTGGCGAAGGTCTGAAAGGAGCTCAGCGGAAACACTGTTCTAGCCCTCAACGTACTCACAGAGAACTGACCCGCCCCTGGCGGCCCTGATGGGCGACTCCCATCATCGCCTGTGCGATCTTTACCCTTCTGACGCCTACTGGGGCGACCTCCGTCCCCTTCATCGTCAGCACCGTCGTCATCGGCGAACTGCCGCATAAACTCGTTTTCGTCGCTGGAGTTGGTTTCACCGCGCTGAGGGTGGTCCGCACGGGCTCTACGAGGGGAGGTACTGGGGCCAGCGGTGGCTGCTGCTGAAGTCCCGTCTCCACGGCTGTCAGAGGCGCCGCCGATGCCGCTGCCATCACGCAAGGGGGAAGCATTGATGTTTCGCGGAAGACCAGGCGGGGTGCCCATTCCACCATTGCCACCAGCGATACCAGCCGCAAAGCCTTGAGGAAACATGGCTGGATTGAGATAATAGATGGCCGGAGGAATTGGCAGGAACTCGGCCGCGCCGGCAGAGGCGGGAGCTTGAAAGGGGTCGTCTCGCGAGCGCCGGCGGGGACGCTTGAAAACAGTCGGCACGTCTTTCCCTTGCATGTCATGGTCATCGTCCGAGTCGGTTGGCGGGTTGGCGCTCCTCTTAGCAGCGGTGGATGGATTCCTGAAAGGAGTGTCAGATATGTAACAACTACCCCGACATGATAGCTTACCCCAACTGCATCTGAGAAGTGTAGGGCGCAGCATGGCCGTGCAACAGGTTACCTCCTCGAGACGCACCCTGTTGCGAGGGCGGCTGAGGCCTCCGGGCTGCCGAAAGCGTAAGGGTAGGCTTTATCGGACAATGTATATCAGCGCACCCTGCGAGGGACTGCCGGCGGGCGTCGTTGACTGCGGCGTGAGTCTCAAGTAGTTGTCCTGGTTGAGAAGAGCATCTATCGCGACATGTTAACGTCCGTTGAAGTCCCTGAAGTAGTACTCACTGAGCAGTGGATTAGAGTTGGGATTAGGATTGTTAGTATCGGTCGGCATTGCGAGAGTAGACGGTGTGAGAGGGATGTAGCTCGATGAGTAGCAGGTACGTGGTGGAAAGCGCGAAAGAGGGTGAAGGCTCTGTCGTGCAACACAGGACAGCGTTAGATCTCCAGGACGAAACAAAGAGTCTTTGGCTCGGCGGGCTGAATCGTCCGGGTGGCACGCACACGATTCGATTCATGGGCAACACGAGGCGTCGGGCGTCGGAACGTATCCTGAACGCCATCACATCTGCACAAGCCCGCCCTATTCTGCGAGAATACCACTACTTAGAAGAATATCAGGTTGAGATCCCGCCTGCCCAGATACGACCCATAGCCTCGGCCTAACTTACAGGCTTTTGATGTTTTTGTCGCGACCAGTATCATGATAGGAGGACCAACGGCCTCGAGTCGCCGATGTACGAATGCATACGCGTACCCCTACCCCCGATGTCGAACGGCGCATATGTCGAATTTTAAAAGCACAGTTGATAGCAAGAGCTGACAGAACTGAGAATCGTTGCGAATGAGCAGGGGAGACTACGCGCCATGACGCGGACGTCTAGTCTAAGTAAGTACTCGCTAAGCGCTGAGCGCCTACAACATCGTGCCCGCGCCTAAACCGTGGATGGAAATCACATGTACAGGTGCGCGAAGGGTAGAATAACTCGCCAGGGCTTACGCGTACGGCTCGAACAGTTGTGCTATGACAGACTCCGTATGTTAGATACCACGATGCAGCATGTATACCCTGTCCGAAACGAAACACGATCCTCCTCATCAAACGCGCTTCCGCCATGGCCCACCGGGCTACCAGTGTGTCCTGGATATAAACATGAATGAGGAGCTCGAAACGGTGAGATTTAAATGAATGTGGCATACAACAATTCAGGTCACAGGTCGGGGCGAGGAATTTCAAGCGCGGCGTCGCGGGGAGCAGCAGCAAGCTCCGGCAACAGAGAAAGCAATGCCGTACGCAGCGCATGCCGGAGGAACTCCTTGCACCATTCACCCAAGTCACCCAGGGTTTCTGCCGTGGCTAGCCAGCAGTGGTAGCCCCATTCGTATAAGCTGTTGAAGAGGCGTAATATCATCGCCGACCCGAGGCGAATCTGACATGGCAATGTTCGGTACATAAGTCGGTGTGTGAAGCGAGGAGGTTACTCACAATTGCCATCGCAGCGGCTGTTATCGCAGACCAGGGGACTTGAAGAAGACCCCAAACCGCGGCTACTAGGATTGCAATTGCAAGGAGTGTGCTGAGGACGTCGAGTGTCGCTTTACCTGGCTACAAGAATAGTGAGAACAGACGAAAGATCGTCAGTGAGCGCCGAAGCAAAATGTCGATTTACCACAGCGAATCGGAGTAGGTCGACGACTGATCGACCCAAGTCGGTGATTCCTGGTTCTTGGGCTGAGGAGAGACCAGTGAGAGGAAGGATAAAACAGGAAGTAAGGCACTCACTGATCCTCGCTCTCCAAATCTTGATATACGCACCTTGACCATGGATTGCAGAGCCGGTGGCGATATAGCCGAACTTATCGTGGACGGTAGACTAAATTGGATGAGCATATACATGCACGAGAAGAGGGAGTAAGATACACACGCCGACAGCTTGGATGATATCCTCTGGCGCAGAAGGTTCAGCGATACGCCGGTGTCAAAGGTATGCTGCATGTTGTGAACTCGCCTGCATGCTCCAAATTCTGGCATACTTCCCCCGTCCTGACATCCCACAGGGATATTTTGCCACTAGTCGTTCCAGAGAAGATTGCACGGCCGCCGTGAACAAAGTTCACCTGCAACCGGTGTTTCGAACGTGGTGCTTTGTCAATCTTATAAGACATTTTCGGCTTTGTTTTCTTCGTCCCGAGTGCGTATAGATCTAAACCATCGATCAGGTTGTAAACAGCGATGTAGCGGTGGTCGATGCTGATAGCTGCCCCGCCGCTATAAAACCTCAGTTGGCGTGAAAAGTCTGGAGAACGACCTGGCTGAACTGACATGTTGGGCTTCGTAGAAGGCATCGGGATGTGCCACAAAGATGCGCCGGACGTGATATCCCAACAGCTGTAATAATGGTATCAATATCGGTCAACTGTTACCGTTTAGCGGTATACGTATACATACCTAATGCCATGGCCGAGATAGGAGACGATCAGGGCGGTGCCGCGGTCGTGGAACTTCAAAGCTATCGCACGCAACCGCCATTCGCCTGCGCCCGTGATTACCGGATCGGCAGGAGAAGGTAAGGCTACATCACCCCCGTAACGATCTGTATCCCGGGTACACTTGTCAGCAATGGAACGAATAAGGACGGAAGAACCTAACTTTGAGTCTTCTCTTTCGTCACATGGACTTCCTCCCCCATGCCGATCGCAAGTTGTGCGGTATGAATATCATAATCGAGACAATGAATGGTGCTCCTGACACCGAGATTGAGCTCGTAATGCTCGCTGTTCGTCTGCTAGCAGTGAGATATTATAGACATTGAGATGCGGGGAGAACACACTACGGAGAACTCGTGCACTTGCGAAATCGTTCCATTCTCGCAACCCACGATTACTGTGTCAGGGTAGATGGGATGCCATAGCAAGGCATCTACGGCACTCTTGAACATGAACCGATACAGTAAGCGACCTTGAAGGGCGTTCCATATAACGAATGCGTGGTCGTCGCCGCCGCTGGCAAGATGTGTCCCGCTGGGCGAGAATGCGAGGCAATTAACGGTGTCGCTGTGACCCCCCACCAGAGTGCGGTGTTCTACATAGGCAGATGTTGAAAACTCGGACACCATAGTAGAGTTAAGCTCGAGCGCGCCGTCAGATGAGAAGAGTGAAGACCAGCACCCAGCGCATGTTGCCACTGCTTATCCCAGGCGGTTGCCTGCAGGATGGCGGAGGTGCACGTGATCAAAACAAGAATCGGCGCGACAGCGCGTCTTACACTTGCGCACCATCACAGGGGGCCTACGGGCGAAGGGGGAGCACATAAAACAAGTTGCAGCATACATACGATTGATACAATCTGTTCAGGAAAATGGCAATACACACAAACAGCTATTACGGGCGCGGACACGACACGGCGTTACGCCGGCACCTTACTCCAACTGTACGGCGCTGGAACTACCCTTCCCTACACGCGCATGTAGCTCGTCGACTTCATTATTGAGATCGGTAAGCTGGAGGACGAAATCGCAGTTCTGTATAGCCATGGAAGTCAGTAATTGAAGATTATAACACGAGCTACGTTCTGCGAAATACCTCTGCACGCAGGGCTTGCTCGCTCTCGAGCATAGAGCGTATCTGCAGGTTTTGATTGAGTGCCCGGGTAAGTATCGCACGAAAGAGACGCACCGTTTGCGGCAGCTGCGGAACGTCAGGAATATCCACACCGAAGGGACCATGAGCGCCGATGACCTTCTGGATAGCTTTGACAAGGGTAGCCGCTTCGAGGTAATCAGTGACAGCCTGAGAAAGGTGAGGGTGGTGATGCTGGGGTTGTATAAACGTGCTTACTGTGTCACGCGATTGTGTATGCTTCTTCGGGGCGGGGTACGTGTAGCTCGGACAGCGGGAGGTGGGATTAAGTCCATGTAGCTGCATGAAGGTGGTGTCAGACGATGCAGGTCCCTCGGCCTTGCTCTACGTACAACAATCGGCCCAGGGGAGTGATATACAAGAGAGGCGGGTCGCAGTGAAAATCGACAAAGACGCGTCCCAGAAACTTCTGTGGCGAGGGCATTAAGAACACCGGCGTGAGCTTAGACGGACGCGGACGCGTCTACCTCTTCATTTACCGCGGCTCTGATAGCAGCGCGGTATGGGGAATCCCGGTGTTGGGAGCTGCGAAGCTTTCGAGGACGCACTGCAGAACGATGAGTACTTGGTCATGCTGAGTCAACGCAAAACCAACTGAGATATGCCAAGTCTCGGTAGGGTATCGAGACGTCGTCGCGATTGACTACCTCAGCAAGAATTTGCTGCAGACCTGGGGAGAGACGTCAATGACTGTCTTTCAGGAGGGGAACATTTGCGGGAACGTACGGTCACGGAACTGCCAGGAGATTTGGGACATAGCGGAGAGGAGTTACAGACGGGCAAGGGGTGGACAAAGGGCGTACTAGAGGCGGAAGAACCGGGGGAATCGGTGGACGGGGCGACGGAGCACGAGGAGGGCAAGCCGCAG
This sequence comes from Lenzites betulinus, assembly GCA_022264855.1. Taxonomy (NCBI): domain Eukaryota; kingdom Fungi; phylum Basidiomycota; class Agaricomycetes; order Polyporales; family Polyporaceae; genus Lenzites; species Lenzites betulinus. The sequence goes on along the minus strand of JABYQU010000008.1, from coordinate 404,576 downwards.
CATGACATATGTAGAAAGCGCAGAGGACAAAGGAGAAGGAGAGGCTGCATCTTGGTATACAGCGCGGTCTGCGACCAGGGCTTGCGCGTGAAGACTGCCATGCATCATGAGAGCGAAGAGTGAAGACTTACAGCGTGGCATAACGGTTACCGAACCGTTAAGCTCAGGTTAGGGTCAGCGGACCAACAACCCGGACCCCTGTGCAAGAATATCGATGCGTGACATTTCTCCCTAAAGGGGACAGAATGTGAGTTTGTCACTCCAAATCGAGCGTAATTGTGACCAGATTCCCCCAATTGCGGGGCGCTTGCGTGACTAGTGACCAAATGCCAATCAAGAAATTGCGGCGATTCGGGTTACGACACTCATCTCCTTACACCACGTCGGCGCCGATTAACAGCGTATGCCATCTGTGTTCGTCAAAATTACGCAGGTGAGTTATAGACTTTATGAGCTCGTTCTGTAGCTAACAAGAGCTCTTCCTAGCATCTACACGCTCAAGGCCTCTCCACCGCCGAGAGTTGGTCATCACAAATCGGCCCGAGTCGATACATGCTGGAACCCTCTTCACAGGCGGGGCTCGCGATATGAAAGCCTCGTGTTGGTGCGCGCCCTACGCGGCCCCGTCACTGGTACCTACGCCATGATTTGCCCGAACCACCTCGAGCAGAATCGCAACATAACTTGAAGTATGCTCGCCTCCAAACAGCCCGTACGTCTCCGTTAGTCTCATCGGTAACGAGTCGAATCCCTGATCGTTTCGAACGCCCTACAGCAGCCCATGGTTTGGACCACAATATTCGTGCCATGCCCGAAGTCCTCGTGGGGACATCGTGGTGAGCCCATACCGCCCCCCGGGTTGCAGAGGACCTGACTACCCGTCCTTGCGTCTGCATCGTGCTGCTGTGTGCCACCCGGAGCCTGAGCGGGTGTGTGGCGTGCGCGAAAGCCAGCTACATAGACGTATCCACGGTGATCACGGGCCCTGTGAGCGCAACGAGAAGCTGTACAGCAGGCTAGACTGCGTATCGAAACATGGTGAGAAGCTCCATCTCGATTGTGACTTCAGGACAGCTAATGCGGATGCGGACAGACAGCAGCTTAGCCGGTATTTCCATCGAGATTCGGTCGATTCCGACAGCAAGGTGCCACTCCCGGCACAGACGTCCGCCCTCATAACTTGGGCTGTTCCCTCCTCCCCACTTAACCACTCCCTCCGTACGCCCTACTGTTGGGAACCTCTCTGCCTCTCTGCCCATCTTTTCAAAGCCTCTCCTCGTCGATCGACAAACGCCAACCATGTCCGGTGCGAGAAACAACAACAGCGACAACGTTGACAAGACTTTGTTCCTCCCCGACGTCCCCCGCCGCCGCGTCTACGTTTCTTACGATCCCGACCGCGCGACTCCCTTCAGGGGTGCGACTGTCAATAGTGCCATTGACGTGGACGCCGAGGACTTTGACCAGTTGGAGCCGGTTCGAGGACGCACCGTCCCGCCTGGTTCCTTTGATGACCATCTCGATGTAATTTTCGCGCTGGTACGTTAAGACGCGGCTGGTTGACATCTCCCTTGTTTTATTAGGGTATCCAACTCGAGTTTCAACGTGGACGAACGCCCCACCGCGGGGACCGTTTTGAACCGCTCGTTGAAGGCGACCGCCTTTCCTTGCATGACAACCTAGAGGACTGCGAGGATCATACCTCCCGCAAGCTTCTCTTTCCTTCTGCAATTACCACAGCCAGCTTCCTCGCCGACGTTCTCGATTCCCGTATCTCCATGGTTGCGGTAGGCTGCATCGTCTTTCCTGTAAATCCACCATACCTTCGGGCCAACACTGACGGAACTCCACTCGTAGATGCTGCAGTCGGCTGGATATGAACGTCCCGACTTGACGATCCCCGAAGCCGACCTTCGGGCCTTGTTCATGAAGGCGCTCCTTTGTTCGTATATTGACATCCCTGTAACCCTGTGAGGTGTTCTCATCTTCTGTAGGGTTTATCGAGCGCGAGTGCCTTAGCAATGTACTCGAGGCGCGTGTCGTCCTCGTCGGTCGCGCAGATGGCGAGGTGAGTTCATAGCTCGTGCTTGCTTCCAGCATCGAAGCTCAATTCTGCTTTAGTCGCTCGACGACCTCAGCCCCTCGCTTTCACTTGGACAGCTCCAAGCCATCGCCGCTCAGTTGCCAGAGGCCCTGACCTCTGATACTGCCCAGCAAGATTTCGACACGTTCATGTTCCACGCCGGCCGCTACTTCAAGAAGCGCTCGCTGTGTTCCGCTGTCGTCCTGGTTGTCCATCTCGTCCTCACCGTCTTCGTCGTATACTTCGCCATCCACGCTACCATTGTCCTTGCCAAGCTCATGTTTTGAGTTCGGTAGTGCTCCGATTTTACTGTCCCCGCAAGTGCTCCGAACTGTCTGTCCCCGAAACACGCCTGTACATCTTATGTGTCTACAGATCCTTTTCCGCTAATAGAGGTGTATGATATGGTGCTCCTTCGCATCTGTGCATAGTATCCATGTAAGACCTCCACGAAATGAGCTTGTGCCAACGCCGATTAGTCCACCCTCTTGATACTTCGTCGCAGGTTTGTTGCGTACCCTATGCGACATGAACGCCCACCAATGTCGATCTCTCCACTTCTTCGTCGGGGGTGCTCGTCTTGGGGTTGATTGTGCCCATCGCTGCCGATCTAGTAGGTGTTCTGCATGTGCGGGGGTGTGATCGCTGCACACCGTCGCGGGGAAAACCTAGAGTGAGTGAGAGTAAGATGGCAACGGAGACGAAGAGGGGTAAGTAGCATGAACCGGTATAGCAGCACCAGTGAGTGTGATAGGGTACTAAGTTGATATTCGGACAGTGTCGCAGGCACGTTCAATCGGCAATTATATGTACGGGATTGGGAGATGTGGTGGAAGAGAGCAGGTCGGATACTGGCCCCCAGGCTGAACTGAACACGGAAGGTGCATCAATGCCTTCACTTGGTCCGCAAAGACACGGCGAGCAAGCGAGTTTCGCACCTACGCGGATATGATTATTCAAGGGTCAACTTCACAATAACGTCAAGCCTGCGGAAAACGACGAGCTTCTACAAAACTAACAAGCGGCTAGATAGTCTCTTAAAGATCCTGTGATAAACTAAGCGAGGGGTCGGAGAGCACGAGAGCGATTGCAGCGCAAGGAGTGGCAAAAGTAGGACGACAGAGACGAAGGGGTGATAATTGTCGATTGGGCTATCTGCGAGCCACACGCTTCAAGATGCCCTACCATAGGGGTTAGAAATTATCAAAACAACAGCAGAGTAGCTTACATTCAGCCTGTGTTTCCAACGACGGCTTCCTTTGCTCGCCGAGGAGTGCGGACCATGCTTTCGTTGACCGTCGCAATCGGATATGTCGGTTTCGGGGTATTCCGAGGCCAACATTGAGATGTATATCTCGAGCTGGAGGATTTGAGCCCCAATACCTGAGTACGTCTCACGTAAGACCTCGAGCGTCGCCCCAAGCTCGCTATGGACGCTTGCTAAGGTCTGGAGACGAGCCGTGAGAGCCTCGAAATGTGCGCGTTCTTCTTGACGATTTCGAAAGGCGAGATCCGTGACAAATATTCTCCTGGACAGGGCTTTAACAATGCCACACCACATAATTCGCTGGCGACAAACCCGTCAAGAACATCCATGTGTTGATTTAGCGGATTCTTAAGTAGGGACCGGCAGTGATCTTGGGGATGCGGTATCGGACAACCGCAACGTCCCAGGCTAAGACGTAGTTCGCTGCCGGAAGAGGAGCGAGTGAGGTTGAGTTACAGAGGATGACACGTACTGATAGAGGTGCAACCTGAAAGTAATGTCGTTGAGTAGGAGGAGCGTCGGGCGTTTAATCGCGCTAAGAATCTAACTTAGCCATAAATGGGTAACATCACCTGATTTCGGAAGCTGATTCGCCTCCATGGGTAAGTGACTTGTTCTTCTTGCTACTAGTACCAATGGTACGGCCGCTGGATCCGCTGTATGTCATTCCTACACCCGGCCATAGATTGACCATAGAGGTATACAGATGCTCCTTTACCGCGTCGGCCCATAGGACGAATCTGTAATGTTCAAGAGTCGCACTACAAGCATCTCGCCCTGTGGCAGTAGTCCCGCCATCATCCGCACCCGTATGATATTTCTTTGGCTCCTCGAGCGACGGGCTATGTACTGCTGGCTAGGTGAGTAGCCTTGTTTCCTTCTCGAGGTCGTATCGATTTAATTTGAAAGCTACATCGCAGATAGTGTGAATCTGTGACCTTCCTTTCCAGTTGATCTCGCACGCGTTCCTTGTCGCGTGGTGGCCGCGAACGGCGTGAGCGTGACCAGTGGCACCGTCCCCTCACATAGCTGACCCCGACATAAAGCCCGCCTCCTCAGTTAACTTCACCCATCTTCTACTTTACTCATCGTCCTGCTCTCCAAGGGACCTCCGTCATCGTCGCCCTTCCGCGTGCTTACGAAATGAACGTTATCGGCGTCGAAGAGGCTTTTCGTGGGGTTCAGCTACGAGAAGACAGCGTACGCGATGCCGCCTCGGCCCTCGACCAGCGTATTACCAGGTCCGTATTCTTATACTGCTCAAAAACACGGACTAATGCTTGCCATAGGCTGCGCGAAACTCGCCTACTTCCCGCCGACTTCAATGAATGGACTGCTGTCTTCGCGTCACACGTAGTATCTCAGAACAAAGAATACCGACTTCGCGTCAAACAGGATCTATACACCGCGTCGCACAGCCTTAAGCACCTCTACGCCGATGGGGGTGAAGAGGACGACCACGAAACATCGGTGGCCATGAAGCGCGTACTTTCTGTGATAATCGGCGCATTGGAGAACAATCGGGTTATGAAGTCGCTTCTCGGCGAGGTTCGTCCTGTGCCCAACATTCTTCTCTGCATGATCTCATTCCTCCACCAGTTCACCACTCTTCATCGCCAACTTTCTGAGGCAGGACAGCTCTCCCTCGCCGACCGCGTATTCATTCGCAAGTCGCTGCCGGACTTGGAGCTTTCTTTCAAGAAACTCTCGGCTGACGCCGAAGCCCTGAAAGACGAGTTCAGGGAGTTCAAGCCGTCTTTTTATGTCATCGCATATGAGGTATGTCGTATCTCTATCGCTACATCGTTTCCTCTCAACGCCATGCGTAGCGTGAGGTTAAGCTTTGTCAAACCACCCTGGGAGCCCGCAAGGTCACGAAGGAGGAAGTTGAGAAGGAAGTCAAGCCGCTCTTCCAACTCCTCCTGTCTTTGGCCGAAGAGCGGAAGGACGTACTTGCGCAGTGCGCCGACCTCACTGTCCAGCATGGTATGACCTGGTTTGAGCGTTCGTCGGAATACATCCCAATCTCGGACTACCTGGGAGCGCTGCAGCAGTACGACGCGCCTCTTCAACGTATCCTCGCCCAGGAGGAAGCTCACGACGCGGCGCTTCGCCTTCTTGAAGCGAGTATGGATTTCTTTCGTTTGGTTTCAACCTCTAATCTCCCTATCTAGATACTCGAGGTTTCTTCGGTTACCTCTCCAAGCACACTCCCCGGCCCTTACAAGAAGGAGATCGAAGTCCGTACGCTTCGTGATGCATACGCCGCGTACGAGCGTATTTGCGCCAAGAGTGGAGAGATGTTGCAGGTACGTATTCACCAATCTCACCCTCGTCAATCTCTTACCTGCAGGCACTCCAGCTCTCCAACCCGATTGTCGAGACCCTGAAGGAATACGTTGCCCTCCTCCGCCAGGGCGAACTGCTCCTTCGAGCCTTTTCTGCTTAATTGAAGTGTAGTGGTGTTGCTGGGGGGTTGCTGCACACGTCTTGAATGTCATCTCTCACCGTTTGATATAATGCATGTTTTACTGCTGGAGGACGACGGACGTACGCATTTGACGTTCGGGGGACGACTTAGCTTGAGGTGGAAGTGCGAGAGCACGTGTCAAAAGACAGGCGCCCTCACACAAGCGCTTATCGTGCGATTCCTGAACGTGCCTGAACAGATCGTTAGTCGCGCGTTCCAACCTCTTCCCATACCACCATGCAGGGAACGAGGTAGACAGTCTCTCTTGAATCTACCGCGCAAGAAATTGTGGTAATCATTACTCTAACGGCCTGGTCTGTCACACAGGTGTGTTCCCCCGGCAGTATGGCTCATGTACTCAAAACCCGTACAGGATGCTATAGAGGGCCGCAGGACGATTTTCCAGCGCACGTCACCCGTCCACACCCGTCCATAAATCCACAAACATCTGTAGGTCAAACCGTGTACATCTTTTTGGGTAATATCTTATTCTAAGTATTTCGTTGATTCCACCGACCGCCATTCCGTCGAAAGTACGCCATGTTTTCCGGCCCGTAGCATCGGTGACATCGTCGATTCCGGAACGACTGTCCGTGCTCGCCGCCCTAGACCTGGACCATCGCGAGCGAGCAAGCACGAGTCGGAATCGCGCGGTGATCAACGTCACGTGCGTCTCCATATACAAAACCATTCGCCTCAAGGATGTGCCACTCACGCCCTTTCGGTTTATACTCTCAGTCGTCTCTACAGAACGCTGCGTTTCGCCTCACCTACGGGAATCTCAAGACCTGCAACAATAAACATTCCTACCATCTCACAAGTATGCGGTACGCCTGGCTAGTCCTCGCAATCCCCTTCATTGCCTGGGTGATCCCTTTGTTCGACATCTTCACTCCCTACTTCTTCTTCAACCGCTATATGCGCGTCGATGTGCGAGTCGAGACCTTATCCTCGCATGTCACGGATGCGTCGCAGTCGATCCTGGCGGTCGGCATCGCGATGGCTTGTCTCATCCTACCGGTACCCCTCACTTCTGCCGTTTGTCCCGCGTCGGATGCCATCGACAACAGTGGCGTCCTGATGCAGGAATTCATCGAGTCTTCGCGCATCTACACCGATGGATTAATCTGGAACGCGCCCTCTCCGAGCACCTTCACGGCCATTCAGTCTATCAATTCCGTCGTCAACAAGACTTTCAAGTGCGGTGCCTGGGTCTACCTCGGGCGGGATGGTTCCAACGTGAGCACCACCAGCGACGAGGTCCTCTCCGCCATTGCCACCTCGTCTCGAGACCTCTCCGTATCCCTTCACGAAGTCCTCATCCATGTCGAGATTGCTGTAACACGGTATGCATTCACCAGCCCGTGAGACGATCAACACCGTACTGACGATTGCCTAGGATTACCTTCATGCAGAGCTCCGTCATCTCAGGCCTCAAGCACCTCGATGAAGGCGGCATCTTCGGCGTTTACCTCGGCCAGCCCACTAGTTACCGACTCAATCGCATTATCTCATTGTCGAAGGACGCTTCTTCCAACTCCGCCCACCACGCAATCAATGCCGTGGATCGGGCTATAGTCGTCGCCTCAGCCATCACAACGACAATCGACGACTTCCGTCAGCAAATCGATATATGGCGCGCCTCACAAGCGCTTTGCAACCCCGTTATCCCGCTCCTCCGTGCGGAAGCCATCGTTTCGTCCATTCTCGACGGCCTCACCTCGCTCCGCGATGCTCTGAGCGAGGATTTGGAACAGCCGTCATTCGAGATGATGTCCCTTCGTTCGATTGATCCCTACCCCCTCGGATTCGTGCGAGCTGTCGCCAGCTCCTACTTCGACGTGTTATACAAGCAGGCGTGTTTTCTTCGGAGCATCAGGATGGCAACAGAGCCGATGGACGCTGAGTGAATCACGATCATCCAGGTAGGTGTTTGACGGCCATCGTCGTGAGCGTCACGGCAGCTCATCTCGACCTATCATACAGGTATCCGCAAGGCAGGCTCACGAAGGCGGAGGAAGGTTGGTAGGTGGTGCAGGGAGCGTGCTTCGAGTGAGGGGAACGTGCTTCGAGTGGGGGGACGTGCTTCGAGTGGGGGGACGTGCTTCGAGTGGGGGGACGTGCTTCGAGTGAGGGGGCAGATGGGCCCAGGGGCGAGTACGTACAGTTGCCCAACACGGGTCTTATGGCGACGCCCGTTTCGTCCGGACCTCGTGCTACTGTACATAGGAGTTTACATAGGAGTGATAGTTCTATCAGCCACTACTTATGAAGAACCTGAATGGATCTGTCCTCCCACACGTTCAGTTTCCCCTCGAGTGACATACCGCCCGCCTGTAACATCAACTTACCCTCGCCTTCAGGCCGTTGCACTGGGCTCCAGGTCCATGTGACATAGAACCTGCGACATCAACTTATCCTCGTCTCCAGGTATCTACGTAGCTCCAGGTTTAATGCTGCGGTAGGGGGAGGCAGGTGTCGGGTTGAGAATCAACCTACGAATCGACGAGCGAGTCGTAATACGAGTCGTCGGATGATTCGTGACGCGAATCCGCCTTGGCATATTTCTTCCGCAAACATGTCAGAGAGTTAATCAAAAATTAGTGTCATGTTTAAGGGGGGAATATGACAATGAACATGGAGGGATAATTGGATATTTTTGTGGCATTTATCTGACGTTTTGGCTCGGAGAATATGGCGAGAGTGTTTCGAAAGACATCGCAATGTTGCGGTGCCATGTTTTCTGAGGCAGAACGGGGGAAATTTATCGTACATTTGTGCCATTGTTTCGCGAGAAACATGCGGAGAACATGGCATGGGTAATATTGTATATGTTCTCGCGATATCGTGGCCACGTTCTCTGCGAAAACACGCCTCACAATATTCCACATGTTCCCACAATGTTCCTCGCCATGTTTCCGAAGTCAAAATGGCACCAAAATATATTACAATTTCGCCGTTTTTGTCGGGGAAACATGCCAAAAAAGGGTAAACGAACATTTAACATATTCCCGTCATATTCCCACCGTGTTCGACGAGTGAATATGGCAGGAATAGTTTTTCATTCAATGGCATGTTTTTGCCGTGTTTTCCTCGGAAACTTTGGTGAATGCCCCCTGTGATTACTGCTCACTCATCCATCTCCGCCATCCGTGCTCTTGCTTTCTTCACAAGGATTGATCTTGGACGGGACATACCAAAGTGTTGTACAGAATATGGCTGCGACAGAGTCCCAGGACATCGAGACCGCCACGACCACGCTCGCGTAAGCACTGCTCCCTCTTTCGATCGCGTGCCTATGCTCATGTTGTCCCCCAGCAGCGCTCAACCCGACGACAAGACGCGTCGGTATGACCGCCAGCTACGGTACGCGTCGCAATTTGTGTTCTGGTGCGTGCTAGCTAACCTTCCGTAGCATCTGGGCCGCCTCGGGCCAGGCAGCACTAGAGTCCGCCCGCATCCTTCTCGTCTCCTCTTCAGCCACATCTACCTCCATCCTCAAGAATCTCGTCCTTCCCGGAATCGGCCACTTCTCCATCCTCGACGCAGCAATTACCACCCCTGCTGATGCTGGTAACAACTTCTTCCTCAATGCACGGGAAAGCATAGGGAAGCCCCGCGCACAAGAGGCAGTTCCCCTCCTTCGCGAGCTGAACGAGAGCGTGGAGGGCAAGGCTGTCCTCAATGACATCAAAGAGACTCTTGCCACAGAGGAGGGCAGAGAATGGATTTCCACATTCTCGATCATCATTGCGCACAACCTGGACAAACCCACCCTCGAGGAGCTCTCCACTCTGCTTTGGACCAATCCCGCCGGACCGCCTCTCATCGCCGTTCGCTCTGCAGGGTTCCTCGCCGAGTTCCACATACAGTACCACGAACACTGCGGTGAGTGTCAAGAACGCAGTCTCGTCTCTGGGATATGCTACTTACTCACAGCTAGTATCACAGTCGCATTCCGAGACTGCCCCTTCATTGCGCATCACGCGCCCCTTCCCTGCTTTGCTCGAGTGGGCACGCGGCCTTGATCTGAAGAACATGGACCCTACTACACACGGGCACCTCCCGTTTGTCGTCATCCTTGTCCGCCAAGTTGACGAGTGGCGTAAAAGCGTAGGCAGCCACATTGTGCGATGGCACGGCTCGGGCTGACGAGATTCGTAGCATGACGGCAATCTCCCGAAGACGGCCGCGGAAAAGAAGGAATTCAAGAAGGGGATCCTCGACCTGAAGGTCAAAATCGACGAGGAGAACTTTGATGAGGCCGAGGCGCAGGCGTGGCGCGTCTGGTCGGAGCCCGCTGTATGTTCTCTTCGCTCGTCGCATCTTCCAGGGCTCGGTTCTAATTTTACGCAAAGGTTTCCTCTGACATACAGGCATTGTTCTCGCTATCTGCTTTGCCGTCGACCTCGAACGCCGCGCATCAGCGCCACTCAACTTTCCATGCGCTACTAGATACCCTTGCGGCTTTCACGAAGGATCCCTCTGGGCCGGGCACGCTTCCGCTGACTTCGACACTCCCCGACATGAAATCTGACACCGAGAGCTATGTTCGTCTCCAGAATCTGTACCGCCAGTGGTCTGAGGTCGAGAAGGTACGGGACTCCTGCGATCCCGTGTAAATGAGGTGACTGATTGGTTCATGCGCGTTCCAGGACAAGTTCAAAGCACTCTTCAAGGCGAAGCACCCAGAGGCCGCAGAAACTGCGAATCCCGAAGAGGTCGATACGTTTGTGAAAAACTCACACCACCTGCGCGTCCTGCGGGGCAAGCGATGGGGCACTTTCGACACGGATCGCGAGTCTGTCGGTAGGTCTCCATTCGTATAGGATATGCTAGAAGCACTCACCATGATTAATGTACGCGCAGTCAATTCACTGTCGGCGACGCCCCGCGAGGCAGCTACCCACCTTGCACTTACCGCGCTGACCAACCTGCTCTCTCGGAATTCCGGTACGGTCACGCTCCGTCTCACAAAATCTCCGAATATTAACATAACATGCAGACGCGTCGAACATCACCGAGGAGGCCCTCAAAGGGGAGATTATCTCCATCGTCGGCACCGGTGTAGAACTCCCCGACGAAGTGGACGCGGCTGTCGGCGAAGTGTATGTTTCCCGCTTCATTGACTTATGGGATTTTCTGACGTCGGCCCGCACAGTGCTCGTGCGCCCACCGCAGACCTTCCAAACATGGCTGCATTCCTCGGAGGGCTGGTTGCGCAGGAGGCGATCAAGATGATCACAGAGCAGTACGTCCCACTGAACGGATACTGCGTGGTCGATCTCGTAGACTCGTGGACGGGCGTCGTCGGATGAGGCGTAAAGAAACGAAATTGATGTAACATAGAATTTGGTTGCTTTGTCAATTGCTTTGCCGATGTCCAAACTGCATTTGAATTAGCATTGAGTGGGGAGTACGATGCATCGTGACAAAAGATGTTGTATGTCCATGGAGGAATCGAACTACAATGTTGCTATCATATGGGGAGAGCTTCATGAGCGATTGACGGGCTTGAGGTCCGGCTGTGATCGTGGTGAGGCTCGCGCTACGCCACCTTCGCCGGGTGTGCCGCCGAGGCCAATCTTGCTGAGGGCAGCTTGGAGGGCGTCGAAGAACGCTTGGTGGGGCGCGGGGTGGATGGAATCGATGGTGTGCAAGTGTATCAGGCCTGTTATGGGCGAGAAGGTGTATGTCGAGTTCCTGGTGCGCGTCAGGGATGCATGCAGGGGGACGGGTGAAGCAGGCGTACACTTCCCAGCCACCTTCGGCTTTGCTGACGCGATTGGTGCCGCGGACGGATATGCCTATGAAGAGGCTCTTCTCGCGGATGCTGCGCGTGCTACCGGCCTGTGTGGATGGTGCATGTTCCTCGGGACTAGCGCTCAAGCCCGAGGTGGAGGAGGAGCGCGGACCGTGTACACGGACATGTTGGAGCTCGACGCGCAGATCGGTATAGAGCGCGTTTAGGGTACGCCGGAGGATGACGGAGGATGCAAGATATAATGATAGTCCTGGAAAGGGGTTCAGCGGCGTAGGGTGAGGGATAAGGGAGATACAGACCTTCTACCTGCAAGGTATGGGGAAAGGGGGGAGGGACGGGCATCGGCGGGCGGTAGACAAGGCGGACGTTGGGGCTGTAGATGGAAGTATCATCGTCCTGCGTGGAACTTGAAGCGGAGGAGGTGTCGAGGGACGAGACAAGGCCTGTAGAAAAGAAAGCAGGAAGGGTCTGTTGAAGTATGTAGATGCCTCGTCCTGTACGGGATGTTTAGCAGATGCGTTCGACATAAAGACATGTATAATGGCGATATTGTAGAATACATGGCGGGAGAGGACGGTACTGGGATAGCATCAGGCTCTCTAGGCCACGGGGGCAAACGAGAGGAAGACAGACCTGTACGGATCTCCCACTCCTGGTCTGACAACTCTCTCGGCCCACTGTTTCCCGGGGGCTTTGCGTCGCTGTGAGGGCCCGGAGTAGATGCAAGGAGCGAGGGAGGAGAGCTCGCGGATGCCAGGGCCGGTCCGAGGGTAGACTGCGCATTCGCGCGCGGAGTAAGTTCACGGCGCACACAGCCAGACCAGCGCTGCGCGCGAGAGAGCGTCGGGGGCCGTGGGGGGCGCGAGAGGCGGGCGGAAGCAGCGAGGGCGGGGCTGCGAGCGAGGGCGGACATGGCGGATCGAGGACGAGAGAGAGCGCGACAGGCGCCTGTCTTGTGTCTGCGAACGACGATGCACTTCTCCAAGACATACGCCCAGCTCCTCCTCACCCTCCCGCCCGACCTCAGGGAGAGCGCGATCCAGTACAGACAGCTCAAGAAGATCATAAACCAGATCGTCGCTGAGCTCACCGCCCTCGGTCCGTCTCCTCGCGCCCCTGTCTACCCCGCACTCAATAACGCCCATCTCAGGTCTTTCCCCAGATGTACTGCACCAGGTCCTCCAGCCCCCCAGCGCTGCCGCCGACAAGGGGAAACAGCGCGCGGACGCAGACCCCGTCCATGCCTCCGCCGGCTCCCGTGTCATTTACGAACTCGCAAACGTTGCCGACCATGTCGAGCCACGCTTACGCCTCCGACTCGACTCCAGCGACGATCCTCCGACGACCGACAGCGCTAGCCCATCGTCTCCACCCAAGTCAGAGACACTGGTATCTCTGCCCATACCCCAGGAGTTCATCATCAGCGCACTCGGGTCCTCGGTGCACCAACACCAGTCATCCTCCGACCCCCACGACCCTGCGGACGGGGAGCTCGCTGCTAAAGTAGACACTGGGTAAGCCTCTTCCTCCACTCCTCCCTTTACACCTCCCAATTCATTGCGGTTAGCGATCTGCCCGCCGAGCTGATCATTCCCCTCGTTTCCGATACTGCCTTCTTCCGCACGCTCACAGAAGCTCTCGAGTCTCTCGCCTCCTACCTCGTCGGAAAGCGGACAGAGTTCGAGTCCACCCTTCGTGTTCTCTCCCAAGAGATCTCCTCTGCTGCTCGCCCCTCCTCTCACTCCGCTGCTTTTCATCCGTATTCCCCCTACTCCTCCGATCCCGCGAATATCTCAGTAACCTCCTACGCACTTTCAATCACCTCACGCTCAGACCTCGATACTTGGCGCCAGATCTTCCAGTTGTACATGGAAGCGGACATATTCCAAGGACACCAGGAACGTTTCAGAGGCGAAAGAGACGTCGAAGACGCAGAGACCCGACTGCATGCATTCTCATCGGAGCTGAAAGAGCGTATGGCCAAGGGGAGCCTCAAGCTTCGTATGAAGCAGAGTCGTATCGCCCTAAACAAGTTCCTGGAGCTGAATACGTTTATTCTGGACCTGCGCAAGGTAAGAGGTCATCATTTTTAAACTGGTGTATTGGTTTTGACTACGTGCGATCAGTTCCAGCACGTCACGGCAGAAGCTACCCGCAAGATTCTGAAGAAACATGCCAAGCGGACAGCGCTTCCCCTCGCTCCCGACTTGACTTCACCATTCGTCGTGCGGCCGGATAGTCTCGACAGCGCATTGGTGCTCTCGCGTCCTGCCGTGCGAAACAGCGAGACACTGTCTCTGTCGTTACTTCTCGTCCAGGCCCTCACGGAAACGCTCCTTCCAATCGTACCCCACCTTGACGACTACTCCTGCGTCATTTGCACGAGCCTGGCCTTCAAGCCAATTCGATTGCACTGCAGTCATCTGTTCTGTGTCAGGTCAGTGTTGCGCGGTGTTTATGTGCATGTGTTTGACCGTGACCGTGCTACCAGATGCCTGGTCAAGCTCCAGAAACGGGGAGAAGAACACTGTCCGATATGCCGAGCAACCACCGTCCTGTCTGCCGATCGATGTGGGTACCACTCCTGCGCATCGTTTAAAATTGATGCTGATTCGAGTCATAGCAAATGTGGACTGGGCCCTACTGAACTTCATGAAAGATTGGTTTCCCATGGAAGCAAAGAAGAAGCTGCAGCAGAATGAGCGCGAGGCCGCTGAGGAGGAGATGCATGAGCTCGGGCTAGATGTTAGGGGTTGCATGGTGATGTAGGTCAGTTAGCTGTGGCAGTGTGATATCTTACTATTGTAGCATGTGATGATATAGCAATCACATTTAGTACTTTACAGTAATGTTACTGCTGGATGCAGGGTGGTGTAATTATTGCATTAATTGATGTAGTGTGGTTATGTACTAAGAATTAACATAGAAACTATTAAACAGAAGTCAATGGCAAATACTATTCAACGTGCAGTGTTTTGGCACTCCGTGCGCACTGTAGCTCCGAACTCCGGTTTTCCCGCACTCCGGACTTTGTACTTTGAGTTCCTGCGCCTCTAGACCTCTGAACTCCGAAATTTGGGAATTCAGTGTGTACATTCCCTCATGATTGGGACATTCTTGCACCACCTTGCCCTTTAACAATAAGCTCTATTGTCTTTGTCCTTAGACTCCGGAACTTTGGATTTTCAGGATTTTCCAAACTCCAGATTTGATATTCCTCATGTCATTATTGTCTTCCTTAACAATAAGGTCCCCCCCCCATAAATACACACATGGAATATCTTGTTACCCTTCTTGTTACCCATTCCATTACCTCCTTTCCTTTGCTACTCCCTTATCAATCTATTCCCTTGGTCTAACTCTGTTATGACCCCCAAACTCTGACCTTTCTAATCCAATAACTTAAAGGCTCAGTGCTCTAAAACTCCAGATTTTGGACTCTATTTAATCTTGCTTGCTCAACAAGTCCCCTTAGACTTTGTCCCTTGTCATCCTATCCCCTCTCTTAGACTCAGTTTTGCACCAATTGTCTCAAAGTTTATTGCACCTAGTCAGTGCAGAACTCCGGAATAGTCAGGCCCAAACTCTAGCCAAATACAACTACTTGTTCCCTCAGAAATCAAGGACAACTGCAGGAGGTCTCAGAGTATTGCTAATAGGTTCACTGAAGTCCTTCCCCTCCATGCTGCACCTCTGTCTGGACTCTGGACCTACTGTGTAACACATGCACTAACACCTTCTGAAAGAGACTTGGATGTAGTTTTTATGTGCAGAGATTTGATTACAATATAGCCAATGCTATCCTGCAATCAAAAGTGCATATAACAACATATATAATCTTTTATATGTCTGCCTTTGATGGCCCCCTGTGTGCTCATCCCCTTTTACTGCTTTGCCATATAACAACAAACTATCCCTCCACTTTAATGTGTTTGCTTCCTGTCACTCTTACATCAACCAATGGTTTCATGCTCACCCCTTACTTGTTTAAGAATAACACAAACATATATTAGGACCATACCTCTTAGGGCCAAAAGTCAAGTGTGCTTGGAATTGGGAGTTTGGGGTTTAGAAATTTGAGTTAGACTTGGCAACACAGCGTAAAGCACACTGCAAAATTGTCAGCAATGCACTAAACAAACTTGCCAAAGTTCTCTATTTCAGATGGATAGAGTTTGAGGTTATACAGAAGTTTTGTGGAGGCTGAAAGGAAGATAGGGGAGAAGGAAAATATACATAAAGGGAAAATAAAAGACAAATATAAAGTCAGGGAGAACTCTAAGATTTAGGGTCAGAGATTAGAAATTGACAACCAGATCAGGAGTTTGGAGATAAGGAAAAGTTCATATTTAAAACAAATATCTCAACTAGAGCTGAGCATAAATAAGAATTACTTGTAAGCAGATTTATAAAAAACCTATGCAATAACCTATAGATATAAATTATGTAAATGTAGGTATTTACACTATAGATTAGCTATAAATCTGAATAAAGCCTTCATATATAGTAAGTAACATGTAGACCCATATATTATGTATAGATCACCATAAATTATAGGATACATTATAAAGTTGTAGGAATATACTAATATCCCAAGAGAAATAAAGTTTAAAAGAGTCTTGATAGATCTTCTAATTACATTTTCACCCAATTGCATATAGTCACACATATATACCGCTGTTATAATGACACCTATAGATCAACCCATGTCTTTCTGTGCACAGATTATACTTTCTTATACTATCATATGTATTTTTATAATATTATAAATAAGTTTTAGGGGCAAAACCCCCCTGCTAAGTGGTCTTAATGAGTAAGCTATGCTCATGCTGCATTGTATAAGTAAAGCTGCATGGTACTCACAAGTCTGTACTAACTTCTAGCTTCAAACCCACATTGCCCTTTGCCTTCCTGCCTGACACTTAGGTTAAGGAGTTGGCCCATTCTTTAAATTCTAAGGAGCTACCATATATACCAACACTCAGATAAGTCATCGCACTTGTGTCCCCTGCACATATAAGTTGAAGTGCAACTCCATGATATGCAATTGCTTCAAGGGCACCCTCAGAGTTAGCAAACCCCCATGTGCTAACAATCCTGGAGGTCACTAGTGAAGTTGCTGAGGAGCCTCACTTGGCATTGCCACTGTCATCTATGGCTCTTAATTAGCCTCTGATGATATGGCTTACTATGTGTACCCCCAGGACACTCTTTGTCAAACCAGTAGGACAATCTTCTGATACCTTATCAGAGGAGAAGGGCCAGGAGGAGAGGTAGCATTGTTATTGAGCAAAAGGGAATAATAGACTTTTACCCTCTGCATCAAAAACCATAATGGCACTCATTCCCAGCTGTAGTGGTGGTGGTGGCAGTAGGCTCTTGGTATATAGTCAGGGCTGGGGGAGCCCAACCAGTAATGTTCTTTTTGGCTGCAATAAATGCAGGTGATGTTGGCAATTGGATGCTTAGCAAGGGTGAAGGGTGCAGGTGCATATGCAGCAAGGGTAGGGGTACTGTTACAGGATGGGCCTAGGTGAGTGTCATCATGAATGAGGCATTATATAATGCTAGAAAAAGTGCAGTTAGACTTAGAAAAGGCTTCAAGTGAGATAATAAATAGGCCAAAGTAGGATGGGAAGCCAGTAAGTAGGACACCAAGGCACTCCTCATTGGAGATTGAGGTGCCAGCCTATTTAAGGCAGAATGTGCTCTTGCAAATCTGCGTAACATAGGCCTGGATGGCTTGTGGGGTCTCCATGCATTAACAGTAGAATTTAGTATGGAGGGTGTTACAGGACCCTAGACCTGTTAAGGCATGGACCTCTTGCAGCAAGACCTAGAGGTTGGTGGTATTGTCACTGGTGATATGAGATAGTTGGTCTGGTTTAATGTTGAGTTGAAGCTCAGCTACCACTAAACCACTTAGCATAGTTTGTGTCATTAAGTTTATTGATGCCTGCAGTTATTGTGGGCTCTAGTTTGCAGGGTTGGTGACAGGCATTTGGTTAGTTTGGTCAGTTTGGGCAGGGTGCTTGGATGGCCTTTAAATGGGGAGACACATTGATAAGCCAGAAAATGGTATAAACCCAGAAAAGCAGCACAAGCAGGAGGCAAACCCACAACCTCTAATAGGCACTGTGGTGCTTTAAACCACTGAGCTATTATGCTGCAGTCAAACCTAGCTATAACCCTATGGGGTTCTAATCTATTAGGCATCTGGGGTTTTAACTAGTCACAACAGAACACTATTCATAATATAGTCATTGATTCACCATTAGCGTTTGTGTTGTTTTTAAGTAAGAGGGGGAAAGCATGAGATGGTTTGTTAGCATAAAGGCAGCGGGAGGCAAGTGTATTTGTGATGGGATGGTTTGACTTGACATTAATAGCCTAGTGGATTGTCACTGCCTTTGAAACTCCACTGTGGCTGCTGTCCTCTTCGGCACTTGTTCTCAACAGGTGCTCTCCAAACACATCAGGTGTGCCCTTGCATGAGCCCATGTACACAACCTCCCTTGTTGACCTTCCCTTGCTCACTTGCACTGCACACACCTGTAGCATTGCAAGTGGCACCTTTTTGGAGAGCCTATAAGTGCCCAATGTGAGAGCAAGAAACATAGTAGTGCATCAATCTGGGCAGTAATGCCAGCAAAACCAATTTTGTGCACATACAAATAATGATATATGTCATACTAGAACACATTGATAATGACCTGCCCAGCTGGACATGGTAGACAATTCACTGTGACAAGAGAGGTGACCATAACCGGTGACCTCCAGCACTTGTTGTGCCCCAACTAGTGATGCTGGCGGAATCATCAGTAAGAATGATGAGATGCCATGTATAGTACAATGTCCATAACAGGTAAGTAAGAATGTCCATGCTGGCATATTGTAAATGCATAGCCACCCACAGCAACTCCTGGTCTGGTGATACGCCCGGTGCTGAGCCAATACCCGCGAGCCTTTCTTTTTACGGTTTTCGCAAGTCCACGGGACTTCGGTGGTGCAGAGGACTCATCGCAACACGGAAGCCTTGCCCATGTGTGGACAGCTCATCACGCGATATCGCGAGCACATGGGCAGACCCGCGCGGGGGCGTGCATTCTGTGGCGCTGGTCCGTTGGGGCACGGGCACATTCTGCGTTTATGCGGCAATGGTTGGTGCATCACGGGTGTCAATCCCCTTTGTGATGGACATTCCTCAGGGACTTTCTGATGACCACTGGACATTCTGGCTCTCTCTGTAAATACCTACGCCCTCAGGCTGTGACAATTCAGATTCCCCTTGGCTCAGATCTCTATTCTCTCTCAAAGAACCTGCAACGACCCTGCAAACAGCGAACTGCAAACACTGCAAACCCTGCAAACACCTGCGATTAGCGTTTTAGCATTGCAATTGAATTGCGAACCCTCTGTGATGTCTGACATAGGCTGTGAAGTGATCCTCCTGCATACCGTGGAATGCCAGCTCAGTTGAGTAGTCCTCTACCCTCCGCCTTGCCTTTGCTGCTCCCCCCCCCCTTTGCATTTCTCTGTGTACCGCACCACCATAAGGACACCCGACACAAACCTAACTTCTCCTCATGCTCTGCAAGACGTCTCCGCGGCCTGGTCTCAACCCCCTGGGCTCTCGACCGTCTCTTCCATCTGTCCTTACCAGTTGGTTGAGTGCATCACCGGCACAGCCGTAAACATGGAAGTTCAACACTCCCACTCGTTCAAGATGCAGAGGTGACCAAACCAACACCCCTTCTGAAACGGTCCAATATGGGGAAGGGCACGTTCTTCGTGAGGGCATCAGCAAGCTGGTCCATGGTAGTGACATAGAACATCTCAATGTTCCCTAGTTCAACCTGCTCTTGAATGTAATGGTAATGGACTTCAATATGCTTGGTACGATGGTCAACAACGGGGTTAACAGCAAGGAATATGGATCCCTGATTGTTCACGCACAAAGACGTAGGCCGCGAAATGTCATCCCCCCAACTCACTGCCAAATGTCCTCAGCCAAGTCAGCTGACAACAGATATCAGATGCCACCTTATACTCCGCCTCAGTAGAGGAGACAGAGATTGTAGGCTGCCGCCTCAATACCCATGAGATAGCGCCACCTGCCATCAAGAAGACAAAGCCAGTGATAGAATGCCAATCATCACAGTCCTTAGCATAGTCAGAGTCCGAATAGGACAGCAGACCATCATTGGACGCCCCTTGGTAGCGCAACCGGTAGTTCTTTGTTCCTTGAAGGTAATGCAGAACATACTTGGCATAGTCCTAGTGTGCATTTGATGGTTGGGCGTTATACTTAGACAACCATGTCACAGGGAAGTCAATATCAGGTTGCATACTGAGAATGGCATATAGAAGACTGCCGATTAAGCTCTGGTAGCGGGTCCTGAAGGAGTCTGAGGCAGGCTGGTCTGTGGCTTCTAGAACTGTGCCCACAGGGAGAGAGGTATGTGCCAGCACCGCAGGCAGGACCCCTAACTATCTTTCAGATGGGTTGAATGATCGTGGGAAAGGTGTCTGAAGGAGACACTGTACCTTTAGCCAATTTATACTGCTGTACCGATATGGAAAGCCCCGGCATTCCCTGGCGTGCAGTTCATGACGCTGGTGGCTGCGAGTCCTGCTCAACCTTCCAATGGTCATTGTTCTCAGTGTCCGTGGTCCCTTTCACTGATATGGTCATCCTGTTAAAAATCCGTGCCTACCTGCAAGCTTGATCTCTGACATATGTAGGCTACAATTCTGCGCACTGTTACTAGTTGATGAGAAGGCTTCAGCAGGTGTCATAATCGAGCACGGCTATATAACACTGACATTTTTTGGTGTTGTTTCAATATCAACGTAAAAGGATCTGCACCCTCAGAGGATGCCAAACATGGATGGAAAAATCCATAAGTATGACTGCTATAACTTCACACTCAGAAGCCGTCGCTAGCAGCACTGATGTAGTTATGTCTCTTGCCCATTACCGTCAATATATATGTTCCTGATGGTATGTTTGGGGAATTATGTGTGGTAATATTCACAGAGCAGTTTGGCAGACACTTCTTGACTGTTTGTCTGAATGGTCCGCAATATTCCTCTGGTGAAGGTTTGTGTGAATGGCCATTCAATTGTAGAAGAGTATATCAGAGGAAACAGTCAGTGAATTGGTTGGTCAACCATCGGCAGAATGGTTACATAACACTTTGTCTACACAGTCGAATGACCATTGGGTAGTACCATTAGCTTGACATTCATGTAAGGGTTCAAGGAAACCAATGAAATATCATTTCATGGAACATCCGAGGAGCTGTTTCGGAAGAAGCATGCACAAATGTTACCCGCAACATATACAGTACAGTTTAGATAAACATTGTGCAAAACATATACCATACAGTTAAGGCGAACATTGTGTAGAACATACAAATTGCTGTAGCAGAGGGGGTGCACCTATATGCACTTGGGACTCTTGGAGGTAGACGAGGTAGTTGGGGACCAGTGTCAGGATTAAGGCAAGCCAGAAGCCGTATAATTTCTCAGAGACACCATCAGGGAGTAGCCTGCGCGCGGAGCACTTTCAAGGGGGGGGTTGATGGCCATTGCATCCACATCCAGATTTGTGGCTCTGAGCTCCGCATTGTCCATCTCAACATCCCTGCCATAGTCGGGAGAGGGCTGAACAAGGTCGTTGGTAGACGGCAGTGGGGAGCTATGAGGATTCATTATAGCGTTCAACTGCTTTGCTAGGTTCTGTTGATGCAGTAGCACCTTGGGTCGACTGACTACCGCAGAGTCCTTCTGCGGGGGACGACATTTTGGTGGTGTGGCGAACTGAACACCAATGGTTTGCTGTGCACACTGTGGCAGTTTTTTTGGAGGAGTAGCCGGAGGAGGCAGGACATTGGAATTGTCCATTGTGCAAGTAATACAACTAACAATATGGGACGGTGCTGGAGCCATGCCAGAGCGCAGTAACAAAGGCTTTTGGGCACTCAATGCACACATTGGCGCCCACTGCCACATAGAATTACCATCCAATTTGGCAGGCAGACTCTCTAAAGCGTTTACAACCCTCCCTCTGACAATCCAGCAAACAGCTCAGAGAATGATTGAGATTTGACACCCGATTCATAGCGGCTATTTATAGCCCAACCGTCCATCATCCCTGTCAAGTCACTCTGTGAGACTCCTTTCCCATGAGCAATCAACCTATCTAACAGCAACACTGGGGCCCTGCCTTAGGTGCGTGCCAGCTTGCAATCTGCCATGTTGAAGCGCTGAAGAATGGGCTTGATGTACCTGATTTGATCAATCTCAATAATACGAGTAGAGTGATCATGAGTGATACAAAGCCTGAGGAATTACTGAACAGGTCCCAAGTCCTTCATCTTATACTGCTTCATCAGTGTGTCTTTGACGTGCTTGATAAAGCAAGGCCAATTTCTGAAGCGAAGTAGGTCATTGACATAGAGTACAACAATTGTAATGGACCCATCCCCCCCTTGTTGATGATATACATAGAGTCCAGCATCAGAATAGGTATGAAGGAAGCCCAGGTCAAGGAGGGACTTGTGGATTTTCTCGTTCCACTGACACAATGCCTGCTTAAGACCATAGAGGGCCTTCTTCAAGAGATAGACATGTAGTGGTTATCCGGGGGCGGTACTGGAGCAAGTAGGCCATCTGGGTGTACATGGAGTCCCGCAGGTAGACAGACATTGTGAGAGTTCCACCAGGAGAGCAAAGGGTCTGCGCTGTGTGTATTCCCGCCTAGTACTCCAACCTCCCGCCGTAAGACCTCGTCAGCCGCGCCGTAGGCGAACACAGTAGCAGCCGGTTGCGACTGATGCTGCGCGTGCGCGTTGGAAGTGTTCCATTCATTTGACCAAGTATGGTTACGCCATGTGTGCCTTCGCGGCCCTCAGTCCTCGTGTTCGGCCAGCGCCTGCCGCGTGTGTCACTGTAGAGCCTCGGGGCAGTAGCCTCACAGGGGCGCACTGCTGCGCCCCCGCCACATTGTCTGGCATTTCAGCCCACCCGCCCGCGTATGCTTCCTCCTAACCTCCCACATGTGGCTCGGTGTGCCCAGGAAGCCGCTGCAGCTGGTCTGCACTCCTCCTTTCGCGCATCCTCAGAGAAGTGATCTGATGGCGCGAAGCCTCTGGCGGTGTCCGGCTGTCACCTTGCGGCCTCGCGAACCATAGCGCTAGCATGCAGGCTTGCCAATCTGCTTCCATGGCCCTGAGTGGAGTTGATCGTGCCCTCCGCTAATGTCTAAAGCTCCGGGGTAGTCCCCTAAAGAGTGTCGCCCTCTCCTTCCTCCTCCTCGCGGTCCCCTCTCGCTTCTTGCCTCTGTCTTCTCTACAGCTCTTCTGGCTATGTCACTATGTCATCCCACCAGCTGTGGTAGTCATAATGTATTATAAACCGTTCATGCGCCCGCGCAGCATTACATTATAAACCGTTCGTGTTCGTAATGTATTACGAGCAGCCGGGGACGCCAGCGCTGCCCTCCGGGACCTGCCTAATATGGCAGGCAGGCCCGGGGGACAGTGCTGGCGCCCCCGGGGGCCTCTAATCTCTTATCTAACATAGATAATGGCCTTATCTCATCTCCCCGGGACTTTCCCGCGCGCGCCTGTGCCTCTCTCGCAGCCACATCCCGATTAGGCAGGTGTGCTCTGGTCCTCCCTCCCCTGCCTGCCTGCTTTGGTTCTCCCTCGCTCAATTCTTCTCCGATTCGCTTCAAAACTAGCGCGTCTTACTCGGGCGATCTCAGGCTACAATCGCGCGCAAACGGGACTGGAATCCGGTAAGTACTGACTGCGCTACAGTACATACAGTAACAGGGTATAATAGGCGACAAAGAACGGGCGATATCTCGTCCGTTCTTTGTCGCCTCAGCGCGCAAATTGCTTTCCCATCAAGACGACGGTAAGCCCGTTCCAACGAGTCCCCACACGCGCAATTCTGCCCAAGGACGGTGGAGCTGCGCTCCGCCCACCCCGGGCAGGAGAGCAGCTCCTCCTCCTCTGCGCATATTCCATTCGTTTTTGCTCGTTTTTGCTCTATTAAGTCACTAATACATTGTATGTCATGGGTACAACGTTTTACGAACATACTACAGCGAAGAAACACATCCAGGAGGGTGGGTAGTAGTCCAACTACTACCCACCTTCCTCGACGCATATATCTGTCATTTCTGCGCGTATCGCCGCGCAAAAGGCACCTGAAGAAAGCGGCGCAACACAGCGTTCTGACGGTGCCCTTTGCGCGTCGATACGACCGCACAAACCGTCGCAATACGATATTCTGTGTTCCATGCAGTGTAATCACATGTTTCAGCGATAGATTCATGTGCAAGTCTTCAAATAACATTCTGCTTTCTTTCACGTATTAGTGTATGCCATCGCTATGTGTACACTGGATTGTAGAACAATCAGAGCCCGTTCAAATGTGTAATCTACTTATCTATGACCAGAATGTACACCCTTGCTGTGCACGATCCGCGCAACCGATTATCATAAAAACGGGCACGATTAATACGCCATGGAGTCGCTATATGTGTACAAATTTGCAACAGGAACGGACGAGAATGGACGGAAATATCGCGTTATTACTGTAGACATGCAGGTAGCCGCCCACCGTCTTAAGACGGTCTCGGGCGGCTTCAGCATGTCTGTATGTACAGCACAGTATATACAGAACTTGTAGAACACTTTGTAGTACATAAATTCGAGTTCTTCGCCAATTTACATGTTTCTGGGCTTGTTTGAAAGCTGTATACATTGGCTATCGATGTATACACATCACAGATGTATTAGAGGTATACCTAGGTATGTAGGGATGAAATGAGTGTGCAAAACTCGCTGTTTTGCTCAGTTTTGCTCAGTCTATTGTTTATGCAGCACATATGAGTAAAGATCATTATTGAATAGGTATATACACTACATGAGATGTTAATAGACAAGTACATAGCATTCCAGAGTACCTGTTGAGAGATAGAAGGGGGGTGAGCAGCTGGAGGAGAGGGAGGAAGAGCACATGTGGATAGCGACGCGCTACATGGTCGTATCGCCGCGCAAAGGGTACCGACAGAAAGCAGCATTCAGCCGCTTTCTGGCGGTGCCTTTTGCGCGGCGATACGCGCAGAAACGGCAGCGCTATGCGTCGAGGAAGGTGGGTAGTAGTGGGACTACTATTCACCCTCCTCGACGTGTTTGTGGGTTGTAGTTCGTTGAGAAAACGTTATACCTGTGGAGTACAATGTATTAGTAAATGAACAAAGCAAGTGCGAGGAAAAAAGAATGAAATACGAGCACAGGAGGAGGAGCTGCACTCCCCCCTGGGTGGGCGGAGCGCAGCTCCACCGTCCGTCGGCCGATTCGCGCGTATAACGGCGCGTTCGAACGCGCTGGATTTCCTCGTTATGGGAAAGTACTTTGCGCGTCGAGGCGACAAGTAACGGACGAGATATCGCCCGTTCTTTGTCGCCTCTTCTGCACTTTTACTGTATCTCCAGTAGCAAAATCAGTACTTACCCAATTCTCATTTTGTTTGCGCACGATCGTAGCCTCAGTTCTCCCGAGTAAGATGCGCTAGGTTTGAGGCGAATCGGGCAGGAACTGAGCGAGAGAGAGGCGAAGCAGGTAGGCAGGGGAGGGAGGACAAGAGTGCACCTGCCTAATCGGGATGTGGCTGCGAGGGAGGCACAGGCGCGCGCGGGAAAGCCCCAGGGAGATGAGATAAGACATAATCTATTAAGAGATAACAGATTAGAGGCTCCCGGGGGCGCCAGCACTGTCCCCCGGGCCTGCCTGCCATATTAGGCAGGTCCCGGAGGGCAGCGCTGGCGTCCCCGGCTGCTCGTAATACATTACGAACACGAATGGTTTATAATGTAATGCTGCGCGGGCGCATGAACGGTTCGTAATACATTAGAACTACAACAGGGGCTGGTCATCCACCACCGCCACACCCGGGATGTTGAACGACCAACATCGCGAACAATCGCGCCACGCTCTCGAACAGGAGATCAGCGTCACCATTCTGCCCGAGGCCGCCGACGAGGATGTCGAGGAGAGGGCGCAGGGGGCTTTGGCCCAACTAGTGCGTGCCATTGTCTTGTCTTGTGTGCCTTGCGGTTGCTGACACCTCTCCACCCAGGACGAACTCGTGCACCTGACTGAACGGCCAGGCACTGTCCGCCGTTTCGCTGACGACCTCTACTGCCACTTCGCGGACTTTGCGACGGGCATGGGAGATCGGCCGGCGGAGCATCCCCTCAGCTACCCATGGCTCCATCCTCTCTTTGTCGGTGCGTGGGCTCGCGCGACTGGTGCGCTGCCTCCAGAGCCGGTCATCTCCGTGCGAGCTACCCCAGCCGCCTCAGCGCCACCCCCTGCCTCTTCTTCGCCGGCGCCCATCCCCGTCCGCACCTCCGTACGCCTCCGTGCGCGCAGCCCCACTACCACCGGCGCCGCCTCCAACAAGTGTCTGCGCCCCTCCACTTCTCCCGAGCCCGCGGCCCCTCCGGCGAAACAGCCAAAGCGAGAGAAAGGTAAAGGCAGGGCGCCGCCGCAGGAGGATCCCCCGCCTTCTTCCGCATCCGAGACTAACGACCCTATTGCGTTGATCCCCACGTGCGCGTCGACCTCCAAGCTCGCCCCCATGGAGAAGAAGGCGGGCTACCGTTGCTTGCAGAAGAAGTCTGTCCGGATTAAGGCCCTTGTGCCACAGAAGTGTTGCACTGGACTCCCCCAGCTCTCCCCACCTTGCACTTGTTAGAACCGCACTAAAAGTACGGTGCTAGGAAACCCTTGCGCGTGTTTGCATGACACGAAATGGGTGCGCTATCACTTGTTTTGTGCTGCTTAAAGTGCACTAGTAGCACCTGTAATCATAGTGTGAGTACTTACCTGTTTCCAGCGATATTTACATACAATTGTTTGCCTTTAAAACACGTTTAAAATGAGCCTAGATAGAGCTTGATAGAGTAGAAACTGAGTGAGCTAGCAGGAGCAGAAGGAGGAGGAGGAGCGCACCAAAATGCGAAATAAGTGCCCATGTGGCGAGGCTATTGAGGCAGGGAAGGGACCCGGGAGATGAGATAAAGACTTAATCTAAAAAGATAAGAAAGCAATCAGTTAGATATGGGCCAATCTGTTATCTCTGGGGAGATAACAGGCCTCCCCCAGGCTGCCTACCTAATTACAAAGGTCCCAGGACGCTCTCCAGAGCTTTGTAACACATTATGGGCCCTGACGGTTCATAATGTAAAACGGTTATGGAAGCTAAATGGTTTGTGACACATTATTGGTACAATAGCTGCTGCACCTATTGAGGTGAGTCAGAAATCTAGGTAGCCAATATACCCAGAAATCCGGATAGAAGTTGCCAACTGTGCCCAAGAAAGTGCGTACTCAAGCCAAAAGGTATTGTAAGGAGGGTCCAAACGGTTGTCCTCCGGCTCCAAAGTTCCTAAAGAACATGGATACAACGACTGGCTACCGCAAGTGCAGGGTCCAGCCAAGGGATACAGAAAGAAGGCCGCACTACAAAGGCCTGTGTAGGTATGGCTATATAGGGCTATGAGAAAAGCACTCAGGGCTGTGTAACGAGTGCAGAAATGTCCCCCTGGTAGCAGTGTCAGCGGGCACAGTCAAGAGGGTAGGAAAGATGGGGGAAGGTGTGCACAAATCAGCAGAAGGTTGACAGATAGGGTGCGCGCATGGTGTCGACTGAGGTAGCAACCAGTTAGAGTGCAGGGCTCATAACCTGAAGAACTCTGAACCTGGAAGGCTGTGAGCCACACAAAGAGGAATATTCAATCTGTGAGCAAAAGACTATAATCATATTGACAGTACCTGTGAGCCACACAAAGAGGAACTACAAGTACTGGTAAGTAATACATATGTAGGCATAGCAGTAGTGGGACTTACTCTTCAGTCTGTGAGCAAAAGACTGAAGAGCTATGGCAGAGAATGTCCTCCTTATATACTACTGGAGGACTGCGATGAGTAAGCATAAAAGAGAAGCATGTGACATTCAGAGGACGCTGAGTAAGTAGCCTATGCGATGAGTAAGACGATGAGCAAGACTACAATGACATATTGTGCAAGAATGATGCCATATTCTAGAGACTTCCATAGGGATCTGGAATGTACCGGGGCAGTGTAGAATGCATCAGAATTATCAGTAAGGATGATGAAATGCCGTGTATAGTACAATGTCCATAACAGGTAAGTAAGAATGTTTATGCTGGCATATTGTAGATGCACGGCCCCCCACAGCAACTCCCCATCCGGCACAGCCATAAACATGGAAGTTCAACAAGCGGGACTCATGGACTACTAGGCCACTATAATGCAGGAGCTAATAGTGTATTGTAGGATCATGTACTCCGCTTTGTAGATTAATAACAACTTGTAATTGCTGATTGGGCTGACTACTAGGTTCTAATGTGTTAACATGCATTTTAATTCCTCTACATAGTACTACATCTACTGTTAAAGGGCTCACATAGGGAGAGGGCAGGGGAATACCAGAGGGCAGGGGAAGCACCAGCAGGCGGGATAGCGCAAGCAGGCGGGATAGCGCCAGCGGGGGAGGCCTGATAAGGAAGGTGGCCTGGAGAGATTACAGGAAAGTGCCGTTAGATCTGAACAATGTGGTAGCGGTTATCAGCCACAAGATAAAGATTGAAAAAGGAAATACGTAGGCACATGGTGGGGCGGAGGGTGGGAGGGTGGCCTTAGCGGCAACATGTGTTACAATACTTCTGCCAGAAAATGTCGGGAGCTGTCGGGGCGGCAGAAAGCGACAAGCAAGGGAATATGGAAACAGCGCCTAGGGGCAGGCCAGATTGATCAGTGATGTCACCTATCCAGGTGTTCAGGCGCCAGGTGGTATTAACCTGTATGGGCGAGCTGAGGTGATTGGCCTTATTAGCCCGGTTAGTTGATATGGACTAGTCTGCCTAATTAGGGGTGTGGTGTGGGACAATTAGGCATAAAGACAGAGATATATTCCATATATATAAGCCATTTGTTACACAATGTATAGACTATTATATACCATTAGAGAGCTATGACTAATGGGAATGTAATTATATTGTTTTTGTAGTAAAAGAAGCAGATTCTATGTCAGAAATAGCAAATCATAGTAGCTAGTACACTACAAATGCAGTAACACTGCATCTTCTCCCTTGATTGCCTATCAGTATAGTATATGTCATATATGCACAGATTCTGCTCAATTATGCGCACCTAATGGCACCAGTTACAGATTAGAATGATACAGGGCTCAATATAGCAGTTTTTCTGTGATTTTGAGCCTAGCTTTTGGAGAATGTTCTGAGCTCAGTTATACCAGGTCCCTTAGGCACAGGGTGTGCTCACTAACCTGGCAAGCACTACAGGCACCCGTGGGACTTGGAAATAATCACAGAACTGCCAAAAATACATCTTTTACACATTTTAGAGTGATGATGTATTATATATCACCAAGAAGCTAGAGTCAAGTTCCACTCAATGAAAGTATTCAGAAAGGCATCTGAAATACCTACAAATGATGATTGATGAACTACATGTCCAAAAGCTATCCATTTCATATGCACTTGTCTTAAGAACAGCTGCAAAACAGCTATATGCTAGTAGAGTCTGCTCACTTGGTATACATCTCTTCTAATACTTTTACAAAGAGGTGTATGACCTTCTATTGCTTCTCATTATATTTCTATTGACTATCAGCATGCATATTTGAGCCACTAATTATAAGCCACACTTTTACTTCCTAAGTGTCTACAACTGTCAAACATTACTAATATAACTCCTGTAAGCAGAGTAAAGTAGCTTATGTATAAGTATTAGTGAGTAGCAAATAGATGTGGTATTAAATAATCAATGTGCCCATTTGGCAGAGGTGGAGCCATTCAAGGGGAGTGGTATGTGAGCTAGGGTTAGACAGGTGTCCACTAGGAGGGATTAGCTTGGGACTACACCAAGGCTACCAAGTGGCTAGCACAGCATGGCAAGGTAACTAAGTGCTAACCCTAAATACTCTAACGGATTGGAACCCTAACCCTAGGTTTATTAGAACAGATACTATATGGCATCTATTCATTATCTAATTAAAAACTAACGGGATTTGAATTTGTTTTCCCATGTACATTGATTTGTGTTTCATCAAATGGCTAAAAGGTCACCACATAAGAAATGATTTCTTTGTTCCTCATCAATCATAATATCTCTGTAAATCTAGATGCTACTGTACATAATGGGTAACAACTAATTGGTATGTTTTCAGTATGTCTTTAGATCTCTCTAGACCAAATAACACTCCCATTTGTTTTGATGTATTTCCAGCTTATTCCAGTGAGTCCCATATGTTTATTCTATGGTTCCCCCTCGGCTCCCCATTCCTGGCACTCTCCTGATGTTCTGGTGTTCTCATGTGCACTTCAATTGATGTTCAATGGGGATTTCATACTAGCCACTGTCCCCACCCCATGCTACCTCACTTTCTGCATGCCTGCCCCCATGCGCCCGCCCCCATGCACTTGCCACATACTCCTGCACACCCACCACCTGCCACCTGCCTGCCCCAACCCCAAGTGTCATCTGACAGGTACCTTTGGATCTGATGAGGTTCTTCTCCTTTGCAGGGTCTGGCATGCCTATTGTACCACTCATATCTCTCTTTCAGGTATAGAGTGCAACTATAAGGACTATTGAATCACAAGGTGCAAGCAAAACAAGATGACAGAAGAGCCCAAAGTCTGCCAGAAATTGGACAAACACTATTCTAACTATGCCAGTGAGTATAACAAGTCATGCAGTGGTTCACACTGTTCACTCAACAGAGGGGGAGACAATTCAAGTCAAGCTTTTTGCACTGCCTTAGCTCCAAAAAGGTATACAAGTCTACAGGCAGGCTCCAATAATTCCACTAAACCATCAAACCACATGCCAATGTGTAGGAATCCTGACACAACAATGTAGCTGGTAGGAACTAGCTTAACAGTAAAGCTCTATCAAGTTATGGGCTGTACATCAACAGGAGGCTGGAAAAGCTGTTTGTAAACCTTGCAGATTTGTTGTTCTTGCCAAACACCTGGGAACCAACAAGGCCTTCAAAATGCAATCATGGAGACACATACCCTTTCCTGCCCGACTCAAGTACTGTCTTGTCAAGCTTTAATGGCAGACTTTGCACAGACTGAAGCAGGGCTTGTCAAGACACAGGCAGTGGCAGGTTTTTTGTTGAGCCAGCCAAGGAAGGGGAAGGCCTTTATCGCTGGAACCCCCCTCTATCCCTTCCCCAAAGATCTGCGCACATATCACCTTCATTAGCCTATGGCGGGAATTGGAGTTGATGCATACCCAATTTTCTATCCATCACAAAGAGAGGACCCAAAAGATATTATGCAGCTCGTATCTCTTCTATCAAGAGGAAAAAATCCACCCAAGCGAGATCCGTATGAGAAGGAGATGGAGCAGCTTGACCCACTGATAGGAGAACATGAAATGAAGGTGCAAAGCTGCTTCAGCAATGTGTGCACATCTTTGGCTAAGGAGATGTCCACTTTATTGTCCCTCTGACCCCTCAGAAACTGGTCCTGCATCCCACACTGTTATATATCATTCACTTGCCCAGAAACTGTGTTGCAGTCTCACTGGCACTGTTTACTAAATCTTCTACCACATCAATATAGTTTCTTGTGCCACTGTACAAAATCATGACAAGCACATCAGCAAATTGAAATGACAGACTTACTTTCTGCTGGCAGGGGTAGTTGACCTGCCAAACAGGGCCAATCCTCTTGCAGCATGGTCAGGACATGCTGTATGAAGCACACAGCACATGCATGGCCTGTGCTGTTGGGGAATTGGGGTGGAGGTATGCAGATCTCTTGTGGTGAATGCATGCAGGACAGGTACAGCAGAATGGGATCCAGAATAAGGCAAGCGAGGCCAGCCTTAACATGGCACATCCAGGGGATGCACTCTATTCCTTTCTGAATATATTTTATTGAGACTTCAACAGCATATGCACAGCTGTTCAAGGCCTTCACACCACCTGCACTGGCCAAATACTTGAAGGCTCTTAACATTGCTATCAGCAGTGTTGAGAAGGAGCAAGCAACATTGAGCGGAATCTATGCGAAGTACTCCGCGGGGTATAGTGCACAGCTGGCTCAATGATGGCCTGCAGTCACAGCCCAGAAGGAGCACATCAAGTTCGTCAATCTACAACTGTCTATGATGCAGAGCGAGTTGATGCTCGCCGTCACTGCAGCGTGGACTTGGGTTGATATCGACATCCCGAGCATGTGCTATGCGATCCTTCAGAAGAAAGGTTTGTGCAATATCATTTGCCAAGCAATAGGACTTATACGTTCACAGTTAACAGAAATGAAGTCAACAAGTGGCTCTTCGACCTCGTCGCAGCAATACGGGGTCATTTCAACACTCGACAGCCAGTCAACCTAGTCTCAGCTGACTATGGCATCGCACTCGCATCCCCAGTGACCTACACCTTGAAGACTCGCGGGCGTCCTCCTACCGGTCCTGGCTTGAATGCCGAGATCGTCTCCACCATTCGCAAGGTTCTGCTCTGCTAGCTCAACTTTCCCAGCAACCAGTCTCAGCTGCAGGCGGCGTTCATTCGTGAGCTCCTCTCTAATATCAACAACCTCGACATTCTCCTTCTCCCTGGTGTGTTCGACGCCTTCAATCACGTTCGGAAGACCTGTTTTCCCTCGGGCTCTACGCGCGCAGCTTGTTTGGGTCCCGGTAATCTGAAGCACTTTGTTGAAGATCTCAAGGCGCAGCCGCTCTGTCACGTGGACTCATCTGCCTCAAAGCTTATGGAACATTACTGAGCATAGTGGAGACTTATGGGTGCCAGCTCTCAGCTGAATTGTGAGTTAATATACTCTTCTTTTCGATCAAAGTCTTACTGTCCATTTTGGAATCGTTAGCTGGCCTGATAGCACCCTATGACCCAACCGGGTTGGACGCACGAGTGCAACCTGCAGCCGACCAACTAGTCAACTATCTCCGAGAACTGCTCCCTCTTCTGTCACCTCCTCTACCCGAGAAGTTATCTGAGTTGCAGCAGCGTATCGCTGGAAACCCCGACTGGCTCCTCCCATTTCGACAACTTGCACCAGAAGTTCGTAACGCGTTCCGCTCAACAGGCATTCTGCATCCCAGCAACATCAACAAGCCTGTTGCTATCGCATGTCTCTGGTGCTTTGGGGGTATCTGGTATTGCACTCACTTCTCAGCCGAACACTCACTCCGAGTCCTTGTTGTTCAGCTCTTGCGACGAGTGGTTGGAGACCTACAACACACTTTGCGAGGACCCTCAGATCGTTCTCTTCAACCAGGGGAAGGATCGCTACTTCTGCAACAGTAGGGCCTATGGTCAGGCAACCGGTCGAAACGTCAAGCATGCCAGGACGTACTTCAACCAGGAGAAATCTTGGCTGAAGCTTTTCGAGGGGAAGGACTCCGCGTTCAAGCTGGGATACGTGGAGGCTTTTCAGTTTCTGACATGGGTGCTTTCTCTCCAAATAGTCATAGACACTATGACCATGTAAGCAGACTCAACAATAAATGTTGAGCTTTATTGACTAGTAGATGTTAAGACAGAAAATGATCAAAGCCCTTTGCGAGACTAACCCTGAATATTGTAAGTTTTAAACATGAAATGACTGCCTATTATTGCTGATTACTGGGAAGCACACTGGGGTGGACAAAGAAGCATTTTGGTCTCCAATTCTACTCAAGGTGGGCATTCTCCTAGGGTGGCACAGGTTCACTACAGTCACACCAAGATCAGGCTATATAGAAGGAGAGGGGTTCTCTTCCTCCTGAACAAGTACAATTTGGGATGACAGTGATTTCGATCCTGTGCGGGAAGGACTATGGCCTTCACTCAATACATGTACATCTGCCACAGACACCGGTCATCCAACAAACTGAATTCCGTCATACCTGTAAACTTGACCCTGGGGGATGGCTTAAGGGGCTGCACCGGCTAGCATGAGATTATGAACTAACTGGTGCGGGGCGGGCTCTCCCAACCCCCGCGCAGCATGGCTACCTAACCTCACATTACCCATGATGTCAAGGAGGTCCGATATGAAGTGGATCAGCCCTGCCATATGCCCATACACAAGGTTGTCAATGATATATTGTAAATGACAGTAAAAACACGTCGCTCACCTCGGACTGCTGTCGAAAGCTTGCTCGGTGGTTGTATGGTGGTGAGCAATATAGTGGTGTCAAACGCATACGCAGCAGAGATACCATCGTGTTGATAGTCGGAATATTGGTGCTGTTGAGATCTGGCGTTCACGAGCTTCTTAATGAACTCCCGGTAGGTTCGTGCTGAGCCACAGGTCCTATATCTGTGTATCATCTGCAGAGCACTCACAGCGATGAGATTCCCATCCGTCAGGAACGGGTCTTTCAGAAGGGAATGGAAGATATTGTAGGGAATGCCATACAACCCTTGCAGCTGCATCGTGAGCGGTGGTATGCGTCCAGCCAGCCATACATCGTCGATCAACTGTAACGCCATGATGGCAGGAAATCTTGGCTGTGCTTTCCGAGAGATGTGGGGATGCGAGTGAGATGGATGAGATGTCCATATGCCTACATTCTCATAACCACCTGCAGGGATTGCGATGGTAGACTGGAGACCCGATGCGACTGAATCAGTTGACATGTTGTTCTTGCGTGATCGGACAGCCGCGCGGAGCAGTATGACAAGGCGCGATGGAGTTGTAGACTTCTGCGCACCATGCGTTTGAGCCGTCCATCCAGCCAGGGATGGGCTTGTTGGGGTCCTCGTTGTTCTGCACCGGGATGCCGAACGTGGTGTGCTTTGGCTTCTCGGGGCGGAGCATGGCCGGTATGTGATGTGCTGCCATGATGATACCACAGTCCATGTGAGGTGCGGAGACCTCGACAGGAACCTTTGAGGAGTTGTGCACGAAGGGAAGCGGTGGCAGGAGGGGGTCGAAGGGGTAGATCGAGGAGAGACAAGAGTAGGACTCCACATGGGCAAGTTCACGCGACCGATGCCATGGACGAGGCCTGCTGCCCGTGCGTGGATGGTGCACGTCTTGCCGTGGGTAACACAAGAGGGGGCATCCTGCTGTTGTGTTGCTTTGGGCCCTGGGTGGTAGAAGATAGAGTGAGTGGGTGGGATACAAAGAAGAGAGGCAGGTTATGCTCACAGGTAGCGGTCGCGGGCGCGGGACCCGGAGAGATGAGCAGACAGGACCCAGATGGAATCGAAAGTGATTGTCTTTCATGGTGACTAGGTCCATGGCAGGCTTGCTTTGAAGGGATGGGCTGCCAGAGAAGAGAAGCGCTTTGTCCCTCCATGCATTGCCAGCCCATCTCACCACAATCTCCTTCCCATTTGCCAACCACGTGTGGGGAGCCTTTATCAACCAAAGACTTTGTGCTTTCCTTTGTCAAGATTGCAAGATTGTGGTGAAACCTGGGTCTTTGGTTGGTGTCTTTCGAAGAAGTCACCCCAGCGCGGGCATCAGGGTGAAGGAGAAGACCATTCAGGCCCACAGATACCCCCTCACCTTATAAAGGGTTAGCCCCACCCTTGGCAGGCATCCGGTGTGCTCTAGTGTCCTGCAAGGCTGTTTTTCAGACTGAGGGCACTTTTGGGTGGAACATATATCAAAGCCATGTTCGTGTAGCCCATCCCACAGAAGCAAAGAAGATTCGCCAAACACAGATGGACAACTGCTATGTCCAAAGGTTCACCCACACAGGAGCTGCAGGCTCTTCATACTTTGTGGTGCAGTCTCCGGGAGCGGTTCAGATCCGAGCACTCAGAACCTACTTGAGGCAGGAGGTCAATACCGTTGTTTCTCTTCATCCCTCTGAAATTGATCATCAGCAAATCAGTCCATGGCATGCGATTACCCGCTGGCTTGAATGTATTCATGGCCAAGAGCCTCAAGCCCTTCTGGACCTGGTGGCTTTACCTGAACAACACAGTTGAGTTCCATGGACTGCACAGGCCACTCCATGACTTGAATCTTGTTCTCCTTGAAGCATTGTTTGGCTTTTTTGCTTGGTGTGCATGGGGTCACTGTAGTGAAGCCCACACTAGAGCTGATACACAATAGCCCTACCCATCCAGAGACCAACATCTTCAATTGTCCACTTCCCCGCATCAAAGGCCTTGTGCTTCTTGTACTCATCTGGGAATGCTGTTTGGAACAAAACATCCAGGTAGATGGCCACTGGACTGGTGGCCTTGAAGTATTTGCCTGCAGCCAACATGGCCTTAGCAGTGTCCCCCCTGACCAATTTGGATAGAACTTTCTGACACAGAGATGTAAAATTATGCTCACTCCAGTAGTGTGTCCTGTGGCCCTCCAAGCATGGACTAGATGATGGACTCCAGCTCGCTCCTTGCAAACTTTCCTAGTTTCAGGGTCACGTCATTGATGAATAGGTTTGAGCTCTTTGTGGTGTTTGTCGCTGGCAGTGAGAGATGGTTGTACTTCGGAGCAGTATTCTTGTACTGCTCGCTGATAGCCAGGTAAGATCAGCAGTCTCATAGTTCACAGATAGTTGTCAGCATAAACAACCACTAGTTTCTTACTAGAATCCACAAATCTATGCATAATATCATGAATGGATAAGGAGTACATACCGGCAGGACAAATCAGAGACTGGTATGTTGTGTTTGACCTGGTCCCAATCCTCCTTAAGTTTTTTCAATACGGTGGGCTTGTTTGCAATTCCTCTGAGGTGCTCCAAGGAGTATGGTGCTTTAAAGACAAAAGAGTGTTTCATGAGACTGTCAAGGAGTATGGTGCTTTAAAGACAGGGGAGTGTTTCATGAGACTGTTTATCTGCTTTTAAGCAGTGTCATAGGCCCGGCGTTGTTGTGTCTCCAGGCTAGACTTGCGTGCTAGGTTGGGAATCTTGTCAGGGGGCTGAACAGGGTTCCTCTTGATCTCCCTTTCCCTTTCCCTTTCCCTTTGATGAAGTGCGGTGGGGGCCATGTGCGTGCGGGCGCGGGGGGCGGTGGCGGCGGAGGAGGGCAGGGCGAGCGGACAGAGTGATGGGCAGGCGCAGCACAGCAGGCAGCTGGCGGAGGCGGCGAGCGAGCACAGACAGGCAGAGGGCAAGACTGAACAAGGGAGCGGCAATGGGCGAGGAGAGTGCAGCGATGGGTGAGGTACTCCAAGGAGAATTGCTTGAAAGACAGGGGTGTGTTTCATGAGCCATCTATATGCTTTTGAGCAGTGTCGCAGGAAGTTTGCCAGGGGCTTTGACAGGGTTTTTCTTGACAATGTCTCCCATTGCTGCTGGAGTGTGGATAGATATAGGCAGGTGACTCGAAAGATGTAGGCAGGTGAGTGATTGAGGTGCTGCTGGCAGGATGGACAGCGCCAGCAGGCTTGTGCACTAACCCTAACCTTACACACACTGCATGGGTGTGGAAGCCGGACATGCGTGCTTACCAGGTACTGCAAGGCCCTCCACAATGGATGACTTTCCGTAAGCCTCTAAAAATTTAGAGTCGTTTCTAAACACCAGGAATGGCAACTGGTCCGAGATCCCAAGCCAGATTTAAACTCCGCAAGTGGCGCAGGCGTGCTCTAGATTCTGTAAGCGCTCACAAGTTAGAACCGGGGGTCAACCCCCCGTTCTAACTCTAGAAACCGTTCTAAACGGCCAAATTTGGCATGTGTGCGGCCCGCCCAGGTTGAGCGCCCGCGGAACCGATGGCCTAGCGCCGGTGCGCGTCGTTTCCTCCTCCGTCATATCACTCGTTCCTCACGGTATTCCCCATCCTTTGAGCTCTCTTCCTCACAAGCTCTCTATAACGACTCTCTATTACCTCTTGTGCAAGATTGAAACCACCGAAGAACTTATCAGCAAGCACAGGTGTGCCCGGGAGCGGTGGTGGGCAAATGTATGCGTCGGATGTTCAGGTCAGTCGCACATTGCTCTCCCTGTTCCTCGTATTGCTGACTGGTATTCATATGGTAGAGTGCATCTATGGCTGCTTCAATAAGCCAGCCATCTCCATCAACCCCTATGGTGCAAGCTGCCAGAGAGAGACAGGATGGCCCATTGCAGCGGTTGCGCCCTCGACCTGTCCGCGGCCTGCAAACTTGGACACAACCTGGCAGTTCGCTGCCCCCCGACACCATCATTCCCATCCCCTCCAGAGCTCGCCCCTCCTCTGCCACCTTCCCAAGCCGAGCCATCACCTGCACCCATGGGCACATCCTTCTATTCGTCGCCATCATACTTTGGTGAGAACATTTCCTCCACACAAGGCATGTCTCCAGAGCCCGTCCCATCCCCGCCATCCTCCGTGCATCTCAGCCCTGCGCTGAAGAGTGGGCACAAGCGCCCAGCTGACCTCGATGCCGATCCGACCCATAGTGGAGCTCTGAAGAAGGTCAAGCAGACTATAGCGCCCAAGGGCCCTGCTGCTGTACGGCCGGATGCTAGGATCAAGACGTCCATTACGAAACATGGCGGGCGTCAGCTCGGATCGTCAAACTACTCTGACGATGACCTCAAGCAGCTCTTCCAGCTTGTGCACGACATCCTGCCAACTGGCGGCAACACATGGCAAGAAGTCACCGACAGGTTCAACAAGTGGGCAAGGGAGAACAGCCGTCCGACACGCGAAACCAAGCCGCTCAAGAATAAATTTGAGACGGTAAGTACCTCTGTCAAGCAATACTTCCCTATACTGATACCCGACAGCTTGTGCGTACGAAGAAACCGACTGGTGACGCTGCGATGCCATGGCATGTCAGGGAGGCCAAACTCCTTGACCGCAAGATCAATGGCAAAGTTCACCTCAAGGAGCTCGATGACGACAACCTTGATGGAAGCAGCGAATTGCAGGATATGGCGGAGGGTCCGGTTGACGAAGAAGATGGTTGGGTGCATGGGTCGGAGAACGAGGTAGACACTGCGTCACAGGATAACAGTGCGCTGAAGAGCTCCGGTATGATCATGCCTGCCTGCGACTCCATCTCCCGCTCTCATCCCAGCACTTCAGTTACCAGCCGTCCCTCAACGTCTCGTCGTTCTCAGGCCCATGAGATCCTCAACTTGCTTTCTGCAACACTTAATCCTGCTGCACGCGAGGAACGTGAACAGACCAAGTTCGCCCACCATCTCGTGCGTGAGGAGATCAGCCGTCTTGCACAGGAGAACCGTGATCTCCGCAATCGGAATGATGTTCTGAATGACCGGGTGCTTGACCTAACCATGCAGCTTGAAGATCAGAAGGCGGAAGTCAAGCGTCTTCAGACACGCCTCAAGACATATGAGCTTATGCAAGCATTCTTTGGCATGCATGGCCACCCCTTCTTGTCGAACAGCAACCCTGTCAAGGCATCGCCCACATCTACCTCACCGCCGCCACCTGCAAATATCATGTAATTTGTAATTGTCTACTCAATAGCTATACGGTGAAACCTTGCTACACGATCCCGCCGTCTCAGCTCACCAAACATAATAGTTTCGAAATGATTCCATATATCCTTGTCCTCAGTGTCTTGCCATATCTGCATGTAAACAGTGCGAATCTGGTTGATACCAAGGCTCTGGTCGGCTGCCCGTGATCTGGAGATCACGCCCAGCCAAAATCTGATCACGGTGACCAGGGGATCGCACTCGCGATGATTTTGCGAACGGAACCGCAAAGAACGTTCGGTGAACATGCGATCGTGGGCGCTTAGCCCGTCACGCTCCCGGACCGTCGCGTCGACGCGTCGCGCGGTGCCCTGTTCTCTGCTCCTCCCTCACTGCGCGTGCACACAACATACACTATCTGGGCTGCTTTCTTGAGTCCGAGGCTTTTTAGATAGTTGATACCACCATTTTAATCATTAATGACGTGTTTCTAGATACTCTACATAATCTGCCCACATTTGTTTCGCAATATTATCCCTTCGGCTTGTCGCCGCCTCCTTCTCTGCTGCCGAGATGCTGCCGCCAAAGTCGCCCTGTTCAGGTGGTTCAGGGATGCGAGTGAGTTCCTCCTCTATGGTGGTATCAAGATCATCAGGATCATGAACACGGATGAAGTTGTGGAGCACACAAAGAGCATGTACAAGTCGAGCTTGCTTCTGCAGGGAATATTCTGGAGCAATCACCATGAGGCGGAAGCGTCGCTTGACCACCCCAAAAATGCGCTCAACAACATTCCGAGCAGATGCATGACGCAAATTGTAAAGCTCCTGGTGGTTGTGAGGCCTGTAGGGGAGTAAATTAGAGAGTGTCAAGACCCAATATAATAACACACTTTTGAGAGGAGGTTGCCCATTCACGGAGGTGATACCGTACACCACGGTATGGGACCAAGAGCGAGTCGCACATTGGGAAACCAGCATCCGCAAGGTAACAAACTCCCTCCCCAACAGCAAAGTCACTTCTCCGTGCATCCTCGAAAATCCGTGAGTCTGCAGCACTCCCCTCCCAGCCTGGAAGCACGTATAAGAACCGCATGTCGAATGAGCATGCCGTAAGGACATTCTGGCTGATGCAACCTTTGCGGTCACGGTAGCGGGCAAGTGCATCAGCGGGGACCCAAGCATCGAGATGAGTGCAGTCGAGAGCACCACGAACAGAGTGGAAGTAGGGGTAGAAGCGTGGGTTCTGTCGAATCTCGGGTGGTGTGTGATCATGTCGGGGAAGCTTGATATAGCGCTGGTAGAAACGGGGCGAAGTGAGGTGCTCCAGTATACGATTGAATGTCCTGTCAAATAAATACATTGAACACCCAGGATTGCAGCACAAACTTGTACACATACAATGAGACTGTCTCTGGTGAACGTTGAAACCTCTCCCGAGCCTCTCGCTGTCCGAGGCCTGTCCGAGCAAGACGGAGAAAGATTGCAACCTGCTCTTCCTCTGAGAGGTATTTTGTCCGCTCAAGCCCAGCATATTTATGAAGCTCCCGAACAAGGGCTCGAAAGACGTGCTTGTGGACTCCGAGGGTGTCGTGGATGCGATCGGGATGTGCCTGAAGCAGCTCTTGTATATAGTCCTCACCCGTCTGCACCGAGTTGTACATGGGGGTTTTTATGACATGAGGAGCAATATAGGTTGTAACAGCACCCCCAGCTAGTGTAGCCATGACTGCTGCAGAGCGTAGTGTCCGCCGCAAGCGTGCGCTATAGGACTCGAGTCGAGTAGCAGTGGTACTGGATGTGATACGGGTCATGGTCGAAGAGGAGGATGCGATCGATTTAAGAAACGCCCATGCGCGCTGATAATTATGAGTTTTGGTCACTATGTTATGGCGTGTGACGCCGCGTTACGGTGTGAATGTGAGCTGCCCGGGCATGTCGGGCATGGATCATATCACCTGTGATCCCCAGATCACGGGCAGCCGACCCAGGCCCAACACGTACAGTCCGGACATTCATTGAGCGAAAGCAAACCTCAAGCAGATCACTACGTCCAGTAGGGTTGTTGATGTCAAGGGGCA
The DNA here is from genome assembly GCA_022264855.1 of Lenzites betulinus. NCBI lineage: Eukaryota > Fungi > Basidiomycota > Agaricomycetes > Polyporales > Polyporaceae > Lenzites > Lenzites betulinus. The sequence continues at coordinate 363,472 of JABYQU010000008.1, read as the reverse complement.
GGCGCAGCCGTCCAAACCCTCCGCGAACCTGGCGCACTCCCCACTCTGCTGTCTGGCGGTAAGAGAGCAGCTGACGATTGCGTGCAACCACAGCAGCACGTTCTTGGGGGTCCTCGGGGAGGTGTGCATCGGATTTAAGGGGTGCCTCGATCCGTCCCGCTATTGAGCTTGTTCCACGAGGGAATGCGGTGTCTGCCACAAGGAAATACCCGGGCGGGGTTCTGTCTTCAAGTTTCTCGTAGACCGGGCGGGCTACCTTGGCGTCATGCCAGCTCCCAGGAGCATTGTAGACACATGCTTTAAGCAGACCTATGATCATAAGTAAGACTATCAGAGCACAGATCAACTCAAATAACAAAGATACCAACCACGCGGGGAGATAACAAGCACACAGCTCGTGTAGTGCCCATGAAGCCACCCATTATATGTTGCATTTTCGATCTCTGGGTCGTCTGACTCCGCCGTAATGAGATTCATCCCGTCAATACCTCCGATGGTGCCCATGAGCAGCGGGTGATGTGCCAGGATCAGATTTGAATCCTCTTCACATTCTTCAGCCGTCCACCATGCAACCCGAGCCTCAGGAAGTTGTCGAAGGGTGTCTCGAAGGATGCGGAGGGCAAAAGCTCGGTAGCGGGCAACTGTGGCAGGGACAAGAGCAAATATTTGCTGTAATGCTGTGTCAGGCATAGAAGATGTGATGTAGTGGTATATGAGCCCCAGGGCACCCTCAGCAGTGAGTGAACGGCGACCAAGACGAGGTGCACCGGCAGGATCTGTATCTACCCGGGGGATAGCGCTCTGATTCCATCGTGCCGCAAAACCGTTCTCCAGGATGTAGTTGAATGTCCCGCAATCGATGCCCATAGTCGTGATGAACGCCCGGTTGTCTTGGCTGGCATAAAGGGTGTGCCAGGGTGTATTGCGGCGAGGATCCGGGAGGAGCTGAGAGCGGCGAAGGTAGCGCCCGCTAGGGAGGCGGTTTTCGACACGTTGAATACGGGCTTCTTCAGCCCCAGCAAGGATCACAGCAGCGGCAAGGAAAGCAGTTTCTTCACTTTCAGAAACATACTCCTCATCTGAAGAGTCATTGAGCGTCGTAGCATAGGCAGACATTGGGCAAAACTCGTTATAGAACGGCGGGTCGTGGTTGTAGAGAGACCTTATCTTAGGGTTCTAGATTTAGAGTTACCGGATGTTTGTGCTCTTACGGTTTGGCACCCCGCTAACTCTAGATTGTTTCAAACTCCGAAATAGAGATTTAGAGCGCGCTCTAGATTCTAGAAGGTTACGGAAAGTCATCCAATATCGGGCATGGAGACATCTACCCACCCTCCATCATGAAGGACTTTCTCTGTGCACTCTGTCTCGAAAACAATAGCAAGAATGCCGCACAGCTGTGGTGGGCCGGTCCCGGTGAATGAGTGAGTGAGGTGCTGGCGGTGATGATCGGTGCCAGCATGCTCATGCACTACGTGGAGTGAGCATTTTGCCCCCTGACCAGGGCTAATGGAGTGATGGGTTCAATCAAAACTGCTTCGCCCTCAACAAGCACCTGTCGACGAAGGCATACTAGATGCTGGTGGAGCGGGAGAAGCGGATCTACACCATTGGCCACTGGCTGGCATGGCTGTATCATTGTGGTAAGTGTCTTGTTGTGTGTGGAGATTGTGTACACCACTTGGAATTACACAGGGCTTCATGCAGGCGATGGGCCTGCGTCGAAGAATGAGAACAAGCCGAACCAGCACCAGGATGGCTGCTCAACTGGATCAGCAAGGTTCTTGTGTGGGCCGCGGAGCTGACAAACGCTCAGCGCATTGGGAGCAAGGAGTGGATGATGGAGGCGCTGGTGCAGCTCTGGGGGAAGGGAGCATTGGAAGAACTATGAGCATGAGTTCGTGCTGAACTCTCCATACATGTTCCCATTCTGCAGGGAACTGTTGTTCACCTTCCTTTGCAACAGGGACAAGGTGAAGCCTATGCAGTTATTTGGATTAAGTGACACAAAGGGGATGGGTGGTGGACATGTGAGTGATAACAGATGTGTTGGCGGTTCAGTCGAGGTTGAAGGAGATGAGATGGATTGTGACTCCGTGCATACATAGTAGTGAAATTGGCGGACCGGTTTTGGAGCTATGGCCCTGGGAAGCAGCCGCACTTATATTGGTGCATTGCTGCACACCCATATGATTTTGAAAGCCACAGAAGGGTAACAATATTCCATAGGGCCATATGCACGAAGTTTGAGAGCAGCAGAATCAGAACCTCGCCCTCCAGGCATTATCAAGGACATGCTGCATGAAGCGTGCATGCATGGCCTGTGCAATGATTATTGGGGAACATCAGGGGGGGGGGGTACAGTCTCACTCTGCGAGACAGGAAGAAAGCTGCTGCCACTCTTCACATGATAAGGATGGTGTGGCCGGATCATCTAGGTGACACGGTGAGGTGCCATACCACAAGACTGCTCCCTGCTTTGAAATTCTCCCCACAGGAACTTCTGTTTGGCACAGTTGTCAACATGCCGCAAACCCCAGTGGCAGATATGATAAAGCTGGCTGCCATTCAGATGGTATACACTGATAAATAAATGGATTACGATTGATGAGGAACGAAGAAATCGTTTCTTATGGGGTGACGTTTCAGCCAACTGATGAAACGCAAATCGATGTACGTGGGAAAAAATTTCAAATCCCGATAGCTTTGGATTAGATTTAGAATAGACGCCACATAGAACCTGTTCTAACAGACCTAGGGTTAGGGTCCCAATTCATTAGAAACTTTAGGGTTAGCGCTTAGTTCCCCTACGATGCTGTGCTAGCAACTTTGTAGCCTTAGTGTAGTCTCAAGCTAAACCCTCCTAGTGGGCGCTTGTCTAACCCTAGCTCACACAGTGCTTCACTTAGGCAGCTACACCTCTGCCACATAGGCACATTGATCATTCTTTACTACAACAACCAGCCTTATTCTTTTACAACTCATTGATATCCCTGTATAAGCCACTTTAGTGTACTTACAGCACATACTCAGAGAGCTTATTCTACTAATGTAGTGGCTTGAAAATGCATGCTGATGGTCAATAGCTGCAAGAAGAAGTAACAAAAGGTCATACACCTCTCTGTAAAAGTATCAGAAGAGATGTGTAACAAGCAAGCAGGCTCTACTCGCATATGGCTGTTTTACTGCTGTCTCCAAGGCAAATGTGTATGGAATGGCCAGTGTTTAGGGGAGTATATCAGATGCCTTTCTGACCACTATCATTGAATAGTGCTGGGCTCTACCTTCCTGGTGATATATAATATATGCAAAATGGCCAAAGACTTGCTTTAAAACATGCTGAACAGTGTTTTTGGCCATCCTGTGATTATTTCCAAGTCCCATGGGCACCTGTCCTTCTTGCCAGGCCAGTGTGCATGACCTGTGCCTGAGGGACTTGGTAGAATTGAGCTCAGAGCATTTTCCATAAGCAGGGCTCAAAATGATGGCAAAACCAGTATATTGAGCCCAATAATAGTCTGATTATTATGGAAATAGTACCATTAGATGCGCATGAATGAGCACAATCTTTTCATATATGACACATGATGTATTGATAAGCATTCAAGAGAGAACATACAGTTTTACCGCTTTTTTAATGTACTAGCTACTATAATTTGCTATTTATGACATGAAATTTGCTTCTTTCACTACAAAACCACTGCCATTGCATTCCCGTCAGCCATAGCTTTCTAATGGTATATAGTAGTCCATACCTTGTGCAACAAATGGCTCACACACATGGAATACATGTCTGTCTTTGGGCTAGATCTTATCTTAGAACAAACATGTACATACAGATTGGCATGCCAACGCAAACCAGCGTTGGCGTGCCAATCTGTATGTTGCTGTTTGCACCAGATCTATTGCAGACTCTATCTTGCCCAGATCTTGACCAAATTAGATGATTTTGATATCAACAGGAAGCTACAGTCTAGGCCATCTACTCTAGATTGTACTGACACATCTAGGGGTCTTGTAACCGAATCAAATGGCTGTATCAGTGCTCATAAGTGACAGAGTCACCTAGTGTGACCTATGTCACCACTAGCCACTGGCTGCTGACCTTGTAACATATTTTCCTTACCAACTACCCAAGTATTATAAGCTGTTAGGATCAGATTGGCTAGCTCTTTCTGATGAAACTAGTATCAGTATTTGTTTGAAGGCAGAAATTGCATAATAAGCAGAGCAAGCAAGATTTATATTACTTTACCCTTTGATGATTCACAGAGCCAAAACATGCTTCAAATGTATGTATTAATGCTAGGGTAGTACAAATGCAGATGTGCTGTGTTATTAAAATCACTATTGCTCACCATTTCTCCTATTTTAATATCAAATGATAGTTTCTGATCAACACACAATAATACTGTGATATGCACAGATATAGTATTGCAGCTTCATATTTTGGTAATGTACTCAGATAGGTTCAAAGGCTTTGTTGTGCTAAAATACCATAAAACATCTATACAACTGATAGAATATTTAATTGAAGATCCTCCTCTCTGGACTGTTCAAATTCAAGAGTCAGTAAACACTGAGGCTAACCAGTGAGGTAATCATAAGGACAGCACTATAATAAGGGATGGGTAATAACAAGGATGATATGTCAGTATAAATAATACAGTACAATCAGTATCATAATATATATGCATAGTATGTGGCACTAGCCCTCATCAATCGTATCTGCCGGCAGCGGCCCTCTTGAGCAAGTTTAATGAGGCGGGCACACATGCAGCAAAAAGGAAAGCAGCATTGATCGAAGAGTCCTCTTATCGCGAGCAGGCCCCATGGTTTTCAAAAATGGCAGCCTCATGCAGGTCTATTGGAACAACCTCGACTGTACATTCAAGATGGAGTGCTGGTCACCACCTTGTAGGGCTGTGAGTCACACGGCTAACTCGTATCAGCTGTCTACGCTATGGGGAGACCTGGTGACAGGTGGTTTCCATGCAAGGCGGCTGCACACATTTATCCCAAATGTGCTTAAAGTCGTTGTGTTGCTGAAAGATGACATTGTCGACATTATAGTTCCAATGGTAGAAGGAATTGCATAGTTTGATGATCTCCATGTACAGGTCGGCATCCATCTTTCCCCCCATCCCATCCAAAACACCCCCAGAACATCAAACTTCCTCCACCATGCAGATCACTAAACCCCTCCCCCTTGCTTCTTCCACACTCCAATCCTCCCATCTGACCCTACTCTGTTGATCTGGGTCTCATCTGATCAGACAACCCCCTTCCAGTCTTCTGCTGTCCAGTATTTATGGGCTAAAGCGAAGGCATACCACTGTTCCTGATGCTTCTTCATAAGCTGCGGCCATTTCTTTTTCGTCACAGCCTGCATCCCTGCCTGCTTCAATGCCCGATGGATGGTTTGGACAGAGACACGTCCCAGGAAGGTTTCCACATGGCGGATGTTGATAGGAGAGAGGAGTGAGTGATTGGCGGCCACCCTCCAGGGCAGTGGGCAGAGTGAATCTTGCTGATCTGGCTTCTGCTCATACCAGTTTTGGTGTGTATAATAGAGATAGAGAGCTTCTGGTTACAGTGATATACAATGGTGTTAATAGTGGTCTGAGAGAGTGCTGAGGATATAGTGGTAGCAAAAGTGAAGGAGTATTGCAGCAATGCTGATGTGGCATCCCATCAGTAAACAGTATATAATATATTTCCACAGTATCATGTGACATTAACACCACACAGGGCCAAAAACAACTGAGTTGCTCCATGCCAAGATGCCCGTTACATAACTGTTTCCAGAAGATGTGGGCAATAAACATATCATAATGTTAGAAGTGCTCAGCCAAAACATATGAAACAAGTACCTACAGAAAGCCAAGACATTGTAGCCATTGCTGAGATATTCAGACCACAGTGTGAACTTGAAATTTCTGTGGCTGAAGAAAAATGAGTATGATAGAGACTGGACAGAAGACTGTACTCACCAGAGTTCAGTAGGACCAGACTCTCGGGACCAGCAACCTTGCCAGACAATGTGTCCAGGGCGTTTACTAGTGAGCACCCTTAGGAATCATGAATGGTTGAGTTATTAGATGTTGCCAAGAGATGCTGCGCTATCTGTTGGTCCTCAGATAGTAACTTCACCTGTATCTAGGCGGTCAGACAATGAAATCTATATCATATTTGTACATATGCAATACATCGACCTGGTCAGTCATAGTATGTCCGCTCAGTGAAGCTCAGGAGTGTGCAAAAGCTGTTTACCAAATCCTGCCCTTGAATCAGAGAAGAAACTGGTTGAGAACATATTCTAGGCATTCTAAATAGTGTTGAAAGGGTTTCATGGCCGTTGGCGAGCCCACTAGACTAAGCAGGCTGTGTTGACATAGTCCTTCAAATTCTTTGGTAGTAATTTTGCACAAACATATTCATATTCACACTATGTCAAAATATCATGTGTTTTGGATGGTGTTTGAGTGTATTTCTTACTAAGATGTTATCCACAGGGAGCAAATGGCTGTTTTTTGCCAAGTCAAGTTTGGAGAACCATTAAATGGCACTCTAAGCTACACAATCCAATAGAAATTGGGTGCATATGAGCATACTGTTATATAGCGTGTTTGCAGCCACTCTCAGCCACAGCATTGCATGCCAAATGGCTGCCACCCACATGCAGGTTGTAAATAAAAACCTACCATGAATGCCAAAACGATCGAAGACACTGCTAAGATTCCTTTAAATTAACTGAACATAAACGGAGTGCAGGGGCTCTAGACACGCTGTCACACACCAAACCAGTATGGTACTTTGGCTAGCAATACAGACAATGTGTAGACCAAGGATTATAAGCACAGACATACCAATCATTCTAAACATACACTAGAAGATTTTAATAATCACCAGAGAATAATGGAACAGTACAGAACCCACTGTTACATGCCATGCTCCGACTCCAAAGTCCAAACCCTGTCTCCAACTTCCGTATACCAGATCCTGACTCTGGATTCTGTATGTCCAATTTTGCCATAGCATGCCATTTCATATTTCACCTGTATATACAACTTGTTCGAAGTGGGCCATTACTGGCAGATACAATTGCTAAGGGTGGGGAATTTGTGTAAGGTTTTATATTCCATGGCTTGGTGTATTACAATATTTTTTTTGCTATTGTTAATGTTTATATACCTATGACAGAAGTATAGTTTAAGTAAAGCTTACAGGATTGAAGTCTGAGCTGGACTTAGCAGCACATGGGCTGAGGACACTGCAAGGCTATTAGCAATGCACTGAGCAAACTTGTCGGAAGTCCTCTATTTTGCACTGGGAGAGTTCTGAGGTGAATGAGAATTCTAGATAGAAGTCGAGGGAGAAAGTGGGGAGAAAAAGTACGCACAGAGAAAAGAAGCTAGAGAGAAGTACAAAGTCCAGGCAGACTTTGGAGTTCAGGCTCAGAGGTTAGAGGTCAGAGGTCGGAGGTTGGAGGTTAGACAAGAGGTAGGGAACAAGAAAGTTCAGGTTACAACAAGACATCTGAACTAACTAGCTAGGACATTCTAAGGTATGTATTTTCAAGTACAGAACCTATTGTCTAGCAAAAACAGTAAAGAGAGGTACATATGAAAATTGGAACCTGGAGTACATACAGAATTCTGAGGTAAGCCATTATTACGATTGATGAGGAACGAAGAAATTGTTTCTTTTGCGGTGAGCTTCCAGCCAAATCCTGTGACACCAATTTGACCCTGTGGGAAAAAATATTTTGGAACTCAGATGATCTCCTATTAGTTCTCAAATAAGCGCCATATAGGAAGTGATCTAATAGTTTTAGGGTTAGGGTCAGCTTCTATTAGAGATTTTAGGGTTAGCCCTTAGTTCTACCATCCATGCTGTGCTAGTCTGCCTCTAGTCACACTTTAAGCTCTGTAAGCTCTGTAGGTGGGCACCTGTCTAACCCTAGCTTACACACACAGCTGTAACCAGCTTATAGGACATTGTAGCCCATCAGTATGGCCAACTTCTCTTAGTATAAATTGTTATTGTGACTATAGTATATGTTCAACAGTGGTTGCATATATACATATAGTGCTTACAATAAGCATAACTGTGGTGTTATATGCCAAAGCATTGATATAGTATGCAATAGACTCTACTTATATAATAGTACTATAAGTCAGGGCAGCTTAGGTTACTTATTAGATACACTGTACTTAGCAGCACACGGCTGAGGACGCTGCAAGGCTATTTGCAATGCACTAAGCAAACTCGCCAGAAGTCCTCTGCTTCAAACTAGGCAGAAATCAGTAGCAGATGTGGAGTCTGGGTAGAAGTTGGGGGGAGAAGTGAGGAGAAAAAGTACATGCAAAGAAAAGAAGCTAGAGACGAGTATGAAGTCCAGGTGGACTTCAGAGTTCAGGGTCGGAGGTTGGAGGTTGGAGGTTGGAGATCGGAGATCAGACAAGAGGTAGAGGGAATAAGGAAGTTTGAATTGCAACGAGATATCTGAACTGAGTAGCTAGGACATTCCAGGGTACATATTTATAGTATGGAACCTATTGTGTAGTGGGAACAATAAAGTAAGATACATATGAAATTCAGAAGCCAGAGTACATGCAAAATTCTGAAGTCTGAGACAAGAACAATAAACATTATTGTATGTACAGGTGAAACATAATATGATGTGCTATGGTGATGCACTCAACCAACCAGTAAGGACGGATGGAAGAGACGGTCGAGAGCCCAGGAGGTTGAGACTGGGCTGTGGAAATGTCTCGTGGAGTGTGAGGAGAAGCTAGGTTTGTGTCAGGTGCCCTTACGGCAGTGCAGTACACAGAGGAATACAGGGGAGGAAAGCGACAAGGGCAAGGTGGAGGATAAATGTCTACTCAGTTGAGCTGGCATTCCGCGGTACGTGGGAGGGTTGCTTTGCAGCCTGTGTCAGGTGTTGCTGAGAGTTCGCAACACAATTGCAATGCTAAAACGCTAATTGCAGGTGTTTGCAGGGTTCATAGTATTTGCAGTTCACAGTTCGCAGGGTCGTTATGGGTTCTTTGAGGGAAAACAGAAATCTGAGCCAAGGGGAATCTGAATTGTCACAGCCCGAGGGTGTAGGTATGTATAGGGAGAGCCAAAATGTCCAGTGGCGATCAGAAAGTCCCTACGGAACATCCATCGCGAAGGGGATTGGCACCCATGATGCACCAACTGCTGCTGTGTAAACATGGAACATGCTCACGCGCCCCAATCGGCCAGCACCACAGAATGCACGCCCCCTCATGCGGGTCTGCCTATGCGACCACAATATCACGCAATAAGCCATTTGCACATGGGCAAGGCTCCCACGCTGCAATGAGTCCTCCACGCTGCCAAAGTCCCATGAACCCGCGGAAACCGCTCCAAAAGAAGGGCTTGTAGGTGGTGGCTCGGCACTGGGTGTATCAATGGTGAAATTGGACATACGGGATTCGGAGTTGGGATTCGGGGTATGCAAATTGGAGATGGAGTACAGAGGTTGGAGATGGGGTTTGGACTTCGGAGTCGGAGCACAGGATGTAATAACATGTATCCTATGAGCACATCAATATTATGTAGAGTTCTGTAGCACAATGGCTCACACATCTCACTTTAGTCATTTTGCTGATGTTTGGTTTTCAGTTCCTCCAACTGTGTATCTTTCTTGTGGCTGCAAATAAAACAGACACATATTTTGTGCTGGCTGCCCACACTGCCAATGTTGGCTGCAACTGCAGATAGGCGCCAAGGTCTCATGTGTCAGTGGCTGTGCCATTATCCATAGGGTGCCTGTGGCCTTAAACTGGCATAATTGCATCTGCCACTATTTATTCAACCTTAATTATTGCAAGAGCTGCTGTATACAACTCAATACTTACCATGACTTTGGAGTTACTTTGTGTATATCTCACAAATCTGGTTTATTGGTGTAGGTGCTGGCACAGTGTGTAGCTTTCAAGTGAGCCTATGTGTATTAGTAGAGTAGATGTGAACATATATGTTACAAGACATAGCTACAGTATTGGCCTGCAGCTTGGGCATGCTGTGCTTGCAAAGTACTTATCTTAAGACATGTATGGGCACTTATTTGACCCCGTGGGTTGTAACTCAAATAGCCAGAGCACATCACTTGTGATCTCCTTATAACATTGTATATACATTGCTAGGACTGGCTTGTAACTATATACAAAGTTCCACATTTCTTGGTGGAGTCTGTGGTAGGTAGTACAAGGGTAAAGACCTAACAAGAGTCATACCTATAGTGAGGCAACAACAGCATGCACCAAGACATAAATTATAGCATTGGAAAGCTATGTTTAGCTGCTTTCCAACAATACATTTTGTATTGGTAATGGACACAAACTGGTAGGGTGATAGCCCAAGGAAGTTCCCAATGTATTAATACTGAATGCTTACTTGAGAAAATAAGTCAGATCTGTGTGCAAAACAAACAAATAAATGTGCCAGTATACTACATATCACTGTGTACAATTGTCAAGAAGAACAAAGGGAAATGGTAAGGTACTGACAAGAATATATGAGTATGTCCCCCTCCATCTTGGCATATTCTACACAGAATTGGGTCACATGGGGCTTGGTGGAAAGCAACACATTGGAGCTTTCTAACAAGCCTCACATGACCTGATTTTGTGCATAATTGGTGGTCCAATGGCCCATGTTTTGTTTAAAGCACCTAATTTTCGCATATTTTACAGATTTCCTTGTAGCTCACCTTATGCTGCCATAAGGGGTATGTCTGGTGTGCAATTAAAAATGTTTTACTATGCAAAAGGAACAAAGTTAATCACATACAAAATGAGTGAGCCAGAGGAAGAGGGATAAACTTAAGTGGAGTCCTATTACCTAAGGAGCAGTGCCCTACCTAGGAAAGGTTAAAAAAGTGCCCATAAGATAAGATGGCACAAGGGAGTAATTAGAAAAGTGCTGGGGAGATAAGATAACTCATGTACTTACCATTTTGGGAAGGTGCACCAAAAAGTGCCTGTTATTAGTATTAATAACAAGCTTTGCAGGCTTGCCAGGGCCATCTGCCTTATAAGAACATCTTTATTAAAGCTCAGATGGGCACTTAGTCAGCGCAACAAGCACTAAAATGTCCCTGCAATATATAGACTATAATGCAATGTGTGCCCTGGGCATGTATGACCATTGATACATTACATTTATATGGGTGGATGAGTACTGTAGGTGCAGAAAGAAGAGGCTGCTATATACCAGAGTGTATACCACATCATTGTCCTTAATGATGTGTGTATGTATAGGGAACACTTGATTGAAAAGGACCTGGCATTCTTCTATCGAAAGACCACACCATAGTAAAAATGTGCTTATAGTGGTGTGAGTTGGGGGGATTAGCTTATGCATGAACCAGGAACAAATATTGGGTATAAGATTTGCACTTGTTCAATTATGACCCCTTGCTACAATTTGGCCAGAGGGGTGATGATTGACTTGCACAATGTCTGTGGGTACATATACAACCTCCATAATCTTGTTGGTGGGCTGCTGTGGTGGCCTAGTATCAGCAATAATAAGGAGGCAATGGTTATCAAAGCTTACAAAGGCATCTTCCAAGTCAGAGGAGTGGTTGGTGAGGGGTGAGTTGAGAGTAGGTAAGTTCCACACATTGGCCCAAGTGTGTCTATTAGCAATGGCTTTGGCAGTATTATCTTCATTTTGTAAACCGTAAACCAACATACTCATTGTCACTACTATTATTGGTATAACCAAGGTCTGCAGCATGAAGACAAGTTGTAGGAGCATTTTTGTGCTACCCTGATAGAAGGAAGGATGTGTTAGTATGGACAGCACAAATATTCTTGCACACTGATACCACAGGTGCCAATAAGGTATTGTGAGGTGAGGTGTTGCAGTCTGAGAGAATGGAGTTGTTGCCATAGGCTGGCAAACAGCTGGTGCTGAGAGAGGAGGCAACTTACCCATGGGGGTCTCAAGGGACTAGGTTGCTATCTCCCAACCAATGCAAAGGCCTGTAGGAGTGGCTGCTGCCTTTATTTTCTTGCTATATTGGGTAGAGTTGTTGGGAATGGTTGTTACAGTAAGAAGAAGAGTGAGCAAATGCTCTGTGCCATATAGATAGTCACTCAGGTATGCTCCATAAACAAGCTAGAAGTTACAGACTTCTGCTTTTGTGAAACCCTAACCAGCTGCTGCTGTAAAGGAACAACTGGATCATAAAGTAGCAAGGCAAATCTGCTGCAGCCACATTGACTGTCCTTAAGGCTCATTTCATCGAGCCTCACAGCACTTGGTGCTGTGAACAGGTTGGCAGAAGTGTTGCCACCATGAAGGTGCCTTTCTTGTTGCCAATGTGGCATAAAGGCAAGAAGAAGGTATGCATTGTTTACAATGTTATCATTACCTCATTCAAGCACTCATCAAGCACATAACTTAGGCATGCTTTCAAGGATTGTCCACACCCCAATTGTAAAAGCACTCCCCTTGGCTCTGCATTAGGGCAACAGTGTGTTAGGGTGTGTGCCACACGGTAGGTCCGGAGTTCGGAATTCCAGGGTCCGGAGGGTTCCGGAGTCCAGACAGAGGTGCAGCACGGAGGGAAGGACTTCAGTGAAGCTATTAGCAATGCTCTGAGACCCCCGCAGTTGTCCTTAATTTCCGAGGGAACGAATAGTTGGAATTGGCCGGAGTTTGGGCCTGACTATTCCGGAGTTCCGCACTGACTAGGCGTAACAAACTCCGAGACGATCGGAGCAAAATGGAGTCTAGGAGAGGAGGATGAAGAGGATGACAAGGGACAAAGTCCGAGGGGACTTGTCAAGCAAACAAGATTAAATGAAGTCTGAAATCCAGAGTTCCAGAGCACGGAGCCTCGGAGTTACCAGATTAGGAAGGTCGGAGTTCGGGGGTCACAACGGAGTTAGACCAAAGGAATAGATTGATAAGGGAGAAGCAAAGGAAGAGAGGTAACGAGGTGGGTAACGAGATATCCAAACTGAGATACTATAGCATTCTATGCCTGTATTTATGGGTGCAACCTTATTGTTGAGGAAGACAAAAAGGGCATGAGGAATATTAAATCCAGAGTTCAGAGGACCTGAAGTTCCGGAGTCCAAGATCAGAGATAATAGAGCTCATTATTAAAGGGCAAGGTGATGCAAGAATAATACAATCATGAGGAAATGTACACACCAAATTCCAAAGTTCTGGAGCATGGGAAAGTCAGAGTTTGGAAGTCCGGAGGTGTGGAAACTCAGGGTACAAAGTCTGGAGCACAGGAACCCCGGAGTTTGGAGTTACAGTGCAAACAGAGTGTAATAATGATACTCAGATATAAGCACTCCACTTTCCAGACAGACTAGCTTGAAACATTATTTGTTTATTCCAGATGCAAATCCTTTGAGCAGATTAAGCTTGCTTTAGTCTTTATGTGCTCAAAGTTCACACAGAGTAAAAAGTTCACCTTCAGGTAATATAATCAACCCTAAAATGACTTTAAGATAGCTGGCATCTCTGCATATCACATTTTACATCAACACACCTTCACCTTGTAGCAGCACTAGGGGTGATTCATACTCAAATGGCACCTGCGGTAGTGCGCTTCCTTGCTTGTCTTCAAGCTTTCAAGTGGCAGTTGAGAATCAGGGTCTCGTTGTGTCTGTCTTTCCCCCTACTCTATGCCAGAATAGGCACTCATAGCAATAAAATGCACACACGGAGGCTTGCTATGGGTGGAGTGTCTTCAGTTTGTTACCTTCATGCAAGTTTCAACTACCATACTTTGCTTGAAAGGCTTCAAGGTAATGCTGAAATATGGCAACACGCGGTCAAGACAATGTGATAGTGAGTATATCACACAGAACATCAGCAAATGTCTGGGCTCCAAGACAGTATTAAGGCAATTTGCAACTATGCTAATGAGGTATTTTAATGCAGTGTCAGTTGGCCATAGCCATTGTCATGCACGCAAGGCCTCCCGGAGAAGTCTGGTATCACCATTAAGAGCTAAAGCTCAAAATTCTAGATCTCTACTAAGCGCAGCACTCAGCGCCATATGTACAGGCTCCTAGCCGCTCTCCTTGTGCATTGGGAGATTCACCAAGTAATATTGAGCATGACTACGATGGTGAGAGGAAAAGTTTGTGACCAATGATTTCATGTACTAGTACTACGGGCAACCAGTAAAACGTGTTTGTACATTAATCCTGAGCAGACCGTAATTTCGCGCTAAGGGCCGAGAGGAGGTCGGACTTTGGGCGGACTCGTAAGTAGGTAGGTTAGGACTTTGTTACATAAGGGATGACGCAGCGCAAGAATCTCGGTCTCAGCTTTGAGGGTGGAGAGCCTTGCTCTGACGAGCAAGGGATCTTGTTACAGTAGGACTCACATACCATAACAATTTTGTTCTCGGAGTGTATAAGGTGAATAGACTCTTCTTCTGGTGCGCAAGGAACAAAATCTGGTCTAACCCTAGTGACTCTGGTCTTAGCCCGGCGTCCCAGTCTACCGAGGTACTATCCCAGCCACCAAAGCACCACCCACCCGCCGAATCTCGGCGAACAGAGCGCCTTCGTTCAAAACCACAAGACCTTTCTCTTTCTCTTTCCCCTTCGCTGTACTCTGCACGGCCAAGATTAGCAATGAGCAGTAGGATTCATAGGTGAACATCGGAATCTGCCCTGCTCACCGGAATGCTGGAAAATCCACCGAGTACGCGGAACGGTCTCGCATCGCGAAGGTTGGGTTGCCACACGGCGCCAATGCGGTTCCCGCCCAGAGGATCGTAGAAGAAAAGCGCGGTGTCGGCGTACACATGCTGGCAGCTCTATCAGTCATCAAGGAGCATATAGATGATCGATAAATAACTCACTGTTAAGTCGTCATAGAACAAGGCAAGAGGATCGAACCCTGGCATGAGCGGAGTGGCAGAGCCATTGAGGATGGAATTCGCGTATTTTGTCTTCGGGGCCCACGTCGAAGGATCAGCATCGACCAAGTGATGAGCGCGGGTGGAGTGCGCCGGACTAAGCTCGATAACAAAGTCGTACTTGTCGACAGGATGGTGAAACATCCGCTATATGTTTGTGTCAACGCCGGGATAATGCAGAAAATACGCCAAGCCACGCACCTTGACATTGAAAGCGCCCGTCTCCAGTCCCCTGAAGGCAGCCCAGGTCGCTTGAGCAAGCGAAGTGACACGCCTTGCCACAACAACACTGGGGCCGCTCGAGGTCCACGTGTGACCAGCAGTATCGTACGGTGTCCTCAGTGACCACGCGACGTCTTGAGAGGCCGCCACGCTAGGGTTCAGCTGTGCAGGATCGCCGAGCTGCTCCACCGCGTCCAGCGGAACGACCAACCCTTGCGTCCAATCCCACTCCTTCAAGAACTCGACGACCTGCGCAAAGCCACGCTCTTTGGACCCCGGCTCCAGAGACCTCGAGTTCGAGGCCGCGCTCCCCGCCAACGGAAGGCCTGCGCGAAGGAAGACGTATGCGCAGAGGAGCTCCACAGCCTCCTCCGAGACGTGCCCCCGGAGAAGCCAGTGGGCAGCAAACCATCGTTTCGTCAACCTGACGGTGCCCGCAAACGCGGGGAACTTGTGGCAAAGCGCTGCGACAGCGCGATGATGCCGAGGGCCTTGGATGTACCTGCGCAAGTAGACCTCTCGAGCGTCGATAGCCATACGGCGTTCGCGCGGGTTCACATCGTCTGCGCTCTGGCGGAGAGCTTTGGGGATATGCGGTAGGTCGTTGATGATGCGCTCTAAAAGTGTCGCCTCCCTATCGTGCAGAATGCGTAAGCGGAATGCCCAACCTTCGGCAGTGACGATCTCGAGTGCTGCTTCGTCTTCGATCTCCAAGCGCTCGGGGCGCTCGCCCAGAACAACGTTGGCTTGGAGGCCTTTGACAGCGTCCATGAGAATGCTCGCCAGGCGCTCGAAGAACGCAAGCTTCATCTTCTGGATGGCCCTGAGGTCGTCCGGCCATCTACCAGATTTCTCGAACTCGACGACGACCTCCATGGCAGGAAGATACGATGCTGACTTGGGTAGCACGGATCGCGAGGATGGGGAAACCGCAATCGGGACAAAGACGTCGGTGTGTCGGAGCGCGGATGAAGTAGGGCTGACGTTAAGTACAGCGAGGGGGAACTGGTCGTCGAGTGCCTTGATCTGCTTGACCAGCGAGTCGAAGGCTGAGAGCGCCGATTTGAAACCCACGGCAGAACCCGCGCCTTGATACAGAGAGGCGACGGATTCAGGCAGTCTGAGCAGACCATCGAACTGTGTCTGCCATGTTTCTACAGCGTCATCCACGATTCCGAAATGCCATGCAAGAAGATGGCGTATGATCATGGAGGGTATTTGGGCGCGTTCGTCCGAGTTCTTGATGTTCCACACTACACTTTCGGCGATAGAACCGTCTTTGAACCGCCGCAACTCAGCCTTGTCGCCCCAGAAATCGCGGAATTGTCTGGTGCGCTCGCTTTCTTGCTCCTCGGCCGCGGGGCCATGGTCGACCAGACGGAATGCGTGATCGCAGTGGAGGACGACACCAATGTACACCACAGAGGGCTGCGAAGGGTGGGCTTGAGATGTGGGCCGAACATCTGAGGAGGTGTGGAGGATCGCGATCGCCTTGGCTCGATCCCCGAGACCTCGCCGCAGGGTAGTGACCAGTGTAGAGAGCATCATGTTGTACATTGAGCCGTGGTCGGCGACGTGGTGCGCAGACACCGTTCTCATCTTTGCTGATCCCAGATCCACGCTGAGAAATTTAGATTGAATATGGTGGACGGCAAGGGTATAGCGGAGAGACGTACCGAGCGACCAGATCGAACCGCCCGAACACGTCACGATGATCCTTCAGGAATGAGGTCTGGAACGGATCCTCGGACAGTGTGGGTGTGTTCAGGGCGTCCAACGTAGCTTGAGCATCGTAGCTGAGCTGAACTCACAAGTTAGATGCAGCCAATGCGAAGAGACTCGCAGCCTTACCAGGTCAAGTGACGATAACGGAACATCGGCCAACAAATTCACAGACGACGTTGCGTCGACAAGGACGGCCTCCTGATTGGAATAGCTACTTGGAGGAAACTTCCCAAACATAAGTCCCACGCAAATTGAGTCCGTATTCGAAATAATCAACACACCCGATAGCCGTTTGCTGACTTTACGAAGACGTGCCCGTCGCTATATTTGTGCCTAGCTGCACACAACATTAATGTATTAGCCAGGCGGACGAGGGTCGAAACTGAATCAACCATACCCAGGAAGTCTAGAGCCGCCTTGAAAAGTTGGTAGGAGCTTAGGCCCTTTCCTAGAGGCTTGCGTTTCGTGGAAGCCCTACCTGCACTCATGGGCAGTGGCTCCTCTCCATTGACGACGAGGTCCAAGAGTGACACCCATAGCATACCCTTCCCTTCAAAGCCACGTACGCACATCCTATTACCCAAACCATATCCTCGCTGGTTCGCCCAGACACGCAGGAGGGTCAAGGCATCAGCGAAACCGGGGACGCTCTGCAAAAGAGCATGAACATGGAGGAGATGAGCTCTAGCGGTTGTCATGAGCATGAACGCGGTGTTATACAACGAAGTCGGTTCCTCTTGAGAGCTTTCATCCGTCGCGGTGGCCCGAATATTGGATCTCGCAGGCGACAACCGTTGGAGCGGGATAGAAGATTGGCTGATGTAGGCAATGATCCGTATTTGTATGTCGTTCTTACCAAGGCCTTCGTTGAGTGAGCCTTTGGCTACACTATTGAACTATACGGATAGACGCACCGGAGCGAGGACGTAAAACGATAGACGTTCGTCGGGGGTCTCCGCCAGTGGACTCATAGTGCACATTACATGCGAGGGACCTGTCCTTGGCTACAGCGGAAGCAACAACAGCGAGATAAAAGGCGCGTTTTTGAAACGCTCGACCATTCAGGTAGTCTTTTTCCTGCAATAGACTCTACACTCAAAATGAAACAGTCAATAAGACGAGCACAAGGCCGACTTCCTTGAGTGAACATACCGAGGGGATCTCTAGTGCGAGGTCAAGCTCATACTTGAGAGAATCATTCGCCTTGACGGCGGTTTTCGTTGGCCAACTTCCTACTAATAGAATTTCGGAGGGCTTCTCGAAAGCTACCTTCCAGTTTACGTCGTCTGTTGGCAGGGGGCGCACGTAAGGTATCTCGATGCCCATAGCGGAGAACTTTCTTGACGCGTGGAGGGGATGTTGGGGCGCAATAGGAGGGAGAGACATGATGAGCTTGTGGAGGGACATGAGCAAGTCGTCGAGCGGCTGCGATTGGTCGTATTTTGGGCGGACATTGGGGAGTAGCGCGTCGATCTGGAGCAGATATCAGGAAGTGTGTGTACAACTGAAGGGGTGGTCGCGAACTTGGAGTTTGAAGGATGTGGACCTATACAGGTCGGTCGCGTCCTTGATCTTCCTGAGCTCTTCGCCGGTGGGTGGCTTCAGAAGATGTGAGCTCGGGCGGGACGCGGCGCTATGGCTTTGCGGGACGTCCTGAAGTCCCTCCCAGACCTCCTCTTCCGGGCCTGGAGAGCTGCTACCGGAGGCGCTTCGCTCGTTCGCAGAAGAATGATGCTCTTCGTCGCTGATCATGTCCGCCTCTGTGTGTATCCGCTGAAGGGCGAGCGGGCACATTAGTATAGAGTCTAGGCGGGGACGGTGGACGGCCCGCACCTTAGCCTTGGGCGCGAACTGAGGCACTCCGCGTTTTCTCTTCAAGTCTTGGGCCATGGTGTACGTCGGACGAGTGTCAAATGTTCTCTGGGACTGGCCTTGCACGGCGCGTCGGGCTCTGCAGCAGCGAGCGGCAGCTGGTGGGTGTGGGGATGGGAGGAGGAGTGCATCCAAGTTTTCGAAAGAGCGCGAGCATGGGCGCCTGACGGGCGTCTGGTACGTGCGAGCGCCAGAGTCATCTTGGCTCTTCTTCGCTCTCCCCACCTTCTCCTCCTCCTCCTCGTTCTTGCCCCGTCCTCGTCGTCGCCGCCTGCGATGCACGCCATTGGCAGAGTTCAAAAACACTCTCTCCGTGGTGCTCTGCGCGCCACTGCCACGCGCGCTGCTGCTCGTCCTGCCAATGTCGTAGCAGTCCGCACCCTCTCTTCTGCCTCTGCTCAGAGTGACCGCGTATGTCCTTTTCGTCTGCGTAACGTTCCACAGAAACTTATCAATGTTGTCTCCACAGGACACCATCACTCGCTTGCTCTACTCCATTGGTACCAAGCGCGAGGTCGAGCGCTACCTCCGTATCTTCTCTTCCTCCTCGGACTCCTCCCACCCCGCAAAGTTTGCTGTAATCAAGGTCGGCGGCGCAGTCCTTGACCAGGTCGAAGAGCTCGCCACGAACCTCTCCTTCCTCTATCGCGTTGGCCTTTATCCCGTCGTTCTCCATGGTGCTGGACCCCAACTGAACAGCATCATCGAGAGCGCTGGTGTCATTCCAGACTATATCGACGGTATTCGCGTAACCGGTGAGTATCAGCTGCCCATTCAGACCCCCATCTACCGTCCATACGAGCCCATCATCCGTGCATATAGATGCCAAGACTCTCCAAGTCGCGCGTAGCGTTTTCCTTGACGAAAACCTCAAGCTTGTGGCCGCTCTCGAGAAGCTTGGCACACGTGCGCGCCCCATCACCTCTGGCGTTTTCAGTGCAGACTACCTGGACAAGGACAAGTACGGCCTCGTCGGTAAAATCACCAAGGTGGACAAGAGGCCCATCGAAGCCGCTATCCGTGCCGGCGCGCTCCCCATCCTGACCAGCTTAGCCGAGTCCGACGCAGGTCAGATTCTCAATGTCAACGCAGATATTGCCGCGGGAGAGCTGGCAAAGGAGCTCGAGCCGATGAAGATTGTCTTCCTCAACGACAAGGGTGGCCTCTTCCACGGTGTTACCGGCGAGAAGCTCGATCTCCTCAACCTTGACCAGGTCGGCCCAGTCGCCAAATGTTCGCAGTAAAAAATATCTCACCAAGTGTCTATTTCAGGAGTACGATGAGCTGATGAAGCAACCATGGGTCAAGTACGGCACCAAGCTAAAGCTCCGCGAGTTCAAGGAACTCCTAGACCACCTTCCGCGCACCTCTTCCGTCGCCGTAATCTCGGTGGATTCGCTTCAGCGGGAGCTCTTTACCGATAGCGGCGCCGGTACGCTTATCCGCAGGGGCTACAAGCTCTTCCAACACAAGTCTATCGACTCGGTTGGTGCGGACCGCCTCCGTCAGGTCATCCATGACCGTGACCCCGACGTTCTCTCGGGTGACGATAGCGTGACGGGTGTTTTGAACAGCCTAAAGGACACTCCTTACACCATCTACGGTGACGAGCCCCTGGACGTGGTTGCCATTGTCGCGCATCCTGAGGGCGAAGTCCCCATCCTGACCAAGCTCCTCGCCTCGCGCAACGGCGTCATGAACGGCATAGTCGATAACGTATTCAACGCGATCAAGAAGGACCACAGGCGTCTCTTCTGGACTGCTCGCGCAGACGATGAAAATCGTGCATGGCACTTTGAACGTGCGGACGGCAGCTTCACGCGCGCTGGCAAGAGCCTCTTCTGGTATGGTGTCAGCGACGTGAACGAGGTCCAGAAGATCGTCAAGTCCATCGAGGAGAAGGGACGTATCCCGCGCACTTTCCTCCCTGTTGGACCTTCTGCACCTCCTCGCAAGGCCGCGAGCGCACCTTCGGGTGTGCGCTCGTACTCCACAATAGCCCGTCGTGTCCCCGGATCGTCACGCGGCTACGCCACTGCGGCCCCTTCCACTGAGCAAAAGCGGCTCGCTCTGATCGGTGCGCGCGGCTTCACGGGCCAAACGCTTACCACACTCCTCTCCAACCATCCCCACCTCAACCTAACGCACGTCTCCTCGCGCCAGCTCGCCGGCTTTCCGCTTTCCAACTATACCAAGGCGCCCGTCAACTACAGCGCACTCTCCGCCGAAGACGTCGAGCGGATGGAGAAGGATGGTGAGGTCGATGCGTGGGTGATGGCCCTCCCCAACGGTGTCTGCAAGCCCTTCGTCGATGCGATCGACCGCGGCTCCGCGGAGCGCAAGAACGGTAAAGGGAGCGTCGTCGTCGACCTCAGCGCGGACTACCGCTTCGAGGATGGCTGGACGTACGGACTTCCGGGTGAGGCTCCTTCGCACTAGACTTGTCGTTCCATGCGCGTGTATTCAATATCTTATGTAAAATATATCACCAGAGCTCTATGGCCGCGATGCGATCCGTACCTCGACGCGGATCTCCAACCCCGGCTGCTACGCCACGTCGTCACAACTGCTCGTCGCTCCTTTGCTCAAATATCTCAAGCCTGATACGTGGCCCACCGTGTTCGGCGTATCCGGCTACAGCGGCGCGGGCACCGTAACGGGCCCGACGGATAGCGACGGCCGTCCCACTACCATCCCCAAGGTCACCGCGGAGAGCCTACACGGCGGCATTCGGCCATACGCCCTGACGGACCACATCCATGAGCGCGAGGCCGGACGGCACCTGTCCAGTCTGCTTTCTGGCTCGCTCGTCGGGACGGGCATGAAGCTTGCCTTCGTGCCTTCCGTCGCGCCATGGTTCAGCGGAATCATTAGCGTGCTGTCGATGCCGCTGAGCGAGCGTGTCACCGCGCGCGACGTACGTGCCCTATATGAAGAGAAGTACGCTGGCGAAAGGCTGGTGCGGATCAAGAACGAGGTGCCGACCATTGTCGACGTGGAAAATCAGCACGGTTGGACCGTCGGCGGCTTCCAAGTGCACAGCGAAGGAGACCGCGCTGTTGTAGTAGTTAGTCTCTCTTTCACATTCAATAAGGGCGCAGCTGATTGATACTCCTCCAACAGGGCGGCCTCGACAACCTTTTGAAAGGCGCGGCGACGCAGTGTCTGCAAAACTTGAACCTCGCGCTTGGGTACGACGAATATGCTGGAATTCCTGTTGCATGATCTAGATCGGGAGAACAACGGTTCACACAGCCTATCTGGAGGAAAATACTGAAAAGTAGCCCACTATGGACGTAGATAATACATGCTGTTTCAAAGTGTTCGATGCCCATACCACGAGTGTGTTTCTCTCATAGGTCATATCCGTTCATGTCATATCTCGGCGCCATGGTCGCCTCTGGGAGCCGTGCTTTCGTACACAACACACGATGGTCGGTGCTGGCGCTGAGTACGTATCGATTTGTTGGACTGGAATGCCTCTGCGCGCGCGCGACGCGGCAGGAACACAAGTACTGCACTGCCACTGATGTCATTCGTTGCAAGTACGGAACGGCGTCAAACTCGCCTCGCGAGGACATCATGTCCTCCGCCTCGGGCGCCCCACCCGCCGACCTCCAGCGCGTCGTCTTCTGGCTTACAATCTTCTGGCTTGCACTATACATAGTGCGGTATCACCGACGACGAGCGAGCCGCATCACTGCTCTTCCCTCCCTTTCGTCCTCCACATGGCCCTCGTCGACGGAGCTCTTCAGGTCTTCAGCCACCAGAATCACGCTGGAGAAGTGCCACCTCCGGTACCAGTCTACGGCCTGGAATGCTCTCCACCAGTCGTCTACTGCTAGGCTTGCCAAGCGTCGTGGCTGGCGGCGCGCACTTCAACTTGTTTATGATGTCGGGAGCATGCTCGGCATACTGGGCATGTTCGCTTCTGTATTGCTGCTGCTTTGGACCACTGTGCAGCTTTCCTCTGCGCTGTACACACGTTTTACGCATCATGAACATGTCCACCAACCCGGTGGGATTCTCAAGCGAGATTTCAGCGAGGAAGATGGGGATGCCTACGAAGCACGTGCAGCTCCTGTACTGCAGCTTATAGTAAGTGTGTCTCCACTTTTTGCACCCATTAACATGGTCCCCCGTAAGTTCTTTTGACTGCGACTCTATGTCCGACTTATTATTGTCCGGCCTGGTTTAACCTCTCGTATTCGTCCTCACTACGCACGCACAGATTCCCGGACTGACTACGCCCCTCCATCATCTTCCCCTCCTCCTCGTCGCCCTTATCACTACCCAAGTTATCCACGAATGCGGCCACGCGGTTGCAGCTGCACTGTATGAAGGCCCCTACTACATCTCTACGTTACCGCTGACTGACCCGTTTTACCCGCGTCGGCGAACTTCAGGGACGCTATACCACTCACATCTGCTGGCCTCGGGATCACCGTGATCCTTCCTTCCGCCTTCGTATCGTTCCCATCCGAGGAGACCGAGTCCCTAGCCCCACGCCCTCGCGCGCGCCTCATTTGCGCCGGGGCGTTCCACAACCTGATGTTCTGGCTGGTGTTAGGCGCGGCCGCGTGGCTGCAGACATCCAACATCGTCTGGCCACTCTTGGGATACCACGACGTAAGCCAGTACGGACGAGTGATCGTAGATGTCGATGAGGTTCGTCGCACTGGATACAGAACGACGACGTCGGTGACTCGTAACCTAACGATGAGAATTGACCTAGGCCTCACCGCTATATGGACATCTGCCGGTGAGCGCGGTGATAATCAAAGTCGGCGACGAGATACTCGCTGCGCCAGGAGGTGCTGCAGACCGGTGGAACGCACTCATGGCTACAGACTCCTCCAAGTCTGTGCCCAGACTTGGGTGGTGTGCCGATGAGCCCTGGTTCGCAGGTCCGTGTGACCCCCTCTTAAAATCGCTGTCGAACCACTCATGGTACATACAGCCCAAGATACCACCTGTTGCGCAATACGCCGCTCTGCGGTGACGTCCCTGTCATGCTTTGCATCACTGGGCGAGCTGCAATCTGAGCACTGCGTTGACCCGCTACACTTCCTCCAGCCAACACAGGCGGAAAGTGTGTTGAGATGCTCCTCTGCAGCGGAGTGTGGCCATAACCAGCTGTGCATACGGCCGAGAGGCGACCAGGAGCTCATGTCGCTGACAATGCACATCCCTCCATGGCTACGCACAAACGAACAGGACTCTGAACGAACAGTCGTATGGCAGGGCGAGCGGGCAGAAGTCGCAGAGGAAGGTCAGTCAGCAGGCAGTCGTCTTGTGTTGAGCGTGTCTGAAAGCTTCATGCAGTGGACCTCGGCGACTGGCTTCCTGGACACAGCTGGCTCCCGATTGGCCTGCCCTTTGTATGGGGCACGCTGTTCTCGTAAGTCGAGTCGTCTAAGTTTTCGCGAATTCTTCTGAATATCGATGCAGGTATCTGAAGATGCTAACACTCTCGTTGTATTTCTTCAACCTCCTCCCGCTACCATTCCTCGATGGTGGGCAGTTGTACGATGCTTTGTACGACGCTTATGCGGTACGACACCAGCGGGGGGACGAGGCGGTCCCACTAAGACACATGGAAGAAGGCGAGGAGGATGCTCACTCTGCCTGGCGGGAAGGAGCGCGGGTACAAAACGTGAACGTGGAAAGGCGAGCATTGTGCAGGAAGGTCGTGCATGTCGGGGTTGGCGCCCTAACGGGCTCGTGTATAATCCTGGGCCTAGCAAACTCCTACCTTTGACTTGCTTCATTCATTGCACTCTTGCGCATCCGTAAGCGACGTAGTTTCCACCAGGGCG
Source organism: Lenzites betulinus (assembly GCA_022264855.1). Lineage (NCBI taxonomy): Eukaryota > Fungi > Basidiomycota > Agaricomycetes > Polyporales > Polyporaceae > Lenzites > Lenzites betulinus. Next base: position 338,890 of record JABYQU010000008.1, on the reverse strand, counting down.
ACGGTAAACAGAGCGGACATTGTAGTAGCATTTTTGTGATGTGAGAGCGCGTTGATTCCATGATATAACCCGGAGGCAATACACCCGCGAGAGGACTATGGGTACAGTGGGGTGTCATGCATGCATATTAGAAGCGTCGTGGTGGAGCATACATTCCCATACAGCAGTGTCGCCCGCGGGCGGCGGCCCTTCGCATAGCAGAGGATTGCAACAGCAGAGCAGAACAAGTCAAACGGCCACGGAGAGAAGGTGGGTGGACCGGTTACTTCTTTTGGGGCGTGTCCTTGATCTCATGCACGGTGAGGCCTGTGCGAGGGAGGCTTGAGGACACGTAGGTGATGGGCTCGGAACGACAAAGGACGCACCAGGGGGTAGACTCTGTTGGAGCTTCTCCGCCTTCTCGGGGTCATCGAGGGAGAGCGTGTAGAGGTAACGCGAGCACCGGATCTTGAACTTGGTCTTGAGCTTGCCACCAGGGACTCGCGACGCAATCTTCTTTATGCGAGCCTCTGAAGGGCGAGGATGATATTTAGACCTGGGTCTGCTGTGCGGAGGAAGAAGACGCACCCTTCGCATCCTTTCTCCGAGCGATGTCGATGAACTGCTTGATGTCGCGAATCTCCTTGGGCTACGAGAATACTCCAGTCAGCACAAGAGGAATAGCTTCGCCGACGAGCAGCAGGGCACACACCATTTTGTCGAAGTCTTGTCTGCCTGACGGTGCCCTCGCCCGCCGCTGCACTCGTCCCGACTCTGGCTCGGTGGCTGAGATCCAGATCGGGAACTGTACAGTTGCGGACGTTGCCGCTCTCAACAAGCGCTTGTGCATTAGGCAGGCGCTGTGGTTCAGCTCGTCCCCCCCAAAGCCTCCTGGTATCAACATGTGGCTCGTGTCAAGGATCAAGTTCGTGAGGTAAGAAACTTGATTGGAGAAGAACGAGTGAAAAGCAGTGAATGTCCGTTATAAGATACAGATGAGACCTAGTAGTGCAACATGCGAGAGAGCAGCAGGCGTTATCATCAAGTGTCGTGAGTAGTAAGATACTAGTCGTCGCGAAAGGGTATCACATCATCTTCACTTCCTCGGAGAGCTGAGTGGCGAGCCTATTAGACTGCTCGACGGACGTTCCAGACGTGCTCGCAGACGTTCGAGCTCCCGCTCAAGTGCAAGTGCCTTCTGTTTGAAGTCAGCAGCCTCCCGTTCCGCGCGGCGCTTCGCAAGCTGAAGATTGTTCTCCGAGGTTTGCTATAACCACATTAGGGGAAACATACGCCGATGTAAAGACCGGAGACGCACCAGGTGGTCCATAGTTTGACGCATGCTGACAATCTTCCCCTCGTAGTTCTTCACCTCCTCTTCGAGGCGGGCGCGCTGACGTTCCACTTCCACAAGCGCCTTGTCCGTAGAGACGTGCATACGGGAACTTTCCTTAGACGTCTGCGAGAGCTGGCTTGTCAGTTCCTCGATGCGCGACTCCAAGCGTCTCGACGTCGGGGCAGGCCGTGGAAGGCTGAGCGACTTGGTCTCGAGATCAACGATCCGCAAGTTGAGGTCCTTCACTTGCTTCTCGAGGCTCGCCTTTACAAACGTCAGCCCCGTTCTAGACGTCAGGATGTCGCACACCTACATTCATCTTGTCAAGCTCAGAGTTCTCGACCCGAATCTTACCGAGCTCGATCTGGCATTCGTTGGCATACCCCTCCGCCTTCTTCATCCGCTCGAAAGCCATGGTGACCCGGTCACCCTGCTCTTCGAGCGAGCGCTCCAAATCCTGCTTCTCGAGACGCAGGCGCTGCAGCTCCGTATCAGACGACATGCGATTCGTGTCCGCGTGATCGAGCTTGATGGCCTCGAGCTCGGCCTGGAGAGCACGACGAGCCTTCTGCAGCAGTGTACGATCCGTTTCGGCATCATTGAGGACGCTACGAAGCTCGCGAACTTGAGAGTGGAGGGAAACGATCTGCGACTGCTGCTCGGCCTGTGCAGCGACAGAGGCGTCGTAGGCTTTGGTGAGGTCTTGAATCTTGGTCTCGAGACGCTCCTTGTCCTTCTTCCAGGATCCTCCATTGTAGACCTCGTCGTCGTAGCGCAGTTGGAGCTCGTCGTATTCAGAGCGCAGTTTCCTGCTCTCTTCGCGAAGACGGCTCATAGTATCCCGCTGGGATTGTAGCTCTGCACGATAGTCAGCTCGTTGAAACAGCAAAAGGTATGGATATCACTAACCTTCGCTCAGTTGAGCAAGCTCGGCTGGGTAAAGCTGATCAGCCCGTGTTTGTCTCGCTAATTACAGTATCACATACCTTGGTATTTCTTGCGCGTCTGGTCCGCCAAGAAGTCCCGCTCTGCAAGGTCTTGTTGATGTTGCTTGCGCTCATCCTCCATCTCTTCCGCTAGGCGTTGACGCAGAAGCTCCAGATCAGACGACTCGCGGTCCTCCTCCTCTAGCTTACGCTCCAGTTGCTTCACGCGCTGCTCTGCGACTTGCAGCTTCTTATCAACAGACTCGCGCTCAGAAGTGATGGTGGCCTGCACTTTCTCGGCATCGGCGAGTGCGCGACGGGCTAGTAGTGACTGTGAGTCGAGGCCATAGTCTATGGCCAGCGAAGAACGTACCGAAGGCTTCGGCACGGGCCGCCTTAGCTCTGTTGATCTCGGCCTCTTCGTAACGCTTGAGATACTCATCGGTCTTGGACTTGTACGCCTCAATGGCCTCTTGCAACTCTACACCTACCATCAGATCGCACGATCAAGCAAAAAGTTTCGAGGACGTACCGGAATGAATGGTTGCTGTGGCCGAGGAGGTGATCTCGAGCTCTTGCAGGCGCGCCTGCAGGCTACGCTTGATGGCTGCACGACAATGAGACTGGTACATTTTTCACGACGAACGACTGTGACTCACCAATCTCGTCGTTCTTCGACAGAATCTCTGCGTCGAGGCGCTCCTTGAGACTGGTGACCTCTGACCGCAATTGCTTCTTGGCAGCGCTGAGCTCCTGGACCTGGCGACGCTGGTCCTCGACCTCGATCTGAGCTGCACGTTGTTGAACAAGCTGGCGAATAACTGTCAGTCCGCATTGTTGGAGTACGAGTATGGGCATAATCACGCACCAAAGCCTTCTTGGACTCCTCCAGGCGCGTATAACTCTCGCGCTCCTGACTAATAGTAGTCTGGAAACGGTCCCACATAGCCTGCACACCATCGAGCTGCGCCGCCTGAGCTGCGCGCCGCGCCTCGGCTTCCTCCTGTAGGAGCTCGGCGAGTTTCGCGTTCTCCTTGGCCAGCCGGGCACGGTAGGATTCGAAGGACTGCTTCGACCCGTCGCTGTTCTGGAGTTCCTCGGTCATCTCCCGCAATGAGGTCTCCAAGTATTGGCGGATCCGATGAGAGGCCGCCATCTGTAGCTCGAGGGCTTGAACTTGCTGGCGCAGTTTGTCGACCTGGGCATGACGTTCGGGTGTACGAGGAATCTCCGTGGGGACGTCCTTGAAACGAACGGAGCCGTTGGCCCTGGGCTTGGTGGGTGTGACGTTGGCGAGCCTCTGCTCTCCCGTCCGGTGCCCAGTGAGCTGGCGTGTTTGAGCCCGATGCGAGAGCTCCCGTTCAAGCTCTTCGTCCGCGAGCTGCAGCTCGCGTAGAAGCCGATTGCGGAACGTGTCGTCTTTAGGACCGCTGCTCATGATCAGTCTGCGAATTTCAGCGTGCTGGCGGTCGACATGGTCCTTGATCCGCGCGGCCGCAGACTTCGACAGGTCCGATTCATCTAGCTGCTGCTCGAGCTGCGCGATGCGGGTCTCGTACTGTCGCTGTATCTTCGCGAATGACTCTGGGCCTTCGGTTTCGTCGGCGATTCGCGTGAGCTCGATCTCAAGATTGTCCTTCGCCTTCTGCACGGTGTACATGCGCTGCTCGGCTTCCACGACCTGCGCCCGCGAGTCCTTCAGCTCGTTTTGTAAACGCTTGACGTGCAGCTCTGCGGCCTCGCGCATACGACGCTCGTTCTCGAGCTCTACCAGAGCCTGAGTGGCCTTCGCTTCTTGATCGCGAGCCTTCTTCTCCTTAGCCCGCAACGCAACCTCCTCGTTAGCTTTCTCGCGCGCAAGGTCCTCCGCCTCAGTCGTTAGTCGTGTCTTCGCCTTCTCCAGAGAGCGGATGTAAGCGGCTTGCTTTTGTAGCTCGACCTGCGCTTCCGCAAGCTGGCGGTCGGTGACGCGCTTAGCCTCTTCGAGGACATGAACGTGCTCCACGATGGTCTTGTCCTGCTTCGCCTCAAGTTGTTTGACTTCCCACTCGCGGGCCTTCAGGTCAGTGAGAATCTTGTTCATGTCACGCTCGAACTTGACGTTAATGTCCTTTAGCCGATGCGCCTCCGCCTTGTGCTTGTGCGCAGTCTCCTCGAGCTTGCTGCGCTTCGCCGTCTCCGCCTCAAGCTGCTTCTTGAGAGTCTCAACCTGGCGATCGAGGGCCCCCTTGTCGCGTTCGAGCTGGAGCACTGCATCCTCGAAGTCGGTATATCGAGACTGGGTGCTAGCGAGCTGACGTTCGAGGCTCTGAGGAGCTACGTGAGGGCCATTCTTTACACCTCAAGCAAAAGCACGTACCTCCTTCGTCTTCTGTACTTCCGCAAGCTGATTGTCGGTGTCGATGGCCCGCGAACGTACAGACTGAAGCTCAGACTCCAGCGAGCGCCGTGCTTTCTCGGCGTCTGACAGAGCTGCCTCCGTCTTCTTGAGCTGCGCCTGGCTCGCCTGGGCGCGATCTGACAGGGATGTATGGCTCTGCTGGATGTTCTTGTGCTCGCGAACGAGTGTCTCCAGTTCGACCTTCAGCTTGTTCTGCGTCTCGGCAGCGACCCTTCGGGTCTCCGTGAGGTCCGCGGAGAGCTTGCCAACTTGAGCACGGAGGTCTGTGAGCTCCTCCTCCTTGCTCTTCGCGACTTCGCTCCGACGAGTCTCCTCGTTCACCTTGGCCTCCAGCAGCGCACGCAGTTCGTCGAGCTCGGCTTGTAGCTTGATTTGGGAGTTCGCGTTGCGCTGCTTGTCGTTGCGCTCCGAGTCGAGCTCCGCAGAGATAGTGTTGATGTCAGCTTGAAGCCCGTCGATCTCTCTGAGAAGGTTTTCTCGCTCTGCTTTCAACTTCTCGACCTCCGTTGCGAGCCTATCGGCTTGCTGCTCCTTGGACTTGATCATGCTCGTGTACTCGTTGGCGGTGCGGCCCATTTCAGCGAGTTGCTCCTTGAGATGACGAACGTCCTTCTCCAGGCCATCCGCCTTCTCGCGCAGTGTATCCCTGCATTACATTAGTATCGGTTAGAGCAACACAGGCGATAACGATACATACTTGTTCCGCTGCTCCGCGACGAGCTTGGTATCCAGGTCTGACATGGTGGTCTCCATGCGCTCCTTAGTACGAGCAACATCCTCATCACGCTGAGCGACAACGTTCTTGAGCTCGTCCGCCTGCTTCTCCAGCATCTCCTTCTCCGCGGCGAGAATATCGAGGTCCTCGAGCGCCTCATCGAGCTGCCTGCTGAGCTCGCCCTCGCGCGCCTGCCACTCCTGCTGCTCGCTCTCGAGTCGGACAAGGTGCTCCGCGGCCTGATCGAACGCTTGCTGCAGTGTCTTGTGCTTCTCCTCGCTCTCGCGCTGTAGCTTGAGCGCGCGATCGAGTTGCGAGTCGAGCGTATCGAGGTCTGCCTGGAGAGCCGCAACCTCCTCTTCGAGCTCTAGCTCGTGCTTCTTGCTACGCTCGAGCAGAGAATCCTTGTCGACACCAAGCGCGCGCTCCGCCTCGAGGTCCTCCTCGACCTTGCGCTTTTCGGATTCAAGGCGCATTTTGAGGCTCTCGAGAGCCTCGCGCTCCTTCAGATCTCGTTCAGCGCGCTCCTTCGCTAAGAGAAGCTCGGCCTCTTTCTTGCGTAGCTCGTCGTCGTTGCGCGTCGCAGCCAACAATGGGCGGACCTAAACATACATTTGTTTAGCATATCGTACTGCATGTACGCACAAGTCACATCACATACCTTTGTGTAGAGGTTCCACCAAGGCCAGTCGCGCAGCTCACCGTAGATCCGCGCATTGCGCTGGATTGTACGAATAGCCACTGCCCTGTTCAGGATCTTCTTCATCTGCCGCCGCGCGGTCCACATGCGCGCGACTGCTTGAAGCCGGGAGAAAATATCGAAGAGCAAGGCATCTCGTCGCTCCTCGAGATCGGCCAGGACACCCGCCTTGAAGAAGATCTTCGAAGTGCCGATGCGGAAGATGGACTTGTCAAGCTCGAGTGCGTCGACCATGCGGAGGCAGGCCTTGCGCCCGTCCATGTAACCCGGCGGGATGATGCCTGGGGTGAGGACCTCGTAACGCTGGCGGAACTCGACGAAGGGGAGCCGGTTAGGATACCCAAGACGCGCGATTCGAATACCCTCGAGCACACCATTACAGCGCAGCTGGTCGAGAACTAGTGGTACATCGACTCGCCCCGGCTTCTTGAGAGTATTCGGGACGATGCAGCGCACGAAGTGAGGTTGAGTCGCCTGTAGCTGCCCCATCAGGCTCGCAAGCTGCTCTTTGTGCCGCTGCCCAACCGTGCGGAAGGCGCCCTTCTTGGGCCCACGCTTCTTTCCGATGGTCATGGCATAGAGTGCATTGCTAGCTCCACCAGTGGTGGAAGGAACAGGCGCGTCGCTGAACTCGGCAAAGAGGGAGGCAATGTAACGCTCCGAGGATGCGGCAAGTACACGCGTGAGGTTGTCGTTCAAAGGGTCCTTGTTCTTCTCGAGCCAGCCGTCGGTGCGGTACTCGACGCGTCCCGCGTAATGGTGCACGATGAAACCCTGCTCGAACCGTGTGGGCTCGTACTTGAACGTTCCTGGATGCGCTTCCTCGCCTGCTGGGGGGTCGGTGGCCCATAACGCGTGTAGCTTGTTCGTGAACGTCAGGTCGGTCGCTTTGGGCATGATGCACTCTTCGTCCAGCAGGCTGAGCACGCCGATAGTCGCACCGCTGGTCTCGATAAGATCGATGGTCGGCTGTAAATCGAGGCCAAAGTTGACGTAGTCCCACTCGATGCCTTCGCGCGCATACTCCTCCTGCTCGAGCACGAACATGTGGTGGTTGAAGAACTGCTGTAACCTCTCGTTCGTGTAGTTGATGAGCAACTGCTCGTACCCGTTGATGTCGAAAATCTCGAAACCAGCAATATCCAATACGCCAATGAAGGTGGACTTGGACGAGGGGCGGTCAAGCGCACGATTAATCCGATCCACAAGCATGCCGAAGGACTTCTCGTACAGTGTCTTGCAGAGAGCGGAAAGCTCGTCAAGCGCTTGCTGTCGCGTGCGTGCTTGTGTGACCCATTCGCGTCCCGCCAATACTCGAGGTCGCAGGAGACCTTTGGTAAACTCGGTGAGAGGGATACCCAGCAAGTGACACACTCGCTCAGCTTGCGAAGGATCTGGCATCACAGCATCGTCGGACCGGGTAGCGTTGATGACGATGTTGCCGATGTGCAGAACGGCAGCAACCACACGGAAAAGATCGAGTTGTTCTGCTGCGGTGAATCCGACGGTATCGAGGGCCGCCTGACTAGAAATGAGGAAACGTCCAAAGGCGACATATATTGATAGTCCCTACCTTCAGCAGATTCCACTCTTCGCGATCGTCGATTCCGTCAACTTCCCGCCGGCTCTTGTTGAGATACTCGTAGTCCTCGACACCGCCATCCAACAGCAAGGTGTCTGCGTTTTGATCAGTATATACATTCAGCAAGCGACTCGTACAATACCTTTGAGGTTTCCACCACCCTCCATGAGCTGATAGAATACGTGGAAGCTGCGCTCGGCTTCACTTCGGACTACCACTCGACTCTTCTCGAGTAGATACCAGTCAATGTTCGCGCCAGCGATGCTGCCGTCAGGAGAGAAGCTGATACGGATAAACTTTCCGAACCGACTGGAGTTATTGTTCCTCTGCGTCTGTGCGTTACCAAAAGCCTCGAGGATGGGGTTGGCTTGCAATATTTGTCTCTCGAGAAGACCAAGCCGCCCCTTCGCGGTCAAGCTAAAGCCAGAGCCAGACCCGCTCACCGACGTCGCCTTGCCATGTTTGCGGAACGAGCTGGTGCGGGGAAGACCAACGGCAGGTAACACTCCACTGAATGAGTTTGCGCCTGCCAGAGACGGTGACTGGGAATGTGAAGGCGTTACGGGTGCATGGGTGTCCGTCGCGATAGCAGCCAGGTATTGGATAACCTTCTTTGTACTCTCGGTCTTGCCTGCACCGGATTCGCCACTGTTGTGCTGCCGTTACAGTTATGTTGCGGAAATGACTGTGTAAACGTACGTGATGAGAATGCTCTGGTTCTCGCGTTCCTCACCCATGTTCACCCAGGCACGTTCTGCGATGGCAAATATGTGGGGTGGGTTCTCGTCGCGACGTTTACCACGATATTGGTGAACAATTGCGTCCGAATAGAGGGGTAAAGGCTGATATGGGTTGACAGCGACCAAGAATAGTCCGGAATACGTCTATGAGGAGGTAACATGCTAGTCAGCAAAGTTTGGTGGGACGAGGAGTTGTGGCATTCATAGTAGCAGTCGAAGAGACAGGAATAAGTAGCTAACTTGATGAGCCAAATTGGCTGTTCATCCAAGCAAGCAATTGTGAAGCAATTGCTCGTGGTGTGTAGGCCATTGAGCACGGTCGTGTTGATCATCAATAACATGGGAGCAGCGAACGACACGCGGAATGCACGGGGCTCCGCTTACGCCTCTCAGAATGTCGTGCCATGCAGAGCTAGTATGCAAGAAAGCGTAGGTTCAGAGTATGAGTGATGTTTAGGACCAGGGCGGCTAATATGTGCATACTGCACTCTTGATGTTCAGCCAGGTGGAGATGACATACATAGATGGAGCCAGAGCCATATCGTAGGCGGAGATTATGGACAACGCTTGCTTCATTCAAAAATGTAAGGTCCGCGATATCGTCCACGCGATCGAACTTGGGAGGGTTCATCTTGGAAAGGGCATAGAGGGGGAGCTTGCGGATCTAATCACAGGTTGTGCATTAAGAAGGGACGCGCATAGTGCGAGGAGAGAAATGTACCTCTCCGCCTGCGGCCATAACGACTTGGCCCACGTCATCTTCTTCCTTTACGACCCATCCTGCGAGGTAGCCGTCTTTGTCGTCGGGGACCCAGACCCATTTCTTCTCATTGAACTCGGCTTGTGCAGCGGCAGCGCGAGCGGCCTCTGCGCTCTGAGATGGCCTTGGGGCCGGCATCTTGTGTGCCAGCGTCTCTGAGGCAGAGAGAAAGCAAGAGGGAGGAGCCCAGCGGGAGGGGAGGGAGGGGTGCGAGTGGCAAGAGGGAGGAGAGGAGGTTCGCTTGCTGAGGGACGCGTCTGGGGATGCCATATCGGGCAGTTTAGACGACCAGCATGTCCAGTAGGCGCCCATGAACACGGCCGGCTCCTTGCCTTTCGACTCTCTACATCTGCTACTTGTACCGAACCCTTCCCGCGCGTTTCTAACACATGTATACGTTCATACCGTTCTTTTGTTAGGGGAACTGCGGCCCTATTTGCCCCGCACATACCATCGGCACCACGTAATCGGACTGCTCACTGTGTTTACAAGGACATAGTCCTCGACATGCGGAGAGCGCGGAATTATCACATACTACGCAACAACAAGATGCTCATCCGTACCAGTTCGCTCTACGTAACGCTGCGCTCTGGGCAAGGGCGAGAAGAGGGGCCACTGACGCGACGCGACGCGACATGACCACGTGACCAGCAAGTGAAAGCGACTTTACACGCGACTCCCTCCTCCTCCCCGTCTTTCTTCGCTCTTCCCCCACCTCTTGTTCTCCCCGTCGCGCGTAGTGACGCGCAAACGCGACCTACAATTACACCCTACCTGCAGGATTCTCACCAGGACAGGAAATGGTCGAGGAAGATGTCATGGACGTGTGTCAAGAGCCTCAAAGCTCTCAGCCCTACGGCCTGTACGAGTGGCCCGGACAGACCGTCCCGCACAGGGCAGTAGACGATGATAACCCTCTAGTCAACTGGATTCCTCCTCGGTCGGAGCTTTCAGCAATTGTCCAGGATCGTACGTCATTCCCTCTCTACACATCCCGACACCCACAGACTTTATCCAGACTTGCCACCACCCCCTCAGGAAGCTGCATCAAATTCCCTCGCACTATCTACCAAATCCTCGGCCGCGAACGTTTCTATCTCGCGAAGACCGGGTAATGTCAATCATCCGGCTCATAAGCCTCGTCATACCGTCTTCCTCCCGGAAACCCAGGATCCCGAAGTCCGTGAAGCCGTTCAGTTATTCAACGGGAAAGCCTTCCAAACCGTCAACTACAGTCTCGAACTGTCGAAGCGCAAGGCCGCCAAGCGCAATCCATCCCTCAAGGAAAACAGGTCAAGCCATTCATCTGGCACTCTCCAGCGGAGGCGCACTGTCGAGGATGTCACCGCTATACGTCCTCAGACAATTCCCAAGAGCCACTCCATAGACTCTCATGCACCTGCTATTAGTCCCTCGCTTTCAACGGCGAGTGACAGCGCGCGCCCCATTGCTGGGCCGTCGAAGGTGATATTCAGGCGTCCGTCGTTGACTTCCTTCGTAAATTCCGCTCCGGACGACGATGATGATGAAGAGATGGACTTCCCATCGAGTACTCCCACTCCTCCGCCGAAGCATCATATACCACAACGCGCTACATCATCCACGGCCGGTTCGAACGGAAAGTCGCGCAATCAATCTGCCTTCGCAGAGTCGCCCACGAGCCTTCCTCAAGGCCCTCTTGCTAGGCGTCACTCCGAAGACCCGTCTGCGTCTTATGGAAATACACGACCTGGTCCACTCACCCCTGCGAACTCTCAACATTCCATGCCAGAGCAACCGTCGAGCCCCATCATCCCCTCGCCCGTTACCCTAGGACGGCTATCCGGTTACGCCATGCCTCCACCCCCCGCACCGATACCTCCGCGTCCAGCGCCCTCCTCCTTCATCTCTTCTCAGTCCCAGCGCACGCACTCCCAAGCTCCGGCTAACCAGAGGCATCCTCCCCCAATCTCACAATCGCCAGCCCTATCCCGCCCATACGTCATGCCCTCACTCTCTCAGAGTGCGCCTGGATCAGCCTCCCAGCCCGCTGAGCCTCCACGACCATCACAGCGACGTCCGCCTGCGCTGGGGATGCGTCCCACTATACGCGCTGGAGGTGTGAGCAAGTACCAAGTACCGAGGGAGCCCCCGAGGGTTATCGCTGGGTTCAAGGTGCCGTTCAAAAAGCCTGTTACAACGGCTGAATCGAGGCAGGGTAATGCAGCGGAGGACGAGCTCGTCTGCACGAATCCTACGCGGACTGCCACAAGCACAAGCACGAATGGAGGCTTTGACACGCGAGCCATACAGCGGAGCGCCTCCCCTATTATCCCCGATCCCCCGTACATCGCTGCCCGCGCAGTCGGTTTTACGAGCGGGTCTCGCGCGCACAATCCTGTGCAAATTGCCCCGCCCACGCTGGAGATGTCTGCGCGTAGAGCTGAGCCGAGGGACCCGATGGAGGAGGGGCAGGAAGCGGACTCGAGCTACGGCGACATCCCGTTCGATTTTGACCCGGAGGCCCTGGATGAAGCCATGAGCATGTACGATGCGTGACATCGAGTACACGCGTGTCGTGCGCGCTGTGCGCGTCGATATCCGTCCCCAGTTTTTCTTCTGTACGACTGTGCTTCCCCGTGTCGAGAACGTGATATTCGGTCTTCAATTCGCCCCTACAATAGCTTACGATTGCACCTGGATAATATCTGCACATGTGTATTATAAACAACACTCCACGCCCACCTATAAATCTGCACAAACTGGACAAATACTTGTTGCACGCCTTGGACTTTCAGGCTCCCAGGAAAGGGTTTCTTCTAGAAACGGCTCGCGAGCGCCGAGCGGTGAGTAGAAATGGGCGTCTAACGCGCTCTACGTCCAGCGCGAGTTACAGCACCGCAACCGTTTCAATCGACTCTTGCTCTGCACCACGTTCCACTCTTCGTCTTTGCCCCGAATCATCCAGGGCCGCATCTGTATACGATAACTCTCTCACTATGAAGGTCTTTTCTTTGGCTGTCGTTCTCGCCCCGCCCAACAGCACCTCAACTATCCTCATCAGCGCGTCCGACCTGTCCTCCTTCTCCTTCTACCAGCGAGGTTCAGTCGCCGAGTTCTTGTCCTTCTTCACCAAGACAATAGTAGAGCGCACACCGCAAGGCCAGCGCCAGAGCGTCCAGGAGAACTCATACACGGCCCACGTTTACAACCGCGGTGGATCCGAACAGCTAGCAGGTGCGTCCATTCCCGGGGTTTGCATCTAGTATATTACCGGAGGTCTAATTGATGCCCTCAGCTGTTATTATTGCGGACCACGAGTATCCAGTGCGACCCGCATTCTCCCTCCTGACCAAGGTTCTGGATGACTTCATTGCCAAAGTCCCCAAAGCTTCCTATGCGACGCCCACCGCTATATCCTTCCCTGAGATCAACGCGTACTTGCAGAAGTACCAGGATCCCCGACAGGCTGATGCTATCATGAAGGTCCAGCAGGAACTGGATGAGACGAAGATTGTTCTCGTACGTCCTTCTCTCAGCCCGCTCTCGCTTGTGTCATTTGAAAGGGAATACTGATGCCACGCACACTATAGCACAAGACGATCGAATCGGTGCTTCAGCGTGGAGAGAAGATCAATGACTTGGTCGATCGTTCAACGGCTCTCTCCGCCCAGAGCAAGATGTTCTACAAGACGGCGAAGAAGGTACGTATCCGACGGTCTCGTCCTCCGCACAATCCGCTCACGTTTGTGTATAGCAAAACTCTTGCTGCGTTATCATGTAAACCAATCATCTCCGCTTTGCGATCGCTCGCCTACTCCCAGCACACACTACGATGTTCACGACCTGTTATGGCTCGGCGTCCCGACGTGCATACCATGATTGAATGCCTGCGGCCGTATATTACTTCTCTGTACTTAGATGCCCTGCGTTTCGCGTGTAGTATTATGATCGTTCTCGGACTGGTCGGCGAACGGAATTTATACCATTTACTCATGGACTAGGAGGTCTTTTGGATTGCTCCCCTCGTTTCCCAAGACCGGGGTGCGCGGCTGAAAGACTGGTACCTACAGGGGAAGAACTAGGAACGGTTGGGGGATTGACGTCGAGGTCACGTGCGAAGCTGTACGGATGAGCGGGCGTGTTCCTGGCCCGACGTGGCTTACGCCTCTCCTCCACGTCCTTCCAAGCTTTCTCCCTTTCGCCTCAGGACCACCGCCCCTTTCGGCGCAAGCTCACAATGTAAGTACACGTCTACTGTTACTGTCCGTCAAGATGTTAACCATTTCCCCAGGAGCTCGGTCAAGGTCGAGTCGTCCGAAATTGTGGGCGCGACCCTTCACGTCGCTCTCCCTTGGCAGTACCACCTCTACACTGTTCCTTTTCTGTCTCTCTACCCCGTCCTTGCATACGCCTACTTTATCAAGTACGACGACTGGCTCAAAAGCGAAGAGTGGACGTTCCTTGCATGCGTTTCCCTTGGGTTGGGTCACGCGCTAAGCTTTCTCGTCACCCGTTGGAACACTGGTGCACGGGCATGGGTCACGACTAGAAAGGTGAGCAGTATACATAGCGGGACACCTTTTCAAGGGCTTATCATGGCTTCTCAAGGCACGGTCTCTTGAAGATGCCAACCGTGTAAGAATCATCCCGGCACAACATCGTGGCGAGGGCGAAATTGTCGCGCTCGAGAAGAAGGACCCCTCGAATCCGTCAACGTACACGTTCAACTACCAGCGGGACACCTATGTGGTCACGACGCCGTCTCCCATCACGTTCGCTAAGCTGCCGTACCCTTGCTCCTCGGCACCTCCGCTTGGCTCTTTCCTCGCACCTAAGGGCTTGTCAGAGGCTGAAATCACTTCGCTCAAAACCTTATACGGCAAGAACGAATACAATATCCCCATCCCGTCTTTCGTGGAGCTTTTCGGCGAGCACGCGACCGCGCCCTTCTTCGTCTTCCAGATTTTCTGCGTGGCGCTCTGGTGTCTGGACGAATACTGGTACTACAGCCTCTTCACGCTCTTCATGCTGGTCGTCTTCGAGTGTACTGTCGTCTGGCAACGGGTGCGTACCCTGACCGAGTTCCGCACGATGTCTATCGCGCCCTACCCTGTGCATGTCTTGCGCCTCGGAAAATGGGAACAGGTACAGAGTGACGAGCTACTTCCCGGCGACGTCATCTCGATCGGTCAGTGGCAAATGCAATCAGAGAGGCTGTACCGTTCAAATTGGTTGACAATTGCATACAGCTAGACAGCAAACAGAAACCAATATTCCGGCGGACATCCTCCTCATTCGCGGGACAGGTATCGTCAACGAAGCCATGCTCTCCGGCGAGTCTACCCCTCTGCTGAAAGAATCTATCGCACTCCTGGAGGCCAATGAGAGCCTCGACGTAGACAGCGCTCATAAGGGTGCCGTACTATTCGCCGGAACGAAGCTACTGCAGGCAACAAGCGGCGGCGAAACCCCCGATGGCGGCTGCCTTGGTGTCGTCCTGCGCACAGGTTTCGGAACTGCTCAGGGCCAGCTCGTTCGCACTATGATCTTCTCGACGGAGCGTGTATCTGCGAACAACATCGAGAGCTTCCTGTTCATTGGTTTCTTGCTCATCTTCGCCATTGCTGCCAGTTGGTATGTATGGACCAAAGGTAAGTGCAGAATGGCCATTTTCATAGTTACGCAAGTAGTAATGGCTGCTGTATGACCAGGTATCGAACGGGAGCTCAAGAAGTCGAAGTTGCTCCTCGATTGTATCCTTATCATTACCAGCGTCGTACCCCCGGAGTTGCCTATGGAGCTATCCCTGGCTGTAAATGCCTCTCTGGTCGCGTTGTCCAAGTACGGTGAGTGCCAAACCAAAATTTTACGTGTAGCCGATCGCTCACATCTTGTCACAGCCATCTTCTGCACAGAGCCTTTCCGTATCCCCTCTGCTGGTCGTGTCGACGTCTGCTGTTTCGACAAGACTGGTACTATCACTGCGGAGAACCTCGTCGTGGAAGGTGTTGTCGGTGTCGAGTGCGTACTATTACATCTTCCCCGAGAGTAACGCTAATTTTTGTTCTAGCCCTACGGACCAACTGAAGCTGGTGGACGTGAAGGCAACTCAGCGTGAGACAACACTGGCGCTTGCCGCTGCTCATGCGCTCGTCCGTCTCGATGATGGCACCATTGTTGGTGACCCGATGGAGCGCACCACGTTGGATGCACTCAACTGGCAGCTCTCCAAGGGTGACCATATCGCCCCGGCCGAAGCCTCAGCTCCGCATCGCACGAACCTCATCATTCGGCGCCGCTTCCAGTTCTCGTCGGCGTTAAAGCGCATGAGCACGGTCTCCAGCTTGCCGAATGGTCGGTGCATCGTCGCATCGAAGGGTGCTCCGGAAACGATCAAGCGGATGTTGGCAACTGTCCCAGCGCATTATGATGAGACGTACAAATGGTACACACGTCGCGGCAGCCGCGTTCTTGCACTTGGGTTCAAGGAAACGGATAGCATGACCCTGGACAAGGTAAAATGGTTGTCGTGTGTTTTGACGTGTTCTAACGAAATGCATTCCAAAGATCAACAAGCTTCCCCGTGACGAGGTGGAGTCTGGGCTTCAGTTCGCTGGTTTCCTCGTTTTCCACTGTCCTCTCAAGCCGGACGCTGTCGAGGCCCTCAAAATGCTTGGCGATTCTTCGCACCGTGTACGTCTTTCTCATATTATCACTGGGCAGCGAATGTTCAACCATGCTGGTACAGTGTATCATGATCACTGGTGACAACCCCCTAACAGCTGTTCACGTTGCGCGTGATGTAGAGATTGTAGACAGAGATGCGCTCATTCTCGATGTCCCGGAAGGTATCGCAGCCGAATCTGGTGAGTTATGGCTCTATTGTCGTTTTTCGCTACAAACTGACGGGTCATCTAGAATTGGTCTGGCGCTCGGTGGACGAAACCGTCATTATCCCTGTGGATCCTTCGAAGCCCATCGACACGAAGCTCTTCGACGAGTACGATATTTGCATCACTGGTGCTGCGATGAAGTTCTACGAGGCGCATCCGTCGTGGAACGACCTTGTGCAGAACACCTGGGTCTACGCACGCGTCTCACCCGCGCAAAAGGAGTTCATCCTCACCACGCTCAAGACACTCGGCTACACTACGCTCATGGCGGGCGACGGCACCAACGACGTCGGCGCGCTGAAGCAAGCGCACATCGGTGTTGCGCTGCTCGACGGTACCGAGGAAGATCTGAAAAAGATTGCGGAGCACCAGCGTAACGAGCGTGTCAAGAAGGTGTACGAAAGCCAGCTGAAGATCTCCGCCCGCTTCGGCCAGGTGCCCCCGCCTGTCCCCCCGGTTATCGCCCATTTGTACCCAAACGTTGTCGAAGCGCAGAAGAAGGCTGCGGAAGACCAGCAGAACGCCAAGAAGAAGAACCCCATGGAGAAGGTACGCAGCCCTCGCACCCATAAGTGTACTATGTCGCTGACATACCTTGTAGTTCGACCTTGCCTCCATTACCGACAAGCTCGCCGATATGGACGCAGAGGACGAGGTCCCCAAGATCAAGCTTGGAGATGCCTCTTGCGCCGCACCGTTCACCTCGAAGCTTTCCAACGTCAGCGCAAGTGCGTACTGATAAATAGTTACATGCGACAGTCTGCTGACGATATGCCATAGTCACGCATATCATTCGCCAGGGCCGCTGCACTCTCGTCGCCACGATCCAGATGTACAAGATCCTCGCACTCAACTGTCTCATCACTGCGTACAGTCTGAGCGTCCAGTATCTGGATGGCATCAAGTTTGGTGATTACCAGGTTACCATCACGGGCATGCTCATGTCTGTTTGCTTCCTCTGCATCTCTCGTGCGAAGGTGAGTAACTTGGCTCTAATGACTAGTTCGGATGAGTTACTCTGCATTTATAGCCCGTAGAGAAACTATCGAGGGAGAGGCCGCTTGGGAACATCTTCAACTTTTATGTTCTGCTCTCCGTGCTGTTCCAGTTCGCCCTCCACATCGTGACGCTCGTCTACATCACGCAGCTCACGCACTCGTACGAGACGCGTGGCGCCATCGACCTCGAGGCGAAGTTCGAGCCGAACCTACTGAACACGGCGATCTACCTGCTCGGTCTCTCGCAGCAAGTGTCGACGTTCGCTATCAACTTCCAAGGCCGCCCGTTCCGTGAGGGCATCCGCGAGAATTCTGCGCTCTGGTACGGTCTGGTCGGCGCGGGTGGTGTCGCTATCTCCGGCGCAACGGATCTTCTGCCAGAACTCAACCGGTGGCTCCAGATTGTCGAGATGGAGGACTCGGTGTGTCCCTTTGCCCCTTCCTTGCTAAGCCGGCATAATTCTGACATCCATCTGTAGTTCAAATACAGGCTGACGGCATCGATGGCCATCGACTTTGTGGGTTGCTGGATCATCGAGAAGGTGTGCAAGGCGCTTTTCGCGGACCTCGAGCCCAAGCCGATGGTGACTCGCGGGCGTGAACGGCGGGAGAAGAGGCGGGCGGCCGAGCTCGAGAAGAGGGAGTAATATATGAGCCCGCACTGTCGACGAACCATACCCTAGTGTAGTCTTGTCCCGTAGCTTACAGTAGTACTCTGCGAATACAGCGCAGTAGATGAGGGAGACACAAGTACGCGCGTCTATCTAATCTAGGGGGACAATGGGGGTGGCGTGCGTCGTGCAGCCGCAACGCTCGACGGGGACCGGGTTGTCCGCAACCACCACCATCCCCACCTCGCCCCGATTCCCCACGATGGCAGAACAGGTCTACTCGCACAACATTGCCTCTGGCTCGTCTTCGCACAAACGTTCCTACGATGCCATGGGCCCCGACGGCGAACGCGGGGGACCCAGCCCCCAGCAAGCCGGTCGCAGCCACAGAGACTCTCCCTCCCGCTCCGCGACAGCCGCGGAAGATAGTCGTGAGCGTAGCAAGCGTGCCCGAAACGAGAATGACTCTACGTACACCAGCGAACTCGACGACATCCTGCTTTCCACTACCGCCGACTCTCTGTCCTCTTCGAGCAGCACCAGCAGTCAGTCGAGCTACCACTCAGCTCACTCTACGCTCCCTGCTGCTCCCTCTCCAGCCCCAGTTGAGATGGAGGGCATACTTGAAGAACACATGCTCGTAGAGCAGGATATGGCTGACGCCCATCCACCTTCTCCAGTACCGTCCCCCATGCCCAGGGCACCTTCACATTGGGACATACTCTCTCTTGCGCCGCGGCAGAGCACAGTGCCATTGCGGACAGGTCGTACGCCCCCATCAACATCAACTGGACCACTTGAGGATGCCATTGCGATGTCTCTCGAGCGGGCGAGCGCCTTCGATCGAGAGATTGCACCTCTGCGGTCCTCACCTGCTGCCCTTCCCACATCCTCTTCTGCCCGAAACGCCGGCCCCATTCCTCCGA
The DNA here is from genome assembly GCA_022264855.1 of Lenzites betulinus. Classification (NCBI taxonomy): domain Eukaryota; kingdom Fungi; phylum Basidiomycota; class Agaricomycetes; order Polyporales; family Polyporaceae; genus Lenzites; species Lenzites betulinus. The sequence continues at coordinate 320,341 of JABYQU010000008.1, read as the reverse complement.
TCAGACTACCACGCGGTCTAGACGATGACCTGCACTTGTCTCGAGCGTATGCCACATACGATACCGATGCATACCCCGTCCGTGGTGCACTCTCCACCCCGTGGCTTGACTCTCTACACGGGCGGAACAACGGTTCGTTCTCAAGTTGTACACAGCGATCTCATGGATTCAGACTCTTTCTGCCCCCTCTGTAGATGCCTCAGAACCCAGGCGTGGGCGCCCTGTCAATGATGCATATGCTTCGGACGCGCAGGACGATTCTGCAAGTCGCGAGACACCCAGCACCCGCGGCAGTGGACCTTCTGGTCGAGAGGCTTCACCCGTGGAGGGCTCCTCGGACGCAAACATTTCTGCCCACCCTCGTCGCCCCTGGTGGAGGCGCTCAACCTCGAATGATATCACGCGCTCCTGGCGGAGCCTCTTGCCCCGTCTTCCTCCCACTTCTCCGTCAACAACCTCGGCAGCCGAGACGTGGCAGCGCCTCATCGCTGAACATGAAGATCCCCCTTCAAGTCGCGTTGCGGACCGCGTGGACAATCCTCACTTCAGTCCGTATGGAGCTCACTTGAACCTTCTCGATGACCTAGCTCGAGATCGAGATGTTGCCAATCCTCAGCCAGGCCGCTCTCCTATAATCCCGCCCTCTGTTCCCCCGCGGTATCATGGTGTAGTGCTCGAAAGCAGACCTGTAGGCTCGCCACGAAGCGCACCCCGTACTGTGCAACCGTCCTTGCATCGGCTGCCATCTTCTCAAAGGCTTCTGGAGTCACGCCTAGTCTCTATCCTCAACGAGACAGCAGCGCGCCCAGCATACGAAGACACTTGGGAGCGTCGGACAGAAGACGTAAATCGCACACTGCGTGAAGTGGAGGCACATCGTCGGCGCGTTGCGGAGTTCTTGGCTGAACCGTTGCCGCCCCTCTCACCCTTCCCAGCTTCCCGCACTGCTATTGACTCATCAGTCCCAACCAGCACCTATTCTACACTCCGACATGCTCTTGACGATAATGCAACCGCCGCTGCCGCTCGTCACCTTCGCCCTTCTACGCAAGAGCCTGCACTTTCTGCCTATTATACCGACTCGCTTGCACGTGAGCGCCGCCAGCGCATGGCCAGACGCCGGGAAGAAGAAGAAGAAGCAAGTCTTTTGGACTCCTGGATGCCTGCATCTGTGGACCCCTGGTTTTCTCCAGCTATCACTTGGGATTCTAGTTCATCGTCCATGGCTACGGCTCCACTCGCGCTTGATCCACCTCTTGGACAGCGGGACCTTCCCTGGGTACGGCTGCGCAATGCCGAAGATACACGGCCCATGGAAGCGGAACCAGTTCTGCCCCTGCTCAGATCCACCGCGCGGACGTCTCCTCCACCCCCACCTGAAGACCCTCATACTGGCGCGTTACCATCGTTCGTTGAGTTCAACAGTCGTGCTAGAGCTATGGCTCTCTCGGGCCTGCGTCACCGTGCTCGTCCTCTACCACAGCTTCCTGAACGCTCCGAGTCTACGGGAAACCCGTCAGCGTCCACTGTACCTGATAGTATGCTCTTCCCATGGCCCCGTGAGCCATCTCAACACTCTAGCCAGGACCATCCAGCTCTTCGTCGGGCTGAAGATGATGCAATGCTACAGTCGTTCACGGAGCGTTTTGCGCCTGCTCGGAGGGCATCGGTCGAACGCACCGCATCTGTCGGACACACAGCTCGTGCTGAGGAGACCTCCCAGACTCCTCGCTCCCTGAACATCAATCTCGACGACTTTAGGGACGGGCCGTTCCGGGCGACGCTGGCCCGCTCCGTGGCTCTGCAGTACCGTTCGACCGCTGAGCGCCATGAACCATCTACAGACCGGACGGATCGGCGGCGCGGCACGGAGATTTCAGAGGAACCTACAGCCAGTCCATGGTGGAGGCATGCTCTTGAGGAGGAAGAGAGCATGACGACCGCATCCTCCCCATTGTGGCATGCAAATACTGCGTTGGGTGCCTCCACTCCATGGGCCTCAGACGAACCTGCTCCTCGCCGGCCAAGGGAACAGGAGGACCGCTCGAGACTGCGCCCTGCCAGGCGCTCCCCCGATCCCTGGTCTGGATTTGTCGACCTCCAAAATTCGCGCCCTCGTCCGTCAGAGATGTTCGACATGTTTGTGACTCGATCCGCCCGAAGTCGAACACCCACCCCCCCGCCTCCCGAGTTCTTCAGAAGCCCACCGGACCCCTCGCAAATTCGCAGTGCTCTTGACTTTTGGAGCGTCGGGGGATACTTCGGCCGCCCCTTGCTTTCAGACACCCTATCTAACGCTGAGTTCGGAGCCAGCCCGAACACCAGAACCCCCAATCCTGCCGTACCTGCAGTCCCCACCAGCACCACTTCCCGCCCCGCCGAGTCACGCAGTTCCGCCCTGCGCGAAGAGGCCGACCGGCGCGCGAACCTGCGCTTCCGCAGCCTGCTCGAGCGCGAGCCTCCGTCGAGTCGCTTACCGAGCGAAGACCCCCCGCGCGCGACAACCCGCCCGGATCGTACGCAGCGCCATCGCGACCTCCTACAGCGCGTGATGGCACGCACCCGTGAGCGCGAGCGCGAACCGGCCCCAAGAGCCGCCCCTCCCGCGCCCTCATCCTTGTCGTCCGCTCCGCGCGGCAGCGCCAACGACGACCGCTCCAGATTCGACTTTATTGAGCAGGCGGAACTGCAGTTCGCGCCGCTCAGCATGCGGTACAGGGAGCTCCCCGGGACGCCCTCAGTCAGGGACCCGCGCTTGGAGCCGCGCCCGGCCCCGCTGAACGGGCGGTTCGCGCGCCGTGGGGGTGCGGAGCGTACCCCTGCGGACATGGTCTGGGTGGACGTCTCAAGCCGCGGTCGGCGCCACCCGTTCCCGCGCCGACGCGGCAGCATCGGCGACTATGTCGTGAGTGTTATGTTCTCCTGACGTGCGCGCGTCTTGTGCGGATGTTCACGCGCTAATTGTTGCAGCGCGACGAGGACTTCGACTTTTCGTACGAGGGGCTGCTGTCGCTCTCGAACCTGCTGGGCGACGTCAAGCCGCGCGGCACCCCGGCGGACATCGTCTCGTCGCTCCCGAAGGGGAAGTACCGCGACTGGGCTACGCCGGGCGTCACGGATGAGCGTTGCCCCATATGTCTCGACGACGTAAGTCAACACATTCTTGCCTGCTTGCTGCATGCCTCACTTCTCATGCTCCGCTTGGCAGTACACGCAGGAGGACGCGTGTCTCCGCATCGGCGGCTGCTCACACTGGTTCCACGAGGGCTGCCTCCAGGTACGTTCCTTTCTTCCCCTTCCCCTGCTCATACGCTCACACGCACATCGCAGCAATGGCTCAAGGGCGCACGCACCTGCCCCGTATGCCGCGGGCGCGTAAACAGGCCTGCGCGTACGGAAGAGCCTGCCAACATCGCGAGCGGGTCGGGCACCCGCAACCAGAACAGCGACGAGGATGATGACGATGGTGATGAGCAGGACACCCGCGCACGGAGGCAAAGGGCCCGGCGCCGGTATCCCCATGGTCCACGCCCGCCCTGGCGGGACGACTGAGCGAGTGCGGAACGCCGACGTCGGGCGTTGGATGTGAGGTGTATCTTGGAGCGCGATCATGATGTATCATAGCTTGCTCGGACCTGGACTTACGACTGCTGGGGTAGACCCCCGGCTCGACACGCGTCTGCACCCATTGTATACCTATATGTAGCAGAATCAGCATTGGACACCTAGACTGCGGCGAGGAGGTTCGGGCTGCGACGAGGACATGGCCAGACATCGCACCTGTAAGCCGGTTCTGTAGCTGGAGCTTACACGCACAGCCGAACTCCGGTGGGCCTTGCCCACAGCGGCACATGCATAGCGTTGGTAGAACCGCAGCCGCGTATTTATACTGAACTTTCAGCCACGTAAACGCCCATTCGGGGGGTGATACACCCAAGGAGTGAAGCCCGGTGAGAAATGACTATGGGCGCCTAGGGTTTGTTCTGGTGGGATATTGCGGCACGAAGTCCTTCTGCTGCACTCGGACGGCATCGTGATGAGCGTCTAAGTACTTGACATGTCTTGCTCCTGTTTCGACTTTGTGTCTCCACATCAACTCATTCATGTAGGACTCACAAATTCACACCTCAATTCAAGACCTTATGGGAGCATAGTGTGCCATATACATGCAATGACACAGAATTGTGTGTGCCTTCGAAGTTGCAGCCTTTTTGTGCATCGGCTCAGTATCGGCTCCCCTTCGGGCCCCCCCTTGCAATTAACGTTCAACCAAGTTCAACTTGCCCCTTGCACTCTCCTCTCCCTTTCATGTCGCTGCCTACTGCTTTGGCCACGGCTGCCACAACGCCCCCGCTGGTACGTTTCAGAGTGTGATTGTCTTACGGGATAAACTTGTGAGTAAAGGTGCGTCCTCGGCTTGCTTGAGTCACCAGAAAAACAAATCCAGGCAAAGTAGTGAGTCGTCTCTTTGTGACATTACAGCAGGTATCGAGAAAGGTGTGTCTATTCCCATTTATTGGGCTCAACGTCAGCAGCCATAAGTATACATACTCAGTACAAGGTAGGCCGTCGATAGCGACGCAACGTTGAGGCTGCGACAACCTCTGCACGAGCTGCGTCACAGTCTGTGCGGCTGATACTTTCAGGCTGACAGCTTCGTGCACTGACATAGCACATCTGCACACCAGAAAGCACTGGCAGCTCGACGAGCAGAACACCGGATGGCATGGAGCATACAGGTGCGTCCAGACTGCCCGCTACCACCACCTCCACTGTCCCGCGACCCCTTCCCCCGCCTCCTCAAGGCCGCCGTAGCACCCGCCACTGGGTGGCAATTTAACATTTCCAGCCTTTCCATCATAGCGGAGTATGTCTGGGATTCAAGCAAGAACAGTGTGGGCATGTACAAGGTGGGTACCGGTGAGCCAGCGGGGCCTATGGAGGAGTGGGGTGGGCCAGCGGTGGCGAGGGGCGGGGCAAGAGCAGCGGCGGCGAGGGGCGGTTGGGGGCGGGATTAATTAGTCTTTCGTGTACCATAGGGCCCAATTGATTTGCTTCTGCCCGTCATATTCAGCCACATCCTGACCCATGAGAGCATAATTTAATATATTGCAAGTCCTATACCACACGAAGACGGTGTATTGCACTATTGCGACATCGGGAAAGTGTTCCCGTTTTCGGTGCCCATCGTGCGGGCATAATTTGAGCGCACCAGGCCCTAAGCGCCCATAGCGATTTCTCACCGGGAGTGAAGGACAATCGCTATATATGTACCATGCGAGCACTGCAGTATTCGCAGACGGTGTCTTAGGCCCGAGGCTAGCGATTCGGTATCACCGGTACTCGGTTTGCGTCAAACTCTGGAAAAACACCGAGCGCAGGGCTTCAATACGCGAGTCCGGTTGGGGCACAAGAAGTTGCTGTTTCAAGACATGAAGATGCTATACACCGATACACAACAGTGTACTGTGGGACACAAGGACACGTTCGAATAATTCTGTCAAGTCATGCTGTGAAACGAAGACGTGAGGTAGGGTACCCTGAAACGCGGGCGGAGCGGACGGACCATCGTAGTAATCGGCGGCTACGAGTCTAGAAGACGGGGCAGCGGCGTTAGTGCTACGCGGAGAAGACGCGGGAGGGGACGCACAGTTCCAAGGATATCTCGGGGTAGACGCGTTCTTGGAAGTCAGGGATCTCCTCATTCTTTTTCGCGCTCTCGTAGAGCGACTTGTAAGAGAGGTACTCGCACAGCTTTTCCACGATGATTGCACTATAAAGTGGACACGAGGTCAGCACGAAGTTGTTCCACGCGCAACGTACTGGGGTGTGGCACTAGGCCTGACAGACAACGCACCGTTCATTGGTGTGCGATGTATTAGACAAGGCTTCAGAGAAGCTACCTGTGCGAAAGTACGAGGAGTGAGCGGTTGTGCGTTCAGTGAAAGGCAAGACACAAACTGTCTGCGCTGAGGGAATTCCGAAGAGTGCCACTGCCCATGGCGACTTTGCGCTTGACGAGAAATTCGTAGCCGTCGGTGGATGTGAGGCGGACCCATTCGTTCATCTTCTCGTCCTCATCTGCCTGATGTTGCACAGCGGAAAGTAAGATGAATTCATCAGCCAAAATGAGCGTCCCAGGAAGTCGGGGACACTTTGACATGCCTGGCCTTGCACGGGGTTCTCCGCCATGGTGGTGGCGGTATGTGGTTGAGAATAGCGTGTGTGCGATACCCTATTGCACACCCGGTGGTAGCTGTCGCCGGAGAAGGAGGGCAGCCCAAGGAGGACAAGGACGCGCCGCGCCACACACGCGTTCGCTTTCGTGGACGCAGCCGGGCAGCCGGCCCGCGCGCTGATCCAAGCGAGTTACCGCATCGGGGTAGGTGGCCACCGTACGCGAGATTGAGATTGGCTCTCTCTCTCGCACCAACTCCCGCCCCGACGCCCCCGCACGCTCATCCATGTCTCTCCCGAAGGTACTATTTCAATGTACTAGCTTTCTGTCCCGAACTCACCTAACGCTCTTCGTGCCATCTCCGAGTAGCGAATCATCAAGGTCCGTCGTTCTTTCTCCGTCCACACGACCAATCTTGCTCACGCCCCGACCCCGTTCCCGCCACTCTCCATGGCACTCGCAGGAGACTGAGCGGCTCGTTGCGGATCCCGCACCAGGAATTACCGCTGCGCCCCATGACGACAACCTCCGATACTTCGATGTCACGATCCAAGGACCCGATGGCAGCCCCTTCCAGAGTGCGTCCCCGCGCGAACTCAACCCATCTGTGCCATTGTCTGATTTCTCCCACCCCGCGCACGTTTCTGCCGTTCAGATGGCGTCTTCAGGCTGGAGCTATTCCTGCCAGAAGAATACCCCATGAGCCCCCCCAAGGTTCGCTTCCTGACAAAGATCTATCACCCTAATATCGGTGAGCCGTCAGCATCTCCTTCGGATACACTGTTCGGCACTCTGACTGCGGCCTGGTAGACAAGCTGGGCCGTATTTGTCTTGATATCTTGAAAGGTACGTCACTGTTCTTTGGTCTGTTCCGGGTGTAGTCCTCGGGCAACCGCCCTACGCAATGGCCGTCCCAGAACCTTCCTATCTCCCCCCTACGATCCATTTGCTATCTCTCAAGTCACCGTTCTATTTGCTTTCTACTCAGCAACACCCGGTACTAACTCTCCTCCCAGACAAGTGGTCCCCCGCCCTCCAGATCCGCACCGTCCTGCTCTCCATCCAGGCCCTCCTCAGCGCGCCCAACCCAGACGACCCCCTCGCGACCGACGTCGCGAAGCACTACAAGGAGAACGAGACCGACGCGCAGCGCGTCAGCCGTGAGTGGACCGAGAAGTACGCCAACGCCTAATGCGCTTGTCGTCGCCGTCGCGGTCTTCACCGCCACCCGCGCACGCCGTGTGACGACGATCCGGGCTGCGGGGCGGGGCCGCCGGGTTTCTGGCTTGAGACTTTGTAGTGCGTAGAAGTATCGGAAAGATGGAATGTACGTTGTGGTGTCCTGTTGTCCTATCATCTCAGTTCGACGTCCTTGTCATTTTCGCGCGCTCGTGCGCGATGAACTGTCAAGGAACCCTAGTGATCCACAGGTACGAGGCACTAATCTGCCTCTGCTCTAACGCCAATGGACTAGTCATGCATTCATGGCCGTCCTTGAGTGCAGTCCGGCGAATAGCGCACTTGTTTCAACTTGACGCTGTGAAAGCGTGCTAGCAATAACGGATTCCGAGTAGCACTGAACCATAACATGGGGGTAATACAACAACACAGCGCGTCAACCAATCCTGTGGGTATACACCACCACAATCCAATCATTCCACGACCGAGTACAGTGGCCGCGAACAAATCCTCACGGCGCCGTCTCGAACCGTTTCAAGTTCCTCGGTCGTCCGGACCTGCGTCCGCGCGCAATGCGGTCCGCCAGCCTCTCCACCATGCCCCCATCGCCCAAACCCTCCTCTTCCAACGCACGTTTGATCAAATCCTCCATCCGCCGCGGGTCCGGCTCCTCGCCCGGCGCATGGCCGCCCGCGCCCTCCGCGCCCCCGCTCGCGAGCGCGAGCCCGGGCAGGCGCATGCTCGGCACGGGCACGAGCGGGATGCTCTGCGACGCGTTGTAGTCGAACTGCGGCATGCGCTCGTTCGCGATATCCGACGCGCGCGCGTCCGAGAACGTGCGGATCATGCGCCGCATCTGCGTGCCCTGCACCCCGAGCGCGTCGGGTGCCCCGCCGGTCGCGTGGAACCCGCCCGGCCACGCCGTCGGAGGGCCTGTGCCCGCCATCGGGGGCCCGCCTGGCATCGGCGCGGGCGTGAGCTCCGTCGCGTTCTCTGATTCCTCGCTAGACGGACGTTAGTCTATTATTGAGTACGTATTGGGACGCGGAACGCACCGGAGAAGCTGGAAAATGCGTTGCATACGCCCGACCGCCAAAATCTTATTCTTGATCTCCTGTCGGCGCTGCGAGATCTCGCCCGGGCCTAGGGAGAGGTCCGCGACGGTACGCGTCTCGTCCGAGTCCGAGTCACTGTCGAGCTCCCGTGCACGCTCCGAGTCGTCTTCCTCGGACGAGGTCGACTCCAGCTCCTGGTCCGAGCACACCGCCAGGATCGCGAGCAGCATCTCCGTGATCTTCTCGCCCACAAACGGCAGCGACCACGTGAAGGCGTCCATAAAGTTCGGCAACCAGTACGGATGCGAGGTCGCGTTGTACTGCCTGAAATGCGAGCGCCGAACATAAGTTTAAGCGTGCTTAGGGTTAGGCGGGCCGGCATACCTGATAGTTATGTTCCGGTTCTTGTATTTGATCACGGCGCCACGGTTGTGGTACACGTCCAAATAATTCGGGGCGCTGAAAATCGTTATTACCGAGGGGAACTTCTTGGTCGGCGTCTTGCGATGCATCGTGTACCCCGCATCCTGTGCTTCATGCCCGCGGAAGATTCCAAGCAACTGATTGCGCTCCAGGAACTTACACGCTGCATCATATCTAGATATTAGGACAGCTGTCAGTACCAGTGGACGAGCTGGAGCACTCGAAGGGAACTCACGTAAAGTAGTAGCTACAGCCACGTGTGTGGTTGTCGATAAAGGGGACTCCGGGATGAATTCCATGCGGGTTGTCATATGTGGGTTCCGACTATGTGCATTGTGATAAGCTTACAGTTATGATGAGTTGACAGACTCCGTTCGTACCTCATGACCAAAGTTAGGAATCGGATCGGCCCAGAGCAGATCGCAGAGAAGTCCTTTGGAGGCCGGTTCCTCGAATCGATTCATCTATTATCGGACAAGGAGTTAAGTCGATATCCGCGGCACACAGATATAAGGTCTAGGTGACGTACACGCTCCAAGTCCTTCAATGTGTCAAGCTCGGGCGATATCCCGCCATGTACACAGAAGAACTTCCCATCCACAAGCGCAGTGACGGGAAGCGCCTGGAAGGACCGGATACAAGCATCATAGATCATAGGCGTATATTTGTGTAAACCTAGGCGCGGGATGTCGGATATCAATTTACTGTTAGCAGAAGTTCAGTATCACTGGCTCACATTCGCGCTTGAATGTAAAGTATTCTGTGAGATGCCTGCATTCGTGATTACCGCGTAGCAGGAACAGCCGTTTTGGATAACATAGTTTGAGCGCGTAGAGGTAGAGCAGACACTTGTGAAACATGGCTCGATTAGTTGTTTGTTCGCAATCTCGAGTGGGATGCGTTTCAACAGGACCGTCGGTCAAAATTATGGTCCCCAAAACTCAAGATGCCATGAGCGGGTGCCATACGGTGAAGGAAGCCGATGCAGCACGTAACACCAGATACATCGAGTGTAGATGCAGGTCAATGGGGATCATAAGCTCACCTCGATGCCGAAGCAACCGCGATCGACATAATCCCCCAGGAACAGGTAATTATTCTCTTCGAAGGAGCCCCCGACGTCAAATACCTTCATGAGATCGTACTGTGGAGCGTCAGCTGAATACGTATGACGAGAACGGGTGAGCACTCACATACTGGCCATGTATATCCCCGCAAACTGGGGCAGTGGCAGTCGCGTGAGACGCGGTGCGGGGTAAGGTTGACTGAACCACAAACCTGTTACGGGACTTGGGACTTGGAGGAGGTTCGGCTCGCGGGTCATGAGGTCTGTAGTTTGTTCGAGGATGAACATAGCCTGCTCATGGGAGAGTCTGCCTTCGCGCAGGAAATGTTCCCTCAAAAAGTCGACATTGGGGCGATCGCGACCGGTATGTGGATCGCGGACGTAGAATTGGGCATCGGTCAGCAGCTGTGTAGCTGGCGGTGGTACCTAGAGTAGTTTACCAAGTGAGAATTACTACTGAAGAGTGTAAGATGGTGGGGGACGTACATGAGGTGCCTGGCGTTCCTGTAAGTTCCTGGTTGGAGACGGAGGGAGATTTGGGATGACTACTGACTGGTTTGATTGTATCTGGTGAATGTCATTTGAGTAATACCCGTCATCGCCCGGCATGTGCGCCATGTTGTGCGCAAGGGTAGGATGTACGATGAGGCGGGGGGAAAAGATGGGGGAGAGTGGAGAGAGACACGGCGCAACCGCGCCCAACGAGCGATCCGCCCAACAAGCGCCCGACGCCCATCTCCGCCTTGATCGGTGTCCAGCCCGTCCCCCTCGTCCTCTCCACCCACCATCCTTGTCGTGCACGGCACCCTTGCGGCACCCTCTGGCGGGCATGGTGCCCCTCTCTGCCTCCTAGGTACACATATATGACCCATTGACCTTGCGGGGACCTCAGTGGCTTTGCGGTAGTATATCCAGCTGGGTCCGGAAATGCAGACAGCATCTCAATGTGGAGAAGACCCGCACAGTATCTCGACACGTCTCTCAATCTCGGTCTAGAGGGATATCTTAAAAGACTCACCATGAGATCCAGCACTGTTTCGGCTTTACGACAGGGTAAGTGTATAGGACACTGCATACGCACATTGTCGCGGGTACGCGCCCAAGTAGGTTCTCCAATTGCGCACTCTTCGAATTTGTTCGTGCACTGCAGGCACTGCTCACAGCGCTGGGGAGGACGATAGAACAAAGCCCGATGCCATCTTGCGCGATCCGGAGTCGGCGAATGTGGTCATTCGCCGCGGGCAGATAGACTTGGACAAGCAGAGTTTGAGCATGACTGGGGCCAGTCGTGGACTTCGAATCTGGATGTCGCCCGCGGTCTCCTTTAATATGACCTCGTTCGGTAGGCATATATGCCCGTGGACTGCGAATCGGATCCAGGCCCCAGCTTCACCGCTACGGAGCTAGGAGTGCTCTCCTTGGCATAGCCACATATGCGTTATGCGTCTTCTTCGTCGGAGCCTCGCCCCACGGACAATTCAGGGCGGCTCTCGCATCCCATTGTCTCTCCAACAGCATATATGAGACAACTTCGGGTGTGAGGAGAGACCCAACCGGCTCCCACAAGCCCTTCTTGTTCAACGCCCAGCACTGAAGCATTAAGGATGATTCAACCTATCGCTCTTGTCGCCAGCCTCACTCTCGCTGCGGAAGTCCTCGCGTTACCCCTGCACGATCCCATCTCCTCGGAGGCTCGCGCTGCGGATGCGTGGCCGTACCGCGCGTCTACCTCTGCGTCGGCGCCCTACCGCATGCAAGAACGTCCCCGTGAACCCCGAACGCATGCGTATGTGGTTCTTGACACTGTGCTATGACACCGCTGCTGACCAGCTCGACCGCTCAGTTCCGCGTCGGCGATGTCCGACCCAAATACAACGCCCATTTCGCTTGTTCCCGAAGACGACCTACCTATCCCCGCGCTTAGAAATCAGCCTCTACTTCTTCCACGCGATGACTGTAAGTTCAGTTGTGGCATGAAGTGACTTTGACCTCACCTGTGCGGATCTATAGCTTCCACACCTCCGGATGCACTCGGCGGGTCTTGTCAAGCTGCGGTAGGGCTGCTCAGGGAAGACTTCGCCGGGCACGGTCTGCCGCTCACCAGCCTGGTCATCGAATCCTCGTCCTTCTTGTTGCTCGCCGGCTTCGTCATGTATTCCCTTCTATTGCGCCGTAGGATTAATCGCGGCTATGGGGTTCACCTCTCCACGTTCACTGTGAGCATCCGTTTAACGATCTTTTCGTCTTCCATCAACGCATACCCGTCTGTAAAGACCTAACCGCCTGACCACCCCGCAGAGCCCTTGGTCTCTCTCCCCTCATCGTGCATCCACCGTGAAGCACACGCATCCTACCCCCGCACAGCCTAGCATGCATGCCCTCTCCAAGATCGACGAGGATTTCTCTCTGGCCAGTACTCCCACGCACTCACTCTTCTCTCAAGCGGCCTCCCTCTCTCCTCTACGCGGAACTCCAATCAATCCCGCGCGTTCCATCGCGCGCTCCGCATCGACCGTCAGTACGGAGCCAAGCCTGGAAAAGAAATCGAGCTTTCTCTCGCTCAAAGGATGATGCTGCACGGCTCAGCGATAGCGCGCCGCCGGCCAATCGACTTCCACACCCTGAGCGAGTGACATCCTCCGCGTTCTTTGTTTTTCTTACCTCTCGTTACCCTTGCGTGAATATCACCACCGAGGTTTTTCAGATTATCCCATTCACTTCCTCATTCAAGCATCATACCGTGTCGCATACTATCGTACCGCCACTACCGCCCTGCTCATATATCTCAGTACTATACATATACTCTCGTCGGCTGCCTCGCCACTCGCCGCGACTGGTCTTCCGGCGTTTTATCTCTCCACTCCTCACTATAGGACTGATCCAGTCTGCTCCTGTGCTCTAGCACACTCATACCCGTTTCATGCATTCGTAGATAGTAAGTCTAGTTTTGTTATCTTTGTCTTGCCGCAGTCGTAGAAGTAGCATCTCTCGAAAACACAGAGTGTCTCGAACCGTCCTATCTTCTCCGTTCTTTCCCGGGTCAGCCACGCTTCTTGATCCGCTTCAAGAAGGAGCCTGATTGCATCCACAACATAGCGATACATGTATTATAAAGTGGAGAACATAACCTAGTAAACCCATTACAACACCAAACGAGTGCATCCAGATAAAAGTAGCCGCAACCCAAAGCCCAATATGAATGTCCACGATAGATGTTAGCATCCTGAAGTGCCCCGCCGACGATTTACTCGTCCCCCTCCTCGTCCTCCCCCTCCTCATTTTCGTCCTTCGGCGCAGGCCCCTCGCACCGCTCAACATGCCGCCACAGCATGTCCCCCCTGCTCATCCAGTAGCCGCACCCCTTAGGGCACTCCGCCCCACGAATAGGAATATGCTTCGACTCGATATGCCGCCGCAAGCCGACGAACTGGATCTCGGACGAGCACCCATGCCAGGCGCACCGCACCCTTTCAGATTCCCTGAGGCGCTTCCCTCCGTCGTCTGCCATTTTCCCGCCGGGTGCGCCATCCTCCTCGGACTTGTGCTCCTCGTCCGCTATCTCCGAGTCTTCCACCTTGTGCTTGTGCTTAACCTCCGCGCCCGTCTCCACGATGGCGAAGTCCCTGCCGTGGTCATGTACGGCGAGGATGTGCGCCCAGATATCGCGCCCGTCCTCGATGCGCTGGTTGCACAGGTTCCACCGACACTTGCGCGGGCCCGTCGGCGGCGGCGTCGCGCGCGGTGTGCGCTTCTTGTGGGGCGTCGCTTTGACCCAGAGTCCGACCGGGCGGGAGACCGTCTTCTTGGCGCTGGGCTTGTGTTTGGCTTTCCCGGAAGACTTGGGGGACGGTTTCCTGATCTTGGACGAGGCGGGGATGGTGACCTTGGAGGCGCCGGCCCGACGAACGTTGGAGATGGGGGTTTTGTCGGACATCGATGGACGGTTCGGCGTAGAGGGCGCGGGAACCGACTGCGAGACCAAAATTATGCTGGGCCGTCTGTTGTAAAATCGAGCCGTCAATTAACTCCAGCGCGTGGAAGAGTTAGGCTCACTGGACGTGCCTGCTAGAATATTCCTGAAACGGATTCCAATGAGTGTTGCGCGTGGTGGACGCGTAGTGCTCGTTAGTGCGGACGAAGTACTCTCCTGGAGTGACCACGCGCGGAGGGACAAAGTTGAAGACAGCAACGGAAGCCATTGGATATGCAGAAAAAGAACCGGGAATATAGAAGTGAGCACTTGCAGGTTATAATGACGCGAGCATGCGGAGTGGCGACGTACGAGGGGTAGAAGTGAGGACAGCCGAAGGTTCTAAAGAGGACGCCCCCGCGGGACATTGCGGTTATATACTCGCCGCTTGGACAAGGACCATACAAGCGCGATCGTGGCTTGCACTTCATGCGCGCCTTTGCGCTTAGGATTATGTGCGCATTGCCACCGTGACAATCCAAGCGCTTTGATGCCATGAGCCACTCACGATGATTCTGACAGTCGAGTGCAGGGAGGGTGACAATCCGTAGGCGCTGACTTCGCCTTATTAGCCCATGCACGCCACCGGTGTGTCGGCCTTGGTGCATGGATGGGGTACTTCGCTCGCTGCGTGAAGGGGAACTTACGACAACGTTGGGCTCCAGAACTCTGAAGAGATACCGGCGAATTGAGGAGATGCACTTGAAATCCAGTGATGAGGGGATACAATAACATTACAGAACGGAGAAAAAGTAGGAACAACAACCCCAAGAACGCGCCGGGCCACCTAATGAGCCACCATGACACGCATCAGCTCAGACACAGCTTGATACTAGAGTGAACATGGGAACGCACCGTCTAACCGCCTCTGAGTCGCGCTCGTGCTTTGCACTTCTCCATATGCCGCTTCAGCGCGTCGCGGCGGCTCAGGTCTTTCTTGCACCTGGGGCAGACCCATTCCTCGCACTTGAAGTGTATCACTCGCACATGACGCTCCAGCGTGGCCATAGCGCTGATTGCGGTGTTGCAGTTGTCCGCCCAACAACATGTGAAATCCTTCTCCACGCCATGCACCTTGACCAGGTGCGCTCTTACTACCGCTGGATCGTACTTGCACCATTCTTCGGTGCATTTTCCGCCCCAGCGGCACCTGAGCTTGCCATCGATGATGTCTTCGCCGTCCGGGACGGCGACTTCATGGCCTCCGGCCTTGCCAGCTTCCTCATGGTCGCCGGTCTTCTCGTCCTCCGCCGGCGCAGGACGTTTGCCGCGCGCCTTCGCGGACATGGGGGCCGCAGGCTCGGGCGGCGGGGACGGCGTCTCCACGACCACCCGCTCGGCGGGCAAGAACGACGCGTCCGCATCGTCGCCCTCCGTCCTCTTCGTCGTCCTCCTCCGCTTCAGAGCGCGCTTTTCCACCTCCTCGCCCTGCTCGTTGGGAGCGGGGCCGAGAATCTCCCGGGGAGGGAAGGCGAGCCTGTCGTTTGAGGGTCAGCGCGGAGGTCGACGCGATATAGATGGGGACGTACGCATTCGACCACTTTATCGGGAAAGGCCACTGTCGGGCAACCTCCTTCACTGCCCGCCGGTGTTCCTCGTACTTTCTATGCGCGATCAAGTGGTTAGAACTTGAATATTGGCGTGGAACGTGGGACCACACTCACTTTTCGAATTCGTGATCGCGCAGCTGACGGCTAGAGAGGTTGAGATAGATGTACTCAGCGACCACACCGACTAGAGACGGAAGTAGCTCACCTGCCGTGCGTCGAGGGCGCATTGGCGGGTACGGCAGACCCGGCGTACTGGAAAGTAAAGTTGGTAGAGGTGGCAGAGTTCATTGCGTTTTGAGGTATGTAGAGGAGGTACGATCTGAGCGTCGGGGGAGGTTGATGTTCAACGGGTACGAGGAGGATCGCGGTCTGTGGGGGGCCCACCGCAGAAGGGCCAGCCGGAATTTATAGGCCGCTCGGATGAGCGACGTTCAAAGCGTGACACCGAATCTCTACCCGTGCCGGGGGAGATATCAAAGGGCCTTGCACGCCTCGAGGCTCAAGCCATGGCTAGTGCCTGACGTTCCTAGTCCGCCACCATCGGAATGGCCCAAGGCAAAGCGTGCGCCAAAGCGTCCCAGTCCGCTGGGACTCGGGGAACGGTGCGCGGTGCACCATCATGGCGGGATATCCATGACAGCGGGCGCGTCCTATTCAAGAACCCGACAGCCGAAATGAAAAACGCATGTGGGGGTAGGACACACCATTGGGGTCCGCATTTGGCAGTGGAGAGAAAGACAATGCCCGGGGCGCGTTCGTTTGTTTTGGACGCGGCGAGCCGGAGCCGTGCGTGCAAAGCGTCATGAGCGCTAACTTGGGCCGGACGCCGCGTAGCCCAGGGTCCTCCCTCTCCAGTCGCTCGGGTGTGAAAACCTTTGGGTGCCGAGGAACAGAATGATCCTATGTCTAGAGCGTATGTTTCGGAGGTCCCAGCGGCCTCGTGTCCCGAGGGTTGCCATGGTAGGACCAACGACGTTTTGGAAGGGAAAAGCGCAAATCCAGGCCGCGCGTCACTGTATTGCGGGTGCCTCTGGAGTGATTGCTGGATGCATCATTGAATATACCGTCTGGTAACTCGAAATCCGGCTGAGCGACATATGCTCAAGGGTCCCTTAGATGATATCGAAAATTTGGAAACTGGAGATAAATCCTCGTCAGTCGGCCGTTTTGTGACAAATGCGAGGGACAATACCT
Organism: Lenzites betulinus; assembly: GCA_022264855.1. Taxonomy (NCBI): domain Eukaryota; kingdom Fungi; phylum Basidiomycota; class Agaricomycetes; order Polyporales; family Polyporaceae; genus Lenzites; species Lenzites betulinus. The sequence continues at coordinate 303,726 of JABYQU010000008.1, read as the reverse complement.
CATACGTATGGTGAGGTACGTAAGCAGCGCTTGGACCGGGCAGTCCATCGACAATAGGAGCTTTCACCGGGGGCTGCAGCTGCAGCACCGCCCTTCACTCGTGAACGTGCAACGCTATCGCCAGAATCACAGCTGATCTAGTACCGGCCTCAAGTCGAGTGAGTGTCCCACTGAATGAGGTCCAGTATAGAGAGATTGCACGTTACACGGAAATCCGAGGAAGACCGTTAGCTGAAGGACTTCGTCACCGATATCGAGAGTGGGGGAACTCCCGACGCAGGGTCCTCGGCCGCTGCGGCGTACATAGTTCCACGTGGCGGCGCCTATCACAGCATCCGATCGAGCGCCTACCGCCTCTTTCTTTCTTCCAACCTCCACAGGCATGAAGCTACCGTTACGCGTGCGCACCGTGCAGCTTTACAGGCCGCATATTCTGATACATCCCCACCCAACTGCAAGGAGAATCACGCAAAAGCATCCACCATCAACACCACGACGCCAGATATTCCCTTCAACGCACTCCGACGCTCGACGTTCTCAATCAGGAATACAATGCACGCTAGTCACGGAGCCGCCGCGTCCACAAGCCGCGGCCTTTGAAGCTGGGGCGCGACGCCCATCTGCGCCGCCGCGGAGTAGGCTCTCAGCGCTGACCCCGGACCTGGACGCTGGCCCGGCCGCAATGCCCGTCGCCAGCAGCTCGGACTACAGCTAGCTGCCCTCTCCCGCCGACGTCAGTGTCTACCGCGAGGATGGATCTCTCGATATCACACGACACGCCGTATTCCTTTGTACGCCAAACCCTCCGCCCAGAGACTTGCAGTTCTACATCTAGAACCGTTGGGTCTGCTCGGCCTCATGGTGTCCAAGTTCAGCTGATGCACTCGCTGGCCGGATATCGGTACTAGTGACTAGGAACCTACGCGCAGATTGCGCAGGTTCGCCCGAGCCACGGTGCGCCTCGCCCTGTGTCCGGGGGCATTCCATCTGTGACCTAGAGTCTTCGGGTCTGCAGGGGCCTATGGTCTCGAACTGGGACCGACTCAATGGTTCGCCGGATATTCGTGCCAGGAATACACACACAGGTTCATTTACACTTTCTCGGGGATCGACAGCCCTGTGGAGCATTCGGTAATTGTATGGCGAGCCGCTACGCAAGATAGCTCCCTACTATCTCGAGCTTCGTCGACGCGGCGCATCATACGCCTTCCCCGTCTCGTCGTGCGCACCATGTCCCCTTGCCGTCCCACCTCGTGCGGATGCCTGAGCTGGTGTTTGTTTCTCGATCCCATCGCTCAGGCTCGTCGTTCCCGATACCCGTATCGTCACCGCGCACCATACGCCCTCGAGCTCCCCACGCACCCGCACCCGCCGCCGTCGTCCCCCTCCCAAACTCCCGGCGCGCGCCCCGCCACATCTCGCCCGATCTCTCCCTCCCGTCCACCCAATCTGATCGCACATTCCCCCTTCCACCCCAACCTCCCATCCCCGTCCCACCCGGCCATCCACCTTCCAATTGTGCACCTCCTCCCTCCAACCCACGCCCGGGATCGGAGTACGCCCGCGCATCCACAGCGGCACCCGGCGGTTCGCGCTCCGCACCCGCTCGTCCACCCTCCGCCCCGCCGCCGCCGCCGCCGCCATCCCCAACCACTCTGCAGCGCGCCATCCCCCCGGCCCGCCGATCGCGCGCGGGACGCTTCGCGGGTGGATCCCTCGCACGCCGCCTGATTCGGTGCGCCCCCATTAATTGATATCAACGTCTAGATAGATAGATCTCGCTGTGCTCCAGGTTTGAATTAGCTGACGTCGACAATATTGAGGCTCGTGACAAGTGGCCCGATATCGCCGTGCGGGGAAGGCTTTCGTCGCCGGGTGTGCTTGTACGCTCGTATGGCTGGGTGCGCGAGGGTACGCATACGAGGGATATCGGTAGAGAACGCGTTTCTGCTGCTGCCGGTCCTCTATATGAACACGACCACTGTACAATACACACCGTGACCCCCACCCCGTACGCACGCATCGCACCCAACCGTCCGCCTTGCAAGCCCCCGCGAATAAACAGCGCGCGCCGGGCTAGTACACCCACGGCACGAGCCGCCAGCGCACGCGCGCGGCCCACTCCTCCCACTGCGCGCCGAACACGCGGTGCAGCTCCGCGTCCTCCGTCCCGACGCGCTTGTTCGTGCTCCGCAGCGCATACACCACCTTCGCCGTCCAGAACGCCGCGAACGCCCACGCGAGGCCCGTCCGCACGCCCGCCCCGTCCCACGCCACGCACTCCCCCGCCCCCGCCTCCATATGCGCGCCCGCTATCCGCCGCGCGCCCTGCACGACCGCACACACACTGGGCGCAAGCCACGCCTCGCGCAGCCACGCCCCCGGCGCGCCCATGACGCCCGACGCGCCGAGCAGCACCGCATACACGCCCGCATAGCTCGGATGGCGCACGCGCGCGTACGGCCCGCCGGTGACGAGCGTGTGCGTCGGCGAGATCGCGAGCTCGAACGTGAAGAGCGCGCCGAGCGCGCGGAAGCACGCGAGGCGCAGCGCGGCGCCGCCGCACGCCGCCGCGGCCGCGAGCAGCAGCAGCGGGTGCGGGCTCGTCAGCGTGCGCGCGAACGCTGCTGGGGCGGGGTGCGCGGGGGCGGTGAGTGCTGGCGCGGGGGCGGGCTGCGCGAGGAGGGGGCAGGGGAGGAGGAGCGCGGCGAGCGGGCGGGTGAGCGGGGTGGGGGCGGCGAGGTGGAGGGTGACGAGCGCGTCGCAGAGGACGACGAGCCATGTGAGGACCTGCGGGGGCGGGGCGGTCAGCGCGCGGTTGCGGTTGCGGGTCTGGTGCGCGCCACGCGGGGAGCAGTGCGGGGGAGAAGGCTCGAAGGGAGAAGAGAAGGGGTGGGGGTGGGAACGGGCGCGGGGCGGACGGGGACACGGGGCGGACGCGGGAACTCACTTTGCTGCAGAGGGTGACATAGCGGATGGCGCGCTCGAAGAGGGTGCGGTTGTCGATGCACGCTTTTGGGGCGGGCGGGGGGTTGGGCGGGGAGAGGGCGCGGCCGACGGCGTAGCCCGTCGCGAGGAGGGTCGCGATCTTGACGAGGGGGAGGAGGAGGGAGGGCGCGTGTTGGCCCGCGGATTCCGCGAGCATGGCGTGTTCGTGTCCGGGTGGCTGGTTTGGACAAGTTGGACTCGAGCGCAGTGGTCGCGCGGAGGGGACCGAGGGAGGTCGGGGGAAGAACGATGAGGGGAGGGGGAGGGGGAGAAATAGGGCGAGTGTGGGAGGGGAGGAGGGACGGAAGGGTATATAAGACAGGCGGGGGTTCTGGACGAGAAGGGGATGGGGGAGGGCGATAGGGCGCGGGGCCAATCAGCGGTCGAGCATCAAGAGACGGGCGTATTCTGGGTTCACGCACGCGTCGGGCGACTGAATGCCTGCGGGCTCGCGTGGTCGCAGGCCGAGATTGGCAGCCGCTCGGGCGCGGCCCTCTTCGCGCGACCACCGTTGACGAAGCGGACGGCGTGACACTTAGACGCATCAGCTCGACCGCCGTCGCCCCTCCGCTCCTGGAGGTCGCCCTGCCAGACGCGGTCCAATTTGACGTGGGACGCCCACGGCATCGCCGGCAGCCCTCCCTCGCCCTCGTCCTCCTCCGGGCCCTTGCACTCTCACCGCGCTCCTTGGCGTCGCACGCCGCGCCCCCAAACAGAAGGGGGATCAGAGCGCGAGTGCGAGTGCGGATTAGACGCGGCGGCCAGATCGCACAGGAGATCGCTCTCGGACGCCACAACGCTCGCTCGATCGCCGATCATCCTTGCCTCTCGCCGGCCCCATCCGGCAACTCGCCTGCCCCATCCGGCGTCCTCCTCGCGCACCTCATCTCGCGCTGGCCGACGCGCGCAGACGCAGGCCGAGGGCGCGAGCACAACGGCGACGATCCCGCGCATCCTCGCCCGCCGACGACGCACCCCAGCCGAGCGCCCTAACCAGCCCCGGCAGCTTCCTTTAGACATCGGCTAATGCCTTCTCCCCACCGCACGCCCTCCCACCTCCCCCCTCTTCCAGCCGTCCCCTCCCGCGCACCGCCTATTGCCCACACGCCCTCGCACGGCCCACCGACCCGTACAGCTCCCGCCATCGGATGAGAGCCCGCGTCGCCATCTGCCATGTCTCCTCCCCGCCGGCCGCGTCCGTCCGCGCGCGCGAGAAGCCGACGCGATCCCGGCACAGACCCCGGTCTCCTACTTGCGCCCTTACATACACCTCCCCAGGCCTGTCACCCCGCCCTTCGCGAGCCCGTCCATCTGTCACCCTCCCATCGCTGCTGCACCCATCACAACAGACCGCAACCGCCAGCGTGCGCCCCATCGCTTCGACCCGTCGCCCCGTCCCCCTTCCGCCTCCCAGCATCGCGCTTCGCCGTCCCTCGACGCGCACGTACACTTCGATCCCGGCGTCCTCGCGCATAGTTGCCGGCGCACAACACGCCGGCGGCACGCGCCCATATAATGAATCCCCACGGCACATCACCCTCCTGATCGCGCATCATAGACACACTCACACCCGCGCCTCCCCGCGCGTGCCTCGGATCTCCGCCGCCCGCTCGCCTCGCCTCGCCCCGGCGATCAAGACGAGTGCACAGGTTCGCCTGCGCCTGCGCTAGCGACGTCGACGCATGCGTCGAGCATATGACAATGGACGTGGACGTTTGAACACCGACCGCCGGCCGGCTGCACGAACGAACGCGCGGACGGACACACCTTGTGCATCCATCACGCCATGCCCACATGTATCCTTGTGCAGCGCGGACGTTGAGCGGCCTTCTCCCCTGCCGACGACGTCCCGTCCAGAAACGTCCTCCCATACGTATACAACCCCCTTCCGTCTGCTACCCGCGCGCGTTCTCGAAACGGCGCGTCGCGACCCCCATAAGTGCAAGTGCTCGCGTCGACGTCGCGACCATAATAATCGCGGGCCCCGTAGAACACCGAACCATCGATAATACGGCAGCCCGCGGCGCGCCCGCCCGCGCGAGACACCGACGCAGACATAGAGCACACTTCGCGCGCTTCGCACAGCGACTTAGAGCTCCGGGTTCCCTGGGCAGCGCGGCCCTTACACTTACACGTCCAGCCCGCCCTTACACGTCCGTCCTGCGTACGCGTGAAGACCCCGCCCGAAGGGGCACACATGCACATGGAGATGCGCGCGCCCAGTCCGACCACCGGCCACAGGGAACTTAGAAGGAAGCCGGACGGCGTCCCCCTTCCCCCATCCATCCCCCATCCATCTTCCTTCATCCAGGCTTTAGAGCTCGCGCGTCGCCGCGCAGTCTCTGATCTCCCGTGATACATCGCTCCAGCCCCCTTCGCAGCCCTAATGGTCTTACCCCCGGCGCGCCGCGGCGAAGCGCACGAAGCGCACGAAGCTACGAAGCACGAAGCAGGGATGACGCGGACGCGAACGAGCCGCAGCACTCCCCAGCCCTGCAGCCAAGCCTGGCTCTGCGGCGTAATCACAGGATACACAGGGTACCGCGTGTATTCGCGTCGCATTCCCGTTACCGCTGTCATGACGCTTACTGCAGGGATCCCCTCAGCTCAGGCTCTCCCCACGCGGCGTGGCGCAGCCCTCCCCCCTTTCCCTGCGGCCGGTCTCTATCGTCCCTGGGTCGCTTGAGACCCTGGTGCTCTCCCCGGCGCAGGCAGCACAGCCGGCGCGGAGGGAGGGCACACGTCCGCCGGCGACTCAAGCCTCAATTCTCAGCGCTCAATCCTCAAACATCGACCAAGTCCAATCCCCTATTCCCGATCCTCAACCCACACTGATGCCCGATCCTCGACCATCATTGCATCGCACATTACTCAAGTACTCACGCCTCGACCCCCGGGCGAGGACGCGCGCCGTGTCCCTCGGACTGCAGTACGTACTTGAACTCCAACTTGGAATCAGACGAGTCTGATCGCGATGACTGACTGCGTGTGCAGGCGACATGCCGGGCTTCCCCCGGTGTCCAATGCCCATAGCGTGACAAGGCGTGGCGGCTGCGGCCTCGCCTCAGGCGCGAGGGGATCGCCGCCGCCATTACCATGCCCGCGTATGCGGCGATCTACATAGTGGAACGAGGATGATCATGAACTCCCCGGACCCGTCATCGACATCGACATCGTCTCCCCCTACTCCGCCTCCGACTCGGACTCGGACCCGCACGCACCCGCCCGTGGCTCGCTCAAGGCTCAAGCGGGAGCGGACAGATCGCGCCGCACCGTCGAGCGCACCCGACGACACGAAGGCACGACGGGGCGACGGGAAGATCCCTCGCGGTGGCGAGCATCGTCAAATCGCCCCACCCCAAACCGTAACGGAAACTCACCAGTGACGTCCTCCAACGATCCACCCAAGTACTCAGCGCTCAGACGGGGGCCTCCAGAACCCACGCGCCCGCAATGGGTTACTGACACGGGTCTCGGGGTGAGCACCGCCGGACGACGCCCCGCGACGCACACCCCGAAGCCCGCGCGCCGCCCTGCGAGTGCGCACTACGGCCGCGGCGCGCACGTCAATCAGCCTTTGGGCGTGCCCAGATCGCGCAATGAACAGCGGACAGGCAGCATGACTCACCGTCGTTCGCCCCACGCCGCGAGTGCACGTCGTGCAGGCCAAGAGGCCGTCCATTTAATTGACCGGCCTGTTAAGCATCAAGCCTCGATGACCTGCGAGGGGCAACACGGGGCGAGCCTAATCGACGTACCACGCTGCCCGACACCCTCCCAGCACCCAACGTCCACCGTCCAGGCAGCGCTCAAGCCCCGACACATACGTACGTACCACGCGCAGCCATTAACACATATAAGCAGCGCACCCCTCCATCCACGGCGCGCACTATGAGCCAATCTGACAATCTCGGAACGCGCGCGCGGCTTCGCGACGGACGCGTGCCTGCGCCTGCCCAAGGCGCGCGCGGGATCTGCAGCGCGCCGCCACGCACGCCACGAAGGCTCCCCAGAATGGGCGGAGGGGGCGTTGTGGCGCATCAGGAAGCGTCGCGGGCGGGGAAGGCCGGGAGGGCTGCCTCCATAGTGTGCGCCACAGACGGGAAGCTGCCCGCCTCTCCCTCAGTGCACCCTTTCCTCGCCTCCCGGCCCGAGCGGATCAGCGCGCGCAGGTACGCGTCCCCTCGCCCTCGCTCTGCACTGGCAGCACAGCGCAAGACGCGGCTCGCGCGCTGCACCGCTCGAGGGGCACACCCGCGGAGACTCACGAGGAGCCCGGGCACGGCTGAGTCGCAGCGCACGAGCCACGCTAAGGTCAAGACGTGTCCGCTGCACGAGGCGATCCTCGCTCGCAGCGCACGAGCCACGCTAAGGTCAAGACGTGTCCGCTGCACGAGGCGATCCTCGCTCGCACTCGCGCCGACGCCAATATATCTCACAAGTGCAATCAATCGTCCGCGCGGGCCGCCGTACTATCTCCCCGCGCCCCATCCAGCACACGGCCTCCCGTACGCGTAGGGCACGCTCCATGCCCTGCACGCACGCACGCCTCGCGCCTCGCGCCTACCACCCACCGCACGACGACCCGGCGGTCTTCGTTCCGTACGCGCGATGGCGTCACCAGCCCCCTCCGCCGGTCCCAGCCCGCGCGGGAGAGGCCCGCGGCCGTCCGCGCTCTTACCGGCAGAAGCGGGGGACGCCTCCCACGTCCCCGCGCCCAGCGTCCTTCTGCCCCAGAGTCCCAGAACGCGGTCGAGCTCGCTCCATTCGCGGACGGTCAGAAGACGGGCGCAGGGCGGCTGCGGTGCCCCAGGACGCCACGACGGATGCGGGGTGCGAAGGTGAGGAAGGGCGTGCCGGGCATTCGCCCGGCCCGGCGCGCGGGCTTCACACACCTTGAATGGCGCAGCGCGCACGTATGAAGTCAATCAGGGAGCCTGTAGACTGGGATGGGGAAGCAGGATGATGGATGGCCCCTGAGGTCAAATAGCCAATGAGTTTGTTTCCCAAGAAAGCTGCCGTGCACAGTTATAGCCCGTGTTTCACGTCATGCCTAGTGCCTGGAGGACGCGATAAGACATAAAGGTACGCCCTGCACGAATGCAACATGTCCATGAAACCGAGTCGTAGATTCAGTCGAAGAGTGCCGTGGGTGTGCACTGAGAGGTGCGTTCGAGGTATGTGCAGGATGAGTACCACCGGCCAGCGTAGCAGGAGACGCAGTCGGAGATTGGTGGGTAAAGCAGTCGTGATTTCGGATAGCAGCGATAGCCTCCACGTAATGTAAATGAAAGGCACCTAGAGGACGTGTAGGTAGACAGCCACAGAGCCCAAAGCCGAGTACAGCCAGAAGTGATAGTTCCCGCTGGCAGTAGCCTTCGCCAGACGCAGATGAAACCTTGTGAAGGTGTAGTAGGAGTGTTTCATTCCCAAGGACCATCGAGAACGTCATTCGGCATTGTTTTCCTGTAAATGGACTCACTATCGAATCCGCATATTTCTCCACCGATACCCCGGATGGACAGCCTTCCAGAGGCGGAGGTAGGGGGGTGCAAGCACACGTCGGTCCATTCCGTTCAGTTCACGCGATACTGATAAGCGCCATGACCAGTATCTTACATAACACAAACTCCAGCAATTCGGATGTTCAGAAGGAAGTGCAGGTCACCCATGGCCAGATAGACGTTGAGCAGGTCGTCGAACGAGGCGAAGTGGTGGAACGCCATATCCCAAAGCGCCGATCGGTAACTACCGGGCATCCGGCAAAGGCCGACCAGCGTCCCCGAGTGAACGCGCGCTCAAACAGGCTCTTAGCCACTGCCATCGGCTTCAACGAATCGTACCGCGGTGTCGGAAACTACTAAGTTGTGTGTCCAGTACTGTTATCCAGACAGGGATCGCGAGCGGATATTGATGTGTGTAGCTTCCGATAGTTGGAAAATCAGTGGTACGTACTTCGTGATCTCGTATAGTCGGAAAGTGACGGTGATGCTAATCGGAATATCGCGAACGTTCTAGCTGCTAGCGTCCATCGTTCAACCTTAAACACACATCCACGCCGTGCGTCCACCATTGTCGTGACGCGAAGTGCTACTATCCTTTGAGCTCATTGGCCCAAGCTACACAGCCACCACACCTCGTTTTCCTGCCGGCGTACCGTGACGGCAGGATCTGAATCCCAAAAGTACAAACATAGCGCCAGAGCTCCGGAATCCCCGTCCTCAAGCCGACCACAATGGCCCGCGCCATGGCTGTGACATACACGCGGGATCAAACAAAGCGCACACTAATTGCTGTGCTAGCCCGATGTCACGGTGAAGAGACCTTTGGCCTTCAAGCTTTATGCCACCCGGTAAACCCGTGGCAAGCGCGACCCTGCTGCGCGAATTCAACGATATCGGGAGCACGCGCTTTGCCCTCCCTTTACGCTTATGGATGCGCCCAACAGGTAGCCCGCCGTGGCCTATTATCCCGCGCGCCCGCTTTGCCCACCGCCGCCGCCAACTATTAAACCCCGCGGCGTATACCCCGAGTCCCCAGCACTCCAGCCGCCGCCATCCATCCATCCATCCATTATCCCTCTCCGTTCATTCTATTATTCCACGAAATGGCTCCGCGCAAGATTAACGACATGGACGCCGCCGCGCTCCTCTGGAAGCTGCACCAGAAGCGGCAGATCACGCTCGACCCAGCGAACGTCCGGTGGCTCGAGACGCTCCTCGGCCCCGAGCGTCTCCGCCTCGAAGTCGCCCGCGATGCCGAGTGCGTCCTTCTCCTTCCTCCCCTTCTTTCATACCCCTCACCGCACCCCTTCGCCGTCTAACCACTGACGTGCCTACACCACAGGCTAGCAGCAGACGCCGCCACCAAAGAATTCGCAGCAACCACCCTCCTCCTCGCCGCGATGTCCGAGTCCCAGGGCGTGGAGCCCGTCACGGGCCTCGACCTCGGCGTCGTGCAGGGCCTGTACTGCATCGTGCGCGACGCGCAAACGAGACTGTACGCCGCGGCTGCGAGTTTCCCCAGCGGGTGAGTCGCGCGCTTTCGTGTCGTTGATCTTGTCTTTTGGCGTTTGGGAGGGGATCGGTGCTGATGCGGTGGGGAGCTGTAGGGCTGGCGGGAGCAGGGCGGGCGCGTCTGCGTCTGCGTCTGCGTCTACGAAGCGGAAGCGGGGACAGTAGGGCGGCGTGGCTGCGCCCTGTCCGTTCGGGTCAAGCGTAAGATGGCCCACATCTGCGATGAATACCCAAGTTGGTCTAGCTGCTGTGCGGCAGAGCCGCATCGGCGCATTCCGACATCGCGACGGCACACTCACTCTCTAATTTTCTGTACACACTCCTTTGGGTCCTTCCACTCTTTGTATCATATCCCGTAGCATATCGGTGAATCCTCATATACATGCTCGTATATTGTATGTCATCCAAGTTGCACACTGGCACGGTTTGCGGTGGGATGTTACGACGTATACACTGTGTAATAACCTAAATGTTTAACATAACATCTTTCATGCGGTACTAGTCATGCTCACGAAGTGAACGTCCCCTGCATATGGGGACAAATAAATACGATATCACAGCAAACACGAAGAACGAACAAACACAGAGCTCCTACACAACAGCAATCCGAAAGCATTACAGTACACTCTACAGGTAGGACGCACGCTGCTAGACAACAACCCAAACCGGACAGTACACACGAACACAACAGCCTCCGATGCACAACATGCTACACATAGCTACAGCAGTACACTGTCCGGGTCCATCGAGAGCGCCGCGGACTATACCAAGACCGTCCATACCCTGGCCGCGATACTTATAATCATCACTCAACCCTCGTGCGGGTTGACGAGGCGCACCGCGAGCAACGAACCTAGTCGTCGCCCTCGCCGCCCCCGACCGGCTCGACGCGCTCCCCATCCCGCTGGATAGCCCGCCCAGAGCGCACCTCAACCGTCACGCGCGCGAGCCCCAGCTGCGACCGCGACCTCATCTTCTTCAGACTCTTGACCGCGGCGCCTTCCTCCGGACTATCCTCGCCCCGCCGCGTCCGCCTCGCATCAGAGCTCGTCCGCGTTGTGCGCGGAGACATCGCGCTAGCAGGCATCGGCGGCATTGGGGGGAGAGGCGGGACTGGGGGAATGGGATGTGCGGAATGAGGCGATGCGACACCCAGCGCGGCGGAGCGCAGGCTTGCCACCGACGCCTTGCTGAACTCAAACACCTGGCTGGCCTTCTTCCGCAGCGACGAGCGGCTCGGAGTAGAGCGGAGCCTAACGGGGGACGCGGGCTCGAGGGCGGGAAGGAGGACAGGGGTCTCGGGCGCGGGCAGCAAGGCGCCCTGCAGGACTGTTTCGTGCGCAGTCTTCGTCCAGTCCGGCGTCGTTTCGGGCGAGGACACGGCCGTTCTGTCTGAATCCGGGACCGATAGGCGGACCATGGATGACGTCCTCAGAGGTGGTGAGCGGTAGAACGGTTGAGGGCTATGTTCCGAGGGTGAGGTCACAATTGACAGCTTGGGACGACCCTTCTGCGCTCTCGGGGAGTCGGAGGGAGTCTCCGGCGTGGTGACCTTCCCTCCTTTCGATGAACCCTGAGAATCCTTCCTTCCTCTCCACCACGGGAGGAGAGGTCGCCTATCTCGTCGTGGAGGCTTGCGCATCGCTTCGTCTGTAGGCAGAGACGAAAGGGTGCCAAAGGTATCTCCCCTACGCATTGTTTCGGCGACACTGGTGACGGAGCCTGATCGTGTGCGGACGCCTGTGCCTGTTTCTTCATCTCCATTAGACAAATGCATGCAGCGACTAAGAGAGCTTTACCTGGCTCAGTGGTTTCCGGCCTGACGGGAGGCTGCAGCATAGCAAGAGTGGCTTGAGGAATCTCAACGGGTACCGCCGTGATATGACCGAACAATGACGCCTCCACATGAACTACATCCACGATTTTCCATCCCGCTGTAAGAGTGAGAGCGGCCATCTCGCGCAATGTACGCTCCTGGGCGTTGAATGTAGCTCGCATCTGCAAATTTTGCGTCGTCAAAATCGAGATTCAGTCGTTCATCAATATGCGGCAGTAAGGAGACCCACCGTCAAGTCTAGCCAGTATGCGTTTGCATTTGCCTTGCCCAGGTTGGGGAGAAGCGGAGAGCCTTCTGGGGCGAAAGATGACACGGATCCGGGGAGACGTCGCCCATCCACCTCGTCTTCCTCGTCGACACATGCGTGGGGAAGAATGTGATCTGCGAGAAGCAGCTTGGTGCCTGGGCCCGCTGCAATGCGAAGGTTTAACAGGATCCTAGCAAGTAACGAATCAGGCAAAGTTCGTCTACGGTCACAATAGGACTCACTTCGTGACAAATTCGTCTGGCCAATCGTGGGTGATTACTCTTAGCACATACACGGAAGGGGTGACTGCGCTCGCGGATCCCGGGAAGACGAGTGGCGGTTGGGGTTGAAAGAAGTCATGGCCGAGAAACATTGCCCGTCCGGAATCTAAGATGTCCGAACAGCGCTCACGCCAAGCCTGATATCGTTTGAGCGTCAGCATTCATAATACGGAGTCGGTATTGTATGTGCTCACTGCGACGCCATGCTCCGCAACCTGGGGCCGGTCTTGAACCACGAATCTGAGATGCGGGAAGGTGTGCGCTAGCAGCATCGACGTAGAGCCGATCCCTCCGCCCACGTCAACGACAAGGGCTCCCTCGTCCAACTCCTGCCAGGGGAATCCTGCATGAATGTCACGATGTCAGCGCTGGGACACGTCAACATGAATCGAAACTGACCCGAAACGATGGCTCCCGGGACCTCCCATGCAGCGGTGCCAGTCATAGCCGGGCCAAACCGCTTCAGTCTGGCTTCGTTCCCTGGTTGCTCAAGCCATTCAAAATAAGCAGCCGTGGTGTTGAATGCGAGGTTGAAGGGGGCGTGCATAGGATTCTCCTCATCTCCCGCCTTTTTGGAGGACGAAGGAAGATAGCAATCTGCCAGATATGCAGAAGACTTGAAGAGCTCGTCGGTGCTGAAGGAAAGTTACGGCTACTATACGGCCAATATTGCATGGGGTAATGCGTACCAGAGGTTCATGAACGCCGCTATTCCGTTAGTACTCTCGTACTTGTCCTGAGGACTGAGGGGAAGGAAATGAGATTATTTAAGACGAATCATCAGGAAAATGTGAACTTACGCGCGGCGTAACTCTTCCGGAGAGCGTCCGGAATCCATAATGGCAGATATGCGATTGTTGGCGAAGACATTGGGGCGGACCTCCCGGGTTATATGATGAGTGGCGAGGAGGCGGAGAATATGGCCTGGAGTGACTCTCAGGTCAAATTACATCAGAGGATGTACAACACGGGCTTACTGAGTTTGCTTTCTTCGACATCTAGGTAGCGACCGAGATCGCGGACATGCATTCCATCCGGACCTGCAGTACGAAGGATCTCGACTGTATGCGATGCCTCAAGGAATCGCAAACAGGCAGGAAGATGATACTGCGCAGTGGTCAGACCGATGTACATTGCAGAAATGAATGACACTGACGCCCATAGCCGCATCACACAGAGTCAGAAAGGGTCGGTGGACGGTAGCGCCTATCTGGCCACATGCAGCCACAATCCGGTTCGTGGCGGCAATGACGTCGGGATGCGAAGCGAGGGACTCTGCAGCATCTGCGTCTGGCGCATTCTCCTCGGTTGGGTAATAAGGGTCGTCGAGGGCGGGGAAGTCGAGGATGCGGAAGTCTGTCGACAGAGCACTGCGGATGCTCCGATTAGGAGTTCTTGGAGTCTGTCCGACAGGAAATTGGAAGTGGACGGAATCGTCATCATCTGCTACGCTTTGTTTCCTTCGTCGATGGTAGGGGGTGCAGGGGGATGTGAGGGGCGCATAGGGCGTAGCGGATGTTGAGGCGGTAAGGTCAAACGACGCATCCTGGTAAACGCGTTCGATATCGTCGAGAGCATCGCCAATGAGGGCGTGGAGGGAGCGAAGAGCAGCGAAGGCCATCGGTCGGGACCGCGAGAGGGCAGTCGGAGTCCGGGTTGGGAGGGACGCTCGACGGGCGCAGGGACGCGGGGATCGTCGAGGAAGGAGGAGAAGGGGGCGGGTCGGGGACGTGGATATGTGTCTGCATGTTATGAGGACGGGGGGTCTGACAAACTCAGGCTCTGTCTCTTCCACACGTCAACTGCCTGCCCCGATCGTCACCGTTCCTTCCTCCCCTGCCTAATCCGGACTCATAACGCGTCCTGTCACGATCTCGCCCCCACCCCGTCACGCGTTCTTCCCAGACGCCCGCCGCGGCATCTTCCCTGTGCGGACCCGGCACGCTGATCTCTCTCTCTCCGCCTCTGTCTATCGCCTCCTTTGTCTTCCTGCAGCCTTGCAGCACTCGGTGCGTCACTGCATCCGTCCTCGTTCGCATGCGCCTCACCGCTATCCAGCTTCTTCGACGCACAACTCGCCTCGGACCTGTCATCTACAAAACCCCGACGCTTATCCTTGCTCGAACGCGTCCCTTGTGCCACCCTTCAGAACAGACGCTTTCTCCCTGTCCAACATCGCCACTAAGAGTCGCAGGTGGCGTACCGTGCAAACCATGAAAAGTCGTATCCCAGGCGGCATGTTCTCTCCAAGTTCATACGCCCTCAGTTGTCGTGAATGTCTTTCGGCTTGAAGCGGACGGGGTATACAGCCAACAAGGTCCCCGTCTGTTTCAATTCCTGAATCGGTTCGGATGCCTCTTCGAATGTGCTTCGTGCCGTAATATCGGACGGTGCTTCGATTAACCAGGTTCGCACCACCGGGTAACGTACGCCCGAAGTCCCCGTGTCCCTTTTCCTGCTGGCACGCGCCGCCTGTCCAAGGTACTTCGGAGCTCATCCGTACCACGAGCAGACGTAGTACATCGTACGTAACCGCCTGAATGGACGTTGTATGAACGGCGAACAGGAGCTTACCCACTCATGCGCGCGTTCCGCGTCTTCAAGATAACGGACTCAGCACGGCTCTCGGCACAGGCTGCGCTACTAGCACCACCGGATCCCGAGAACATACAGCGGCGCCAGGTCCGCCGACGCTTCTGAAGGGCCGCGCCGCAGCTCCGCCGTGGAAGCCGCGCGCTCGATCACCTTCCTCGACGTGCCTGCAGCGGCACCGAGCTTCTCCAGCCCCCGATCGCGCTCCCGTCGCAGACGAACAGGCGCGGCGTCCCCCTTCTCCTAATAACCACCCTGTAAAGTTCTCGCACTTAGTAGGCCCGTAGGCATCGTTCCGAGTAATACATATAAAATTTAAATTGAGCCTATCCTTGTCTACGTCTAAGTTACAATGACGAGCAGGAGGCGCGTTGGGAAAAAGTAGGAACATGACCCCAAGAATGACCCGGACGACCTAATGAGCCACCATGACATGCATCAGCTCAGACACAGCTTGATACTAGAGTGAACATGGAAACGCACCGTCTAACCGCCTCGCGCACATGCTGTGCACTTCTCCATATGCCGCTTCAGCGCGTCGCAGCAGCAGTGGTTTTTCTCGCATCTGGGGCAGACCCAATCCTCGGACTTGAAGCTTTGAAGTGTATGACGCACACATGACGCTCCAGCGTGGCCATAGCGCTGATGGCGGTGTTGCAGTTGCCCGCCCAATGACATGTGAAGTCCTTCTCCACGCCATGCACCTTGACCAGGTGCATTCTTACCACCGCCGGATCGTACTTGCACCATTCTTCAGTGCATTTGCCGCCCCAGCGGCACCTAAGCTTGCCGTCGGCGACGTCTTCATCATCTTGGATGGCGACTTCATGGCCTCCGACCTTGTGTGCTGCATCGTCGTCGGTCTTCTCGTCCTCCGCCGGCGCAGGACGTTTACCGCGCGCCTTCGCGGACATGGGGGCCGCAGGCTCGGGCGGCGGGGACGGCGTCTCCACGACCACCCGCTCGGCGGGCAAGAACGACGCGTCCGCATCGTCGCTCCGCCGGCGCAGGACGCTTGCCGCGCGCCTCGTCGTCGAAGGAGTCCAGAGACGGCTCGGGGTGCAACTCCTCAGGGTCGGCGGGAGCTTTCTCGGCAGCAACCGCGGCGGATCGCGGATCGGGAGCCTTCATCCACTGCGGCAGGAACGTTTTCCTGGTTGAGCCAAGGAACGTTCCTGTGCGCTGTGTGCCCGTTGAGCGGCTGAGGACCAAGCGCGGCGACCGCTTGGACAGAGGCGAGAATATCGTGCAGCGCGGCCCTCGGGAGAGGAGGCGACGAAAACCTGATCCATCCACTTGGGACCTCGGCGACCCAGGGGTCCACGGCCTCGGGCACTGGCGGGGGGACGATGCGCGAGGGGCCAGCCAACGGAGGCCCTGCAAAGGTGGCCAAGACGTCCAGGGCCGTTGCTTGCCTCTTGGTCGGCCGCTCATCGACATCCGGTGTCGACGCCGTGGCCACCCTTCACACCTCGCAGAGCCTTGCGGGGCCATGCTGGGATACATATGCATCCCTCCGCCTCTTGGCGCCACACCGCGAGCACTGGAAACGTACCATATGAAGCTGCCCGACGCGTATGTGCCTCTCCAACGACCCTGCCTTCATCGGCTTGCTTCGGCATCCCACCCATTGACACCTAGCATCTTCGGAGACCCTGCCTGCCGAGTGGTGCCCCTTGAAGTGCGCCTTATATGTCCCCCTCAGCAGAGTAGCGTTGCAGCAACCCCACCTACACGTTGCCCGATCGCCGTCCGTTGTAACGACAACGTCCAGGTGATCCAGGTGGCGGTCGGCCCCATATGGAGCGGCTTGTTGGGGTCGCACTCCGGCACGACAGTAGGCGATCGGTGTGGTAAGCGATCCTAGATGGTATGGTCAGTAAACGACATGCAGCACTGCAACCTCAGATTGTATACAAACATACCCAGTCGCCAGCTCCCCTTATGTGGTGTTGTCCCCGGTCGCCCGTTGGAGAAGGGCACGCCAGAGGTCCTTGCCATTCCTCCGCTGTACAGGATCGCTCGACTTCATGGAGTGTAGAGCAAAAGCCGAGAGTGAGAGGTAATCATCACTCATTCCGTCCATTTTGGGAGGGAGATACCCCAACATCTCGCTATCCAAATGTTCCATGAGCATATGCGAAAACACAGAAAACATCGACGTTGGTCGTACCTGAGCACGTATCCCGCTCTACAGGGGGGTTGACCCCGCTCATTCGGAGCCGGGCCGAGAATCTCCCTGGGAGGGAACGCGAGCCTGTCGCCTGAGGGTCAGCGCTGAGGTCGATGCGATATAGATAGGGACGTACGCATTGGACCACTTTATTGGGAACGGCCACTGTCGGGCGACCTCATTCACTGCCCGCCTGTGCTCCTTGTACTTTCTACGCGCGATCAAGTGGTTAGAACTTGAAAGCTGCGCCGTGGAACGTGGGACCACACTCACTGTTCAAATTCTATGTCGCGCAGTTGATGGCTAGAGAGGTTGAGATAGATGTACTCAGCCACCGCACTGACCAGAGACGGGAATTGCTCACTTGCAGGGGATCTTCTCGAGATCTGCGTTGGGTACGGGTAAGGTGATTTCCCATGGATGGGTATGCGCAAAATGGCGGTGCATCTGGCTGGGCGGGAGGAGGATGTAACATCGCTCGTGATGATGACCGCCTCGAGCTGGTCGAATTCGGTGAGTCGATAGTGTAATGGCACTGAGGCGAGGAGATGAGAGTGAGCTGTTTTCGATGCAGATACTTGCAGTCGCAGCCTGCTTATATATTCCTGGAGGCGACCCGGGAGGCAAAGGAGCTTTCGCCCGGCTTAACATTCGAGCAATATGCCACTCCCCTTCTGCCACTCCGTCTGAAAGCATGTGCATGCACGAGTTGCCAAAGAGCATCGCAACGCCCGTTTCATACACACGTCTGAATGCGCGTTCACACAGAATGTCAAAGACACTGTGTTGCGTGAACGCATGTTAAACTACGCCGACCAACGCAAACACATAGCAGCCCAAACATTGTCTTTCGGTTAATGTCCAAACGTTCACGGTGTGCGTCAAACGTGCCTATGGCGTCCTTGAAGTAAAAGACACACAGATAGAGTGTTGCTGTAGTAGGATTGATGAAAGGAAAGTCACAGACGTTTGTGCGCATGGTGGTGCACCTGAAAGAAGAAATCCACGGCGTCTATCCATCTCAATGAAGCCGGCATAGCCGGCGCTACCACGTGCATCGCTTTTCGTTGTTCTTGTCCTCTCGGCGTCTACTTGGCTAGTAGTCAACGTTTCCAGTCACCGGCCTGAAGTGCTAGTGCAGTAGTAGCTCAAACTGGCCTAGCTCTTCATATACCTGCTAAGCACACTGTCCCTTTCTCTCTAGACATAACGCTATCTCCTCAACGTCATAAGTAACTTGCAATCGCCGCCGACCTGTCCGATCGGCGCCCAACTGAGACTGCGTATACAGCATCATGCGTCCCACCCTCTCCTCAAGGCCTCATGGCCGAGTGACATTAGACTGGATGTACTGATCGCTAATATTATCTACCAGCCACACTGATCAGTACATAACTCAGGGCTTAGACTCAGAGGTTGTCAATGGTGACACAACTGCGCGACTCACCCATCATCAGACACCCCCTGCAGTTTCTATCGAAATGGCGCAAACCGTTGAGCGCACTAGCACTCATGGGCGTTGCTCGGCACCTTATATGGGCCCCCCGCCGTGTGATATCCAACATACGCCCGCTATCGTCTTACCTACCTCGATCCACGATGGCTTACAACCACCTCTCCGCCCCCAACGCAGAACTCCAGCCGCTTCTCGATGTTCTTCCTCCTCGTCCAAAGCCGAGCCCCGGTGGCGTGCTGCTGGAGAGGGCAGGCTTCAAGGCTCTGCTAAAAGAGTTACTGCACGACGCTTTGCGCGATCACCTACCTGCAGGTGCTTCACAAGTTTACGATGTGCTCGTCAGACGCTATACTCATATCGTCGTACCTTTTAGAGTCAGCTTATGTTATTAAAGATCATAAGGTCCCCGTCGAGGGTGCCGAAATCCTTGTCCGGAGCTACACACCGACTTCGGCTTCGGATTCCGCAACATATCCTCTCTTATTCTGGGTCCACGGCGGCGGTACGCATCCGGCAATGCAGTATACCGAGGTACCCGATACTGATATTGATGTACTTTAGGCTGGTGTATCGGCGATATCGACATGGACGATTATTATTTGCGAATCCTCTGCGTGGATCTCCAAGTCACAATCGTGCAAGTGGAATACAGGTGATAACTCACGCTTACGAATCTCCAACTTGTACTTGTTCTAATCATTGCCGCCGGCCCTCCCTTAGGCTTGCACCAGAGCACCCGTTCCCGGGGAGCTTGAACGACTCGTACGCCGCGTTAAGATGGGTGAGTAGCTACAATAATGTTTTCGTAGGGTGGAGTACTAACGACGTCTTTACAGGCCGCGGAGAACGCCGCCAAGTTCAAAGCCGTCCTCTCCAAAGGGTTCGTCGTGGCCGGCCAATCCGCAGGCGCAGAGATCGTTGCTGAGCTTGCCCATCGCGGGAAAGTCGATCCTGCATTCAAGAAGCACCCGCTCACCGGACAAGCCCTCCAAATTCCGTCCACGGTGCATCCCGACGGCGTGCCCAACGAGTGCGATGACGTTCCAGCATATCGCAACCCATATTTTCTGACCCCCGTTTGTGTGGTGAAGGTACAAAGACAGATACACTGCCTTTGAGCAGAATGCGGAGAAGGGGATCCTCCTAACCTCTGACTGGATGCGCATATACTACGGTACGCCCGCACACCCAATTTCTCCCTCCTTATTCTTATGACTTGTCCATGCGGCCTACAGACAGGCTGCAAGGCGCGCCTACGAACCCCGAAGCGTGGCCCCTGCTGCAGCCCTCTTTTGAAGGGCTTCCGGCGACATACATACAAGTATGCGGGCTTGATCCGCTCCGGGACGATGGCCTTCTCTACGCGGAGAAGCTCAAGGCCGCAGGCATCCCCACAAAGCTCGACGTGTGAGTACTGAGCTCCCCCCTCACCCCCCGTCACTCCACACGCGCATCGCTCACATCTGTACGCATGGCTGCAGGTATCCGGGGACGCCGCATGGGTTCAGCATACGCTTCCCGAAGACGGCGCTGGCGCAGAAGTTTGATGCAGAATTTCGGGCAGGGCTTCGTTGGCTGTTCTCGGGCGTGCCGGCGAAGTTGTGACCCTGGCGCGAATGACATCTGCATGTGTGCACTTAATTATGTTCAATCACTCGTGGCTGCGCCGAATGCACTGGGAGGTCTGCAGAACCCCAGATGACGCTCGCACGTCCACCCGGTTTAATGTATGTTACATTCTCAAGATAGCTGGGTGCCGGAGGCATGAGCATCTCCCCTTTTTTCGGCTCGTGTACACTTGTATGTGCGGGGAATCCCGAATTTGCAAAGGGGGACGAGACATCGATTGAAACTTCGCCGTTGCACGCAGATTCCAGAAGGCGTGCCCCATGCACTCAGCTAGCCGAAAAACGACACAACTTCCGACAGTTCTTTCATGGCACTTAGTTGCTTATCTGGAATACAGCACTTGGACTTCGTGACTATGCACGTACAACCTACACGGAATGATCACCACCTCGGACCCCTGACCTCGTAACTATAGGAAACTCTGATGTTAGCGTATATCAAAGCGAGGAGAAAATGCACTCACAGCTCCTCCAAGAACTTGATTTCATCGTCGGCCAAGGTCTTCCCGGTAGTGATACTCTCCGCAAGACGTTCAGCCTATGCACCATGCTGATCAGTTCGCGATCGATATGCGCCGCGCCCAGCACGCACCGTGTTCGCGCCCGAGATGGGAGCCGTGACCTTCGTGGCGATCCACGCGAGCGCGACTTGCGTCATCGACCAGCCCTTCTTGTTCGCGAGCTCCTCAACGCGCTGGATGACCCTCTTGTCGGACTCCCTTCGCTGCTTCTCGAAAGGCGTCCCTGCAATGGACTGGCTCCGGGCGGTCTCAGTGCCGAGCGGGCGCGCGAGATGGCCGTCCATGAGCGGCGAGTACGCGACGACGCCGATGCCCTTGTACTTGCAGTACGCGAGCAGCTCGAGCTCCTGCAATGCTGTCAGCACCAACATTTCGCCATCGGACGCTGGCATGCACGACGCACCTCCACGCGGTAGAGTAGCGAGTACTCAATTTGCACGCTCGTGAACTGCGTCCAGCCGTTCACCTCCGCGACACGCTGCAGTTCCGCAAACTGCCACAGCCGCATGTTCGATGCGCCGAGGTAGCGGACCTTGCCGCTCTGCACGAGGTCGTGGAGCGCCTTCATGGTCTCCTCGAGCGGCGTCGTAGGGTCGAAAGCGTGGACCTGAAGCACGTCGATGTATGGGGTGCGCAGGCGGCGGAGGGACGCCTCGACCTGGTTGAAGAGCGCCGCGCGCGAGAGGCCGCCCTGGTTGACGAAATCGCGCGTGTTGTTCAGCGCAGGGTTGAGCATGGTGAGCGCCGTAGGGTCTTGCGAGACGAGGAAGAACGCCTTGGTCATGATGACAAGGTTCTCTCGTGGGATGTTGTACTGGGTATGGGCTCAGTGCTCGGCGCGGCAACAGAGTACACGATAGCGACATGTACCTTTTCGATGAAGGTGGCAATCAGCTTTTCCGAGTCACCATTGGAGTAGGTGTTCGCGGTGTCGATTGTGTTTATACCGAGATCCCACGCCGCTTTCAAGAGCTCCAGTCCCTGTCCTCGTACATGTGAGTGGTACCGTATACGGCACAGCGTATGGTGTCATAACATGACTTTGCACACACCTTCTCCTCTCCCAGAATCCATGGCTAACAAATCAAAGACGATGAGATACAGCTGAGACCGTCGTTCATCGCAGCCAAGTACTCACACTCCACTTGGGGTTACCGATGGTCATTCCTCCAAACTGGATCACAATGATTACTCTTCATATATGTCGATACATATGCAGAGCGAGCAGTACATACGATAGGAACGGAAACGCGAAGGCCGGACTTTCCGAGCTGGCGGTATTCAACGGGAGCGTTAGAAGACATTTTTGAGATCTTCGGAAGCCGAATGAGATGGTGTCGAGTAAACTGGCAGAGGCGGTCAAGACGAGTGCGGGGGGTTGAACGTAACATGCATGATGTGCGCATGCGCCGTGCTTTTAACGAACATCGGAGGGGGTCCCTGCATAAATTCAAGATAGATATCACTCCGGGCGCTACGGGGTTTTGAATACTGCTTCGTGGCCTTGGGTTATCACCTCCACATCATTGCTCGTATTTTCTATAAAGAGAGGGTCCTGGTCAGATTAAGACGGCATCTCTTAGGCTCCTGACTTTACGTGTATGGTGTCCCTGCAGAAGCCTTCGGGTGCCATGCGGCCGCACAACAGACCCGGTTGCTCCAGCACCGAGAAATATATCCTCTCAGTTTCCATTAGGGTCTGTTAATTGTAAACTTGTCGGTGTATTACGTTGAAACTTCGAAATGTGAGTCGTCGTGGGAGATGGCAGTACGGGTGAGCGGCGAGCGCTGAGCGCTTACGCGGTGCCCTTTCCGCCGCGGTCACGTGCCCACGCGTCGCGTTGCGCTCGGCGCCTCCGGAGTGCGTCGCGCTCCTTCAATTGCCAGCACCTGGACGCGAACCTGGAGCTCGAGTAGCTTTCATAAATCTTTCATAAATTCAACTACCTCTTTGTCGTCCTTTACTGCGTTTCTTACTATCCGGAAACAACATGAAACCCTCTTGGGCGAAGGCTGGCATGGCAAAGTGTGCACTAGGGGCTCTACCGTGACAAACGGGCGACGATGTCAAGATCGCTAGTCATAAATTATGCCCTTACCGGGACGCATTACGAGGCCTTTCAACCTCTCAAGGTACGTCATGAGCCCATTTGCCTTACTCTGTACATTCCCCCAGTTCAGCCAAAATGACGGTTCCAACCACGGTCTATGATGCCAGACTCAACGTTCAACGACAACCCCATGCACTCGCATCTCGTCTCACATGTCAAGACCCTCGAGTGAAGCTCTCCGTCTGTCCTCATCACTTAATCATAGCTCCTTCTTTGCCAGCCATCTGGTTGCGAGCTCCAGCGATCGTTCCGGCTGGTCGTATGGTGCCTAAAGCCGCCCAAGAAAGCCAAATGAGTGGCACTCCACGCGCACAGTAATGTCGAACGTACCAAATGCCCGGCGTCGGCGATCGTTGCATAAGTCAGTCCGCCCCCGCTCCTCGTTATTCCAGCAGCGATGCCATCCACGAACCACTCCTTTAGCGATTCGCCCCTGAATGCAGCGTTCTTAGACCATTCCAAATTCAGCGTCATCTTCTCGTTTCCCATCTGCAATTTCAGCGTAGTGAGTCCTCCCTCGCACGATCACCACACACTAGGTGTGATACGCACCCAGTTTGCCGACCAATCATTCGACCCAACGTATATCAAAACACGCACGCCACGCTCCAGCAGCGCCGCGAGGTGATAGTCCGCACGGAAAGAATACAGGTCGAGGCCGCCGATGAAGGCTACGTTGACGAGTAGCGACCCGCTGCTGAAGTTGCCTCGTTTCGCAGGGTCCACGCCCAGTATATCCTGTACGTCAGAACGGCTCAAATAGTGTTCGATGAATCTGGAGCAGCAAAACGTGAGTCAAAGGCCGTATCAAAATAGAAACGTTGACCTGACGATGTCTCGGGGTAACAATCAGCTTCAGGTATTCCCGTGCTGTGGTGTGTTGCTCGTCAGCATTTCCATTGATCTGTTTGAGAAGCGAACAGCATCATATCGCTCACCATGGCCGCGTCCGATCATACGGGTTACGTGTGGCGTGCTCACCAACATATACGTCCCCAAGTTGCCAACAAAATGCTTGTGCCTCTGCACAGTCAATCCTGTCGAACTTATCAACGCAGGAATCCTGCATGCGCTTCATGCATCGTGGAACCTGGCGGACGTTATCAGCCACTTTGTATGGCTACAGGCCGAGGTAATATCGACGCTCCGTATGCATTGGACCTATACTCACAAGCTGCTTCAAGTGGACGCACGTACTGCAATTTAACCTGGTTAAAAGGGCAAGTTGTGTTTGTGAGTGTTCAAGACGACGTACGCGATGTCATCCACAGGCGGAAACAGGGGGTCCTCGCATCGCGCAGCGTACCAAGACGCAAACAATGTCACCCAGTCCGTCGCGCCGTTGCCTTCACCAATAGTAAGTACCTCGGGACGAATGCGCAATTTGAGCTTGGACTCACCTATCATGACCGATTCGAGATTTATAGGTGTAACGCCACGCTCTACGAGTTCCTTGTTCTGGTCGTAGATGGCCGATGCAAACACTGGCAAGTAGCGACCCTGAATAATCGTCGTTAGATTTCATCTCCTACGGGATGCTTTCACGTCTCATACAGCATAGGATTCGCCCGCAAGGTGAAGCGCCCTGCCTTTGAACTTGGTAAAGTGCTCAAAGAATATCGCCATGAATGGCGCGATGTCCTTCGCGGCGTCGATTGTGTTGTCCTATGTGATCACCGGAGCCGCTCAGCTATCTCGTGCTTCCCCAGCTGTGTACGCGCACACTCACGACAGTCTCGCCATGCTCCGCGTACGAGAACCCCACGTCTACCGGCTGATCGATGAAGAAGATGTTCGCATTCGTGTTCCAAGCGTACTTGAACGGCTCCGTGGCGTTGGGACCTGTCACTCTGCACGGACCTGGATGCTACGTCAGCACGTTATGCGCGTTATGCGTATCCCGAGGAGACCGGAAGCGTCTGTTACTGACCCAATTCCATGAAAAGGCCGACTGAAGACGAGCTGCCCGGACCGCCGTTGGTCCAGAAGATGATGTCGTCGACATCCGGGTCGCTTCTACTCTCAAAGAAATAGAAGAAGAGATGGCGTGCCTCTATATCTATATATCCGGTGTAAGCTCTGCATATATCATGGTAAGCCGCTCTGTACGTTTAAAGCGCTGATAATATTGCACTTGCCTCACAGACTCGTCGCAGAAAGAAGACTGTTTGATGCGCACACTGTGCCTCGGGAATGCGGGGTGGTCAAGTGTCGTGAATTCCGTTAGAGACAACGCATGCAAATCCTCCACGGGCGTAAACAAGCCTGCGTCGTAATCCGCGTAGGGACTGTCAGCCTTGGCGGATGTGAGAGGCTGCTGCGACCACTCTCGTACGCGTGTAGCCACCACATGTGTATCAACCAAGCTCAGTGTCACCACGAGGACCGAGATGAACCAGTTGGCCTTCATGGTTATGCAGGGGCACAAAGAGTATGCTTCCGTCGGATGGTTATATGAGCGACGGCTCCGCCCCCGCAGCTCGGGCCGTCACATAGCAGGATAGTCGTGCGCGCGCCCTTCAATCGATACCACAAGGTTCCTGGTTCCTGTCCGCGCTGCGCTTCGAATTTCCACTTGTCCATGATGCGATGCCTCCCACGCGTTGAGCATCAAAGTTCAAACACTGTTCGCGGTTTTTGTATCTGAGCGAATTGTCAAATACACATACATGCCCTCATTCGTGCGGTCCCATGGGCCAAGGCGCACCCGCACAGTTCACAGGAAAGCAGACCAGAGACTTCTTTTGGGTCCCTCGCTCGCCGCGCCGTCCCCGGGCCAGCGTTCTTGTCCTCGGGCCCGCGTTTTTGTCCCCGAGCCCCCGTTTTTATCTGCTCGCCTCGGCTCTCCGGCTGTTCCTACATGCGCAATGGGCGGGCTCGGTCTCTGATTTCTTTCAAGTGCGTGACAATATAGAAACATTCGCCGTGAGCGACTGCTTTGACGCATAACGCCCAGCAGATGTGTGGGAGTCACCCTCAGGGAACACACACG
This sequence comes from Lenzites betulinus, assembly GCA_022264855.1. Lineage (NCBI taxonomy): Eukaryota > Fungi > Basidiomycota > Agaricomycetes > Polyporales > Polyporaceae > Lenzites > Lenzites betulinus. The sequence continues at coordinate 277,884 of JABYQU010000008.1, read as the reverse complement.
CAGAGAGAAGATCTATATTATAGACAAACCACGAATATAAATCGAGAACAACAATGCCATCTTCTCCACACCGTGGTCAGTGAGAGAAGTAAGGTTCACCAACGACTGGGACTTGCCTCTAAGATCTAAGACGTCACAACTCAAAAGTCAGTGGCGTGGCCGTACCGGATGACGCGACCTTTGGGGAAGGCGATGGGATATCCGCGAGGGGATCCTGTATGTATGCCTTCAGGAAGTTCCGCCAGCTGGTCTTGGAAGGCATGAAGTGACCTATACGGTGGAGCATAATTAGCCAGTCACCAACGACGCGTTTATCTGAGCACGCACCTCCGTCGTGATACTCGACGCGGTGGTTGGTATTTATGGCGACCAGTCTCAGGGAATCCTCCTCTACGATGACGATGTCGTTTCGTCCGATGATGTGCAAAGTTGGCGTAGAATATGTAGGCTTGAAGATGAGATCACATTGCGGACTTTTTGGCTTGTAGCCTGCAACGGTGATGCAGAATTTGCTGCAGCAAAGTCAATACACTGAGACGAAGAAGTAGTGAAGAGTACGAACAAAGGCGGGTGGGGAGGCTTGCCATCGACGAGAACGCCTGGAAAGACTTCTGGTCTCTCGAGCTGCACAACATGTGATGTTAGATGTGGGTAGACCATTCAGTTGAGGAACGCACAAGAGTCGACATGATGGCTGCCATAGCGGCGCCTTGACTGTTGGAAGGCGAATGTCAGATGAAACAACGGACGAGCCATCTGACGGATTTCCCCACCGCACTCACCTGAATCCAAGAATGCCCTGTGAAGATGTGAGTCAAAGGTTGATCAATATATTGAGTGAGAGAACGAACATCGTAGTGGTCCTTGATGAGATAATCACGAAGGAGCTGTATGGATAGTTCTATTCCTACAGTTATGGTTTTAGGCGCATCGACCGTCCACCATGCTCTTGGAGCCATCGCGGGATCAGAATCATCTGCATCGGCTGCACTGACATCATCCGCTGGTCGTCCAAGATCCGCAGGGGTCAAGACAATGGGTCCATCTACGAAGACTGTGAACAGCTTTAGTCCTCACGTATGATAACAAAATCACTAGTATGAGTGATCGTGATCGCTTTACCGAATTCGACATCATCTCCGCATGCTTTACAAACCGCTGCGATCTATGACCACAACCGTCAGCATCGTTCAGATTCATTCTCTTCTCCGTCTACGTACCTTCTTGCTGAAATACGCAGCACTATGGGCGTACCTGTGACACGTATGAGCAGACGGTCGAGTTCGGACTGCGGCGGTCAGGCTTACCCATGGAGAACCAAAATCTTCTTGGGTGCCATTAGTATTACACGGACTGACAAGCTGATGGCAGTGGTGTAGTTCTGCTGCAACGAAGGGATGGTGAGGAACAAGGAATGCCTTCGCGCTCAAACAATTATATATAGCCGCTGAGCTCTGGCGGATCACTGAAACATGCCCCCTCCTCGCCGGCGCTGCCCCTTGCATACTTCGCTGTTGAGTAGTACACACCTGAGTGAGTCTGTCACCGGCACCGTTCGATCCTGTGTTCTTTGATACACTCTTCTTACTACAAAGAAATGTTCTGAAACACGTGGGACGTTTCCCACGCGCTGACTTTCTACTTTCTACCTGATATGTTGACCATGGGTGATAGGGCTTAGCTGGTTTCTGATTCACCAGATACTACACACACTCGAGCACTCACTCACCAGAAATTACTTCTCCCAGGGTCCGGCAGGTAGTCACTGCGCAGTGCAATGTCGACATCGTCTCGTTTGGATCGCAACGTAACGGGCCGCATCCCTTCGGATATTTACTCCCCCCAAAACGTGTCATGCCATGGTGACCATACACCAGTCAAGATCTTTATGTAACTCACGACTAGTAAGCACTCGCCCATGTCGCGCCTTGCTTCTGAACTTCCTAACCATTATGATCATGTTCAGGGTCCCTTCGGTCTATCAGACATGGGCGCAGCGCCCAGCGATGCACACTCTGCGATTTATGACGGCAGTTCAACAGGAGGTTTGATTTCTAACATGAACAACACTTCGGGGTCTCAAATACGACCTGGTGGCTGCCAAACCACAGCATTTAACAAGTCCGAGGTCCTACGGCATTGGGGGGATCGTCTTCTCAGCTCCCTTTCCTCTACAGTATGATGCAACTCCGAGTACTCGACGTCGATGATCAGGGCGTACAACTTTCATATATCGATAGCGGCGTTCCGCTGGAATGCAAAGAAGATTACGCTACAATCTTCGCCGTCCACGGGATGTGCTTCAGCAGTCGTACGTCGCTCTATTGAGCTTTTGATCGAGGATACGTAGTAATCTCTGTCCTATCGTCTTCTGCAGCTATATACGAACGTGTCATAGCAAACGCTGGTTCCGCCAACATACGATTCGTCGCCATAAACAGGCGCGACTACCCTGGCTCGACCCCCTTAACCCCCAATGACACTTCCAAACTGCTTACGGGAAGCGACCAGGACAAGGCGGATTTCATCCACGAACGCGGCGTCGAGATTGCGTCTTTCGTCGAAAAATTTGTCGAACGTCACAACCTGCCCCCCGTTTCCGAGGATGGAAAACGGGGCGGGTTCGCACTCCTCGGCTGGTCCCTCGGCAACGCGATGGCCATTGCTGCCGTGGCCAACGTCGACAGGCTCAGCTCCGCCGGTCAAGCGCGTTGGACTTCCGGGATGCGCGCGCTGATCCTCCAGGGTGCGTTATACCGCACCTTATAGTGTGCGTAAGCTAGTCGTGTTACTCATGTTTCCTGATAACAGAACCACCTACCGCATCGATCGGAACGCCTCTCCCACCCAAGATCTGGTCGCCCCACATCGACACCACTATGCCTGAGGACCTGCGCAACCCGTTCTTCGTGCAATGGATCACTTCCTACTTCAAGCATGGCGACCTGTCGACGCGCTCCCTCGATGTTCTCTCTTACATCGTCCCCTCCACCGAGCATGCGCCGTCGATCTTCAGCATGTCCGCTGATCAGATCAGCAGGACTATCCAGTATGACCCCGGGGCGTCTTCTGATACGTACTTCATGGTCTTTGCAGCCCCGCAGATCCACGCGAATTACCTGAAGGGATGCTTTGACGCGGACGTCCGGCAGCTGCTTCCCAAGATGAAGATCACCACGTTTACGGGCGACATCACTTGCTCGTTCTCCCTGGCAGCGCATTGGCAGATGGAAGATGAAAACAAGGCACATGGGGGTGGATTCATCGACTTCGTAATGATTCCGGGTATCAACCACTTCGTGAGTTCTTCAGTCCACCGTCGCATGGCGTTTGCTTTTTAAAACGTTCTGGTGTCAAGGTGCATTGGGACGACCCCGTACTTGCGCTGAAGATCTACAAAGAGGCGCTTTGAAAAGGTTACTGGCGTCACCCCGACAAGTATATATTCTTTTGTCCCGTCATGTATAGTAACGCTAGGGAAAAGGCATCTCAGTTGTTTGAAACACAGGATACACAATACGTGAGCTTGGGTCGCATCCGGACACCGCAGGTACCACAACGATACACAGGATAACAATTTCGTCACCTTCACAGTGCTTCACGCGCTAGCCACCTGTTCACTAATTCCAGTGACTGGACGGGCCTGTCGAACGGAGCCTGTTCGGACGTCATCAGCATACCGCACGAACCAGGGGCGGAACACGCACAAAGTGTCCTGCTCCAGTTATAGTCGCAAAGGTCAGTCCGCCGCCGCTCCGTGTGAGACCAGCAGCTTCCCCGTCGACGAGCCAAGGTACAAGCGGCTGCCCACGGAATTGTTCCTGCTGAGTCCACTCGAGTGCCAGTGTCATCCGATCGTTCCCAATCTATTCAATGTCATGAGCACGCGTCAAAACCACGTCCCCTACTGATGGTTCGAACGCACCCAGTTGCATATATAGTCGCTCTGGCCCACGTACACGAGCGCGCGCACGCCGCGCTCGAGGAGGGCTGCGAGGTACATGTTTGCGGGCCACCCGAACCAATCGCTGTTACCCATGAACGCGTCGTACACCTTTCTGGAGATGTGCGCGAACTGGCCGCGCTTCGCGGGGTCAACGCCGAGCAGTTCTTGTGTGGCGTTGCTGCTCAAGAACTTCTGCGTGTGACTGCGGGGAGACTGTCAGACTTCGAGGGGGAATATGGAAGATGACAGAGGTTGTGGAATGGCGTACCACATGATAGGGTAACATTCCTCCATTTCCGTCATACCCGCGCTGTGGGAAGAACTTAGCCCTATGCGACACGGATTCCTTTCGTGATGCATACCAAGGTCGCGCGCGGTCGTAAGTGTTTTTGGGTGGATCTAGATTATTTTGAGATACTACCCTACTATCGTTCTTCACGAAAATGCTCACCAACAAAGTAGTGACTCGTCGCCGCGAAGCAATATTCTGCTGCCGCGTCACAGTCGATTTTATCAAATCGGTCGATGCACGATTCTTTGAAGCGTTTCTGGCATCGGGGTATCTATCGAGCAGACAGATAGAAAGCACGTTATATGGGCAAGTCCTGCGTCGATTTCAAGAGTCCTATGGCTTACCTGCTGCTTCATACTCACGCATGTACTGACAAGATCAAACGTCAGTAGATACGTCGGCCAGCAGGACGGCAAACGTACGCGATATCCGCAATAGGAGGGAACGTCGGATCCGCACATTGTGCATCGTAGTACGAAGTGAACATCGTCGCGAAGTCTGTGCATCCATTTCCTATATTGCGCACGTCAAAATCAACACATGTGTGGATGACCTCAATTGATATATAAACGCACCGATCATGACAGAGGTCAGGTTGATCGGCGTTACACCCGCCTGTACGAGCTCTACGTTCTTGTCGTATATCGCAGCAGCGAACGCGGGGATGTACCTTCCCTACTCATGCATGACGCTCCCATTAGTCCACATAACACTTCGGCAAATCATAAACATACCCCATATGACTCTCCCGCAAGGTGCAGGGCACGCCCCTTAAATTTCGTGAAATGCTCAAAGAAGATCGCCATAAATGCCGCGATGTCCTCCGCTGCCTCGCGTGTCGTCGTCTGGCGATCCGGACCAATGCGATCAGTACGTCAGTATACCACCGGCGATTCCAGCAGAAGTGGGCGCACCACAGCCTCCCCGTAATCGGCGTACGAGAACCCGACGTCCACAGGTTGGTCGACGAAGAATACGTTGGCGTGTTCATTCCATGACCACGGGTTGCGCTCGGTACTGTTCGGGCTCGTCGTCCGACATGGGCCTGTTACGTTCAAAGTCAAACGCCCCCGTCAATTCCATATCAGTGGGCTTGCACCTACCCAGCTCCGCGAAGAGGCCAGTGGAAGCGCTGCCGCCTGGACCGCCGTTCGTCCAAAACACGAGGTCATCCGTATCGGGGTCGCGTCTACTCTCGAAGAAGTAGAAGAACAAGTGACGTGCCTCGATATCAATATAACCTGTGTATGCCCTACCAAATGTACATCAATTGAGATCCCGTCTTATTCACAGTCTTTGCAAGACAGAGACTCACTGGACCTCTTCATCACAGAACTTGGACTGCTTCACGCGGACGGTGTGCCGCGGAAACGCCGGGTGGCCCAGTGTCGTGAACTCCTGCTCTGAGAGGGCGGATAGCTCCCCGAGGGGCGAGAACTGCGCGAGCCCCTCATCGTACGAACTGAACGCGCCTGTCCCGACCTCGACACCGGGCATCCGCATAGGGTGCTGGTCTGGGATCCCGGTGGTGTGGCGCGGCTGGGCGTGCGCCCCAAGGGCGACGAGCGACGTGCCTACGAGGACGTGAACGAAGGTGGCGGAGAGATACATGGCACGCAGACTGTCATGTAGCAGTTTAGCGTTAACCCAGTAATGACAGTGACTCGTACTGGGTACCTTGTGATGCCTATTTGAGCGCGCGTTATCCGCCGATGGGGTAAGTGACTGCGCGAATCCCTGTGTGCGAACACGGCGGCGATGTAAGGGCGCGCTTTATAAACCTTTCAGCGTTGCCCATGGGAATTTGAGACCCTTCGGGCGGAGACATCAACCTTTGATACAGTTGGACCTCGGCCATACGTTACGTTCGGAACGCCTGCTTGTCCGCACGCTGCTGCCCGAAGTACACACATGCATTCTGTGCTGGAACGGCTGCTGTGGACAACAATATTGCAAAATGCGCGTAGACACTCATTGCATTGTCGAGATGTGGTGCAGAAGGAAAATGGAGCGCGACCTGCCTTGATGGTGACACGTTGAATCAACGAGAGAGCCTGACGTCGACTGACTGTAGACTAGTGGGAATGTCGTGATGCGTGACATCTAATGAGATGCATGATGTGAATGGGAGTAGTTCTTCGAGCTCGCATCCAGTTTGTATTGCATGTTTGTGCTTGAAGTTCGCAAGCCCGCGCACAAGTTGCCGAATTCCATTTCAATGAGTCCCCCAGTTGCGCAAGAACAGCACCTTGCACGCCAGCTACAACTATACCACGCTTAGGAGGGCCGCTTCCGAAACTCAGAATCCGTTGGAGGGATCCGGTCAACGTTACGAAACAGAACCCAATCTATAGGGGTGAAGACGCGGCGAGTGTCGATACGCGACATGTCGTGCGTTATTAACAGCCCATCGGGTATACAGTAGCATCTACAAATGTCTCATAGCCAAATTTATCTGCGGCCATAGTCAGTGCTGACTCTTGCAGGGCAGGGGTATGGGGAAGATACACGTACTATATGCCGCGCTAGTCATAAGCCTAATCCAAGCCCAACGAAACGAACCTTGCCCATCCTCACGACGCGTCTCTCATAGCTCAGATGGGACAGCTCCGCGGCCCAGGTTCACCAGCGAACCCACACTCGCAAGCGACATGTGGAGGGTGTCCTTGAGGCGTACAAGGGAGTCCGCGGCGCCAGCTGCATCATAGCCGAAGAGGTAGTACGCTGTGCGTTCCTGAACGAAGGAGAGATAGTGCGGCAGGTAGACGAGACCGCCTGCTCCAAGGAGGAGAAGAGTCCCGCACATGAAGAAGACTGCGCATAAGCATAGCGTTAGCCGGTAACATCGCGGTGTACAGAAAGACTACGCACTGATGACGAGCTTCTCCCATGGTTCCAACATGGAGAGGGCGAAAGTGCACTCGATCCACAGACGTCCGCGCCAAAAGAGGCGTGCAATAGGGGATTCGGGCTTGCGGTAGGGGAGCTGGAGGCCGAACAGGATTTGACCGAGGGATGCCTCACGCTTCCACTCGTGATAGGACATGGGAGCGGTGTAATACGCAGGGTCGGAAATGGTGGAGGGAGGCATTGCGGTCGTAATGGTCGGCTCACGGGTCGTCTAAATTCGTCAGAAGTAGGCAAGGTAGAGTGAGCGAGGGGAGGAGCTGGGCGAAGATTAGGGCAAGGATGGCGACGGCGACGGGCAAAGGGAGTCGGGTATGAAGACGTTGGGGAACAGCGGAAAAGGATTATATATAAAACAAGCGCCTGTGAAACTGCGCCTGCAGCAACAGACGCCCATGACAGGCGCTTGTGGACTCGACGCTCTCTCCTCCCACCATGTGAGTGTACGTAGTATGTATCGTCGCGGACTACTTTCACCATGCAGGCTAGCATTAATGCTCTCGAAACACTCCATGCTCATCAACCGCTACTCCTCGACATGATCCCTCACCTAGTCCTATCGCTTGTCCAACCTCTGAATCGCTCGTCTGCGGCCTGCGGAAACAACGGAGTTCTATTGATTTCCAAATGGCAAGACCATCATGTATCAACCGTTACCCTTGCCTAGTTCTCCTCTCTATCTGTACATGTGAGGATGCGCTGTTGCTTGTCGACCGGTGAAAATCCGGGACAACGTATCGGTAGTGAGCACTCATCCTCAAGATTCTGTTGAACAGTCATACTGAACCCCCCCAGACAGACTCAGCTCCAGTGCTATGGCATTCTTGTCTTACAGCACTAAGGCTAGGTATAGGAGATGCGCACCTGCATGTGAAACGTTGCAATGCCGAGCAATCGCCCTCAAACAGGCATCAGTCGCCCTCGAGCAGCCTGGACGCGTTTCGTCTCGTTCTGCGGAAATGCGCGGGGGCAGCACAGTCTACGAGACGTCAAAAGGTGGCTATGTCAGTGCAAATTCTGTCACAACTTGTCTCGCGCCCGCACGCCACAAACTGTGCGCTCGAGCGCGAATCCCGGTGATGCACCCGAACTCCCTCGGCAACAACAAAACTCGCAATTTGACCTTGTATACTGAGCCTGTGCTTTACGGAACCAACCGGCCAGTGGTAGCTCGCCTTGAGTGTGGTTCACACCTGAAGCCTGAAGGACTCGAGTACTCTCGTCAACGCTAGGCGGATCCACGCTCGCTGCGGTCTGGCTGATGGTGTCAAACTCTGGCGACACTCGTTGCGCGCAGCTCGATAACTCCGGTTCGCTGTATTGATTGCGAAGAGGGTGCGGCCAGGCGACAGCCTCCAGGCTGTACATAGCCCCACGCAGTTGTATCGAGCGACCATGGCGGGACACCGTGTTCGTCGAATACCAGAGCGGAAATCCGGACCCCAGCCAAGATACATATAGGTTAAGGCCTCGCACCGGTGTGCGAGCAATTCTTCCGCACTAGCGCGCTTCTAGCAAGGTACGCTTTCGCATTGACTGTGGCGTCCAAGACTGCTTAGATCGCCCCAGCTGAAAATCCTTGGACGACACTTGCTCGCCGGCATCTTCTCGCATCGGAAATGCACGGGTTGGTAGGTGCCGCGATGGTTGAATACTCAAGAATGGAATACAGGTGTATTAGAGGTGATATACCTAACAACACAATAAAAGGCGTCAGCACACGATCGGGCCCCCTTCTTGGAAGTCGTGTCCCCGACAACGACCAGGGTATCAAGATTGAAGACAAAACTCACAAAGTGCGTAAAAATACCAAAATAGTTGTGCAATATACAGGCAGCGCGTTCCCAGTCGTCGTGATCGTCGTGTGTCGGTCTTGCGTGGTCTCGCTCACCACGGACCGATCGAGGCGTTATACCGAGCCCAGTCTGTGACGAGGTGCCGTACGGACATCGCCCCTGCTGCTCCCTCCGCTTCGTTCCCGAGGATGTAGTACAGCAGGCGGCGATAGACGAGCGGTCCCCGATGCGGTACGAACTTGTAGACGCCCGTGAAGACGAGTGTGGTGAGCAGGTAGAAGAATGCCACTGTAGTATGCACGCGCAAGCGTGCAAACGCGAGGAAGAAGCTGTCAGCGAACATGTTCTGCTGATCCGCTCGAATGCACTCGGACGACGGGGCGCGAATGAGGCGCATTCCCGCACGGGAAGCGATTCGTAGTATCACGAACTAGGCGTGGAGGAAGCGAGCTCCCCGGAAGAAGCGAGCGGAGCGCGGGACACTCACAGACGAGGATCTTCTCCCAAGGCTCGAGCACCGAGAGCCCCCAGGTTGTCTCGATCCACATGCGCCGTCGCCAGATGTACGCGCCGACGGCGCTCTTCGGTGGGCGGTACGGCAGGTCGACTCCAAACAAGGTGCTCGCCGTCGTCGGTACCCGCTTCCAGTCCTCAAGTGAGTTCCTCATCGCGTCTCAGCGGGTGTACACTGGGCAAGTGACGGTGTGGCGGTGTCGGTGTCGGAGGTGCGTGTGAGTTCGTATAGATTCGTGGGCGTGGAGGTGTGTTTATGTTACACTGTTGTACAGATGCTTCGGGGGTGGTCGATCCAGAGGGTGGTGTTCGATGGTACGCAGGTGGGCGGTGGTAGTGGTAGCCTAGGATGCTAGTTCACTGTGGTGGAGGGCTATATAGGCTCCTGAGGACACCCGAACACAGCTGTCGACGTGAAGTTTGTGAACAGTCGAGGGTAGTTAGGGATGTAGTGTCGAGGCGCGGAGCAGACTGAAGAGGGGGCTTAATAGGGTAGAGGAGGGGGCATAGAGGACGAGCACCATCGGACGACCGCGTTCAAATGGGTCTTACGGAGCTGTTGGTAGCCGCTCGCTCACGACGCTCGCTCCGATGTCGACCGCGCCCGAAGAGCGTTGTCGCCCGCCGTCCGAGTCCCTCTGCTAAATGTCGGCCGACCGGTCGGTACATGTGTTCTGCTGCTATTGCCGGCCCTCTCTTCCTGACGCTGCCAACTCCTATCAGTACACTACATAGACAGCCTTTCTGTTTTCTGAACCCGGGCGATATCCTTCCCGGGTATACCACTTCGAGGCTGGCACACCTCGATGTTCGGAATAGCACAGGCGCTATCGGGAGAAGGTACTTCTCCCCGGACGCCGCCATACGGTTTTGCCCGTCAGAAGCACTGCGCTGGTCAAATTATTGCAGCCTCCTGGTTGCATTTTAGTCAGAGACGTACCAGAAGCGCGGATTGTGAGCTTGCGCCCGACGTCATTTGCAATGTCATGGGCAAACAGTCACGTCTAGGTCCCTGCTTCCTAATGGCGCTATAACAAAGAGAGCGCGGATGTCGGGCAGGGCTGTCGACTTCCTTTTCCGCAAAGTGGTGGCACGAAGTTTCGTTGGTAGGCCTCGACATTACTAACTCACTAAGTTCAAATCTCTATATGCGGATGAGTGCGGCTGCTGCACCGCAAAACGTGTCATTCAGGGCAGGACGATTGGCTCCGGTACCAGCACTCGTACCACCGCTCCTCTCCGTAGTGCGTCTCCCGATCAGCTCACGATTCGTCCTACCTCGCTCGCCTGTTCTACGTCATGCCATCTCCGGGTTATTTTAACCATAGCGCATCGAGCTCGAGCTCGAATGCGGACGCCCAGTCGTCCCTATCACCCTTAATTCCGACAGGAACGTCGATGTACATATTTTTAGGACTGGCTCTGTGCGCAGGACGGGGATTGCCTGCTTGAAATATCACATTGAAAGTCTCGCCTAGACTGCATCTTTCTCATACTGTTATACAGCGCGTATAGGAAACGTCACTTGAGCCGCCTCATTCTGTCGCGGAGGGTCGCGCGAGCAACCACCTAATGCCGTCCCTTAGGTCGCTCTGGAACTTCTTCGCAACCTTTGTCTCCTGGTAAATGAGGTGGAAGCCGTGCGGCGCTCCGGGATACCTGAATCCAGCTCTGATTTAGCCTCTCGATAAGCACAATACAAGATACAGCGTACTCACACGTCCAGCTTCGACGGTACACCAGCTAATTTGAGCTTCTCAATATACACCAGGCCCAGATCACGGACTGGGTCGAGGCCCGCGACTTGCATGTAGACCGGGGGTAGTTCTTTGAATTGCTCGATGGGGTACAGGAGCGGCGAGAAGTCCGGGTCGAACGGAGGCGCTTGGACGAGTCCTAGGAGCGTAGTCGCGTGTCCAGTCAATCATTAAGAATACAACACAGGTTGAGATTCGATATGTCGAGTCTCACCATAGAAGTGATAGGACTGCTCCTTGTTAAGCATTGGTGCGTCCTTGTTCTGCTCCATCGACGTGACGTTCGCCTTATACCTAGCAACGCATGAGCAGCCGTTCTGGTCAGCAGGTATTGCTCCAAACATAGCCGGTTCAATAGAGGCTCACTCCTCTGGAACAGCCTCTGGATGCACAAGCGGGGGGATTTGAAGGACTTGCCCCGTCGGCTTAGGGTGGTCCTTGAAGAACGGGTCTGAGAGCACGCGGTGGGTGATCGACCCAGCCATGTGTGCGCCTGCAGATATACCGCCTATGAGAAACCCCTTCGAAGCGTCCCCGTGCAATACGTCCATATTTGCTGCAGCCTATTGCACGTCATCAGTGTGTTCTTCACCTCTGTTTCCCAATCAATTTACCCATTTCACAGCGGCGTACGAGTCATCGTTGGGGATCGGCCATGGATTTTCTGGGGCAAGGCGATACCCCACGTTCACGATCGCGAGCTGCAAAGCATTCGAGAGGATCCGCATGAGGTAGTCGTCCGACTCGATTCCGGGGAACACCCATCCTGCAACGAGCCTCGTTCAAATCCAGCTTCCAAACTGCGGAGATATTTTCAAACGTACCTCCGCCGTGCATCCATACGAAGACTGGGAACGTCTTATCCGAACCCGATTCTATGGTAGGCCAGTAGCACCTAATAGGGATCTCGCCCCCCTTGACTTCAACCTGACGATCCTCGATGTGTAGTAGGCCATCTACACCAATAAACGGAAGGCGATCGCCTGGTCAATACGCAGCTTCTTTCGCACAGCTTCGACGAACATCGACGGACCTTTTGGTAGATCTGGCTTCATCATCCTCCGAGAGTACCCCAGTTGGCTCGTGTTTAGAAACTCCCGCATTGCGTTGATATCCCCAGTAAGGTCTTCAGGAAGGGGGTGAGCAACAGCCAGGAGGGGCGCGAGCTCGGGGTCGGGCTCCGCGTAATGGTTGTACGCCATTGCTGAGCTCTAGATCCTGTGAAAGCCTTCTAAGATATGTTGAGGTGTCGGTAGGGATTCAGAGAAGCAGTAGCTTGTGGGTTAGTGGCCACAAGCTGAATCGTCCTCGAGCGTCGATGGGATAGGTGTGATCGTCCTCCTCCCCTAATATAAATCACCCTCGCTTGCCTAGAGGAGACAAGATGGGATTACTGAGCAGACAGCCTTCGCTACGATCTTTCCCTGATTGGAAATAGACCGGACGTAGCTGCGCTTTCGCAGGTGGGCATTGTCGCCACCTCTTCCGCACAACATACACTAAGTTACGTTGCAGCGCCGTGATCCCTGTAAAACGGTACACACTGGCAATAGCCTCGCGACCACCACCGACAGGTAAGACAATGGCTACCACCTGCGGCGCACACTGGACGATTTCCAGCGTCGCTGAAACGAGGAATCAGCTGACGAACGCGCGATCTAGCTAGTATCGTCTTACATGTGGACCGTGGCAGCAGGAACTTACGCAAATGTTGGCCAGATGCTCACAAGGCGTGTGAACGCAGGCGGTTGAATGGGGTTCCGCTGTGAGAACTCGGTGCCAGAAGTGTGTGTGAATCGTGATACGATGTCAAGCACAGCCAACCGGATGATGGCTAACTGACAGTAGTACTGAAAGAGACAACCGACAATGATTCATGAATGATTCATGGGATCATATATATGCCAGTGATACAAGACAAGACAAGACAAGTGAGTTGGAAAGCATGAGGAGATAATGATCCTTGATGAGTGCACGAGCTCATCGCCCTAGTAGCGGTCCTAGTGAATATTGTTGCTAGAGAGAGGAAAAACGCAAAGGTGTTGGAAGGATACAAGGATACAAGAATATCTCGTCCGAGTCGCTGCGTGCGGTCACAATGTAGCAACCGCCAGCAGCAGACGCCCGTTGGTAACAGTGTGCCTTCGATGCGACGAGCATCGCGTGAATGCGCAGGAGTCCAGCTTATAAATGTGCTTTACATCCACGGACGGGCAATGGATTCCATATAATATCCTTGAAGTACAGCGAAAAAGATTAGACCATTAACATCCATTAATACGTTACGGGAGTTCGAGTCGGGGCGTGGAACGTATGCAGCCAGTAAGAACTGCCTCTATGTCACCTCAGCGGAACGTACCCGGTAGAAAAGGCATCTAATCGCTCTCCGTGTGATATTCGTCGTCATCCGCATCCTGGACGGAAGCCTTGCCCTTGCCCTTCACGTCCTCGTCTGCGGCCAGCTCGACCACGACCTGTCCGCCACCCTTCAGCACGTTCAAGTCGCCCACACGCTTCCCCGCCTCCCACGAAATCTCCCTCCGCGGGTACGCGAGGACGATCTGGAACCCCCACCACTTCTCCGCGGGCTTGCCCGACGCCGACATTTCGCCCACCAGGCCTTCCTCCCCGGCCTTCGCGCCCTCAGGGGGAGACGGCGGGTCCGCATCCTGGATGAACTCGGGCGGGATGAACAACGAGTCGACGTACGCATAGAGCGACGTGACCGTATCGTTCTCGCCAAAGAAGCGCACGACGCGCCGCCCATCGGGCATGCGCACGCCCACGCGCAGCGTCTTCCCCCGCGCGGCCTCTCCAGGGCGCGGCTCGCGCACGACGAGTCCGCGGCGAACCCACCGGCGCCACGCCATCCGGTGTGCGTCCCATTGCCTTTTCGCCTCGGCGGCCTTCCTGCGCTCCTCGGCGGCGCGGGCCTCAGCGGCGGCGGCGCGCTGCTTCTCCTCAGTGGCGGCGCGTTCCTCTCGGACACGCTGCTGGATGCGCTCTGCGTCCCGCCGACGGCTCTCCTCGAATGCCCGGTCCTGCTCCGCCCGCAATGCTCGCTCGCGCTCACGCTCGGCTTCTTGAATCCGGAGCTTCGCTAGGAACGGGTTCACGCGAGGAAGCAGGTGTTCCTGTAAATGCTTCACAAGGGTCTCTGCAGCGGTGGCGGCGGATGTCGATGGAATGGAAGGGCCCTGGTGACGAGAAAGAATGGTCATCGTAGGGGCCGGCGGCGCGGCGCTTGCGGGGGCACGGCGAGGCTGCAGAGCGATGAATGCAACAAATGGATACGTCGTTGCCTGGAGCTTCTGTGAAGCTGACGAGAGTTCAGGACTAAGTTTTGCACCATACGGTAGGCAATTCACGTACCACTCCATGCCTCTCTGTCGCGGATATCGCCACCCCATACCAGGATGTCGTTCTCTTGAATGACACGCACGAGGGCCGGGTCGGTGAGGGTACTCCTGCGATAATTCTTGTGAGTCGGGAGTATGTCTAAAATTATAAACTGCTGACCGCTTGAACTCCGCCACATCATCGTGCTCTTCACTGACGATTACGACGCAGCCAATCTTGACATCCCTCTGACACGTTCGCGCAAAGTCCTCGTAGCTTCCCAGGAAGAAATCAGGGAGAAGCTTCGTATCCCTCGCAGTGTTTGAGTCATCCCAGGTGCTACCTCTCGCATTCAGGTGGGAGGGACCCGCAACACCGCTAGCGGCGCTCGGACCGTCGCCATTGGAGCGTCTCTGTCCGCTACGGCTTATGCATATGGCGCCAGTTTCCTCCTCAAGGGAGAGAACCCAACGCTCAGCCACGCTCTTCGGGTCCTTCGACTCTCTGCCCTGCCCGGGACCAAGAGGTCTGTACGCAAGCGACGAGAAAGTGAACGGTGCGAAGTTCGGCACGGGAATCCGGAGGGCACGGAATAGGAAGCGCAAGAGAGAGAAGATTGGGTATAGCGGTATCGCGATTATGTTGAGGACGACACGTATGGGGCGAGCCACGATGGCGGACAGAGAGTTAGATTCCTACACATGAGTTAGGGAAATCAAGTTGGCCTCTCATACATCCATGGGAGAACTCACCACTTGTCGAAACTCCCGACCTCCGCGCCGTCCGCTCAATAGCCCTTGCTCGGAATCGTCGACTTCGAACTCTTCAATGTGGGACGCGGCAGGCGGAGCAGGAGGCGGGGGCGGCGCTCCTCCATCGAATATGGCCTCTGCAGCACGCTGAGGGAGAGTCAGTACTTGGACAACAATTCATTCCGACCTCTACGTCATTGCACCGACTCTCCGACAATTTACAATTGAACGAGGCCAGGTAGGGCGGAGCTCAAAAGACTCACCTGCACATCCCAGTCTACGCTCGAGAGCACTCCGATGGCCACCTCCGGGTCACCACCGTCCGTGAGAGCCTGTAGCTGGTCAAATGCAGCCTTCTGTGTCGGCGTCAGAGAGTCGACGTCCATGATCCGAGGGGTATAGAAAGAGAAAGAACGGCAGGAACAGCAGGCAGGACTGTTAGTTGGATATATGTATACGGAGTAGACTGCTGCGCTGGCCGACGTGCAGACGCGGAGCAGATGCAAGCAGGCAGGACGGTCTCCGGCGCCTCCTCTCCTCCTCCTTACTTATCCGCCAATTTCCGACATAATTTCTCGCCGCACAGCACCACCGACAGGCGTCTAACAACTCTACTATTCACCCTGCCGATTGCCCGGACTGCTGCACCCGATCCTCCTCCGGAGTCCGTCCTTGTCTTCGCTCTCGCCTCTTAGACTACCTGTGCTTGCCTTCTCACAAGATGGGTGAAGTTGTCAACGTTCTTGTCGCGGTCGCAGTTGTCGTGCTCGTCGTGCGCTGGGCGACCTCTGGTATGTGGAATACATGACACCACCCTGGCTATAGCCCGACTGACGGATGCACGCTCTATCTCCCAAACTTCAATGCGCGGTCCCGCCTTCGTCTGTACACGTGCTTTCACCCTCAGGGAGCAAGGATAGCTCAGGGACACCCTCACCATCCGCCGTCCTAGGCTTCAGGCCGAAGAGTGTCACTCCAGAGATGGTGCGTTCCAAGGTGTGGGACCACTCGCGTTCGCGCTGACCAGCTCAGGTCGAGACGGTACACGGCATGTTCCCAGACATACCCAGGTGAGTGTACCCCACCTTCTGTAGCGCTGCGGGCATATACATCGGGCGGATGGATCGGAGCAGCGACTTGGGAACTTCCTGTTCCCTCTCCGCCATGCTTCCGGAAGGCGCCTACGCCACCCGCACATATGACGCGCTTGCAAGCTATACTTCCATAGACCGCCTTCGCTAACCGCGTTCTCTAGTGACAACGTCCACTACGATCTGCTACGAACGGGGAGCGTACAACTGACCTCCAACAAAATCCTTGAGCGTGGTTTCCTTCCAGCGGTATGTCATGACGCCTAGCGCTATGCCCCTGCTAAATACACTTCATCCTCTTGCAGCCGCCACCCCCGTACTATACAATCTATCCGCGCACCGCGGCACCCACTGCGCCCGGACAGGCCGCCGCCCCGGCGAATAATGTCGCCGCCGCGGGTTCTTCCAAGCCAAAGAAGTCGCAGAACCTGCTCGCTCGCTACCAGCTGGAGGGACGCACCAGCGGGACCTCCATCGGCGCCGCCCCCGAGGAAGTCGGCGGAAAGTCTACCTGGGAGGACAGCGCAGAGAAGCGGGAGGCTGCGCTGCGCGAACGCAAAGCGCGAATGATCCTCGCTGCGAGAGAGTGCGTGTATCACATCCGGAGCGCCGCTCATAAACGTGCTGACCGTGCGCGTGCAGGCGACTTCTCGCGCAACAAGCGAAGGAAAAGGAAGGGGCGTAGTCGCTAATCGTTGTTGTACGTTGCGTAGCCGTCATCTCTCACGTTGTCTCGTCGTGGTCGGAACACGTCTTGATGCGCTCCATATGTCCCGTCTAATGTAAGCTCGAGAAATACGCAGACGTCACTCACCGCTCTCCGCTGCTGTCATCTTGACGGCCATTGCTGACGCGAGCTTCCGCGCGCGTGCAGTTACGTCCGTTCTTGTCCACCCCGTTCCGAGCCTCTGTCCCGCCGCGTACTATTCGTGCGTACGCCAACCAACCTCAAGCGCGGCATCTATGTGACATAGGGCGCGAAGGGAGAAGAGAAGACCGATCTCGCGTTCGACGATGCGGGTTCCACATTGCCACGCCCCGCATCGGCGCAGTGAGCTAATATCTTGGATCGAGTCCGGGGGGGTCCGGGGGGCTTCGCCTTGTACGATCTGGTGCAGGGCGCTTCGGTGCACCGGTCGCCGGAATAGGCAGGTGTTGTGGATGGCGAATATATTTGATGACGATCGCATGCCCGTCCTCGGCTGGGAACACGTAACAGCCTTTAGATAGTAACACGTCATGCATGAGTCCCCAAGATGACAAGAGTAATTACAGCTGGCCTCATTGGTACGCCAGGCCGCGAAGTCAAAAAACGCACAGGGAGCGATGGAAGACTCGGAAGCGGCGGCAACACGTCGGATACCCAGCTCCGGTAGCGAACAGGCGAGACAAGCTACGCAGCCGTGCAAGACCTGCGCGCTACATCGGATATTCGCCGTGTTCCCACCGTATCCCCAACTGAAATCGCTGCGTGTCAGCATCATTGGATGAGGACCGCCGCAGTGTGCAGGACGCACCTCACGGTGCCTTCCACTTTGTGATATTGTTACCCTCTGTTCCGTTAACATGCGATAACATCCCTGCCAATGCAACTAGAATGACTAAAATACCGACGCGCGTGTTACTTGCCAATTGCAACCCATTTTAATCTTCATCGGAGAGCGTCAGTCTGTAATGGATACGTACACCAGGCTGAGTAATCGCGCGGCACACACATAGGATGAGGTTCATTTCGTGTATTAGCCAAGGGCTCGAGTCATCAGTCAGAAGCAGACAGGTAGGCAATCCGCGATCGTAACTAGAAACAGTATCCAGACACTCGGACGACAAACTCGATACACTCGGAAGGTCGGGCATCTAAGGTAGGCAGGCAGAATCGTTCGTTTCTGCCGAGTAAGGTATATCTGGTTCTCGCGTATGATCGCTGACGTCCTATGCATCCTGTTAGCAAGGGCGGCGTAAAAGTAATGCTGCTAACACGAACCCCTTAGGCACCGATGAGGGAGAGAATCTCGGCGACGTTGAGGTACTCGACGAAAGGAATGATCGTCGAGAGGAGAGGGACGATCGCGGCGAGCAGGCCAGTGAGGACGCTGCCAACAAGCGCAAGGACGGCGGCGAGGAGCTCGCCCACGAGAGCACTATGTTCATCACCGTCAGTTCTTGCTCGAACCCGTGGATAAACATACTTACCCGACACTCGCGAGCAGGGTGATGACGAGAGGGAGAACGGCACTGTCGACGATGGCGAGCACAGCCCCGAGCGCGTCGAACACGACCTAGCCAGTACCATGTTAGCTCATCTGACTGAGACAGCATAAGCTGAAACTTACGACGAGGAGGTCAGCGACGATGGTGGCAAGCCCGTCGACAGTGATAGTAGCAACGCCGTCAACATCAGCGAGGATGGTCTCGACCGGCAGACCAGCGAGGTTCTTCACGCTGGCAATGGTGGCGGTGAGGATGGCCTTGACCTCGTTGACAGGCGCGGTAAGGGCGTCCACAGTGGCGTTCTGCTTGGTCGCGAAGTCTACGAGACAGTCAGAATAATGTCTTAATCTCAAATATCAAATCGACTTACGGAATTCGGCCAAGACAGGCGCGAGTTGGCTCTGGGCATTGGTGAGGATGGCAGCGAGGCTGGTCGAGGCATCGGCACGACGGCCGACGCCGCTCAAAACGCTGCCGACAAGCGGGAGGTCGCCAGTAACGCCACTGACGGTGGTGACTACACCGCCGACAGGGAGGGAGTCCAGCGCAGGCAGAGGAAGGTCACGGCTCGCAAGAGGGAGCGCGGAAGTGACGGCGCTGAGCGCGAGGGTAGCGAAGAGAGTGACGGTGCTGAAGGAGAACATCTTGTGAAAAGAGTGTGGGGAGCGGGGGAAAGGTGCTGTACTAGGTATTGGAGGAGTAGGAGAAGGGAGGAGATGACTCGAAGTCAGTGCAGAACCAGACTGAGGGAGGACCCCTCTTTATACCCGTCGTGTGTCCCCGCCTGCATGAATTTTGTGACAACATTATGACGGACTGGTGCAATCCGGCGGTGCGCGTACGCCTGCAGGGATCGCACGGACCCGGTGTTTCAGCCAACTTTTTCGCAGCCGAGGGAAGCCTGCTAACCCTAGCCGACAGCGCCTCGATCACCCAGAGGGCTCCACAGGTGAGTAAAGCGCGCGGCCCGCGGCTCTGGGAAGATCGAAGAGTGGGAGGACCATCCGTCTTCGCGCGTTCCATCCGTCATCCGGAGCTGTTCTCATCATGGTCAGTCTGACACTGCGCTAGAAGGTGGTCGGGGGTCATGTGCGGATGACGCGAACCTCCGTCGTCGTTGGGCATTGAACGCGGATGGTGCGCGCTGGGGTGCGTAACTCGGACGTGTCTGACGGCTGGGGTGAGTCGGGAGTCAGGATGCGAATCGCGTACGTCGTGGGCGTCGACACATGACACCGCGCACATCCCGAACGGCAGGGTCGAGCGGAGCGGACGAAGCTAAAACTCGTTAATTGAACGATGGCGACTACGCGCCCCAGAAACGGGATGTGGCAAGTTCACCCGTATTAGCGAGCCAATCAGAAGCTGAGACACCAGCAGCGCCCAGAGAGATTCGGTAGATTTCCGACGCGTGAGCAATGCGTGCGCAAAGCGCGGGCTTGAAGGGTGGAGGGAAGGCGAGGTGTTCTCGGCTTCGGTCGGGGAGCCCCAAAGCCTTGCCATTGGCGATGGCGAATCTTGGGCGCAGGATGAGACATTTGGAACAAGCCCAGAAGGCATGCAGCCATTTCAGCATCAGATGTCCCGCGTTGAGAAGGTGCTAAGCGAATTTAATTCTGGAGGGTACATGGGTGATGGCCACGACGGATGACGTCCGAGTGCGACAGGAATGCGCAAGGCCAATCGTGGACGGTGTACAGATGCATCGATCTGCCGTAGCCAAATGGACAGCGCAGAGGGATGTGTGCGCCGATGCTCGTATCGTCGTAAGGAGAGCGGGAGACGGTGAAGGCGTTCGATAAACTCAAGCTTTGGCTTTAAGGTTCACCTTTCCACGGGCCACCGGGCGCTTGCGGGAGCAGGAGTGGCCAAGCAGCGACAAACAACGCCTTGGAATCCGCCACCGCTGCGGCAACGACTCGTGCTAGTGAGACTCGCACCGGGCCCAATACATCTTCCCCTCATGGCCGGTTTCTTTCCGACCCTCGAGAGCTTCGCCAAAGTAAGCAGCGATTGCTTCTCCATCTCCAGCCCCGCACCTCACCACCGAGGCAGGGAACAGTCGCGACCGCCGCAGGTATCTCCACCGTCGGTAAGCACTCCGGGTGATCCACACTGCACGATCCTCCATGTGACACGCGCATGCCCTCCAGGTGTCGGTCTTCTGTTCTTCGGCCAGAACTACCTAATCTATCCCTCTGCATTCCCACCGGGCTCTCGCATCGGTCTGTGTCATCTGCGCACACTTTGCCTACCAACATTCCGCTCACTACCGCCGGAGCAGACGTCCCGGTCCCCACTGATTATGGTCTCCCATATCAAGACCTCGTGCTCGTTACCGCTGATAACGTCACCCTCCGATGCTATATGTTGACACAACGCAAAGAGATTAAATCTCATGGTAATGCCATCGAAGCGGAAACAACCGATGACGAAACCGATGAAGAGGTATGTGGCAATCCCTCACTCTGTAGTGGATTCCATACGCGATGCGCACATTACCCCCGTGCACCTTGCGACAACATACATGAGTTAGGTGTCCCCCGCCTCGTTCAAGGCACAACACTATACTTATACTTGAGGGCCGACATCTGCCAACGTCAGGTGGCGCCGCTTCTCTATCGAGTTCACTGCTTGCGTGCCTCCTACCGCTCTATGCCTATACTTTGCTGACGTCGAGGGTTTATAGTTCGCGTCGAAGCGGCCGACTGTCATCATGTTCCATGGGAATGGCGGAAACATTGGACACCGTATACCCATTGCCAAAATATTCTACGTCAAGATGCGCTACAACGTTTTGATGCTGTCATATCGAGGGTGAGTCTAAAGATGCACCATGTATGCTGGCACCTGAACAACAGCCCGTCCGAAGTTACGGTCTCTCAGAGGGCAACCCGTCGGAGAAAGGTACCTGTCGGACTATCGTTACCCCCTCTCGCATGCTCACACCGCATTGGCAGGGCTTCGGTTGGACGCACAATGTGCCCTGGATCATGTTCTAGCTCATTCTTACTTATCCCGAACGCCTATTGTGAGCAGTCTTATACAGCTGACACGTCGTTGACCTCATAACCTGCCAAACAAAGATTCTGTATGGACAATCCATAGGTGGCGCAGTTGCCATTGACCTCGCCAGCCGTAATCACCACGCTGTATGTCCTACCCTTACGCTTTCGGCCTTGCTGGAGTACTGACCCGGTGTTGACAGATACGAGCGCTCATCGTTGAGAATACATTCCTCTCCCTTCCAAAACTCGTCCCCTCAGCTCTTCCCGTCCTTGGTCCCTTTGCCTTCCTCTGTCACCAAAAATGGGATTCAGCGTCCAAAATTCCCCTACTTCCCGCCGAGCTGCCCATGCTCCTCTTAAGTGGGAGAAACGACCAGGTTGTCCCCAGGGAGCACATGGAAGAACTTTGGCAACTTGTCCAGAAGAGGGTCCCCGGTGGACAGCGTGCAGATGAACGCACCGATGTAGCAAAACCAGACGCTAAAGACGAAAGCACTGATGAAGCACAACCGGACGCCAAAGACGAAGGCACCAACCGCACTCAATTGGGAAACTCACGTTTCCACGATTTGCCGTTTGGCACGCACAGTATGTTCATTTCCTCCTGATCATTGAGCCGAGTCTGCCCCATAGCTGACGCGTTACATGACGCAGACGATACCTGTGCCCAACATACCTACTGGCGAGCGGTCGCAGATTTCCTGGAGGGATGCGGGCTCCCGCGCTATCACAAGACGTGACGGAATCCTCATAGCATCCTTCCAGCGCGCGGGCTTCGATCTGGAAACCTACGGCAACAGGAAGCGCTTCCATTGGCGGGAGCCTACCTTCTCAGCCTTGCTGCTTCGCGGTTCCTTAATCTCACACATCCTTTCTGTGTACTTCTAGCTTTGATACCACATAATGAGGCATGGATTTCTGTTCATCACCGGAACGCCTGCTTGCACACGGCTCAATGGCGAGTGCGGACCTTGTACAGCTGTCCGATGCTGCCGCCCTGCCTTGGACAGGCCCCATACAACGGCGGCAAGCCTGCAGAGTCTCGGTACCTTGTGCGGTGTGGTACGAAGCCCATCGCGCGGAAGTCCGGCGTGCGGTTGCGGGCACGCACCTTCGAATTCCAGAGCATGAACCACCCACCGCAATGGAAGGTGCACCAGCCCGCGGCGAGAGCCGTGCTTAAATTGTCTTCGACGCCGTCCAAACTCGTCGTCCGCGGCGCCCGTACATCCCCGAACTGCAGCCCGCACAGCGGCGGGCTGAACCGCTACGGCAGATCGACACTAGTCCAGCTGTCCGCGGCCGCGCCGACTGAATCCGGGTGTCCAATATTCAATTTCCACGGTGACGGACGCGCCTCGTGGCCTCCCGGGCTGCTAGAGCGGCGATACCGCGCACCCACAGCGGACAGCGGTGATGTCAAGGGTGCCCATTCCAGGAACAAAGGCGACAGTGTGCGCCCGGAGCCTGAGCCTCAGGAGCCCAATCGCGCGCGTGAAGGGCGCGACGACGGCTGCGCCCCGACTCCCGAGCCTCCACGTCAGAGTTCAGCGCCGTCGCCCGCCGGGCCTGGGGGTATGGCGAGAGACGATCAGGACCAAGACGACCAACTTTAACCACCGCGGGGAAGGTAGAGGCCTAGGGAAGCCTCGCAGTCTGTCGGTGTGCGACTCATGAGAGCGGGCGACGCGCCGACGCCGTCCGCACGACTTGATGCTTAGGTCGACTGTGCGCCCCAAATGACGTGCTCTACAGCGGGGAGCGTTACGCGATACGTAGCACCGAGTTCCGAGCTTGCTCCTCAGCGATCGGTGCGCTGAGGTCAATGGGCGTTAGCTGCTGTTAACGTTTCAGCTCATCAAGAGACCATGGTGATCGAGCTCACTGCGGCATATGCGTCAAAGATGGGATGGAATAGACCTAGGGTCATGAGACCGTATTGAATCAGTGGATTGAGGCTTGTTCTCCCACCGCTCCTGGCCTCGCGTCCCGCCATCCATCCCGGTGGTGCGCACGTAGTACTTGCGTCCAATCTTCCCGAAGTATGACGACGGAGATGAGCCGGGAGTTCGTCGCTATGAGCGAGCTTCTCGCGAACCTTCCACCCACGTTATTGAACGTCCACTCGATGCGCCTTCCTTTAAGAGTACGTCCCCGACAGAGAGGCTCCCATCTGATGCCGCCCCCGCATTCAACGCGAGATGTATCGTTGACGCCGTGTTCACATTACGCACAGCTCGAGAGTGGCAATATGCGCCGGGATGCGTGCATTCGGATCATCACGTCCCCCCGCTAAAATTTGCAAGGATGATAGGGTTCGGTGGGATCCGAGGCCATGACGCACCCCAATGATCATCCATCCCCACTGCATCATCGCAGCTGCCAAGTGCAGTCAACACAGACGTCTGTGGCGAGAAGACACGCACCTCGCGCGGTCCCTAGGTGGCCCCGAAGAAGCCGGCCTGAGCAAATATACTCAGGTCGCTGTCGCCGCCTGAGAGTTCAAGTTTGTGGAGCCCACCCACATGTATCATGGGCGTGTACGAGTCGTAGCCCTTTCAGGTCCAGACACCGAGGGGGTGTGATCGTCTTGCACTAGGTGGGAGGAGCATCGGGAGACCGTGGGCGGCAGGTTGAGCAGGCCCAGGGGGCGTATTCAAAGTGTTGTTTGGCAGTCCGTCCGATAGAGATAGAAATGACGCAGAAGCCAATACAAAGAGGAAAATTTCGGTAACAGTGAAGTTGAACAGGAAGCTGTTCCTTGGGGCCGGTGTGAAGGAGGAGAACGAAGGAGTTGCCCAGGAAAGTCGACGAGTAAATTAGCCCCTTGAAATCCTGGAATTCCTGAACATGGCAGATAGAGTGAGCAGGCGCAGGGAAACCAAAAAGGAGGGAGACACCGCCCATGGTCCGATTAACCAGAAGATATTTTCTTACTCCTCCGTCAGGCTCCCCCTTCCTTCCCTGCACCCCACTTATCCACTGGCAGTGACTGCCTCGTTCTCATCGCCATTACATGAACGATGTGCAAGCAGGACTACGCGATTGGGGACAGGCCGTAGGGCCATGTCGAGAGTACAGCACCGGTCATCGAGGAGCCGGAGTTGCCAGAAAAGCCCCTCAGGGTCGACGAGCGGCTGCCAGAAGGGGTTAAGTCTGGACTGCGACGAGGCAGCTTCCAAGTCGCCGACAGTGAACGAGACCGAGGCCGTGTTGAGCGCAGCGCCGACCACCCGATATACACGAGCCTGAGCCTCCTCGGTCGTGCTCGGTGGCGAGAGCCTGGCGCTGGTGTCTGCGGTTTCCGCGGTTTTAGAACCAGAAAGTTTGCAGGGCCAACGAATCGGTTTCATCACATGGTACAGGATACCGGTTGAAGTCTTTTGCCTGCAAAACGAGGGATTGGGGGGAATCGGACGTACATATACGGGTCGTCCAAAAGACATGAAGCGGACTGTGGCGACCGGGAAGGCCGCGGCGTTTTGACTGGGGCTGTCGCGTGAGGATCCTGAGTGTAATACTGCGTATTCCTTAAACCTAGTGAGTGGGCGGTTAGTGTGACCGTACAGGCTGGACAACAAGCCCCTCTGGGGACCACTCCGCCCAGGTCGTGATAGCACTCCACCAAAAAAAAAAAAAAAAAACTGCGTATTCCCGATTTAAACAGTGGCGGAAGTTGAAATACTGTCGCTGACGAGGGTGAAACCCATCTGTGAATGTTTCTCGCGCAAGACGGACAGTAGCACTCAGCAATGATAGTTTCACTGTGAGTTTCCGGCGTGTCTGGCGTCGTACATACGACCCCGTGGAATGTTGGGAGTTGCAACTCGGAGGCAGTTTTCGTCACAGTACAATGTCAGGACTAAGACAATCTTCTTAAGTTTGTGATATGGTTTTGGTCCGTTTGAGCGATATAAAGTTGGACAATATACCCGAGTGTCCAAGCGTACTAGGCTGTACTACCTGGTGGTAGACTGGGTGTGACTCTGGCGACCATCTATAACGACGATACTGTGGGTGTAAGACTGTGTCAACGCCGACTGAATATAGCTACAACGAACCTGATGTCTCTTGTAGGGCCACTCGATCGTGAACTCCTGGACTAGTACGACTAGTGTCGGTGAACATACCAAACCGGCCACCAGAGTTGCTGCAGGTGCTGCGCGGTACTAAGCAAAGGAAGTGAAGAAAGCATTTGAGGGCGACTTCACTGTTGCAATTTTGCAATTGGCGAGTGTCTCCTTTGCACTACGTCACGAACGCCGTGCACGTCACAGCGTAGCAGTAGCAGCAGCAGAACTACTAGACTTGCCTTTCTCGATCGGGCCCCACGCGCGCGCATTGCAGCCGCTCCATGCACTCTCCGACACCTGACATACGCACATCCGGACACCCAGCACACAGCCGGGCCGACGCCACCCCGCTAGCATGCGAAAAAGATGGGCGGGGAAAGCCTAAAACATAGGGAGCCGTAGGGCTCGAGCGGCGTGCGCAAAAACGGTAACGTACACGTTTAACGGAGACAAGAGCGCTAACATAACGGGCAGATCCAGACAAATAAGCTTAGCGGGGAAGAGCGGAAGGGATGCGGGACACTCAGCAGTCCCACCCGAGAACAAAGTCAGCGGCGTCGGCCTGGGAGCCGACAGCGGGATCGGCGTCGTCCAGGGATGGCTTGCAGAGCGCGGCGTCGAACTGCTCGTGAAGGAGTAGGTCTACGACGTTTCGCGCAGCAATTGTCTCGGTCTCCATGGTCGAGATGAGCCTGTACACACGCAGCGTCAGCATCAGCATAATCACGCGCGTATAGCAATTGGAGGACGTACGGTTCAAACGCGTTCACGTAATACAAGCCCTCCGCGAGCTTCACAGGCGGGAACTTTGCGGTGGGCGGAAGAACCGGGTACGCATCCCACTCCTTGCGGAGGACCCATCCCACATTCCCCTCGAACATTTGCTCGAGCCACGCGTCTTCCAGCCGCGCCTTCGAGAAGATCTTGACGACCCACTCCTTGTCCCCAAAAACGTTCACGCGTGCCTCTCCGTCCTTGCCGCGCACAGGCCCGTGGTATGTGAGTGAGTTGAACTCGGGTTCGGCCGTGCCCTTTTGACGGACGCCCTCATATGTGGTAAGCAGGGTTGTCGGCGCCTTTCCCCCGCTTCCGAGGTTGAAGTAGGTCGCGTTTGGGCTTGGGGAGGATGTGCTAAGCAGGGTAACGTGCAGCCGGACGTATGGCTGCTCCGGTACTGACGCGAGGGACGCGCCCTTGAACTCGATGTTGGCTTGGTGGAACGGCGCCGCAAGGATGACTGTACGGTACAAGCGGGGCTGTTTGTGGGCCGAGGAGTCGACAACCCAGGGTCCTGATGGATGAAAATGTGAGATAGTCTTGACCTGGAAAATTACGCCGAATTAGCATTGAGCACCAGCTAAGATCAAAGCGATATCTAGGAACTCACAGTCGTGTTCAAAAACACTGATGCATTGGACTTGGCGATGAAATGCTCAAAAAGCTGGAAGTTGCCTCCCTTCACACTCGAAGCCCCGGTCGCTGCCAGAGAGCAAAGACCCTCGAGCGCATGTATACTGTCTACATTCTTCATTGCACGCATAGTCAACAAAATACACTTGGATGGCGTGTATTTATCTCGGTGCTTACCTGCCCGTAGTTCACGCGAGTGGCAGCCTCCACGAATTCTCTGGTCCAACGCTTGTCAACACCCTGCAGGTCGAAATATTCCGACGTAGTCTGTGCTGCGACGTCCGCCCAACCAAGTTCCGAGGCGGCAGACGTGATGTTTGACCAGCGAGGTGAGCGCGAGCTGTACAGTTTTTGGAATACGCCAACCATTGTGGAGACACTACAAGCGTGGCATAAGCATCTAAATTGCAATTGACGACGTAACACTTACAGCTCCTGCGTCTTACTCGGGGCCTTATAGCCATATCGCCAAAGGATTTTGATTTTGCTCAGCCAGTCGCTGTAGAAACTCCTACCACCAATCTACACAGACGTTGGCGCGTATTCCGGGTTGCAAGATACATATTGGTCACGTACCGTAATCGCAAACTCATGGCCATCCCAGACACCTAGAGTATCATCCCCGTCGTCCTCGCGCTCGAAATCGACGCGTTCGAGGCCAAACTCGTCTACTGCGCGCCACAGGTTCTTGTTCACCTTCACGAAGATGGACGCTCCCAGCTCGACGGGCTCCAAACTGTCATCCTCGTAAGGCACTACGACTGTGCTTCCTGGAGAACGCGACATAAGTAACACATCTCTGCATATGCCCACCACCAGTATGGGCTACAACTATGCAGTACGCAGGCCAGAGTGCAATACTCACTGCCACCGATGTAGGGGTTCTTGTCGTACACATCTACCTCAACGTCGAGTCCATACCGCTCCTTGGCCTTCGCAATCCAGAACGCAGCAGAGGACCCTCCTGCACCAGCACCGATGATCGCAATGCGGTTGGGGGTGACCGTCTCCGCGTCCGCAAGCTGAGGTGCCTCGAGCGGCGCTTGCGAGCCACCAAAGAAGGGCAGCTTGAACGGTAGCTGGAAGGCATAGGCGGGGAAGAAGGCGGCAGTGGTCGCAAGCAGTAGAACAGGAGACCTCATGTTGCGCAAGAGGACGATCAACAGAGTCGTAGTCCAGGTAAGAGAGGGTCAGGTTGAAACGTTGAAGCCTATGAAGGTGAACTGATGAGACCGCTCTAGTCGCCGCGGCGGCTATCTGGGTGACGCCATGCCAAACCCATCTCGTATGCCGCGCAGCACTTGTCACATATTCAGGAACTATTCGTGCACGCAGTGAAATGTCGCGCACGCGGCGGAAGATGGCGTATACGCGTGCAAGGAGTTCGAGAGCAGGTTTGAGGCGTTGAGGCTGCTGGAGCAAAAGGGCTTGGCACCTCCCAATTTGGTATTCCACCACCCATGGGCGCTTGTCAGGAGTACCGGTCTGCCTACTGTCTGCCTCTTCCTCTAGATCCAGGCTCGACAGGCCATCTTGCACATGACTTAACTTCTCTGCTTTCATTTGGACTGGTGGTAGAAGTGTTACTCTCTATCATGGATAAGAAACCTGTCGAAGAGGGGGTGCGCACGACGCAGGTATTAGACATCGAGGACGAGGAGGACCGTCAGGAGCGTATGCGTGAGTATACTCCGAATGCCTCCTCAAACGTATACTCAATCAAGTGCTCTCAGAAAGCTTATTTGCCAGACTAAATGCCTCACCATCTGGTCCCAATGCCGGTACCTCAGCCGCTACGCGACCGCTTGACTTTGCAGGCAGGAGTGCGCTTCCGACGGGAACCCCTTCAGAACGTGAGTCTTCCACCGACCATAGTGTATAAATGTACTAATATATTAGACTCTAAGTCCTCTCTCGTGTTCAAGCTTTCTTGCCGGAGCTTGCCGCGTCCAATGCCGACCTCATCCAGCGAGCAAGAGAGAATCCCGAAAGCGTCAACATAGAAAATATTGGAGCGGACCAGGAGCGGTATATCGAAATGGTACGTGCGCAGTATACTTATCAATAACATTCACTTACATATTTGGTCGACTACAGAAACTTGGCCTTGGCGTTTTCGACCATCGTGGGGAGCTTCCCGCCGGGATCCCAGTAGCAAATGTTGACCTCGACGTACAAATGAACGACTCTGACTCCAGCTCGGACTCGGATTCGGACACCACCTCAAGCGACTCATCCACTAGCTCTAGCTCTGCTGATGACTCCTCTTCGGATGAGGAATCCGAGTCCGACGTGGATATTGTAGTCTCCGCTCAAGACAACAACGCACGACCAAAGAAACCACTCCCCAAGCGCACGACAAATGTTGAGGGCAAAAGACCGGCAATTACTGTACTATCAGAGACTGTGGAGGATCCACCGTGCCCGAAATAAATTGATTTGCCAAAGCCCGCCGACTCAACAGTTCGTACTTGTGAATCACTATCCCCACGCAATCCCTCGAGCTTTCAACCCGGACTAGTACAATTCATTCTACATTGCAAACTCTTGTGATGCGCAAACATTTTTTCACGATATATGCACGCCCATCTAGCAAATACTGGTCCCATCTCATAAACCGACTGCAGCCAGGAGTGCTGCGAAGTTCGGAGTGCCGAGGCCAGTGACCTGCAAAGGAACACACACTTCAGCCGTCGAGCCCGATTACGTTTGACTTTCCCTCTCACCGGATCCCACCCCGCACGGGCAGGGAAGCCATTCGTGTTGCACCCGGGGTTGTTCCCGCTCGTGATGTCCGTGAACGCCGCGACGCCCTGCGCAGAGTACAACAGCGGGTTCAGGAACCCGAGCGGGGGCTTGTTCTGCTGTGCGAGCCTGTCGTTGATGAGCGCGAAGATGCCCGCCATGATCGGCGTCGAGCAGCTCGTGCCCGCGACCGTGCCGAACTGCTGCTGGAACACGATCTCCACGTTCTCGCCCTGCGCGGAGATGTCGGGGAACCCGCGCCCGGCCGGGTTGAACAGCCCTGCGTTCGTGCTCCCGAGCGTGTTCAGGTACTGCGATACTGCCGCGGCTTGGTAGGACGGTGTGGCAAACACCTCGGAAAAGCCGCCGCTGGAGAAGGTGGCAGCGACTTCGGGGGCGATGCCAGCAGTTGCACCGACAGATGTCAGGCTGTGTATAGCGATAAACATCAGCGGTGTAGCTGAACATATGGCTCCAATAGTCAACTTACAAGGGACACCCGGATGGGAATGACGGGACAAAGGTTTTGCACTGTTGGTCCTGGGTGCCAGAAACACCCCCGTCTCCAGAAGAGAACAGGATTGACGTCCCGCGTGCCCCGAGCTGCATATATGCGGTGCACAGGTTCCTATCCATGGGTGGCTCAACGATGTGCATAGGTAGGATCAATGTTGGCAAGACCACGTACTTGGCGAGATTCGCAGAAATCTCGTTCTCGTTTGCGCCGTAGCTAGTCGTCAGCACTTGTGGCGGGTTGCTCTCACTGAGCAAGGCCTGTATGATGTCCAAGAAACCGTTGAGGTCGTCTCGGTTCTGCGATCCGACTGAAATGAACGTCGTCGGTACACTGGTAGCGACCCCGATAGTGTATTGGGTATCGAGGTTCTGATCCGCGTTAGCAAGGCCCTCTGCAACTGAGTTGCCGTGTCTCTCACCGCTTCGATCCCAGCTTCCGACAGTACCTGCGAGTTCGACCCTCCATCAAGTGTTAACAGGGAGAATTTAGTATCAGTGTTAGCATCAGGTCGGAAGTTAATGAGGAACGTCTAAATTTCAAGTCAGCGCGCTTCTCATCTCCAAGCCTGTGTGCGTATGCTACATACTTTAAGATCTTCCTGGTTTGCAAATTGCTGTAAAAATCCGCTCACGCCGAGCATGTTGGTTTGCACGAGCGCTGGGGTGGTAGGAATGCCATACAGGGCCTCCAAACACGTCGGCGTGATCGTGGCCGAGCATGAGGCAGGAACTGCATCCGAGGAGATGTTCACAGCACGACGGTCGCGCTTGTTCTTGAGGGGGGTGAAGTTAATGGATGGCTTCTGGAACGGCTGCGTAAACCTAGTAAACGAGTAAGATTTCCTATCAATTCAGCCATCTAGAGATAACGTACGTAGTCGTGGGGTGTACCAAGTCAAGGTGGCCTACAAGGTCGGCTGGGATCGAGTACTCAAGCGTACGGATCATCGTATTTCCAGTCGGGGTGTGGTTGAAGACGGTAAAATCGGCCCCCAGGAGAGTGTTCGCCTTGCTGACTGGGATCGAAAAGCTGAGCCAGTCACCCGCAGGAGAGATGGTAGTAGCCTGAATGCCGTTCTCCCCCAGCCACCCATTCACCGCGGCCACGCTCTCCGGCTTCGGAGCCACTAGCGCCTCTACCTACAACCACGCATAAGCCTTGGCTGATGTTCGATGGGGTGGAGAGTCATACCTGCTCCTTGGTCAAGTGCTGGCCATAGAGGGGACTGTCGGGAGTGCTGACGTCCATGAGCGCCTTCTCTAGCGCAGAGATGTTACCCTGGACGAGCGCCATACGCAAGTTCAACATTGTATCAGGGGGTGCAGGGCCGACAGCCTCGAAGGCAAGCGGGATGTTCGCCAGGTCCCTCTTCTCGTGCACTTGCATACTGCGAGCTGTCAGCTTGCTGTACGCCGCTGAGGCGAGCCACGCAAAAACGAGAGTAGGCGCAAGCTTCATGTCTGAGAGATGAGTGAAAGCTCGCTCTTACTACAGCCATGCCCCGTCCCAGTTCTCTTTTATACCGGCTGTCAGCAAGTGTCTGGCTTCCTTGCAAACGTCCGGCCAGGGCAGTCTTGAAGACGAGAAGGAAGATGGATGTATCGATCGAGGGCTTGAGATGACAGCAGACGCAGATCACGAGTAAATAGCACTCGATTCCCGCAGTACGCCAGCTGTGGGAGCCGTGCAGGCTGCGATGGATGGAGGACCCAAATAGCCCGTCCGACTCGAGAGACTCGATGAACTGAGAACAAAGGTACAGGTCAGCAAGAAATTATGTCAAACGGCGGTGGGAGCGGTATACGCCTGTTCTCCATACGGATACTGTAGCAGAGCACAGGCAAAGGATGGTTCCTCTGTCCCGCACGAGTCACCAGACTCCCTCGAGGACCTATTAACGCGTGCGGCGTCGACGGAAGAAGCAGATGCATGCGAATGTCCGGTGGTTATGCTGACGCAAACACCGGTGGGATGTCCGATGGGCTTTCGGAATCGGATGGGCCACACTGTGGCCAGTGATATCAACGCAAGATGATCATGAGAATCTGTATACGGGATGCAGTAGAAGCGAAAGGTCCATCATATGCGGCCGCGGAAGATGTTGCGCAACGGACTCCGGTATGGACAGAAAGACAGGTCCCTGGAAGGCACAGATGTGCGGTATGAAGGCAGATATGTTGAGGGTGCATGGTGAGAGACGTTCCGACTTATCGGGCGACATCATTGCCAAGTCTGTGACGGCAGTTACCGTCAGTCCCGATTTGGCAACTCTTTAAGATCATCATAGCGCCAGCGCCGCGCCGTACAACAGAGCTGTGAAAAGACATGTATGCAATACGTATGGAGGCATTACAGGGGGAAGTGATATCGGAATTTGAATTTGATGTATCAACACCGAACTCCCCTATAGGTGACTGGCAGCTATGTGCGCGTTGGTTCTCCCGGACCGCACTGCTGACAAAATACATGGATGGAAACTGGTCAGCGCATGAACACAGGATAGACAGTCTAGCTTTAAAAGCCACCAGGACTCAAGTGTGTATATCTTCACAATTTTTGTGCCATTACCACCAAGAGTTTGAGAGCAGATCACCATTAACACGGCCCTTTTGGCTTATCCGGCAGGGTTACCCCCGTGCCCCTCGAGACCGAATGTTCACAACCTCACGCAACTCTCGGCTATAACAGCCATCAAGCCCCGCCTTCGTAGTGTCCCGCGAGGGCAACATTTGTCACCGTACGGCATATACGTAACGCAGCACCGTCAGCGGACTCCTTGTCCGGAAGCGCACTGATCTCTGACTCTGAACCACGACGAACCGGCAAGTATTGACGACAACGCGCACACATACACATCCCAACAATGTAATATCTATTCGAGCGTGCTAAACTATGATACAAGCGATACGCGAGGGCGTGTAACATCCGCAGCAACAGCGGCGGCGATAACTGATGATGATAAGTACAAGAGGCGTAACGGCTAGTGCGTGTACGGTGGGAAACCAGACGAGACAGGACAGACGGCCTATAGTCACAGACTGGTTCAATGCGTACTGTCATGTATGCGTATTCGTATGTAGCTAACGTAGCGCGACCGGGCGCAGGGCGCGCGGCGCCCCCACAGCCTGCCACAGCACCATAACGGCGTGGATCGTGGATGATAACATAGCAAGAGAGGTATCGAGAGCAGCAACGTAATATCTAGAAACTAGTCAAGAATGGCATGATGTGCATATGCCGAGGATGTCGTTGCCATCGGCAACGCATATAGGCGGTAATCTGTCAGTATTTACCAGCCGAAGGCCCTGCGAAGTTCTGTCAGCGCTGGCGTGAAAACTTCGAATACCGAAAATACATACTCTTCGTGCAGCTCGATGCCGCCCACTGCCTTGCGCCTCTTGGCCGGGAACTCGGCGACGGCCTTGCGAACCTCATCGCCGAGGCTGGCAGGTCCGCAGACACCGACGATGACGCCGGTCAAGGCGCCACCGCCACGGCGGCGTTCCTT
This sequence comes from Lenzites betulinus, assembly GCA_022264855.1. Classification (NCBI taxonomy): domain Eukaryota; kingdom Fungi; phylum Basidiomycota; class Agaricomycetes; order Polyporales; family Polyporaceae; genus Lenzites; species Lenzites betulinus. The sequence continues at coordinate 244,019 of JABYQU010000008.1, read as the reverse complement.
CCCGCCAGAGAACAGTGCGGCAGAACGGTCCACGACACCAGAGAGAATGCCAGGGAGCTTGGGACGCATGGGAGACAATGTCAAGCCGGGTGGGAGGCGGTATGCCTTAACAGCCTCAGGCGATGCTGGGGCGCGCGTGTAAAACACGGAGATCCGGAGGGAGGCGTACGAGTGAGCCGATTGCGCGAGGAGAGTGGTGAATAGGGGGATCAGTGGCTGGAGAGCAGCTGGGTCTTGAACACTCCAGACGAGCTCAATCGCGCGGACGCGGGACTTGTATTCAAGATCCTTCTTCATCAGGTCCTGAACTGCTGCGAGTGCGAAGGTAACGCCACTGCCGCCCGCAACGAACATGGCGCCGGAGAAGCCACCGAAAATAGCGTGGCCAGGTCCGCCGTACGGACCCTCAACTACGACCTGGACGTTGCTGCCGATGCCGTTCGCCTCGCCGTAGTCGGCGCGTTGTGCGAGTTCGAATAGGCGGTTCGTCCAGTCGCCGGCCTTCTTGCACATGAGCACAAGGCCTTCACCGCTCTGCGACCGGGAGACGCTTGCGATAGTGAAAGGGTGTGCCTCGGCCCATCCCCGGATACCCATACCGAGTGAGAGTACACGGATGCGGACGTGTTGACCCGCGCGCCAACCAGCATTGATGGTGGGGATCTCAACCCGGGTCATGCCAAGGTCAGGGAGGGGGCGAAGCCGAGCGATGGTGACACGGGACTTGAGCAACCGCATGACACGGTCAAGACCGTAGAGACCAACTGCGAAGAGAACATAAGGGACGGCGAAGGGGACGTGGAAACAGACGGCGACGAGGAGTACGACGATGGAGATGACGTGAGAGGGGATAAAGATGGAGTTGTAGAATTTCTCCCTGAACATGTTGGTAGACAGAAGCAACAGCAAATCAGTTGCGATGAGAGCAACGAAAGCCCATTGCTTGTCAGGTTGGGCGCTGTACTTGGCGAAGTTGCCAGCGCTGGTCCACGAGTAGACTACGCATTTGACTTATCAGTAACCGCACAATTGCGATCGAGATTATAACTCACAATACCCGATGGCGTGGACGTTTGCGGCAAGGACGAGCATCCTTCCGGCAAAACGGTGCAGGTAGTTCAACTGAGATTAAAGATGGGTCAGACTGAGTTGCTGCGGACGAGCTCGCATCTCACGCACACGTTCGTAACCAAAGCCAATGAGCATTCCAACAATGTTGTTCTTGGTACCAAGAGCAACGACAATCGGAATCTGGCTCACGGCGACAAAGCCGGCACGGATCGGATCAGTAAAGGGGTTGGACTTGTACAAGCCAGCGTAGAGCATGACGGCAAAGTACGTCAGCTCCACCAAGCCCTTTCCGATAGTCAGGCCGGGGCGGATGGTGGTGCGCAAGATGGCAGCAATGGTCGGGAGGATTGTAGACCATCCGGGCATGTGAGTCGGGACGTTCTGTCGCCTGCGCTCGCGTCCACTAGCAGTAGAGGGCGAGCGGACCAGCTCGGAATGCGACGCGTACGTGTGCGAGGCATCCGTGGTTGCGGCCCACTTCTCCTTGTCGTCGAATTCGTACGGCTCAGTCTTCTTGTGGACGGGAAAATGAGCAGCAGGAAACGGAGAAAGGAGGGCGTCGCGCTTGGAGGGGCGTCTGATGATGGAAGAGACATTGTGCAGGCGGACTGAGTGCAGGAAGTGGCCGTTGACCCATTCACGCTTGTGGGTGTAGCGGACGGTGGCCCGGGGGAGGAGCATGAGGACAAAGAGCCCGAAAGTGCAGATCAGGAAGAGGTCGACGTTGAACACGAGGTCCGCGTTGTCGACTGCGGGAGCAGCTACGCGGGTCGCGACAGGCGCGGTGGTCGAGCCATTGGTCGCGGCGAGGACGGACATGGGGAAGGGAGTGTCGGGGGTAAAGAGTGACGGTGGAGGAAGAGACGAGGAGGGGTATACCACTCAGACCAAAGACCCACAGCCAGAGGAAAGAAAAAGACTAGTGGGGACCCGCGTGTCGACGGTCGTGGTATAAGAACAAGAGCAAACGCCGGAACCACGCTCGTTTTCCTCCGTCGTTGCTGCGCGGGCCCCGCTTCGCTTGATGGACCCGCGCCATCTTATCTAATCGGTGCTTCCGGCCCTCGACTTGCTCCTCCGTGATTGAATTACTACCGGAGCTTAACGACTAACTGTGCTGATCGTCATACGGATCCAGCAGCCGTATCGTCAATCCCCTCTCGTCGTTGCTCTGGGGGGTTTCGTTGTGCTTCGAAGGCCGCAAGGTGGATGCATTCCTGCGGCGCAGTCTCCGGCACGTTTACTCGCGTTACCTCGCTGCCGCCGAGGGAACACACGGCCTTCTCGTGTTCGCTGCCCCCGACGTGGGAACCACACCTCGGCATCGCAGATACGCGGAGGAGACTCCACTGACTCAAACTCAGCCTAAGACGAGAATGAGACAGTGTGTGCTGGCATGCACGCGACACGCCAACACACCAACTGGGTAGGTAGCCAACGATCCTGGTCTCATCGCGTGGTTGACATCATTCACAGGTCCGACCTACAACGTCCATCGCAAGCTTTACCCAGGCTCTCACGAATGTGGCGCCGGGGCATGCCTCTCCCAGCTTCGAGTTCTCGTGTTGGACTAAACGCTTTACCGTCGCGATTCAACCTGCACTGTAAGTAGATGAGCTTATGCAAACCCTCTGGGTTGGGTCGCGCCAATATCCAGCGAAGCGCAGCCTGCGCTGCAGGGACACCTTGCGCGATAGCAGGTTGTCAGTGTCCCTTGAACTCGCAAACGCTTAGAGGAAATTCACCTCATGAACTTTTCGTCGTCCTCTTATTCCACCCCCATACAGTTTCTCATCCCTTGGTTGCCGAAGAGGGGTGGCGAGTTGTGAGTTTCACTTTGCGTCAATTCACGCTTTGTCTATCGCCTGAGACTCCGTTGACTCATCAATTCTCCGGGAATAAAGACCATGACGTGTTCATATGTTTTGATACATGCAGGGACACAATTTTGTGCCTTAGATGCATGCTGGTGGCGACGCAAGTCCCTTCTCACTTATTGTCAGCGGTCGCTCTAGAACAGACCTGTCGCCGCACGGCAAATATACCAGACGTAAGTCATTCTCGTTGATCATAACTTTCAAAACATCGTACGCAAGAACCGATCTGATCCGCGTTCGAGGTCGTAAACCCTGGCAAGCCCTTCGTCATTCTGGGCCTTGAGTCTACACTACGCGCGCCCAAATGTGGATCATCATCAAGCTGATAATCTCAAGTGTAGCTATGCACGTATCAACGTCCATCGTACCGCGCGCCACGCTATCGCGCAAGAGCAGCATGTGCGTGCGCCGCTTTGCAGCACAGACTAGCCGAGTGTCGGGGCTGGGCTAGCCTTTGCATCAGGGTGTGTGGCATGTGGACGTCGACATCCGCTCCGCGTAGTACACCTGAAGGTCATTGAACCTTGAACAGGATCAACTGGACAGACCAGGCGCAGCCTCTACAACGGCTTCGTTATTCTCCAAAGGGGCAGCTCAACTGAATTGAACTTACGCAATTCATCTTGCAAGGGGCATCCTTGATTCTGATCCAGCTCCCGAGGGCTATATCCATCCTTCGCATGCGCATGCAAACCGCCTCGAACCTCCAACCCGGCGTTAGTGTGCCTGGAGACTTCTTTTGACATCCGCGCCCGTCAACGAAAATAACCGTCGAACATACGCGCGACCATTGGACGCCGGTGTGAGTTCAGTCATCCTGCTTCCGGACGAAATTTGACAAAGCGTTCTCATCCGCGTGTCACAGGCGCTGTTCGCGTTCTTCTCATCATTGCCAAACGGCAGGCCTCCGCCGGGCGTTATGCATCATGGCAGCCCAACGTTGGCGGGATGTTGCCCTCCACGCTCCCGCCGGGGTCGCCGGTGCCTGCCGCCGCGCGTGTTCGTGACCCTTACGCCGTGTACGCGAGCGCAGCAGCTTCCCCGGGGCAACCTCTTCGTCGGGGCTGGGGTGGCGGAACGGCCCAACCCTTGAGTGGTTGCCACCGCAGTACTAATCTAGACATCAAATCAGCGCGTCATCGCCCGAAACCACTGCCAAAGACCGCAGAGTATTGGCTGCGGAAGCGCTCCTCGGTGCCTCATCGACATCCCGCGCCAACGCACGCGCGCGTCCGTCCGTCCTTTAAAAGAACCGGGGGACCAGACCGCGCAACCCCGGAACCCTCTCTGTGTTCAACGCATCCTCCCGCCTTGTTAGTGCCCCCTTCGCCGTCTCCGTCGCCTCAGACACCCCCACTTGGCCGTCAGCGCCACACTATCCTTTACCAACCCGCTCACTGCACCCACATTTAATTCCCGCCGGTCAGGAAGAACCTCCGTCACTATGAAGTCCGCCATCTCGCTGCTCTCCGCCGCCCTCCTTCTCGCGTCCTCCGCGCAGGGCGCGCAGCACATGCAGAAGAAGCACGCCCGCCGCCAGGGTGTGTCCGCGACGTTCACCCCCGCGCCCACCACCACGTACGCCGCGCCTTCGCCTTCCGATCGCGGAAGTCCGTTCGCTTTTCGGCGCGTTTCACTGACGCTCTGTGTTCCGTCCGCAGGACCGCCGCTGTGCCTGCTCCGACTTCGAAGGCGCCCGGCTCGACCATCAAGCGGGGGCTGTCCTTCAACGACGCGTCCTTGACGAAAGACTTCACTTCCTCGTAGGTCATTCCGTCCCTGTGTGATGCGACGTCAGCGGCTGAGACAGACACGGCAGCCAAGTTTCCTTCGCCTACGACTGGGACTCGACGTACCAGGGCGCGCTGCCCGCAGGCGTCACGTTCTTCCCGCTGCTCTTCAGCGCCGCACCCGAGCACAGCGACCAGTGGGAGGCGAACGCTAACGCTGCGATCGCAAAAGGCAGCACGCACCTGCTCTTGTAAGTGTTTCTGCCCCTCGCCTTCCCCGCGCGCGCCTCACCCTGCGGCACCCAGCATCAACGAGCCCGACCTCTCCTCGCAGGGTAACACGAGCCCGCAGGACGCAGCGCAGCAGTGGATGCAGTTCATGCAGCCCTTCGCGGGCAAGGCGACGCTCGTCTCGCCTGCGATCACCAACGGCGCGCCGCCGATGGGCACGGGCTGGATGGACGACTTCCTCGCGGCGTGCGACAAGCTCGGCTGCCAGGTCGACGCGATCGCGGCGCACATCTACGACTCCGCGACGAACGTGGCATACTACCAGTCGTACATCACCGACCTCGGCACGCGCTACAACCGCTCCGTGCTCATCACCGAGTTCGGCGCGTCGGGCACCGTCGCGCAGCAGCAGCAGTTCCTGCAGACCATGGTCCCCTTCCTCGACGGCCTCGAGAGCGTATCGCACTACGCGTGGTTCATGACCGCTGTCGACAACCTCGTTAACGCGGACGCAAGCCTTACCCCCCTCGGTCAAACTTACGTCGCTGCGTAAATGTACTCCTGCGGGTCCTGGCCCGGTTATCACCCGCGATACCCCCGGTTCCACAGCTCGTTTGCTCGCGCCGGACCGGCACACAGACCGTGCCCGTGCTGCATGCTCTTGTGTTAACTTTATTAGGTTTGGGGCACTCAGGCTTCCTTGACGGAACCTGTTGATAGATGAACTCGCTCACCTTAGTGTACGAGCCTTGCACTAGGATGGTACTAGGAGCAGTAATCGATGGTTCTTTCCCACAATGTTAGAGGCTTATGCGCAGGAACCCTAAGTCTTGAACAGACTGAGCAAAGACACATCAGCAAGAGGGGGGGAACGCATGTCGGATGGCAAACTGCCTGTCGCCTTAGGGCGAAGCTCAGCTGTCGATATCCGAGAGTTTAACAGAACAACAAGTAAAACAACTTCGACAGTGGTATCATTACACGTTTAAGCAACACCTTCTGCTGTTTATGTCTGATCACTGGCTGAGGATTGTGCGGACGAACGACTCGTAGTTCACCGTTCCATCCCTACAGGCACAGACGTCAGCATAAACGGCATCGCTGAACAAACGGACACTCACGGTCCAATTTGCGCGCCCTTGAGGAGCTCGTCCACCTCCTCATCAGACATCTTCTCACCGAGCTGCGTGAGCACGTATCGCAGCTCGCCTGCACCGATGAACCCGTTGCCCTCCTTGTCGAACACCTGGAAGCCGCGAATGAACTCCTCTGATTAATGCACATCGAATGTGGGATTATTCAGCAGAGTGATATATGGTGTGCACGCCGAGGGGGGACCAAGAGCGGATGCAGCGACAGTGGAGGGATGTAAAGGGCGTTGAGGGTTACTGCGCGCTCGGTGAGGACCAATGCACGTACCTGGCGTGCCTGCAGGCTTGAAGCCATCTGGCCTGTTGAGGATGGTTAGGAACGACTTGTAGTCCACTACGCGCATTCATAATTGTCCAACGCGTCGCACAAAACGGAGCCACCCCGATCGCATCCAGTGCGTAGTGGATTAAATGGTAGGAGAACACGAATCACGAGGCAGGAGATGAGAAACACGCGATGAGCACGCCAAACAGTTCAAGCAGCTATTATGCACACACCTTCGCGCGGTGCTCCAGCCACGATGTCTGCAACCTCAGCTTGCGTCGGGTTCTGTCCAAGTGCGCGCAGCAGGTCTCCTAGAACTTCGCGGGGCACGGCACCGGTACCCTTCTTGTCGAACAGCGCGAATGCCTCCTTGTATTCTGCCCTCACCACCGGTCATTATCGAGCCTCGGTACACCGGCTGGGTGGCAACAGGGCGGACATACCTGCGTTATCGCTCTGCAGCGCGTTGACTGTAAGTTTCTGGGCACTGTATTCATCCGATGGACTCACCATTATGTTCGTTACGTTTGCAGTGGATAGAAGATCGTGACTAGGAGGTTGTGGTAGAGAGCAAGCACTAACCAGAAACCCTCCATTTCCGCGATGAAGGCGAGCGCCAATCTGTTCTGACCCCAATCTAGGGTCCATTTGACATGATTGAACCACTGCCATCTAGCTGAGTCCTAGAAGTTGGTGCAAACTGCATTGCCTCAATAACATTCGAAGCCCTCGTGTCCGAGTACATTATTAGAAGGGATACAGGTAGTGGCCGCGTAGAATCGTGTATGGTAAAAGTCCAAGGTATCAAATAATGTCTGTGCCCATCAATCTTCAGCCGACTTTGGTGCCGGTGCATCCTCGCGCCACAACGTCTCCCACAACTGAATGACACTACCGATGAGGAAAGCCCATGAGCCCCAGAATGTGGACAAAACACTCTGATAGTTCACCTATAAAGTTTACGAAAAGCTTTGTGAATATGCAGTAGACGTAAGGGGTGACAATACGTACTTGGGTGGATGCGAGGGAGGCATAGCCGAGAGCGCCGCATAGAGTAAAACCTAGTGCGCCTATGAGGTTCCAGAAACCGACATGCCTGTAATGACGAAATTATGATTATCTTATCAGCAAGGGGTACTTGCAATGAGACAAAATTCGTACCATCCCATGCTGCGCAAATTCGGGAGCCACCATCTCTTCTGGACCTCAATCATAAGCAGTAGGGATGAAATGATGAAGCCCGACCCTCCGAGTACTTGGGGCGTCCAAAAGAAGATGTCGGTGACAGCTGTCGGCGGGTCATCCGGCATGCCTGGGATGACGTTCGGAAGACCCGTACTGTGGACATGAGGACGTGTCAGATAAACAGACGGCGTACGGAGAACGCAGCGGAGTACTCACATCGTCGAGACCCAGAAGATCGTCGCGGCCCACATTTGAACGAAGCAAGCGAGGAAACCGAGCTCGCGCCAGGATCCTATCCCACTGAATGTCATCGATCCGCGCCGTTAGTGTCCCTTGTGCTCCGCGGCTAGACCAAACCGGCGCAAATACACTCACATCCAGCGGAACTTGACGCGACGGGGGCCGCTCCCACCGCCCTCTGTCAAGCCCTTCTCCGTCTTCGCGCTGTCTGAGTCGCGCGAAGGGTCTTCGGACACCGTTCGACTCGCATGTCCCAGGAGTTCGCGCAAGGCCGGGCCGAATAGCTCATCGTGCCCCGTGTTGAGGGCTTCGACGTACATGAGATAGCTGCCAATCTCGAATAGGGTACCTCCGACGAAGGCCGACCACGCCGAGGCGACGAAGTTATCAGAACCGATGCCAACCAGGGAAAGGAAGAGGAAAAACCCGTTGATGATCTACGACGCAGCAAACTAGGTAAGGTCATGTATCAACGACACCGCGGCAAAGGTATACCACGTACCCATACTGTCGATCCGAGCACGAAAACCACCGCTACCCAGAACGAGATGTCCCAGGCTAGATGAACCTTGAGCCGGATTCCAGGTTGTCGTACCCTCTGTTCAAGCAAGACGAGCTCTTTCTGCGCCAATGGCATGTCTTGAAGGCGTTCTCGCCCGAACGTGGATGTCCTCGCTAGGTGTATGGGCCGCGTGGAGTACCGCCGTTTCCTAGAGGCTCGTGAAGACCAATGCGTCGAGGACGCGTTATCATGGAGCTCGCTGGACGCATTCTCGTCCGATGACGGTGGTGCGAACACTGCACGGGTCGGATGGAAGAAAGGCAGGGGGCGAGTTACGTTATGCGGATGGTGCACTGAAAGCGGAGATCCCATTTCCTCGAGGTGGTGTTTCCGCGGACGACTTTTCCCCGGCGCGCCATGCTTGTCGGGCCCCGTACGCATGTTTACTTCTTATTGGGTGGTCGTTATTTCGTTAGTTATGTTTGCACTGTGAGTCGGCGATGAGTTGGAGCAGTAGTACCGTCAGAGGCAGACACCGTACTTTTGTTGTCAGCCCCAGCCTGAGCTTGCACGATGTTGCCCCAGTGACGTCGGTGTTCCTGGCGGCGCTCGTGAGTGGGAAGATGTTCAGAAATACATATGGGCGTCTCTCAACAGGCGCCTGCGTTTGTACTCTCCTTCAAGCTGAGTTACTAACCGTTCCATGATTTACTATAGCTAGTACTAAGTGCTAGTACTCACGGTATACTACCGCTGGCACTTCTGCTGCCCTCAAGGTCGAGTCGACCTCAAGTATACTACGCTCCTCCGTGAAATCTCCAGAGTGAGAAGATATTAAGTTGTAGCTCAGGGCGAGTCGCCGAACTGGCAGCATGCTCGCTTCAACCGGTGTTCTTGTATGATTACCTCTGAGTGTCACCATGGTAGGCGCCACCAGCCTTCACGGCATTCGGGCGCATGTCTGCCAGCCAAAAGAGCTTTGTTGCTACTGGTAATCTGTGTTCTCTTCTATACGGGAGCTTGCGGAGCAACGGGGTTGAAACGAACATCCGGACTGCGAATACACTGGTTTGCTGCCATACGACGACCATGATGCAGTCTCCCACTGCTACGTCTTCAAAAGGTGTTTACTTCCTATAGCGTGATATATGTACGTGTTATGTCCTCCGGTAGAGCACAAGAGGACTTGGGAGCGCGCGAGACCTCTCAGGCGTTCTCGGGACTGTGCGCCGACAAAGACCTCAGGGTGGTCGCCGAAATGGAAGGATGTCACCCTCAGGACGGCCGCCGTAGCGCTAACCGACCGGTGTAATAGCGGTCGTATCTGACATAGTCTGTGAGTTTTGCTGCGGGCGGATAGGGCCGCCGACCGTGGTCACATCGAGCAACGCCACACAGGTCTGCATGTGAACCACTTTGTGCTGAGCGGCAATATGCGGAGACACCCTATGCTGATGTATCTGTCCTGGGCCTTGATAGTGAGTGTATCCCAGACAATATGATGTTCCGCCGGGTAAACTGGCGCGCTTTGCTGGTCGACTCCAGTAGGTACTGCAAGCAGCCGCAGCGGCCAGTAGGAAGTTTCTCGAGATTTCGAATGCCTGACAACCCTAATATAAACGTAGTTCAGTCCGGAAGTATCAGTCGCCGAAAGCGCAGGGTACAACCTTAACCATCTTCGATTCGTCGCGCTGGTGGCGACTGAACGCGCGCGACATGCTTCGCGGAGGTTGTCAGGACGGGCACGAGGTCGCGGTCCGTGTACCGTTGTCGCCGGCGTGCTTGCTCACGGGAAGACGGCAGCGACCACCTACTGAATGGCTACCCGCGCTTGCTCGTTGAAGACCTGCTAAAAGCTATTGCGTGTGTGTCCTGGATGGCAGGATCGCGGCGGTCAAGTACGTAAAGATACTCGACCCGGAGCGCGCATCGAATCGCGACTGCTAGGGTCAGCGGGTGTCGTAGCGGCTACTCCGACGCAATCATGTGGTACCCGGACGACGAGACTTACCGGGGGCGGAGAAAAGGGGTGATCCACGCGCGGCGTAGGTTTCCGCCACGCAGGAAGCCACGTCGAGCGCTACGACGGATGGGCGAGTCCGGATGCACCGGTCCATTTATTTTGGTTATGCAGCACTGCAGAGGCTTAGGCGGACGAAGCTCCCAGAATGAGGCCATCCGAGGAACTTTGGAGCCGACCGTGGTGCGCGGAGTGTGAATCGCCTGCTGGATCCTGGTGTAATGGCGCGCTCGCCGTGCCCTGTCAGTGTGATTTGATTCCGTTCTGCTGACTGCCCTCGTCTTTCGGTGTTACGCGGATCGGGTGAAGGAAGACACGCCTGTGGCGCATCGCCTTCACGGGCTCTCACGTCGCTGGGCATAAGCTTCCAAGCCGCTACACGAGGGGAAACGTACCTTCTCGCAAAGGTATCCTCGTTCGCCACACATCGCTTCCGGAACGCTCAACACTTCTTCTTCCCCCGCATTGATCGTTCTTGCGGTGCGACGGGCATGTGGTTGATGTTGTAGCCCTGCGTAGATCAAGACTGTGAGAGATCCAGTTTAAAACGGGTGTTATCCTCGCTTGAGCAACATACGTGCCATGCGCATCACGGACAGTACGCAATCGGAAGCTTCAACGAGGCAAATGTCGGCGGGCTCACCAAGCTTCAGCACCACGGAGGTGTTTGACCTTCGCGCCGGTCGAGTATGTATCTCCAAAACCGGCGCTAAACACCCCACTAGCCAGTGTCGGCGGCGCCAGGGGCTACCGATGGCTGGGTTTCTATCCCCGATACTGCATGGCGATACGGGACCGCTGTACATAAAAGCTGGATCGGAGTCAGTAGCCAAGGCCCTCTCCGTTCGCTTCATCTAACCAAACGAGGGAGAGGCTCACATCACATGGAGACGAGAGATTGGCGTCCGGCGGCCACGTTCTGGGATAGGACGGACGGCACAGGAGGACCACCCCTCGTTCGCGACGGAGGAGGGGGATCGTGCAACGGCACTGCCGTAACGTCTGAGATCGAACTGCACGAGGCCGCGCACTGGCCTCTATCGCACCATGACCCGCCCTCGCCGTTGACTGCGCAGGCATGTACCGCGTATCGAACTCCGGGACCTTGTCACAGTCAGGTGGGGTGCCGCGCGCTGCGCCGCCCATGCGCCGTACTTTCAAAGATATCATATCACAGCGGGCGGTGGGCTAGAACCTATCTGCATGCGTCGTGAATAGGGATACGTCGTGATGGACCGTGGAACGCTTGCTCACTACATTTGAGTTGGTCGGAACGGACCCAAGGCACTGGCCCACTCAGCGTCCCTAACCGCAGAGTCGGAGTAGGCCTGCTTAGATGGTACACATACGCGCTAGTCGTATTACGATGCCGCACAAGCTCCCAAGCTTCCGCGGACTTGGAAATATACAACGTAATGATAAGTCAACGAGGGTAAACACGCGCGAAATTACTCCCGAGCGGGTGGCGTAGGTATAGAAGCCGCAAAAGAAGGGGGACAACGTACAGCATGAGAAGAGGTTTCGGAATCCGCTGAGTGAGCGAAGATGAGAGGCACATCGTTCGAGGGGGACAGCTGGAAGGTGGAAACAAGAAGCCCATCCGTGTAGTCATTGGCAGTCTGGCATATTTAATGTCCAATTGCAGACGTGCTGCGAGTGACGTTGGGGTGGATCCTCCACATCTTGACATTGATGTGCTGGGAGCAAAAGGGCAAGGGTCAGATCAATCGGCTGTCGGAAGAAGGAGATGGGGGCGGCACCTCATCCCACGTTGCCTTGACGCTCGGCCTCTCCCACAGACTTTGGTAATACTGCATGAGACGAGCGAACCTCGGCTCCCCGAGAGCCTTCAGTAGCCGCTTCCCCTCGCCCATCGGGTATTTGCCGATCTCGTAGCCCGCAAGCCTCATGAAGCGAACGAGCATGGGCGCCACGACGGCGTCCGCCATGGACCATGGACCGACGGCGTATCCAGAGGGTGCGAGGAGCGCCTGGAAGGCCTCCAAGGAAGGGAGAATAGACTCGATTCGTTCCCCGCGGAAGAAAAATCCTCTGAAGGCATGGTGTAGGGTGTCGTGTGAGAGCGTGATGAAGAGACGAGCCCTCGCTAGTAGCTCAGGGTCTTTGGGGCGGAGGCCGGCCTCAGGGTAGAGATCTGCGATGAACTCGATCAGGACCACCGACTCCGCCAGCTTCAGTGACATGGGCGACGGCTGATCGGGCGGGACTAGGGGGCCGCCGTATGTAAAAGCAGGGACCTGCGTGTCATGGTTAGATCATAGGGTATGATGCACGGGCGCCGTACTGACTGTGCCCACTGGGTTCACTTTCGAGAACCACGATGGCTTGCAGCCAGGTCGAAGGTCAATTTCACAAGTAGATACCTCCACATGGGCTTCTTCGAGAGCGATGTGGACACGGTGGCAGTAAGGGGAGTACTACAGAGACAAGGATCATCAGCAGACGGCTCTGGTTGGTTGAGGGGACAGGCGTACAGGCGAAGTATAGTAGGTCCATTGCTTCCCTTGGGCCGGCGTAGTAGAAGGCATTGAAGAGACTCGATTGAGCAAGGAAGTTGAGTGAAGCGATGGTCTCGAGGGCTCGGGGAGCGCTGGACGGGGAGGTGGAGGTGCCACATCTTGAGCGCAGCGCGAGTATGTTTTATATGTGCTCCAGCACGGGCGGCCAGGCTGAACCGTCAGGATCATGTCACGCAAACATCTTGAAATCGCAATCCGAGCGTACGGCGGCGCTAACGTCCGCGGGCGCTGCGTACCGGTTCGCAGCACGACGTACCGGAGGTGTGGAAGGGGCAATTGACCTCATACCTCCGCGCCTTCTCGGAACCGGCCCACGATACTCACGGAGCCATCACATTACCAAAGCGGACGGTTAGCGCGAGTGCCGCGCACAGGACTAAGATGACCGTTGACACAGACATGGGGGTCGATGGCACGGATAAGGGTTAGCGCAGGTATCCCAGAGCCGCTGAAGAACTCTGAGTTAGACGAGATAGGTACGGGCGTCAGGAATATTATAATGCTTACCGAAGCCTGCACGCTTGTCCGGCGACAAAAGAAGTTACGAGCACCTGCTGATGAAGGCCGCGGTGTTACAACGTGTAAGAGGCGGCAGTGATCAATGGTTAACGACTCGTCGCGGATGTTTCGGGATACGGCGTACAGTCCGCGGCTCCTGAGCCGAGTGCAATGGTCCGTGTGAGCGTTCCTCAGATGCATCTGGAATGCCTCAGGGTCAGGTCAGGGCAACGCCACGAGATGGGAGGAACGGTGCCCGTGCCGGAATGCTGTGTGTAGGACAAAGCACGCCATGTCAGGCCACCACTCTCACCCACTCCCCACAGCACACCAGTATAGGAATAGCATATGCCACGGTTCTGGCGACTGTCCTGGTTCCTGAATACGCCCCGGCCGCTGGGCGACGTGAACTGGGATCCTAGCCTCGTAGCAGATTCAGTAGTCAAATAAACTCAAGATTTCCACGATGTGTAGCAGTACCCGGACATGTGGATGACGTACCGTACGGACTACGGAGGCTCCCACAGCAAGCGCGTCGGAGAGCGGCAAAGGCCAGGCTGCCGGCATGCGGTATGCCAAATCGAGACGCGTAGATACCTGGTTGCGAGACTCTCGGGAGCGGAGAATGGCGCACTTTGAAAGCCCGAGGCTAGGTCATACTAGGGCTCATCGCCGTCAAACGGGGTTAGCATGTTCACCTAGAATGATGTCGATGATGCCGACAGGTCAAGTGGTCGTCACGATGCTGTGAACTGAACACGGCGCGGCATCATCGTGAAAATAAGATACAGATAACATCAGAGCACGGGACGAGTAGACAGCAATGATACCAAGAGCGTATGCGTGTGGTGTATTCCTCAAGACATAGATTTGATGCTATTGAGCCTCACCACCAGAGGTAGCAGGGAAACGTTCTCGCTCGAGGCGTAGAACTGGACACAGTCGAGGTGGACCTGAAAAGAAATCAGCACCACCACCCGGAGAACCGTCGGAACAGCAGTTCGGCTGACCTTGAACCTGAATAGACACGTTGATCAGCCGCAATCTTTCGTGGGACATCGACGGGTACATACCAATGATTGAAGTTCGTTTCGAACTTGCCTAAGATGTCCCATCGTTTGGCCATCGAATGGTCCCCGTCTGGAGTGTCTGCGGCGGCTATAGCGTTGTTCGCAGACTTCGTGAAAGACGCCGTGTAGAGCGCGAATGTCGAGCAGGTGACGATCAGCCGCGAGTATGCCTGCAAGAACTGTCAATCAACATCCGCGAAGCTCGCAAGAATTCTGATCACGAACCCTGAGCAGCTTCGAGCTAGTCAGCATGCATTCCTTGAGGCAGGTGTCCAAGAAATCTACATGATCCCTTAGTAGCTGGTCGACAGTATCTACCTTGCCGGCCTCCAGCTTGCCCTCAAGCTTCCGCCAATTAGGCTCGAGAACCTCGAAGGTTGTGAACGCGAGGATTTGTTGCACGAAAGCCAGCATACGCGCGCGCAGCAGGAAGACACGTTTTCGCCAATTCTCAAACTCCGAATGCCAATCTTTCTGAGGTGGTTGCGGAGTTTGCGGGGTTTGGCGACCGGCATCGGGGCCGGTACCGCGAGGCCGGGTAGGTCGCCGCCACGCAGTGGTCTTGTGCTCGATCCACATGGAGGAGAGCGACTGCTCTACATGCTTCAGGTGCAGGAGGAATCGGAAGATGAGCTGATAACGCAAAATCGTCTTGCGCGAGATGACTAGCGACAAAGGGAACTTGACATGGTAGTCCAGCGTCAGCGCGTCGATGGCTGTACGAGAATGCCGTCAATACAACCCCCCGTTGGGCTTGACCTGAGCGGCATGACTCACCGAGCATCTGTTTCTTATCATCTCTGTCCTTCTCCCGTTCCTTCTTCTGCGACTCATGTGCGTGGGCGTTATTTTCAGCGGCATCGCCCTCCTCGAGACCGCTGACGTTGACGACCGTTAGGAGCCACTCGTAAAGACCGCTGCCAGCCATCGTGACCTTCACGTCTTCCCGGAACATGGCGTCCTCGCCCTGAGCGTCCGTGTTCAGCGCCAGGTCCAGGAGACTCTGGAGCTTTACGAGAGAAGCCGACTTCGCGGACTTGCGAAGTTCGGTAAGAGAGAGGTCGAGGAGGTGCGTTAGGAACGAGGATTGTGAAAGGAAGAAGTATCGCTTCAGCGAGCGTAGACGGGGGATCAGCTGTTGATCTCGCAGGAGAAGCTGGAGCAAGGCCCGGTTCGCATAGGTATACGCGTCTTCGATGCACTTGTAGAATCTATCTGCCACCTGAGCAACAAGCAGCAAGGTCAAACGGGGAGACCGTACCTTTCATCATCCATGGATAGGTTCTCATCGTCTTCTTGGCTGGGGTCTCGGCGAATCTCGATGCCGCATTCCCGTATCACATTGAGATATTTCCCGGCAAGCAGAATTTTATGTTTCCACCGTTCTAGTACTGCCGGAATGCACGCGCCTCCGGGTAGACGGCCTCCCGCAGAACGAGCTGGGGGCACGCCTGCCTGGTGCTGTTTGGATGATCCGCCCAGCGTGGAGCCGTCCCTGAGCTAGACACGAGTTGGTACGAGGAAGAATGGGTATAGTAATCTGCACGCTCACCGTATACCGGCGTTCCCAGTACTCGTCCGTGTAATCCATTTCCAGCGTCCCGCGATTGATGAATTTGCTCTCCTTCACAAGGAGCTCCTCGTATGGGTCGAAAAGCCTGCCCGTCCGGATCCAAGCCTGGACCATCTCCACGTACGGCTTCCCAGCATCTCGGAGAAGCGCACCGTATAGCTCCCGAGCGGCTGGGTCCCCTGACATACTCTGCATCCGGTCGTGCAAGATAGCCAGGACCTCGCCGCCCTTGACCGCAATACCGCTGGCTCCACCGTTGACTCCCAAGCCAGTCGTTTTGATCTCCGACAAGACAGCTTTCAGCGTCGCGCCCCCTAGACCCAAAGCTTCGTTACGCGCGTCTTCTTCTGCGTCGGAGCCATCGGAGGAGGAAAGCTCTGCTGTCGGATCGTCCGCGGTCGCCAAGTCTGTGATGAGAAGATACAGAAGCGACAAGGTATGCAGCGTTGGATGAACGTAGAACCAGAGCTTCTGAAGGGTGAACTGGGCAGAGCTATTGAATGCATGTTCAAGTTGGGAAAGCAAGGTTTGATAGTCCTGTCCGTTCCCTTCAGGATACCTGAAACAGATTACGTCGTGAAATACACGTACTTTCAGCATATCGCGCATAGATGCACATAGTGCTTGGTTCACTAAGCCGAAGTCGATGTGACTGCGAGACTCGATAAAGGCGCTGATGGCAGTATAGTAGGTGGCCAATGGCAGTATCCGTTCAGCCAAGTCGCGGAGCGACGGGTCTCCACCATCTGTCAGCCTTACCCGTAGCGGTTAAGTCTGGTCGCTGCGCACCTAATGAAGACGCTACGACAAATCTCAGACCATTGAGCGGATCTTCATCTTCCGCGGTGTAGTCTGGGTGGTATGTGATATAGGTTCCCTCGATACCCTGTGGAAGTGGTAATGCACGACAGTCAGCAATCATTCGCCGAGCCCTCCAAAGAAGTCGCCATCGATCCTTCGCGCCCTAGCTATCAGGGGAAGCTCAGCGTTCAAACGAGCTCCCGCGACTGCAACGCCCGAATCCCCCGATCAACGCCGCACGCTGCAGCGCTCCGCGGACGTAGAGGGACGTATTTTCATGGTTTGGGTTTGGGTGGCGAAATACAGTCAGCGAGGTCACGTAAGGCGCAGGATCGTCGATTCCGAACCGAGCTCGAGCAGATCAACCCCAGTTCGCTCGCGAAGGTTCGTCCCGTCGGACAGCGCCTTCATGAGCGGCATGACTGACACGAGCCGGCATGGGCCACCTTGCGATTCGATAGAACAGGCCACGAGTGCACGTACCATGAGCACGTAGAGAAGATCCTCCAAAACAAGCGCTTCTTGCATCTCCACAGGAACATTGTAGAGGGAAGCGTCCTTCGCTTTGCCTTTTCCCTTGTCCCTGTGGCCGCTGCTGGAGACCACGCGCGAGTTCAGCGGCGCGCGCACGAACGATCGCTCGGCTTCGAACGAGGCTTCATCGCGTCCTAAGAATACACCGCGGATTGTGAGGCGTACAGGGACAAGGCAGAGGGTTTGGCAGCGTACTCCTCCTCCCATTCTCACGCGAGGCAGTGACACGTATGTCGATGTCTTCGACAAGTTCATCTTCGACATAGTGTCTATGCCGTCGCACGGATGCGATAGTGTCCGTTACCTGAGATCAGTCAGTCGAGGGCGCTTCGATTCGAAACCCCGACGCGTACTTTGTGAAACTCCTTCGCAGACAGCGTGAGGTTCTTCTTCCTGTTTCCTGTACGCGTCCTCGGCGTGTACGGATCCATGTTGTTACAGAGAATGAGCGATTCAGGTGAAGCACAGGAAGAGGTTGAAGGTCAAGCAGGGAGACGCGCTCGAACGCGTCGCGACACGGGCGTGCGATAATTTGGGCGCCTACTCTTCCCTTAGTCCCCTTGCTAAGCTGGTAAGTCAGAAGTAAGTAAGCCGATCTAATCCTTGTTATCCCACGTCGGCTAGCCGTACTTTTCAGGAATTTCTTGCCGATTCAGCTTCCTCCGTCCGTTACTTGTCTCGCGACCACTACTGCCTGTCCGCCGTCTTTGCTGCTGTGGACACCCGCAATCATGCGGGATGCGAAGGTCTATAACTTCAAAAGGGCGCTGCCCCGTATGGTAGGCAAACACGTCTATGTCTTCGCCAACGAAGCTGACGGCCATTCAGAGCTGGCACCCCCACAACCTGTACAACCTCTGGCGACGTTCGTTTGGGCCCCTCCAAAAGATCACGGACCGTGTTGAATACAAGGAGACCTTGAACTGGCGACGATGGACTGCAAAGAGCCTCTTGCGTGGCTACCACGGCGACTACATCAACGAGAAGATATTCAAGCGGTGGTACCTGCCGGACAATCTTCCAGACGTTCGACCCCCAGCAGCCCTGTCTGTCGATGCGAACGCTAGCTTGAATAAGTGGGCGTTGAGGGACAATGCCGCGGAGATGACTCTCAAGCGTGCGGAAGAGGAGAAGCGGAAGGGACTGGCACCCGTCGGGAGTTTGATGTTCTCCGAGGTAGAGCGCAGGATAGACGTGATCATCTTCCGATCATGCTTTTCGCATAGTGTCTACGACGCTCGTCGTATGATCATACACGGCAATGTTCTGCTTAACGGCAAGAAGGTGTGTGTCAACCTAACTGTTGTCTGCGCACAGGTTGACCAAGTTTGCTCAATGGCTTTCAGCACATCAACCCCAACACCCGTCTTGCTCCCGGAGACATGGTGTCTGTTGACCCTGCTGCCATACGTTTCCTCAAGGACCGACCGGAGCCTGAGGATGAGCTCGCAGAGGAAGCCGACGATACGTCGCAAGTCACGGCGAACGCTACCGAAGACGAGGCGTCATCCTCAGAGGCCTATGAGGATGCAGAGGCCCAAGGAACCGCAGAAGCACCCGAGGCTTCAGAGACCAAGAGCACCCCGGAAGAGCCAAAGAGGATACATTCGAGCAGGACGCCCTCCACGGTCCCCACCGTCGGCCCCGGCCTCACCCCCTTCTCGCTTCCGGCATACGCTTCCCCGTTCATGTTCATCCCGGCCTACCTTGAACCGTCATTCGCGACCTGCTCAGTGATTTACCTCCGGCACCCTACGGCACGCCCTGGATACTCAGAAATACCGACACCATGGGACGCTGATGGCGAAATTGTCCGGCTCACTTGGGAGTGGTACTCGAAGCGTCGGATGCGGATACGGAGCAAGAGCCAGTTGGCACGCATGCCGGAGAACAGACAGTAGCCTCAACACTAGACGACGTTCACTGTTTATGGGGTATGGTAATACATGGCTTAATACTTTGCTGCTTTCATTATCGCAACATCACGCACACCTCTCATCCCACATGTTATAAAGCGAGTACACAAAGGTACTGAGGCACATGTACAGCAAGCAAGAGGGAGAAATGACTGACGCGCCGTCGAATTAGAGTAAGTCAGGACGCTAGCGCCCACCGAGCGCCAAGCTTCGCACGCCACAAGGAGCACATGTGTTTTGCCGAGCCTCTGCCTGCAGTGACGACACCTTCGTCTGAGGCGGAGTCGAGGTCTGGATCCGCTGGATGCGCGTAAAGTAGCTGCAACGCACACATTAAGTACCACAACGTTCTTGCTCTCTTCAAGATTGCCAACGCAACATCTACTTCTCAACAAACTCTCCCTATGCCCTTAATCTGCGGCGGTGACTCTTTCTGCACCGTCTGGACAGCTTGAATGACATGAGTGGTATACCACTGGCACGCGCTCGTTCACTGGGCCACAACCGAAAGCCAAGGGCGACCTGCTCGCTTGGTTGTGCACGCCCACTACTTCAGAATGCTCGACTGGCATCATTCTGGTCTCGGGAGACAACCATACAGCCACCGCCGCGTGCGCGTAAGTACGAGTTTCTCCGTGATATTCTCCTGGGAAACTGATCATGAACCTACAGGAATCGCATCTGGATCACGTTTCTGGTTGGTGGTTGGAACCCTCTGTGTTGTCAGCGTGCCTCTTTGGTACGATACACTAAAACACGACACAAGCCAGCATGCCCCTGAGGGAGCTCCCTCGAGTTCGACTGAAACGGTACCGTACTTTCTCAAATCAATGTCACTACCGTCCACCTTGATGACAACGCTCTGCCCAGAAATCGGTCACCCCCCAACCAGAAAAGGTATGTGTTCGGTGTGAGCGGTTGGCTTCATATATGCTTATGTGTCTCGTCATTACAGAATCGCGAGCCAAAGGTAATATTAACGAGAATCAATCACGGAGTACCATGGCATCCTGACCGTAGATGAATTCAGAATGATTGGCGCGGTCTTTCGTTTCTGCAATTTCCCGTGTCTGTGCAAACTATCTCCTCTTCCTTGTCGACATGGAAATGGCCGACCTCGCTCCCTTCGCCAGACATTCAGTGGCCTTCGTCGCTCCAGGTCAAAGACCTACAGGAGCGTCTCTCTGCACTCCTCCTCGAGCTCGGTCTTGGCCCGGGGTCTTTGTACGATAAACTCGTCAACGCACCCCCAGATCCTGATCTACACCCTGAGTGCGAATGGGATGCGGAGGTCCGCCTTGGCCAAGATCTTTGTCTCGCAGAACGGGTGTTTTTAGGGGAGCGTAAGAGACGGATGAAGGCATCATTTGCTCGACTAATGGGAGTCCCTGAGACCGAAATTGACGAACGGGATCTCCCTATCGTAGCTATTGCTGGCTCGGGCGGAGGTTGTGTTAACAAACTGTTTTTACAAGGCAAAGCCAAACTGACGCAATCAAAATACAGGATTCCGCGCAATGCTCAACACGCTAGGTTCCCTGACGGCGGCCCAAAAGCTCGGACTCTTGGACTGTGTTGCATATACTGCGGGTGTCTCGGGCACGTTTACCTCCATATACAGTCACTAAGCTGCTAATGAAGCGTCACAGGTAGCTGCTGGGCCCTAGGAATTCTATATTCCGGGGTCGCTGGTGCCAGTACTCCTGAGGCAGCCGCAGCGCACGCGAAGGATCGCATTCAAGTCAGCTACCTTGATATGGATACTCTAGACGCACTAGTCACTCCTCCCACGAACAGTGTAGGCCTTGTTCTCGCGTAGAACATGAGACATGCTAACATTGCACACAGTATCTTCTTGTAAGCATTACTTCGTTCGCACGGGTCATAAACGCGCACCCAGCTTGACTCTCGCCGTAGTCTGGAATATTGCGCAAAGCAGCAGGCCCCACTGGCACAGCGTCATTGGTCGACCTCTACGGTACACTATTATCATCCAGGCTCTACATACCCTCCGACATTACGAAGCTCGATCCACGGCATCTCTCCTTGCATTTTTATCGCAAAAATCTCGATAACGGCGCTCTTCCGCTTCCCATCCTGAGCGCCGTGCAGCATGGTACGTTTCTAAGAACTTTCTGTTGTGATAATTCCTCGGTGTTCATACGCGAGATGGCTAGTCGCGCGTCCGGGAAAGGCCGAAGCGATTAAAGATGTCGCGGACAGGAAGATACTTTCTGTGGACAACGGCAGCAAGCTGCCTCTCGACCACGCGCAAGAACGACTGAGGCAAAATATCAGATGGCTCTGGTACGAATTCACCCCATACGAAGTTGGCTGCGACGAGATTGGAGGTATGGATAGTCCTTGTGGTACCGGTTGCTGCTTGAGCTTACGTTTGGTGCAGCCTGGATCCCTTCTTGGTCTTTAGGTCGACGCTTCAGGAATGGGAAGAACATCGAACGAAAAGTACGTTGCGATTCCCCAGGCTTACGTACGTCTCTGACTATGTCTTCCTAGCCCGAGCTTAGCTTCACCGTGCTATCTGGGTAAGCTATCGACAGGTGGTTATGGAAATAGCAATACTGACAAACCCTCAGCATATTCGGTTCTGCGTTCTGCGCGTCCCTCAAGGTTGGTTTCCAGCTCATCTTCGATATATGCTGCGCGTGTTCACCTTGCCCTTCCAGCACTATTTCAGAGAAATAGAACCCGTACTCAAGCTATTGCCCGTGCAACTGTACGGTTGGATGCAAGACATCGTTACGGAGAACGAGGGCGACCTTGGCGTGATTCATCCCGTTCTTCCGGACCAGGTAGGTCCCCAGTTGTGCGACGTACCTTATGTATAATCTAATCCAGCCTTATAAGCTTCCAAACTTCCTGAAGGGACTGGAAGGACAACTTCGCTATGGTAGTCCCCCCGAGATCACCGAGCCTGACACTTTGGGGTTCATGGTATTATCTTTCGCGTTACTGTTTCCCTCGTATTGACCAACTAATGGTGCACTTCATGACGTACAGGACGCCGGGGGTGTGTACGAGAAACTGATGAACACGCTATGGATGCTGACGCTTCTCTGTTAGCGGAATTGAACATCCCTTACTATCCCTTCTTGAGGAGAAATGTAGACTGCATCATCGCTCTAGACGCAAGCGCGGACTCCCAGGCATGTACTCAAAGACTCCGTCGTATAAGAGGCTAACTAGAAGCGCCTACAGGACTTGTGGTTCACGCGAGCCGAAGGTTAGTGTTCCTTCGTGACGTAATACATAAGCAGCCCTGACTCGGATGTTCTGCAGAACTTGCTGCGAAGCGTGGTCTGAAAACATGGCCGCGCGGGGCGACCTGGCCCTCCCGCGTGCACCCAGGCGATGAGGGCGCAGCGGAGACATCACATCTTCCGTCCTTCGAAGCGACCTCGCCAGACGCTGCAAACGCAAAGCTCGCACAGACGCAGGAATCGGCGCTCGCGAAACAGACGGACAAGCAGGGAACTACCGAGCGGCGAGACATACCCACAGGTACGCTAACACCTAAACGACGCAGCCTCCACCGATTGACCTGACGCACCTAGCCACAGACGACGAGAAGCCATCCGAGTCTCCATCCCATCTCAGCGCGTGCGAAGTATGGATAGGGTCTTCAAAGTCTTCTGACGAGGTGTCGGCGCGTCTCGATGACCTGGATGAAGCGGCTCTTCTTCAGCGGGACGGCATCGCCGTGGTGTATATCCCGCTGATGCCCAACGAAGGCCGCGTCCCAGGCTTTGATCCCTCCTCCATCTCAACATGGAGGCGCGAGGTTTCTCTTGCGGAGAGCCAAAACCTCCTTGACGTCGCGGAGGTGCGTATCGATCTCCCAACATACAAGCCTCTGCTGATACGGCTCCAGGCCAATTTCTCCGAGTCCCGCGAGAGGCTCGTTCGTCTGCTGCGGGCGGTGTGGATGCGGAAGAGAATGGCGCGACAACAGCGTCAGTGGGAAGCCCGGATGGAACGCCTACACACGCAGTTCAAGAACCACTAGTAGCACCTTGCATGTGTAGAAAGGCAGCGAGTCTCTGATTGCTAGATTATCCTACTAAGATGTGCGGGGTATATAGAGCAAGGACGTTATAGTAGGAATATAATCTAGGACTGATGCAAAACATATATGCTGCAGAGGCGATGATGTACAGCATGGGTATGTGGTGAAGGTGGGTATGTGAAGATAGTAGGTATGCGGGGAAGGTGGGTATGTGAGAACGGGGTATGTGAGGACGGGGTATATGAGGACAGGGCATGTGAGGACAGGGTATGTGAGGACGGGGTATGTGAGGAGGGCGGACGATGGGTATGTGGCGAAGGTGGGGATACATGGGTATACAAGTAAGGCTACATGATGGGACAGAGACGAGCAGACAGCGTGGATGAGTCACTGGGGCGGGGGCAAATAGAGCAGAGAGGGCGGAGCGGAGCGTACGGAGCAAAGCGGACGGCGCAAAGCTACTGGATCCAGTTGATGTACTCCGAGTCGTCGAAGTCCAGGGACGGCTCGGGGTCCTCCTCAGGGTCGGCGGGAGCCTTCTCGGCGGCAACCGCGGCCGATCGGGGGCCTTCATCCACTGCGGCAGGAACGTTTTCCTTGTCGTCGAGCCAAGGAGCGCTACTGTGCGCCGTGTGCCCATTGAGTGGCTGAGGACCAGGCGCGGCGACCGCTTGGACAGTGGCGAGAATATCAGGCAGCGCGGCCCTCGGGAGAGGAGGCGGCGAGAACCTGATCCATCCAGTTGGGACCTCGGCGACCCAGGGGTCCACGGCCTCGGGCACTGGCGGGGGGACGATGCGCGAGGGGCCAGCCAACGGAGGCCCTGCAACGGGGGCCAAGACGTCCGAGGCCGTTGCTTGCCTCTTGGGTGGCCGCTCATCGACATCCGGTGTCGACCCGGATGGCGACGTCGTGGCCGCCCTTGGCGTCTTCCTGCAGAGCCTTGCCGGGCCATGCTGGGATACATATGCATCCCTCCGCCTCTTGTCGCCACACCGCGAGCACTTGAAACATACCATTTGGAGGTGCACGTCGAGTACGTGCCTCGCCAACGACCCTGCCTTCATTGGCTTGCTTCGGCATCCCGCCCATTGACACCTAGCATCCTCGGAGACCCTGCCTGCCGAGTGGTGACTCTTGAAGTGTGCCTTATATGTCCCCCCCAGCATAGTAGCATTGCAGGCGCCCCAACTGCACGTCACCTGGGCGTCGTCCCTCGTGATGACGATGTCGAGGGCATCCAGGCGGCGGTTGTCCCCACCTGGAGCGGTGTGCTGAGGCGGCACGGTAGAAGGGCCGGCGACGGGAGGGTCTGGGTGGGGCAGCACGGTAGAAGGGCCGGCGACGGAGGGGTCTCGGTGGGGCAGCCTCACGGTAGAAGGGCCAGCGACGGGGGGGTCTCGGTGGGGCAGCCTCACGGTAGAAGGGCCAGCGACGGGGGGGTCTCGGTAGGGCAGCCTCACGGTAGAAGGGCCAGCGACGGGGGGGCCTGGGTGGGGCAGCACAGTAGAAGGGCCGGCGATGGGGGGTTCTGGGACGTTAGCGACCCTAGATATTGTGGTCAATAATCCATGTACAGCCATGCAACCTCAGATTATATAGAGACGTACCCAGTCGCCAGCTCCCGATCCGTGACGGGGTCACATGTGGCGCGCCGGAGGAGGGCACGCCAAAGGACCCTCCCGTTCTTTCGCAGGACAGGATCGCCCATGTTCATAGAGTTGAGAGCAAAAGCCGAGAGTGAAAGGTAATCATCACTCATTCCGTCCATCTTGGGAGGGAGATACCCCAATATCTCCCTATCCAAATGTTCCATGAGCATATGCGAAAACACAGACAATATCGACGTTAGCCGTACCTGAGCACGTTGTTGGTGAGATCGAAGGAGGCCATGTCGATTTGACGGGTGTAGATAGGAGAGAGGAGAGAGGGGTTTTGTATGGTAGTGGGCGAGTATAGCCGTGTGGCGAGAACGAAGAAGCAGGATCCGGGAGGAGTGAAGCAAAAGCGAATAGAGGCCCCTGGCCCCTTTTAAAGGTTGCAGACGGTGGTTGAACCTTCGTCACAAGTTAGTGTCACAGCACGCGCATCGCGTCGCGTCTCATTGTCTCTCCCTGTGTGCGTGATCGCGCGGAGGGCGCCAAAGCGTACAACCAACTTACAACATATCTCCGCGGGCGAGCGCCCAAAACGGAGACTGACATTCGCACGAGTCATGTCATCTCCGCGCGCGCCGACAATCGAAAGGCCCGCACGCAAAGACGGCATGCCCCACAATGGGCCCGGCCATGGCGCGTCAAAGCGCACTCGTCCACCTCAACCCTTCACCGCACCGTCACAAGCGATCCTGTGCGGCTGGCACGAGGGACGGCCCTCCTCAAGAGCAAGAAACGCTGCCCACATACAGCGCCAGTTGATTATCCGCGTCCCGTCGGGGGTTCGTGGGCTACAAGGTCTTCTAGCCCACAACCCTCGTAAGAGCGGTCGAGTTGTGATTCGATAGGCATCACAGCTGAACCGCTCACGGTTCTCCTCGTCCAATACCAAAGGCCGATTGTAAAGAGCACCAGCTCTCAAATCTGCGTTCCCCATTGAATTGAGTAGCCATGGCAGCACGAGGCCGAATGAACCCTGCCACGCGGCAGGTGCTGCAGGCGCATTCTATGCGGGACGATAACTGCCTTTACTTTGTTATCTGTTTATTCAGAAAGCCATGGCTGGGGTACTCAATGGGCTTTTCACGAATCTCAATCAATGCGCTCCCAACAACGGCGCAGCTCCTATCGCGGAACCAGTAAATTCTGTTGGCCTCGAGGTGAGCTGCACAGCTTCCACACCTGACAAAGAGAATTCCCACATACCAATTCATGAGTCACATACCTAAATGGGATATTCACGGACCCATTGTCATCCAGCATAAGTTATGTCGCTCTTAGCAACGTCAAATCGTGAAACAGCAAAAATCTGACCCTGGGATGTGACGAGGTTAGTTCTTCACAACAGCTGCAGCACGTCAATGCACATAGACGTATGCATAGTCTTAGAATGTCTGTGAACACGGGATGGCTTCGATGGTGAGTAGGCGAAAAGAAGAATTTTCGTTCTACGTGCCAGCGGATTTGCGTGACAGTGCGCGTCACGGCGTTTCGTAGACGACATGCAGGAGGACGCGAATGAACGGCATCTGCCGAGACACAGGCTATGACGTCAAAAGAGCTGATATTTCATGATCAAGTTTACGCGTACGGGTTTGCGCTGCGAAGATAGTAAGAGGCCGGACAGTATTGGAGCGCGTCGTCAACGATGACATTGTTGAGACAGCGTATTACATTCTAGAGGACGCAGGGCTACGGATATTGTGGATAGTCTATGTACGAGCACCGTCTAAGTGGTATTAGATGCCTATGTACGCGATGAAGAGAAACATGGAGTGTTAGAGAGATGATGCATGATGCAGCGACGATGACAGGTAAGAACGAAACAGGCAGGGGACAAGTAATGCTAGGGAATGCTAGATGACTACAAGATACAGCATGATAGGCGTTGGCTACGTAAGAATGGCGTCGAAGTCCGTGGTGTCACTAATCGTGCGAGAGACAGAAGGGGTAGTGTGCGTGAATGCAAAGGTATAAGTTATCTGCAAGACGCAACAAATGCGAGGACGTGGCCCGAGTTGGCTTAGACCTTCTCGGAGCCCTTCGCCTCCGCGGCTTCTGCATCTGCGATTTCTTTTGCGATGATAAGATCCTAAAAACGTGCAGAAGCCGATTAGTTCGATTCTAGGTTTGAATCTCATAGTCAAGAACGCACCAAACAAGGAGAGAACTTGGACTTCTGACGAATCCAAGTGCCGTACTTGTAGAACAAGAATGGGCTCGGCGCGAGAAGCAGCGCGCAGAAACCGATGAGCGTACACGCCCAGTTGATGCCGAGCTTGTGGAACATCTGCACTGTAAATAGCGGGAAGGCGGCGCCCACGGCGGAACGGATGATTGTGTTCGCGGAGAACGCTGACGCGCTATACTGCAAGTACGTGTCGATGAGGTACGACTGTAGAGCATGTCAGTATCACATGTAGCAAAGGCCTCCCGGACGACTCACCAAGAACGAGTTGAATACAAGTGCGACACTGAACCCAATCGGAACGGTGGCGATCGCGGGGACGATCCAGTGAATGCTCGGGTACTGGCCAGTCCATCCGAGCCAGAAGCAGCCAACGACGAGCGAGGGCGCGCCGATCATGGCACCGAGAAGGCGTTCCTCGGGAGGCGGGAAGCCGCGCCACTTCACAATCAACCCAGGATAGTGCTTGGAAAGGGGAATTGTCATGTAGGCACCGATGGAGGTACCGATACCGACGCCGATGAAGATCAATCCTGACTGGCCGATTGTGAAGCCGCGGGTACCGACAAAGATGAGCGGCAGAGCCTCGAACACTGAAAAGGGGAGTTGTCAGATATGACGAACCGAACCCGACGAGTATAGAAGACGTACGTGCGTAGAGGACACCGTAGACGAGCGAAAGGTAAATGGTGACCAGAAGCAGGATAGGCTCCATGAAGAGCATCTGGACGGGCCGATAGAGCGTGCGGTGGAGGATTCCCCTGGCTGACCAATCTGACTTCTCGTGCTCCGCGTAGATTTCGGCGTTCTCTACAGGGCTGGCTTTACGAAGCCTCTGAGCCTGAATACAAGAATTTAGTTGGCAGCTCAGGTAAACCTGGATAATATGACGTACCTTCCACTGCAAGAGCACTGGCGCATACGTCTCCGGAAGGAGAGCGATTGCGATGACAGTGCAAGTTCCAGCGAAGATCATCATGATCCAAAACACCCATCGCCAGCCAAGGAAGCTTTCCGTTATGCTGCAAATGTGGTGAGCGACGAAGGAGATACGACATCGCGCAAGCTACTCACAATCCACCTGCAATGGGGCCAAGGACAGGACCGATGAACACTCCCGCGGAGAAAAGGGCGGTGGCTGTACCACGAGTGATTGGGTCCCAGATATCGACGATGACCCCTCCGCAGTTTGTCAAGGGCGCGCATGCGAACATGCCAGTAAGGAAACGGGTGACTAAGAGCGTCGTGAGGTTGTTCGCTAGTGCCTGCCCGAGGTGCAGGAGGACGTAGCACACTAGGGTGACTCTGAAAATGATGCGGCGTCCGTACAACTCGGAACCAGGACCCCAGAGGAGAGGGCCAACCACATAGCCACAGAGGAAAATGGAAGTGACCAGGTATCCAACTTCGGTACTGGAGTGAAACTCGCTGGCGATGTAAAGACCTGCGGCCGAGGGTGCAGAAGATGCAAAAGTCCTGGAGGCCGAGTCTCAGCACATTCGTCCACTTTCCAACGAAGAAGAGACGAATGCTCACACATTGACAGTCATGAGCACACACAACACGGTGATGACCCACTTGCGCGCCCTGGACCAGTTTTGAGGATTCTCAGGGTCGTCGTGTCCGTCCCAAGCGACCCTGTTCGGGTCCGTCTTGTCATCCACCGGGATCGGAATCTCGCCATGCTCCTTCGGCAAAGGGTCTTGAGGATCGTCTCCGCCATATTCTTCTGCGCGGAGCTCCTCGCGGTGCAAGTCCTCTTCTACATGGGGGTTGAAGACGTGCTGCATCCTGGGGTCGTGGAGCGTGCTCGTTGATGAACGGGGGGAGACAGAGCCAGACATCGTGCGTGAACGAGCAACGGAGGGGTTTGCGGGGAGCGGCTGAAAACCACCGCAACGGCGCCCCGTCGACCGCTCTTATATAACTAACGGCAGACCGGATCATGGGCTGCCAGTGTGGGTGGCACAACGGTTGTAGCGCCAGTCAACACGCCGTCGTCAGCTTGCGGGGAGTCGAGACCTGGATGAGTAACGAAATATGGCCCCGACGGTAACGAACCGGTAAACTGCTTGCCCGGCAGCCGAGAGGCAGCCGCGGATGAAGGTTATCAGCCAAGATCGGCGGGTGTTTACTGCTTTCGGCGCCCTTCGTCCCCTCTCTCCAGTTCGCGTCCTCGGCGACCGCACGCAGCCCTTGAAATGGAGGTCAGCTCCGGTCAGCTTCGCGTCCCGATGACCAGCATCCTCCGTTCTGCAACGGAGACTCACCTCGGGCACCCACACCGAAGCTGCTCTATCACTCGGTCTCGGCAATCGCTCCGCCCGGTACATCAGAGCTCTCCCAGCATGCAAGTAAGTCAGGCATCATCTACTTCCGGATACGATAAATCAATGAGAGACCGGAAATCATAGGGAGAGACGCAGAGAGCGGGCCAGCGGGAACCGGGCTGAGAACAAGGGGGTCAGATCCATGAAGATCGTGCGGTGGGTGCTTCTAATGATCGGCACAGCCCCAGCCCCAATATGGCATGACTCGCCGTGCCTGGGAACCTGGTAAAATAGACACCGACTCCCGATGCTGACCATGACATCGGCTTCTGCTAACTCCCGGACGAACGACGCTTTTGGCCTCCGTCCTGGTACGCGCACCCTAGACATGCACCCTCCGAAAGGTAAACCCTTACGCATACGTCGATCACGGCCCACGCTCAAACAGCTGAACCTAGAGCTCATAACATGGTACTACACGAATGCATCCAGTCACCAATATAATCACGCCGGTCTTCCGGTCCAGCAGCATCATTACGGGCTCGCGCGTCTCGAGAGAACGCGAGATCCGCATTCAGTCGGAGGCCCCGGCTGCTGGGCTTCATCAAAAGCTGTGTCCGGCCTCCGGTCCCGTTCAGCGTAGGGTTCGTTCGAACTGCTTCTGCTGCGCCCTAGTTATAGTCCACGAAACCCTGCAGCTTCCTCGCGATGTGTGGAGGGAACTTGAACGCCGACAGCTTGTCCCCAAAGGTCCGCACTACCTGCACTATGCCATCCTTGATCGCTATGGACGGCTGTCAGTGAGCATCGACCGACTCGGTACGCCCGCAATTCGGTCACACGTACCGTCGCTGACTACGCCGAGCACCTCGCCCGCACGCGCAGCCTCCATTGCCAACATCTCCTTATCGGCGACCTCCCTCGGCGACAGCTTCTGCAGCTGGTCAGGCGGTGGAAGCGTGTAGGACACGTTTAGCTCTGCCTGGTACTCCTCGAGCGCGGTGAGGAACGAGAGCAGCGCCTCGATTATCCTGGGTATGTCACGCTGCACCACGCCGTACCGGTCCTCCGTCAACGAGGCACAAACTAGTCGGCTTAGAACTGTCGGCGTTCCATGAGATTCCAACGATCAGTCTCGGCCTTCTATAGCACGATATCAAAACGCACCTTCGGCCGCCAAGGCATCCATATAACGATTCGGGAGGCTTGTTTCCGCGACACGGTGGATACGCTCGCGCGTCCACCATCCTTGGATTCTTGACACCGACCGTGCAGCACCCTTCGGCAGACACGCTGCGAGCGCGCCGCTCACGCCCTGGCTCCATTTGCTTCCGGCTTGGTTCACGGCCGCAGCGACGTTCTCCTCCGCCTTCTTCACGGACTCAAGCGCGGCGTCGACTTTCGCCTGAGGGGACGACGGCATGACGGACCGGAAGAGTTCGGGGATGTGAGACGCGCCGGCTTCGGCCGTCTCAGTCACAGCGGCGGCCAGCGGTCCATCCGACGCGAATGTGTCAAATGCGGCATGGAGCGGTGATGTCTGTGCGGGCTTATACACCTTTGTCCGTATGAGTGGCGTCCCTTGTGTAGGCAGCGGTGCGGAGGGTTTGCTATGAGCGACAGGAGGCGCAGCAGCTGCATTGCGAATATCATTAGTGCATGCGACAGGCGCGGACAGTCGACACGTACTATTTGTCGCCGGTTTTCCTCTTCTCAGCAGCAGCTGGTAATCACGGCCGAGCGTGAGCAAGGACTCCCTGGCAAGTGTTGACCACAAGCCGGGATTAAATTTTTGGTCGATGAATAGAGCCGTGCGGCGGTCTGCCGCAGAAGGGGAGTCGTCGGTGGAGAAACCTTGCAGCTCTGCATATGCGAAGTGTTTAAGATATGCATCGGAGGACGTAAGCCCAGAAACTAATGTGAGCCCTGGATCAGCTGTTTGCTGAGCAACGGCAATCGGCTATAATTATCCATTCATCAGTATAGAGGCAAGGCTGATAAAGCAAACAAGTTACCTCCGCGACGATAGCATCGAACGAGCTCTCGGAGAACTCCCAGATCCCAACGTTAGTGAGAGCCAAGTAGAAAGCACGGGAGATAAGAGACCAGTGACGGGTGAGGAGAGTGATGGTCCATGCGCCCCTCAGGAAATGGGCGGCGAAGGGGCGAAGGAAGTGATGGACAAACGGGATTTGGAAGAGCACCGGCAAGAGAACAGAGCGGGCGAGGGCAAAGGTGAGAAGTTGGACCAGGGTGATCAGCAGCGTATACACCAGCGTGGTAAGACCGACAGTGACAACGCGGGCGAGTCCGAACGATTTCATCTTCTCGCTTGCATGGGAGTTGAGGATGCGTGTCCAGCGGACAGCGAAGCGGTCGAGGAGAACACAGCGGAGTAGACATGCCACGCCAACCATTATTTGAGAGCTCAGAACGTAAAGTAGGTGACCGTTCAAGTAATAAGGATGTTTCCTGCGAAGACATGGTGAGGCGAGAGCAGGGAAGCTGTGAGGAAATTCACTGACCTCGACTTCACGAACAGTGTTAGCCGTGTATTGGCTGGGGCATTGGTGTCATACGCGCCGGTGATGAGCACATGGAGAAACAAGAGAGACAGAGAGGAGTTGAGGTAGACGAATAGTGCATGGGCGGTGCTGCGCTTTTGCAGGGCACCGCTAAGAATTGTCGATGGAGAGGTAGCCGGAGTCGGTGCAGCTGATAAACGTAGTCAGCAAACTGTTCAACGATACAGTTGCGCTGACAGAAACGAATGGTGTGGAAGCGTGGAGTGAGAGTATGGGATGCTTGTCAAGCAACCATACATTTGTTACTTGACAGTCAGGGCCTGGATGATGTACCACACAGACAACCCCAAAATACAGGAATGTTCGACAAATTTTCATATCACTCACCCACTAGGTGGCTCTTTCGTAGAACCACAACCGGTAGGGCACCGGCCAGGAATATGACCACCGCGAAGCCCAACGTGGACGGCATCACTGGAAGGAACAGTGCGTCCATGCCCCACCCTAAGAGCCCTCCTTTTCTCCATGTCATCCACAACGTCGTAAGGGCCCAGCATGAGAGTGCAGACTGGAGGAAGATTTTGTACAGCCGGTGGCGCAAGACACCTTTGATGAGTGGTTCATAGAGCTGAGAGGCAGGAGGAATAGACGGGGCACTTCGTGACAAAAGCGTAGATCGTATAGCCGTCGTTGGTGTGGACGTGGACGCCCGATGGGGTGTGCGTGTGGCCATCGTTGTGGGCGATGAGGTCGACGGTGAACACGACGAGCTCAACGCGACCGCGTCTTTATGTCACGTGGCAATCCATCGGCAATGACCGGATGATCGAGATTCGATACGCGCCGCGCGAAGCTTTGCTCGACTCCTCCATGTCTTCTTGCCTCGACAACTACAGACGCGTATATGGTAAACTTGAAGCCACTGAGGCTGTTTGATTAGCGCTTTCTCAGTCAATCACAGTAGTATCCCGAGGAGAATCAAGAATGTTTGTTGCCTCAGCTCACTGACGACAGTACTGCTGCAGTCACGATGCGTCCACCTTCCGGCACACGGCCCATTCTTGGCTACGCCTTGGAACTCGAAGACTGCAAACACGTCTCTTATCTGACATAGAAGCATTCAGAGGCTGGCCTACTGGAGTAGATGAACGACATCTCGTCTGAGCCTTGCATAGACCGTCAACCGCCGCCAGCCTCATCTGTCAGCCTCAGTCCCACTGCTCCTTGACCATTTAATGAAGGATCAAAGTCCTAACGACGCAACACTCCCCGCCGCTCAAACATCAGCCCACATTCCTCACTACCACTAAGGTATCCACTTCCATGGCAAACCTTGCAACAGGGAAGAAGGCCACTTTGCGACGGCTGCTCAATGTCATCAAGCCCAGGCCTACCCTTGGCAAACGGGCCCGCGAAGACGAAGATGATACCTCCCCAGCTTCCGTTTCGCCGCAACCCGCTGAATCGTCCAACCCAACCGAGCCTCCATGTGCTCACCGTGCATGTGTGGCCCTACAGAACGAAGACCTTGACGAGGACGTCATTGTGATCACCGCGCTGAACGCGGTCCCTTTCTGCTGCCACGCCGACCTCGTCACTATGAACCGCACCGAGCTTCTCGGCGTTGCAGACAGCCTCAACACCAAGCTCCCGCTCGCCATGCAAATCGACACCGGCGACTCGCGCTCCGACGTGCTCATCCGCAACTCGATCGAAGTTCTCGTCGGAATTCGCAGCGCCACGCCCGAGCTAGCGTCGAAGCGCTCACGGAGCTCCCGCTCTGTATTCGAAACTCCCAGAGGCGTTCCTCCCAGCCCTGCATCCCCATACGTCGGACGCAACCGCTCGGTCATGTCCCTCGCCTCGCCACCTGCGCTCGCCATGTTGCGCGAGGAGGATGAGGGCTCCTCCCGTGGATCAGAGGAGCGTCCCCAGAAGCGCCGCCGCACAGCCGTCCAGCCCCGTACGCCTACCTTCGACCTGCAACGCCCTATCACGCGCTCCCAGTCACACCGTGTCGCGCCCCTCGTCTTGAGCAACGCGGACTCCCCCACCGCGCACGCTCGCGTCCTGCGCACTCGCAGCCAGAAGCTCCCTGCGCGCACACCTCTCTACCCCAGTATCCACGCCAACATAACTGTCACC
Source organism: Lenzites betulinus (assembly GCA_022264855.1). Classification (NCBI taxonomy): domain Eukaryota; kingdom Fungi; phylum Basidiomycota; class Agaricomycetes; order Polyporales; family Polyporaceae; genus Lenzites; species Lenzites betulinus. The sequence goes on along the minus strand of JABYQU010000008.1, from coordinate 210,005 downwards.
CGTGGACGCAGCGCGACACGCGGGCGCGGTGGCGTCGGCGAGAAGAAAACCGGCTTCATAATGACATCCACGCCCAAGAAGCGCGCGCTCGCCGCGGTCAACTCGCCGGAGTCACAGGCCCCGCGGTACAGGCAAATTCTTGCGGACTTCGAACCCAAGGACGCATCCATCGAGCACATCGAGGACGTCACCTTCGGCCTCGATATCTCTTCCATACCATTCGTCGACTATAATAACTCCTCCGACATGGACATCAGCGTCAGCATCTAGTACGCGCAGGCTAAAGGTCAACGATATGCACAGTTACTGCTTCGATTCCTATTCTGGCCGGGGTCCACTTCTCGAATGATACTACGCGCTTCTGTATCCCTCGGACCCCGCATGGTGCATGTATAATTGTCCGCCACATAAATCCATGCATGTTCACTCGGTGACTACTGCCCCTTTCGTACAGATTCATGCCAAGCGAACGGTCTCAAATAGCAAGGTTCATCCAAAGCATACATTGGTATCTGTTACAACGTTACAACTTGTCTTCGATTCAAAGCGCCGCAAGGACCGGCTCAACGCCGGACACGGTGACCTGGGTCGGGTCTTCCTCAACCTATAGCATTCCCGCGAATGTGAGTAACGCATGTCAATAGCGGACTTTATAGCCATGGTACTCACGCCGATGTACTTGACCTTCAGGTCGTCAAGGAGGAGTGCAAAGCGCGTAGTACGCTTGCCCAGGCCGATACCCGCTCCGCTGAGGTCCACCGTAAGACCAAGCTTGTCTGACCACTCCGTCTCGAAGTCCGAAAGCGCAAGGATCTGACGTCCCGACCGTTCGAGGTGAGTTCGAGTTATATGGCATGACGGTTGACCGCACTGACCTTGTCCTCGAAGCCGAGGATACGGGACCAGCCGCTCAGGACGAAGGGGTCGTTCGCAGAAAGGACGGCGATGACGTCGACGCCCTTCGCCTTGAGCTCGTCAACCTTTGCGAGGTACTGCGGTGCGTGGTTCCCGTGGCACGGGGGCTATAACCCGGTGCTGTGAGCATTCGCCCCTGCAGCGGAGCGGGACAGAGCAGCTTACAGTGAAAGCGCCGGGAAGGCCGAAGATCAGGACCTTCTTGCCCTTCCACGCGTCGGTAGAGACCTTGGCGGCTGTCGCAGAGAAACAGGCGAGGATGAGCATCATCCTCTCCGAGGGCCACAGTGATCGCGAAAGATCGACGTACGGAGGCCGCACGCGCTGCTGTCTGCGAGCTCGGGTGTGTAGGGCACGTAAATGAATTTGCCCAGGGGGATCTCGTCGCCGACTTTGATGGAGACCATATCGTATACACTGAGAGGGTTTGGGGGAGGTATAGAGGTTGAGAGGAAGGTACGAGGGTGCTTGCGCTTTCTCACTCACGCGGTACATGTTCTTTATATACCATGCCCAGCGCCAGCGTCACAGCGACGGAGCCTGTGCGCGGCCTATTCTGGTGCAGGTGGACCTCCGCCGTGGTGAGACACTGACAGACAGTCATCGAGAACGTGCACCTATAGAGATTGCGTTATCGCGTCCGACCGGGTGGTACGGGAGGGGTATGGGGTGGTACGCGCCATCGGTTTGGCTTCGCGCGAGGAGCTCGCACAGGCTTCCGCGGGCTTCTGTTGACCAGTAGTATGCATGCGCTGCGCCGGGGGACGCCTAGTGCGCTGCAGGCTTCCACGTCTGATGCTGTCTGTGCGGGTGTCCCTTGTCGTGTTATCGATGTTGCGCTGTCCCTGGGAGCACCTGTCGCCTTGTGCCGATGGCACCTGGCAAGGGGGAGCTGCGAGCCATACTGATGCAATTGACAGAGCCGTGTGCGACATCCGGCCACACCGCAGACCGCATCAGGACTCCCGATTATGGGAGGGTCTCCGGGTATCCATGATGACCTTCCGGACAATGATTTGGGTTCGGAGTGAGCGGGTGAGACGGTGGATTAGAACTCATGAACGTGTAAATCGCGCCGACCTCTTCGCCATTCGGGGATACTTTATGTGCACAACGTAATATCACCGATCGAGCGAGCCGCGCACTACACTGGATCACGAGTGGTACTTACAGAAATGTCCATTACATGCCAAACACCCTCCGACCAACCGCCTTCAACCCCTGCTACGGTATTCCCTCTTGCTTGTGTGCCTAGGATCAATCTTGTGCAGAAGCCGAATATCCCATTTCTCCCCGGCTAAAACGGGGAATATAAAACACCCCGGGGGGGTTGCCAAATAGGCCTGTTGGCCCGGACATTGTGGGCAAGATCGCGTCCAGCGTCCAAATCAGGCGTTCTCACCCTTTGTCGAGGAGGAGGAGGAGGAGCGTTCGATTGGGAAGTTCCAATCCTACCGCATCGGTGGCGAACACACGAGACAGAGGATCCCTGAGATCCGTGTGTTTACCGCGTGGTTTCACTGACTCAGCACACTCAGCCGCAGTGCATCTTGGTCACGACGCACGTGACCTTGGCCTCTGAACGCCACCACGCTGCCCCACTCTCAGAAGCAGATCCAGATAGGTTCGCTCCAAATCGACACACCGAACAAACGGAAAGGGCGGCAACAACACTTCGGGGGTCTCGCTGCCATATGATATGATACTTCCTCATCCCCGGTTATCCTACATGTAAGCGATGTATCTACAATCCACTCCGTCTGAGAGAGGACTCCGCCAGTCAGAGCGCTGCCAGGACTGCATCGGCGCCGGAGGCAGTTACGCCAGGCTCAAACTCAGCACCGACGTACTTGACCTTGAGGTCGTCGATGATGAGCGCATAGCGCCTCGTGCGGATACCGAGCTCCTCCGCGGAACGATCGTGCTCGAGGCCAAGCTGCGCAGACCACTTCGCTTCATAGTCGGAGAGCATGACGATCTACAGAGACGTTTGGTCAGCCGTCACGTTACCCGCCATATTTCGCAGGAGAACAGCATGTGTACCTTGTCCGCGACGCCAAGGAAGCGCGCCCAGCCGCTGAGGACAAATGCGTCGTTGGTAGAGATGACAGCGATCACATCAACGCCCTTCGCCTTGAACTCGTCGTACTTCTTCAGGAACGGGGGGAGGTGGTTTGCGTGGCACGTGGGCTATATTCGTAAGACGAAACGACCGTCAGCGATATGCACATTGCATCGCGAGTCTCAGTGTGGACCCTATGTGGCGCAAGAAGGTTGATCAGGTATCAATGCACCGGCTCTCGCACAACGACGAGCACGCGGTTTCGGTGCTTTGCATTTTTGTCCATAGGCACCCGACTGATTAAACCGAGCTGTGTGATCTGCAAACGTACCGTGAATGCGCCAGGGACGGAAACGAGGACGACCTTCTTGCCCTTCCACTCGTCTGTGTTCAACTTAGTAGCTGATACATCACAAACATGTCAGATGGAGAGATCGGTCGCATCGAATCAGGCTGGCACTCACGAATGCCGCACGCAGAGTTGTCATCGAGTGCGGGCGTGTAAGGGATGTACGTGAACTTGCCCTGGGGGATGGTGTCGCCGACTTGAATCTTGGCTTCGGGCATGGCGTTCGATGTGTATGTTCTAGCGATGAACGGGGGTGTAGGAGTACAGATAACGTTCGCTGCAGCTGCTAACGTTATCGACTGGTTGACGCGGGGGAATGAGGTTTTATAGTAGGTGTTTGTCATGTGACCCGAGAGGGTCGTTAGTAACCTCCTCCCCGACCGTGATGGTCCCAGGGTCCGGGACGCTCGGGACAGTTCGATGCAGACACGCTGTACCGGCACGGGAGTATACATAGGCGGAGAAGTGCTCAAAGAACAGTCTGGGCCGGGGAGGGAATATTGAGGAAGAAGTTCAAGGACGAGTGAGGTCAAGTCCGATTGCAATGCACATTAGTACTGCAGTAAGCGCTCACACGCGTGGCACGCGAAACCATCGCCTTAAGCTTGTTTATCACTAGAAAGCACCGGTAGCGTATTAGCATATACACTCGACTAACGTGAAAATGTAACGAAATCGTACAATTCAAAGGATGTGAGTCCCAGGGCACTAGTACTCACGCCTTGCTCAGCTCACGACAACCTTTTGTGCATGTTCGGATGAGAATTTCAGCTTAGAAGCGCATAAACATACCTGATATTAACACGCTCATATGGGGCTCCGTCGATAGATTTATCACACATGATGGAAATGAGCATACTGCGAACGGCCGTTGTCGAGAGGAGCAGAGCTTGAGATTTGAGACCCAATCTAGATGTCTTTTCAGAGTTGCCATGTGTCTCGCACGTGTAAGCTTACCGCCACAATCCTCGACGTCATGCATATCATACTGAGCCGTTCGACTCTGCTACTACCAGTACTTACTTCTTCTACACATCTAGGGCCATCCCCTCCGATCCCGGTCGTCGACGCTGCCATGTTGCATACTCTCCGAAATTGTGCGGGTGCAAGTATGCGCATAACACGGGGACGTTTCCCCGCTCGTTCAATGTCAAACATTGCGCCGCAACGCCATAATTTCATCGTCTACGCGCCTGACATGACTGACGAAGGCGCGTTACAACGTCGCCTAAATGTCCGAGCGAAACACCTCGAACGCGCGAAAGTGGAGGTAGCCAATGGCGTGTTCAGTAAGCTCATCTGCATGTTCATCATCCCGGATAGCGGACGTGCTGAGTGCATCACGACCTGTACAGAGGTGGCTGGCGCTATGCTCACGCCTGAGTCAATCGAGTCGCCCACAGCGCAGAAGAAGATGATTGGGTCCGTTTTCGTATGCGAAGCGGAGAGCCTCGGCGAAGTGCGCAAGCTCATCGAGGGCGATGTGTATTATACGAGCGGCGTGGTAAGCATACTCGTGTTGACTGTGCTGTCAAGGCTGAATTCGAACCTCGACTATGTAGTGGGACAAGGATAAGCTTGTCATCTTGCCACTCGCTCTCGCTACCCAACTGCCTTAATTGATAGTTTGCGTGGTCTCGAGCCCACCACAACGCTATATGAAAGGGACATTACTGTACACGGGTGCTTCAGACCCCTTCGTTCCGCCGAGATCATAGATATCGACATGGACGGGCCCGCGGTATGGGATCAACAGCGAGGAGGCCCCTCACGCGCACGCATTACGAAAGTATCGAGTATCACTCACACCCGTATGCCCTCAGCAGACTTGCGAATGTTTGGAGTTACAATGGATACGTATTCCTTGCAAGCCCTGCTTCGATGCCTTCAATTACGTACGGCATACAAGCTACGCAGCTTAGTAGCACGGCGCATCCTTCAATGCCTCGACAGACTTCTGAAGGGTTTGCTCCGCCCACTTCACCTTCTCGTGCTCGCTACCGATCCCGGCTCCCTTCGCCTGCAACAGAACTACCAACGACAAGAAGACGTTGTACCACAGCCGCTTCGTCATCTGGCGTCCAAACACGATGAGCGAGCCGCCATAGCCCTCCACGAACGCATCACTCGGATTCAGCAGCATCGTCTCCAAGAGGGGGTCGCCCCACAACGCATGCGAGACCGAACCGAAGGACGTAACCGCGACCTCCGCGTCCTCGCCGCCCGGCGCGCCCGTCCCCAGATCGAAGTCGACGAATGTGGTGTGCTCGTCGCCCGTGAACGAGACGAGCGACGGCACCTCGCAATCGTCGAACAGGAAGAACGCGATTGCGCGCGAGAGGAGCTGGCGGAGATCCCCGTACGGCAACGCCATGCCCACGGTATGCGCCTCCTCGAGGAGGGTCTCCAGCATCGGCGTGAAGGCCTCCTGCCAGCTGTAGAGCTCGTCCTTTTCCTGCGTGGGAAGCCCGAACCAGTCGTTTTGCACGCGCTCGTGGAGTTGTTTGAGATGCGCGCCGGTGCGGAGGTCGAGCAGCGCCAGTTGGCGCGGGGATAGTTTCCCTGAGGCGCGGGCTACGGAGAGGGAGACACCACGCGGGTGTGAGAGGAGCAGGTAGGGATAAGGGACCACAGTTTGCGAATGATCAAATTTGTGAACGACGGGGTGGGGAATGTCCGTCTGGGAAGAGAGAAGTGTGAGGAGGGTGTGCTCTGTTGAGAGGCTGTTGGGTATATAAGACGCGGAAGCCGCAGATATCGCAGGTGTTGCTTTGAGGATGTACGCAGTTCCGTCATTGAGTGAGACCACATAACTCTTTGTGGGTGTGAATGTACTGAAGACCTAGATTTAGACCCGACAGGTCTGATGCAGCCGCAAGGACACGTACTCAAAGCCATTCCCCGCGAGCGGCTTGAGATCTGCGACGACGGTCGAGTCCCCGCGGTGCTGATCGATGATCCGCTGCGCGTCTTCTATCGTTACATTCAACATCATTGCAAGTTTTGAAGCTCCCCAACTGCTATTCGAGTGAGCGAGTAAGTTGAGACAGCCTCCACGCGGGTGTGGAAGAGAGCGGAGAACGTACCGGCGCCTAGATGCGATAATGCGGCGACGCGCCTATCCTTGTGCCATCGGCGTCGGGGGACCCTGCGCGCCGGGCGTGCCCTCTGGCGTATGGTCACCGTTCCCAAGAACCTCCTCGAGCTCCTCCTCTTCCTCGCTGTCGTTGCTCTGCCGACCGCTAGGCGTATTCGCACTGCTCTCTTCGCTAGGCTCGACTTCAGCAGGCCCCAGCACCTGCCCACCATCAGGCATGCGCGGATCCCAGTCGAGCTCCTCGGGCTCCTCTTGCTCGACTTCTACGCGCGCCTTCCAGTCGTACTTCTCGCGGAGGAGTGTCACAGCGCGCGTGGCGCGCTCGACGCGTTGGTCGTGTTCGACGCGTATCTGCTCACATTCCCGCAGCACATCCTCGTAGTCGACGTGCTTGCCGCCGGGGCGCGGCGCGTGTCCGAGAGCGCCGAGGGAGCCCTTGGTCTCCATGTGTTCTGCGAGGTGGCGGACGGTCTCGTTCTCGAAGCGGAGGACGTCGGTCGTCTGCTGGTTGCGCAGGAGGGGAATGAGCTCGTTGTCGAGCTGGGTGTCTGTGAGCGGGACGCGTGGGTGCAGCGCGATCTTCTCGTATGGGTTCCCTTGAGAGCTCGTCGCACCTGTCTGGTGCGCGGCCAGGAGCGACATGGAGATGCTGTGTGACTGGGAGAGCAGGATGTTGTATTTTGAGAGGATGTCTGGCCACGCGGGCATCCCAGGCTGTCCACCCATCTCTACCGTGCGTTGCAGTAGCTGTATGGATTCAATGATCTGGTTTGCCTTGAACTTGAGAGACTCGAGCTGCGAGACGGGAAGTGCTTGGAGGTCGAAGGGGAGTCCGGCGGTATCTGCTGACTGCAAGCCGGGTAGCGTGGGATATCCAGAGGAGGAAGACATGATGTGCCTAGATGTTTGAGAGGAGTAGTTGTTCGTACGAATGTCGTGGACAATGGTCAAGAGGCAAGCTCTCGCTCGGAGTCGACGCGACCGCCTCTGCCTGTCCACATAAACGCCCATGCATGGCTATTGTTCCGTTTCGAGCGGAGTGCCCTGGGCGCGTGATTGTCTGGCTTCCCCGAGCGCGAGCCATTTGCTTTTAACATTGGGAGCTTGCTTTCGACTACCATCGCCTCTAAGCCCTGAAGCTGCGTGTATTGCTGCGAAAGAATTCTGCGGGGGGATACTGCGGCTACAGAACGAGCACTTCGTCTATAGCACGCTCTCTCCGAACCTGAGATCCATAGTGACACTTGCGCCACCCCCGCGTCAAGAGATATATACATGGCCGCCCCACGCAAGCCAACCGTCGAAGAGGAGGATCTGGACGATTTGGACGGTACGGAGACAGCGGTTTGCCCTTGTAGCGTTGCTCACACGACGTAGATCTTTTGCAGAAGTTCGATGCCCCGCCGAAGCCTGCCCCCGCATCTACGTCCTCACCCTCGGCAAACGATGCCTCCTCTGCAAAACCTCAATCAAATCCGTCGTCACAGAAGTTGGCCGATCCGCTAGCGGGCCTTGGCGATGACTTTGCGAATGAGCTCACCAAGGGCATGGAGTCTCTGTTCCGCGACATCGCGCAAGGAGCCGGTCTCGATGATGTCCCGGACATCTCCAAGGCTGAGTCCGGCACTACAGAAGAGCAGCGCGCGAAGGCATTCCAGGCAGCTTGGGAAGCCATGTTGATAGAAGGCATGAACAGCACGATGAACGCAGACGACGTGCTGGGCAAAGGGAAGGCAGCGGAGGGCAGCTCTAGTGCAGGTGCTACGAACTCGTTCCAAGAGAATATCAAGAAAACGATGGACCGTATGAAAGAGAGCGATCAGAAGGTGGGGCGCATCATACGACCGCTGGTGTATGTACGGCTTGGACGTTCTGACACCTTTCTCAGGCCGATGAGGCTGCGAGTCAAGAGAGGATGAACGAGATCTTCAATCAGCTTGGGGAAACCGTCGGCGATATGGAATCTGAAGAGGAGCTCCAGGGGCTCTTGGAGAAGATGATGACCCAGCTCATGAGCAAAGAGGTTCTCTACGAGCCGCTCAAGGAACTACATGACAAGGCGAGTGGTAGTTCCGACGACGGTCATTCTCCGCTTACAGTATTTCCACATAGTTCCCGTCGTACATTCAGGACAACAGCGCGACACTCAGCGCAGAGGACAAATCCCGTTATGAGTCGCAGTCGAAGCTGGTAACCGAGATCGTGACCATATTTGAAGACCCGAGCTACAGCGAGGACAACACGGAGAAAGGCATGAGAGTTGTGGAGCTCATGCAACAGGTACGTGGGGGCATCAAATATGTCAGACCGGCGTGCCGATTATCTCGTGCCTGCATAGATGCAGGAATACGGCTCTCCTCCGGCCGAGATCATGGGTCCCCTACCGCCAGGAGTTGACCTTGGACCCGATGGCTTGCCAAAGATACCGGAGGGGTGCACAATTGCGTGAGGTAATGCATTGTGACGATACCCCATTTACCTGCCGGGAGACAAATCTGGGCCACGCATGCTGCACGTAGGGAATCCCATTATAGCGAACACGATTAATCTTGCTGCACATCAGGCTTAAATTGTATGAAGCATTCTACCCTTCTCGCTGGGTTGTCCTTGCTCCGTGCATAGTGTAGCCTGAGGCAACATACCGCCTGTATCAGGTAACCCCTCACTCACACTATCCGGCGGCATCTTATGGTCGTGTCTGTCAAATAATGTGGGCGGACTATGATACAAGCTGGCTAGAGACCCCGAATAGATATCGCCGTGAATGACACTACAGTATGATACTTATCGCAAACACCGACTACGCCCATGGATTATCTTCCGGAAAGTCAACGACGACCCTCGCATGCGCCGGAGGCGTCTCCGCACGCACGACGGTCGCCTCCTCCACCGCATGCTGCTCCAAATCCGCAACCCTATCCACATCCACGTCCGGGTCCTCCCCTACCCCGAACACCTCGCGCTCCTCCTCTTGTGGTGTCAAGGCAGGACTAGCGCGCTCAATCTCGACCTCCCCATGCCTCCGCTCGCCGTCAGCCTCGACGACATACCCGCGGCGGTACACACGGTGCAGCGCGCTTCCACCACGCACCGCAGGCTCGCCCTTGCGCCGTTCTCGCGTCATCTCTGCCTCGCCTGCATCTGCATCCTCCACGACCAAGTCGACCGCATCAGGGGGCAAGACCGGTCGCTCCCCCGGCGGCCTCGGGGATGGCGGCGGACGACCGCGCGGGCTGCTCTTCGAGGAGGATGCGGTCTGTGGTGACGCGGAGTTCGTGCGTGAGATGGGCTGTGAGTGCGGGGAGCGGACCTGGGGCGATTGGATGGGGGACGCTCGCGCACTCGTGTAGCGGAGCTGGACTTCGTGTGCGCCGCGCGGGGACGATATCCGCTCGGTCTCCTTGTCGATCACGATCTCCGGCGAGCCGCGCACGTCGCGCGTCTTGCCCTTGCCCAGCACGCTGCCCGACCCGCCGTGCTCCTGAAGGGGTCGCTGCGAGCTGTCCACCGCGCCGTACGTGTCGCGATGTCGACGCGGGCCACCCACGGGGGAAAACCACGCGCTGTGCTCGTCCCGGAGGATGCGCTCCTCCTCGATCCACATCGTCTTGCGTGCGAGCTCCGAGCTGACGTCTACGCACGGGTAGTTGTAGTCCCCGAAAAGGTACTGCTTGCTGTGCGCGAATAGCTCCTCATCCATGCCGTCGATCTCGAACGGAAGGTCGTATCCTTCCTCTCCCAGTGCGTCCTCGGCAAATAGGGAAAACCCTTCGTCCGGGGGTGACATAAGGTCTGGGGCGGTGTGGACAACGTCTGAAGCTTGGTTGCGGAGCAGGGGCGCATAGACTTCTTCCGTCTGGTCGGATCCCGCGAAGCGTCCGACAGCCCTGTTCACCCGACGCTCGAACTTGCTCGGGGGTTGTGTCGACGTTGCGGGCTGCGGAAGCCAATATTTGCGCCTTCCGCCCTGGCTGTACCGCAGGCCTGCGCGTATCCGCCTGTCGCGTCCGGCGCCTTGGTGCATCTGACCTTCGCTAGGTTCGAACTCGCGGTAGTCCATGCCTTCGCCGTGAAGCGTGGTCTTGACATCTTCGACCACGTCCTTCAGTCCGAATGCGTCGCGGAACGCGTGCGGGAATGGTAATCTGGCGACATACGACCTATGCTTATCGACATAGTCGCGTGTCGCGAATGCGTACATGTGGGCGATCGCGAAGAGCGGCATCTCGAAGCAGATGAGAGTATCTGTGAGCCCGAGAGAGATGTGTTCGTTGTCCGTGTAAGGCCCGAGCTTCGTGATAGCACCGCCAGCGACGAGGATGGAGATGAACAGCGATTGCCAGAAACAGAAGAAGAGGATGCCCTTGACGCAGAGGAATTTGGGCATAGGCCTGCGCAAAGTGAGCAGGGGCACGAGACCGTGGAGTAGCCGGATGACGTACCGGAACGGGGTCAAATCATCGTTAACGCACATCCAGAAGATGGCGAGGCAATATAATGCCAGACATATACTGACGTTGTACACGACACTGACGTAGAGGTACCCGGAGCCTGCGCGGAGGTCTCCTTCGTTGTACTTTCCGACAGCCTTCAGAATGACTGTCGCGAGGGCTAGGATCGGCTTGACCTGGACGTATTCTGTGCACAATCATGAGTGTCAGCACAAGTGCTCGGCCACTTGGGAACTTACGAATTACGCCCCGCTTGAGAAAGAGGAATGTATGAGGGTCGCTGACATCAATCTCCCTCCAGAACAAGTTGGTAGGGAAAACGGGATATTTCGGAGGACGGCCGTGGAGCAGAATCAGCAGGGATCGTTCCCCGCCGAGATATGCGATGAGCAGGTCGAAGAAGCAGTAGATCACAAAGGCCTGTGGGTACGCTGACTTTAGTATCGCACTACCAGTGATTTCGGAAGTTGGCACACACCTCGTAGACATCTCGTACAGCATCGATAAAGAAGGCCGCTTCGAGCGAGAATAAGGATATGAAGGACGCAATGGCATACAGTGGCACCATGAGCATGATTCGTACAACCTGCCTGTTCAGCGTATGTCAGTAATAGCTACCGGATGCGAACTACCATAGGAGAACCGACCGTTGGAGATGCGGTTTTCGATAGTTCTTGAGATGGAGTGTTATGGACATTGCGGAAACAAATGTTGCGACGACCGTGCATAGTCCAGCCACCAGGAGGATAGGTAGGGGAAGCGCAGAGCCAGAGCCGTGGCCGAGTTTAGGCAGCATGCCTACCGCAGACACCGGAGCCACCGCCAAGCTCATTGTCGAGGAGGACGTCGTGGTCGTGGTCGTGGTCGTCGCCGAGCAAGCAGCGCGCTGAGCTGCGCGAGTTATAGTAGGTAGTAAGTTAGGATCTTTGGACAGGCGCCCCGCGAGACGCGCCTTAATTCAAATACTTTTATATCGACCAATCTTCTGCTATTGACGGCCAATTGTGAGTCTGGGCTGTCGAACCCGTGTGCGGGAGGGTTCGCCACCTCGCCCTGCGGGGTGGCGGGCCCTCCAAAATTTACGAAGCAATTTCACTGGTGAAGAAAGCAAAATTCCGTGCCAAAGGCACGGGTATCTTCTAGTGTATGTTTAAACTTTAAAGCACGTCGGAGTCGAATCGTCGATGCCCATGCGTCCTCGAATTTCTCGGGCAAAAACTTATCATTACATATTCCCCGACAAGATGGGTAACCAACTAACCGACTAATACTATACGTGGGTTACCGGCTATAGACGCGCGCTATGCCTAGCTGAGCTGGTTTCGTCGCTCTTCGTTCATCCCACCACCACAAATGCTCTCCTACCTCGCGACACGCGTTTTCTCCCGCGCGTATGCGCCTATCTCATCCTCGGCGGCGCTGTTACTCACTGCGAACGCGCGCCAGCATGGTGTCGCGCGGACTTTCTTGACCAGCGCGTCGGTCGCAACCCCAGCAGCGAAGGACCCGAAGACAGAGACTAAACCTAAGCCTAAGTCTAAGACAGAATCTGCACCGAGGGCCAAGAGGCGTACTTCTGCTCAAGTGAAGGCCGATAACTTGACGAAGAAGCGCGAAAGAGCGGCGGCGGCGAGGGCCAAAGCCAAAGCTGCTAAGGAGAAGGCGAAGGAGAAGACGAAGGAGCATGAGAAAGAGAAAACTAGGAAGGCGAAGGAACTAGCCAGGAAGAAAGCACAGGAAGCGAAGTTGACCGACCCCGTCGCAAGGTTGAAGCTCCCACTCAAGAGTCCGTGACAGACATCCCTCAATGGTTTGGGCAGACGCTGACTTGAAGTTATATCATTGGCATTGCCCTCACAGAGCTTAAGATCACGAAGGAAGATCTCCCCCCGAAGAGCTCACCCAACATGTACAATCTCTTCATACAGAAGTCCTTCAAGCTCCCCGAAGGGGATGATGCCCCATTGAAGGAGCGTTTCGAGCAGGCGAGCAAGGCACTCGGACAACGTTGGGCCCAAATGGACGAAGCCAGCAAGCAGGTGCGCACACTCATTGTCCGGTGTCCTATACACCATCGTACTTATCAAACCACTCTGCAAAGCCGCTCCGTGAGGAGGCTCAGCGACTTCGGCAGGAATACGAGAAGCAGGTTTTCGAGTGGTATTCGAAGACCAACCCGCGCGTCGTTCAAGCAATGCGCGTTCAGGGCGTATCTGTCCCCATCGCTCCGACCGAATTTAAGCGTCCCCAGGCCCCATACCTGAAGTGAGTAACTATTTCCCAGTGCGATTCATGGACTCATAATGCATTCGTCGTGATACAGATTCCATCTTGAGCACCATGGCTCTGTGGAGGTCCCTGCAGACCTAGACCCGCGACTCCACCTTGGTTATCGGGCAAAGAAGACGGGAGAGATGTGGCGAGCCCTATCAGAGGAGGAGAAGGCTGTATGTCCGCCAGTGTCGCATTACTGGAAGTTCATGCTAATGATCGCTTCAGCGGGCACAAGCCGAGTACACGAAGGAGTTGGATGAGTTCCGCAAACGGCAGCAACAATCGCGTGTTGAGACAAATGCGTAGGTACTGTCGTTATTCGCGCTCATCAACTTGGAGTCCTTCGACAGTCGATCCACCGTGTATATTTTAGATTCCCTTCCTTTATCCCCCCCTTAACAGACTCCCGCTGACCTAGCACAACGAAGTGCCATTCCTCCGCGATTCCTCTCGTCGTTACATCAGTAATCGCTAGTCAATTTGTACATGGTTTCAGACATAGTCATCTATTCATTCTTTCATTTGCACCGCGAAGTCCCTGCCGAATCAGCACATTTGACCCACAAGTGCCTTCGTGTGACGTCTGTCCGCCGTATTACAAGCTTCAAGCTTGAGATTGACAATGTCATTACGGGCGAGCCCGATGAGATCATGGTGAGGGCGCATACATTGGCTTGACAGTGAGATGATGGACGGTGCTTCTCCCCGATTCACTTCTCAGAGTCAGACTGTATCACTGCTAGCATACACGAGCGGTCGGGCATGACCCCAAGAACATGGAGCTCGGGGAGACTGAACCAGGGGAAGGTTTGGAAGGAGGTGGGGTTCACAGGACAACGGCACGAGGCCGCCGAGTAGGGAGGTGGGATGAAGAGTTCTGTGGGTTGGGAGAATAGGCCGGGGGCGAGTAACGAGCGACAGCGGGGTTTAGGAAGAAGGGTATAAGGTATCGGAAACGAGACAATTGGGACAACTGAGCAATAATGATGCAAACGGGAAGAGAAGAAAAGACATGCCAGCGTACCCTCGAGTCTACAACGCCGCCGTCAGGGTCCAAAACCAAGGGATAACATAGATATCGTGGTATCGCAACACAACGTCACACATGGCAAGACAGGGTCCAGCCGCTCAGAGCCTGTGCCCTGGTACAGCCCAGAAGATCATCGTGAGGGCAACCGAGCAGGCGGCCACGAGGACGGAGACCCAGATCGCGCGTCCGAGCAGAAGCTTCTTGACGTAGGGCTCGCGAATACTGAGCGTGCGGAACGGCGTTGACTCGGACTGGCCGAGGAACACCAGGACGGGGTCGAGCTCGTACTGGTGGGAGATGAGGAAGAGAACGGCGAGTGTGTAGGGGATGAAAAGCTGTACAACGTGGTCAGTGTTCTGTGGGATTCATGGAGCGGAGATGAACTGCTCACGAAGAATCGCTTGGACTTAGGTTGGACGTCGAGGAAGATGAGGGAGAAGCCGACCGCGAGACCTATCCACAGGATGATGAGGCCCGCAATGAGCCTCACGAGCGCAGACACGGGGGTGAGATTCCCGAACGCCTTTGCTCGCAGGAAGCGCGGGAATGCGTCCTGCTCCATAGCGCGGTAGCAGTATTCCTTCTGGGAATGGAACATGTCCGGAATCTGCGCCATGAGGGCAATCTCGCTCTGGGACTTCGGCTCGTGGGTGCTGCTCAGCGGGAAGGTGTGAACGCGCAGCGCTGGCGGGAGGTAGATCTCGTGGTTTTCCGTCGAGCCGGGAGTGTTCCCCGCGGGGATAGGTAGCGGTAGTATATGCGCTCGGCCGACGCGATGAGATCCTGGCGGGTGATCGCCTGCGAGCGGGGAATGATCGTGGGCGCGCGCGACGCCCGCTTGAAAAGCGTCGGTGTGCGGCCAGAGAGGGAGAACGGTGTCGTAGAGCGTGGCGGCTCCGTTGTTCCAACGGCAGTGATACCTCCCGGGGAGATAGACCTCATCCTGGGACTGGGACTACGGGCAGCCTTCTCGTCGCCGGCCACGGCCAGGTTGTGCCTGTCCTGGTCGGAGAGCATCTCGCCCGTACTTGTCGTGCTTCGCTTAGTGCCTGTATGGGGGTTCAGACCCACCACAGTGCCATAAATGGACCCTCTCCGGCGTGCATAGTCCCAGTACTCCGGCCAGTCCTCGCGGATCGTGCGCCCCGACTTGCGGACGTCCTTGAAGTAGGCGCGGCAGAGGTTCTCATGCTGCTGTACGTCGAGCCAGAAGTCTAAGATATCTTCTGCGCCCTCACGTTGTAAGAAGAGACTGAGCAAAGTCGATCACGACATGGACATGAGGTTGACGGTATGCTGCAGCAGCCTGACAACTCACTAGAACATGAACAAATCCACGGGCGGGCGTGTCCTGCGCGAGAGGACCTCCGTGAAGGTAGGTAGACGATGTTTGCGGTCTTTGGCCCAGTCATCCTGGCGGCGTTGCTCGTCATCCATGGCGGCGGGGTCGCTGTCGGCGACGGTGAAGGGAGGGCGAAAGAGAGCGCCAGGAACAACGCGGTCGTCGCGCGGGGTGTTCAACAACCCACGCATTCTAAGTTGGGTTATCCTTCCATATATGGGCATAGCGCCAGCCGGCAATTAGAAATTGTGTTGGATATGCGCGGCGGCTTGCCGGACGCGCCCATCGCCTTGACTTCGGCCACCATGTCGTCCTTCGCCAAAGCTATCTCCCCCGCGGTCAGGGAAATTCGCATTCTCTGCTGCCAGTCGGGCCAGGCGTCGGCGGGCACACGGTGAGCACAATATTCCTCACCTCAGAGACAGCCACCAATACGCCCCAGTCAATTCATAACCACCCACTACCCGACGCTCAAGCAACATAATCCGGACCTCCCTATCCTCATCCGCCAGGCGAAGGGGACCCCTGCCAGGATATTTGCGCGATTCGGTGCGTCTTTGCTACTCCAGTAATATGCTGAGTTGTTTCTGAAGTCGAAGAATCCGCAGAGCGGGGCAAGGAGGAGCACGTAGAGGTCGAAGGCCTGTCCTCCACTGATGTAGCTTCGAGGATCACGCAGCTATTGAACCTCTCGTAGTCCCACTTTTGACCTTGTCTTTGTCGACGCTATTGATATCTTGCACGCTCCGAGTACACCCGACCGTCACCTGGCCAGCGTAACCTTCGCCCAAGTACCGGTACGTGTACTGGCATACCAAAGTCTTCAAGTTTTCGCCTTGGCCGAACGGGTGGAATATCAGCCTCTAAGCTCAATATTTCAGCACCGGCCTCAGGCCTGAGAAGGTTAGTATACCCCTGCTGGGCTGCCAACATTAGCCACGCAACGCAATGCTCGCCACTCACGCAAGTACTTGTGCTCTCGTCAGCTTTGAGTTTGAATCCAATGGGTTTAGCCTAAGAGCAGTGAGTCTTCGCCCCTTCTCCGCGTGTTCAGACTTAATACGCGTTACACATCTTGTGTTCAACTCTCCCCAGAGAGCACGCCGGATTCGCGCTGTGATACGTGACCTGGTCCCGCCTCAGTATGCTACATAGTGATGGTCTCTCAAAAGAGATGCAACCCCCTGGACCGTAATGGGTGACGCAAACCTCACATATCTCATATATCTCACTGTCACGATATTCCACATGATCATGTTGTTCACGACCTGCTGGCGTTGGTGCTCTGGTAGGCACTCGGGAAAAGCACCCAGCCCTGGCCGAGCGAATTGAGAAGAGACCGTGTACAACAGGTGAGGATAGACCATCTGGAATGCTCTATGGATCTTCGTACAGATTCATCATCGAATTCCTTCTGTGTTCACGTAAGTCTCTTGAAGCTTTGAAACCTGATCATACCATGGTTTATATGAGCGAACCTTCCGCCGTGCATGACGAACAAGATTGAACTGAAGTCGAATTGGTGTTTCCAGACCTGTGCGAGGCTATTGTGTGATAGACAGTTTCCATTTGTTTTGTCAATACGAGGGAGGGGCTCTCAAAACTTCGCCTGATGCATGTCATTATCCCGGCAGTATAACGCACATAGGAAGTAGCAGGAGGGGATCCACGAGACCCTATGGTCGTAAGCCATAGTATCCTAGTTACTCGAGGCTGTACGTGTTCTTCTCGAGCTGTGGGTGATGTCAGTCTGGAAGAGTAACGCCACCAAACTGGGGGCATACCTCCACTTCAAGCTCGCGCCTCACACGGTACTCTTCGTCCGCCTTGATCACGACGTGGTAATCATCCAAGTCCTCGATGATGAAGTTCTCTCGCTCGTTCAATGTGAGCAAGATCTGCTTCACGGCCGAGTCACTAGGACAGGGAAGCGGTTTTGAGTTGTGATACGCGTTGTGGACGATCACACAAACCAGGTGAGAAGTACTCCTGGACGTGAGAAGCGGTAAGCGGTGCCGGAGGGGGAGTGGTGAGAGACACGGACCTCGTATGGCCTTCATGTTCCTGCGCGCAGTTCCCAGAACACCTCAGCACGGATGGGAGCGGAGAGCGTGGTGGGATGATGCAAGAGGATAGGATTGGCGCCGCGGCGTCCGCAGACGGATGAGCGGCACGGGAGATCGGGGAGGGTGAGAGCTCCGGAGTGCGAGGGTGGCGACCCCGCCGAGCAATCCATGCTCGACGCCCACCTCTTCGTCCGCTCCCTCTACCACCGCATATCGCCAGCGTTCGCGAGCCAGAGCAGCCCGTTTTCGACGTCCCTCGCACGCCGGAGCAACCCCAAGATGCCGATCCCGCCAGCACTGTTGACCCCGGACCTCTCGTGAGTCCCCCAGTCTGCCTCTCCGCCCCGTACCCCGATCAGCTCGACGGAGCGGCCCCCGCAATTTTCGCTCATGTTGTCCTCACCCCTCACTGCCGTCGTGCACGCCGACGACCTTTCGTCTTCGTCCGCCCATACCTCCTGGTACAGGACGCCTGCCGATGGCGTCTATCCGCAACCCCGCCGCCGCCCGTCTCTGGCTAGCCAAAACGCCAAAACACCTGTCTTTCTTGCACCACCGCCGCCTGCAGGTCGGTAATCAAGCTCTCGGAAGATCCATGAAACCTCTGATCTTCGTGAGCTAGTTCCTCCGCCGACTTCGACGGTGGAAGCCTCGAAGCGTCTAGCTGCATGGACTGCGGTGGACAAAAACATCCTCCCCGAACACAAGGTATGTGTCCCTCCTTCAACGCTCTCTCTTGGCTCAAACCTTGCGGAAAGGTCATTGGCATCGGTTCTGGTAGGACGCTCGTAGCACAAAGTTCTGACTCAGTAATTCACCTCTTGCCCGTGACTTAGGTTCCACGGTGCCCTATGTAGTAGAGCGTATAGTCTCACAGGGCAAGTCCATGAACAAGGACCGTGTCTTCATCCCTACCAGTATGTACATCCCTCTCCCTATAGTAGGGCATTCCGCTGACTATGGTGTACTAGGTTTCCAGTCCAAAGAGCTCATCGTCAATGCACAATTGCTCTTGGGAGATGTTGATCAATACCCCGTCATCGACGTCACTATCGACGGGGCAGACGAGTACGTCGTAATCCTGGTCAGGCAGCCAAATCAACTCACTCCATGCCCGCAGAGTGGACCACGACTTAAACTGCATCAAAGGCGGAGGAGGTTGTCACCTTCGTGAGAAGGTCCTTGCCGAAGCCGCAGACACGTACGTTGTGCGCGCGCTCGATTCACTCGCATCGGGCTGATAGTTTAACAGCTTCGTCCTTGTTGCTGATTACCGTAAGAACTCTACGGTACTCGGTACGGCGGTGAGCGGATTTCGATATGCTCTACTTCAGTCTGTACTCATAGTTTCTCGACATGCAGTGGAAGCAAGGTATCCCGATCGAGGTCGTACCATTCGCCTACACCAAGATCCTGCAGAACCTGCACCTCATCGGCTCCCCGAAGGCCGTCCTTCGTATGGCGAAGGCGAAGGCGGGTCCAGTCGTGTCCGACAACGGCAACTTTATTATCGACGCTCCCTTCCCCGAAGAGATGATGAAAGAGCCGTACACTGTGTGTCTCGATGTCCGCCTCACTTACCATAGCAAAACGATCTCATGCTCCACTTCAGCTTCTCACCCGCATCAAGATGCTTACGGGCGTCGTCGAGGTCGGTCTCTTCTGCCATATGGCGAAGGCAGCCTACTTCGGCAACGCAGATGGGAGCGTCACGATCAAGCACCACGACGGACAAGTAGAACAAGTGCAGGCCGACAAAAGCCCGCTCTTGGAGAAACCGCAGGAATTTTGAATGCTTCATCCTCGCGAGGATCATCACACAGGAGTGGAATATAGAATTAAGAGTACAGGTGAGTGTGTCCGTGTCACGCCAACCAGCTGTGCTCACATACAGGCTAGAAGTTTGCTACATGTATTCTCGCCGGTTGATTTGTATGATTGTCCCGTCCGGAATACATGGACTTTCCGGGAAGACTGTGCATACTACCGCGCAAAGCAAACGCCGCCATACAGGATTGTCGACAAAGCGTCTTTGGACCTTTGGTCCCATTGATAGTGGGCATGTGGGCCGAGAAGAACTGGGTTGTCGCCCTAGTCTAGTATCTGGTATAGTGAGCGTTGGCTTGAACTGCACCGCTATGCGCAGGATGGCCATCCTGCGACTTTGACCTTTGTCGCCAGAGCGGGATGTTCTCAGCTTCCCGGGTCAAAGGGTGGCCATATCCAAACGCCTGAAGGCTTTAGGTCAAAGCATGCCTCAAGGCCTGGCGCCTAGGTGCGTCAAGCGCCTAATAAGCGCCTAAATCACGTGGAGGCGGGAGGGATACCGTCGCAACCACCTTGTTGTGAGTTTCTAATTACCCATCCCCGTTGATAATGTGAGCCACTCATTGTTTGTAAGAAATTAAGGGATAGAGAATAACGCCAATACTGGTGCAATCAATACCTATCGAGCGGGAACGTTCGTGTTCACACTGCTACACCTTGCTTAGGGTGCGTCCATAATGCCCGGACCTAGTTGACAGTGGTAGAAGACCAAGGTCAATGCACCACGGGGGGCAGACAAATAGCGACACACAACGCCGCTGGAGGTGAGCCCAAAGACCTTCCAGATTAGACAATTATGAGCCACTGAGCCACTAACAAACAGACAACAGCAAGAGGTGAGCCACCCGCTCTACCATCTTGGGCAGGAAACGCGGCGGGGTGGCGCGGTGAGCCTCTCGTCCATGTATGTGTCTGTTTGGACAAAGTTTACTTACCTGGCGAAAAGCAATCCGCTACGCTCGCCAGGCAGGGGACGCAATCCATCAAGCAATCCCCCCTGGATTGCCTCCCCTTGGTCCTGCGACGTCCAGTATAAATGGGAGGATGGCTGGGGGGAGGAGGAACCATCCCCCGCTCAGTCTCTCACCTCAGAGCAGCCCTTTCCCCCGTCCCGAGCCACCCCCGCTCCTCCCGCATACTATCAGCCCTCTTCATACCCCCCACATCATATATCACAACGATGCCTCGCGTTGCCAGTGTTAAGAGTCGCAAGTCGTCGAACTCCAAGTCCAACGTATGTGGTTACGCTAACTAACCTCTCCTCGCACCGACTGACATGCATCACGCAGTCGGCGAAGTGCACCATTTGCGACAAACGCATGGCCAGAAGCGGCGACATGGCCCGCCACATGGAGCGCCACAGTGGCACGGCCGGGTACGTCAACTGTCCTTAATCACGTATGCCATAACTCACCCAACCTCCATGGTAGTGATTGGTTGTGTCCCATGGAGGGTTGCTTGCATCGGTCCCGGCAGAAGTCCAACATGATGGCGCACATCAACACGCAGTAAGCCTCCATCCCTTCACCTTGGGCATTCACCCTTCTTACCCCCCTCCCCTTCAGCACCAACAAACGAAACTACAAGTGCGACCAGGTGTGGATCGATGAGGACAAGATCGTGTCGGCCTGCGTGGCCACATTCGCAGACGGCTCGGGACTGTGCCGCCACCGCAGACGCCAGCACAAGTACGATCCGGAGTGCGAGACTCCGGCAGGCCCCGTGTTCCGTCACTCCACCAAACAGCAGGAGGACAGGGAGGTCTACACGTATCTCATCATGCACAAGATGCGCGTCCAGCAGGCTCGCACCATCATCAAGCAACAGTGGGCCGATGGTGCTGCCGCAGAATTCGCACCAGGCAACTACTTCTTCGGCCACACACCCGAGCCCATCTTCAGCCCAATCCCGCGGGTCTCTACCAGCTCGACCTCGACCGCGGTCATCTCAAAGAACGAGTCTGCCTTGAGCTCCTCCATCGCATCCCTTCGTCTTGGGATGGAGAGCCAGACTGATGACGGCGGCTACTCCCCTGCAGCCTACGCGCAGCTCGGTATGCCCGCCGGGACCCCGCAACAGCCTCAGCCGCAGAACTTCGTCGACACCATCGAGCAGGAGAACTTCCTCCTCCCTAGTCAGATCCCCATGCAGTTCTTCAGCGCTCCTCCCCCCGCGTCCTTCTCGTTCGACGCTCAGCCCCAGCCCCAGCCCATGATGAACAGCGGCACAGCCGCCTGGCAGTTCGCTTCGCCGAACGAGTCCATGGGATCGGGCTTTGACACGGACCTTGGCTACGACGCCGGCATGGACAATGGCGCCGGCCTGAACAGCGTTTGCGGCGTGCTCAATGGCTTTGACATTCGCTCCGGCTCTATTTCGGCCTTGGGCCTCGGCCTGCAAGGGCTCATGCCCGCGCCCGCCACTATTGCAAGTGAAGCCCCGCAATGCCCGCCCCTCGACAACCTCTTTGTACAGCAGCCGCCAAAATGGGACTCGTTCTACGCGGCCCTGGCAGACTTGAGGTCCTTCTCCCCATCGGGTAGCTCGTCCATCACATCCTCGCCCACGTTGAGCGCTCTCGAAGAGTACTACAGCGCGTGAACGTTGTCCTTATCGGCCTCTCCCTCTCGCAAGCTCCCTTTCTCTCCGTCTCCTCTCTCCTCCGCCTCCTCTCTCCTCTGTCTCATCTTTCCTCTATCTCTTTCTCGCTCATCTCATTGGCCTGTCCCCAACATTTTACATATCTCCAATTTGCATCATTTGCATCCCTCCCATCTTCGCATCTGTATCTTCCATCTCACATTCTCGGCACATTCCTAGCTCCCGCATCCGCATCGAGGACTTTTCATCTTGGATATATCTTTCGTGTCTGGACTGTTTATATATCGCCGGCTATATCGTGCGCCCTGCCTGTTATTTGTTGTTTCCACCGGATGTATAGTAGTTGTACCTCGGTTCCCTGCCAGTTATAATGCACGCGTTCTCTGGACCTGCTCTCTGTTACATCTGTTTGCTGTGTGCACTCTGCATCATGGTAGCTTCTCTCTGGAGAGTCGATAAGTAAATGTTACACAGAGCCACGTAACTCAGTGTTTTTCAACTGACCCTCAGAGCGCGGAGGCGTAGATCTCCTTCATAGATCTTGACATCGGCCCCCGCCGAGTGGTTCGTCGCCTGGCTGGCGCGCGGTTAATACGCGTGGCGTATGCCGCATTCCCGACTTGCACGCGACATCCATGTACATCGAACCCTATGCCACCCACAAGCACAAACGACGATCCTGATACATAAACATCGTGTTTACAATACCTGACCCGGCATACCTCTGCAGTAATCCTTCCACAGTCCTTTCACTCGCTGTCAGCAAACTGCCAGGCCTGCTAGCAGTTAATGTCGGACCGACCCTCGTGATCCTTCCCTTGAACTTCCTTGCCACGGTCCGTTCTTCGGCCCGTCGGCGATTCAGGTGATGATACGTCGAAGACTTATGCTCCTCTTCTGTGTAGTCGGCACCATGAACTGAAGGCTGAGCCGGCGGCCAGACGTCAACGGGCATACCGCATCCGGTAAAAATGTGCGTATCTCGGAGAGAGGCATTCTAACGCAAAACAAAGTTCATGGATTTTCAACGTCTCTAGGACATGGGTTGAGCGCATGACTGAGGGCAGCGGGTGGCTCATGGTGCGGGCCCGCGCACCCATCGGCGAATTGTTACAAAGAAGCTTCTTGACCATGCGGTGCCCCCTGGACGAAGAAGGAACGTCATGGACGCGGCGAGATGCTATAAATCCAACCTTTCACAAATGCACGATGATCGCCTTGCTCGCACCCACTGCAATCATGCGCGGTGTGTACTTTGCGTTGGTTCTCGCGTGCTCTCTCCTGCGTATCTGCGTAGCTCAGTCGGGCACCCTTGGCCTTCAGGATGGGTTTCTGAGCTTCAATACGTCCACTTTCAACGTCCAGCTCGTCAAGGACTCTCAGACTTTGTACTCGTTGAAGACGAGTTCGGGGAGCTCCCCGGGATTCGACTTCATCCCCGCCGATGTCATGGCGCAACGGCAGTCCAACGGAAACTACCACCTTGGCGACCTTACCTTTCGTGCCAGAGTCGTGGGCTCGTCTGCGTGGACCAGTGGGGATACGTCTGCTCAGAGACGCAATCTTACCCCCATAGCCGTATCCGGTGCCACTCTGGCGGCTGCCAACCTATCCCCAACGCTTCCCAGCGGATCATTGCTGAATATTACCCGCCGGTGGGTGCTCAGCGATGGCGACTTGGAACTTCACTTCGAAGTCACCAATTCGCAGAAGCAAGCGGTCGAGATTGGTTCTTTGGGCGCGCCCCTCGAATTCAACAACGTAAGCCCGTTTCATAAATGTGTTTCAATGTCAAACACTCACCGGATAAATCAGATCTTCACAGGTCGCACTGCAGCTCAAACTAACGAGCTATGCAGCCTCTTCGACCCGTATATCGGTCAGGACGCTGGTTATGTGCAGGTGACGCCCCTTCTCGGCACCCTTCCCCCGTTGCTCGTCCTTCCCATAGCGAAGTCTCCTCTCGAAGGGTGGCGGTTTCTTCCCGAGAGCACGTCCACCTCTCTGGGATACCAGTCGCAAACCTTCGAGGGTCTATACGAGTGGCAATTTCACACGCTCGCCTACGCTCAGAATGAATGGAAGAACGTAACACCTTGGAACGCGCCTTCTTCCGCGACGTTGCAGCCCGGAGAGACTCGCACGTATGGCCTTCGTTTCGTGTTAGCACCCTCCATTCGGGAGATCGAGGACACTCTGCAATCTGCGGGTCGTCCGGTCGCTGCCGGGATCCCTGGCTACATACTCCCCTCAGACCAATCCGGGAAGCTATTCCTCAGCTTCTCATCTCCTGTCGAGTCACTCTCAGTGAGCCCTGCGGGTGCGCTCTCCTGGGCCAGAAACTCCGACGCTCAGTCGTCCGAGTGGGTAGGATACACCATCACCGGACACACTTGGGGTCGATCGCGTCTCAGCGTCACCTATGCCGACGGCACCGTGCAAACGGTACACTACTACGTTATTAAGCCCGCCGCTCAAGCCATCGCAGACCTAGGCAACTTCCTGACCACAGACTCGTGGTTCGACGATCCTTCCGACCCTTTCAACAGATCTCCGTCTGTCATCAGCTACGACCGCGAAGTCAACGCCGTGGTGAGGGACGATCCAAGGGCATGGATTCCTGGCTTGAGTGACGAGGCGGGTGCGGGATCGTGGCTCGCAGCTTCGGTCAAGCAGTTCGCTCAGCCTAACGCCGCGGAGGTCGCGAAGATGGAGCAGTTTGTCAACGAGACGCTTTGGAGTTCCGTCCAGAATTTCGACGGTGCGTATCCTACGAGATATATCGTGGTCTAGAGCCGCTACTCATACGTCGCATCCCCAGGCTCAGTCAAGAAGGTACGAGCGATTGTCTGCCTCGATACTTGATGCTAAGTTACATCGCAGGCAGTCTACTTCTACCAACCCGCTCTGGTTCCCAACTACGACTACCCTTCGTCGATCTTCTGGGGCAACTGGTGGTCATGGAACCAAGCGGACTCCTACGCGACTGATCGGGCATATGACTACGTACACGTCATTGCAGCCTACTGGTCTCTCTATCGCGTAGCGCGCAACTATCCAAGCCTGGTCAAGACGCACACCTGGGAGTGGTACCTTAATCAGGCGGTCATGACTGTGGCACGCATGACGAACGGTCAGGTTGGGTATGCTGGAGATGGTCTGATGGAGGAGACGGTGATTCGCTACCTACTCGACGACCTGCACAGGGAGGGCTTGACGACGAACGCAACACTCGTTGAGAGTCGCATGCGAGCCCGCGAAAACGTTTGGGCTGGAGAGAGATATCCGTGAGCAGCCATGTGCGATCACTCTTCTCTTCGCTGATCTTAGTGCAGGTTCGGTTCGGAGATGGCTTGGGACTCTACTGGGCAGGAGGGGGTTTTCGCATGGGCGACGTACTTCAACGACACTACCACTGCTATCAACGCTCTGAACTCGATCCTTGCATATCAACCTACCGTACCCCATTGGGGCTACAACGGCAACGCTCGACGTTACTGGTTAGTCGGTTCTCGCTGGTCACGTCGTGGTTACTTCTATTCACATCCTTTCAGGGACAACGTATACGGCGGGAAGCTACAGAGGATCGAGCGGCAGATTCACCACTACGGCAGCGGGCTCAACGCCATCCCGCTCATCTCCCAATTCCGCTCTACCCCAACAGACTTCTACCTCCTCCGCGTCGGCTTCGCTGGCCTCAGCGGCCCGCTCTCCAACATCGACCAGGGCGGGTTCGCCGCAGCGTCCTTCCACTCATTCGCCGACACGCTCAAGTGGGACGGCTACTCGGGCGACTACGGCCCCAACTTTGTCGGGCACGCGCTCGAGATGGGGACGTACATCGTTGACCATCCCGATTTCGGATGGCAGGCGTTTGGGGGCGACGTGCTCGCGACTTCGCCGACGGTCAGAGTGCAGACACTCGACTCGCTGCGCCGGCGGGTGTTCATCGCGCCCATCGGGGCTTGGCTAAGCTTGGACGCAGGGGCGTTCTCGGAGGTCGCCTTTGATCCTGTGAAGAAGTCTGTTACGTTGACCATCGCTGATGCTGCACCGGGGGTGGCGGGCGCCGCGGCCGCCCCCAACGCTAGGCTAGTGGTGCAGAACACAGCTTCGAACGGGTTGGGGGTGTTGAAAGCTACGGGCAGCTTGAAACAGGATGCGGGAGCATGGGTGATACCTTTCCAGAGCGGGATTGCCACTGTCACGCTGGAGCTCTGATCGTTCACCAAGAAAGTGTGTAGTTCAACATTGTGTCAGTACATGATTCTCTCTCTTTACTTGTGTTAATTTACTGCTACATCGAGCCCCATGTGAGATCAAGCAGAGTACGCCTTCCACACGCGCTCCGCGACGATGTTCTTCGGGCAGTGTCGTCCAGTCCAAAGGTGGAACTGGTGGTAGCCTTGTTCCAGGAGTACCTCGACGCCCTTGACCGTCCGCCAATTCTTCCCGACGTTCGCGGCGAGGGAAAGGAGAGGAGTCTCAGCAGGTTTGTAGGCCATGTCGACGACAACGCCACCGGCGGATGCAGTGAAGAGGGTCTTGGGCAGGTAGAGCGCGTCCTCGGCGTACAGGTCGAGCGACGTCGCCGAGGCCGGGACAGTAGAAACGATGACCGTCGGAGCAGGTCCGTCGTCCGGCCACACACCGAGATCATCGACAAGCTTGATCTTCGCCTCGGGGAACGCGGCGACCAGCGTCTCGGCACTGGCGCGGGTGCGGTTAAAGAGATAGATAGTTCGTACGCCCAGCTTCCACAGCGCGTAAATCGCCGCGCGAGACGTGCCGCCTGCGCCGATGACGAGGGCAGCTTCGGGCGTGAGGATGCTCTGCGGGAGGGACTTCCTGATGCTGTGGGAGATGCCGCGCCAATCCGTATTATCGCCGTACAATAGCAGAGAGCCGTCCTCCTTTAGCCGTGGAATGATGGTGTTCACGGCGCCGATGGCTTCTGCGTCGGGGGAGAGCGCGTCGAGGAGCGGCATGATGTCTCTCTTGAATGGAATCGTGACGGACGCGCCACCAAAGTCGGGCGAGGTAACTGCGGCCTTGATCTCCTCTGCGACGGCCGCTGTCTCGAGCAGCTCGTACCTGTGGGGAAGTCCGAGCGCCTCAAATGCCGTGTTGTGCAACGTCGGAGACATGGAGTGCGCGATCGGGGTGCCGAATAGGAAGAATCTCTTCGCAGGCAGCTGGCCTAGAAGGTGGAGAGCCGTCTGGATTTGTGTGAACGATAACTGGCCCGGGGCCGCCTTGGATGGCAGGAGCGGGTGAGTAACCGGGCTGAAGGTCGAGTTGAGGATACGCGACATCTGGCCCTCGATGCCCATGTTAATCGCGATGATGGGTTTCGCGTCGGGAACAGCTTGCATGCGCGTAACGAATTGGTGGAGAGCGAAGTTGTCCTCGAGGCCGTTCGCCTTCCCTACAATCTTCACAATGTCACCGTACTCGCGCGCGAGGCGGTACTTCGCCTCGATGGGCATGCCGCCCCAGTGCATGTTGCCGCTCCAGTCGTGCCAAGAGGCGATTATCTGCGAATAGCCCTTGCGCGAGATGAGATCTTGGATGTTCTTCTCCGACCAGGAAATCTCGACGTCGATGTACTCGACGCCGAGGCGCACGGCAGCGAGGAATAGCTCGAATGCCTCCTTCTCCGCGCTATCGGGGAACTGGCCACCTTGAGAGACTGTCCGGACGGTGAAGATGATCGGGAGAGTGGTTTTGTGTCGTAGGGCCGCGATTTGGTTTGTGACGTAGGCGACGGAAGGGATGTATGGCCCAAATTTGTCGAAGTCCTGAGGAGACCTCAAAAGATCCACACGAAGCTCGATAGCGTCAACCCCAGCAGTTATCTCTTGCACGTGGGGGAGTGCGGGCGTGAGGTCGGGGTACGTGAGGCAGACGAAGTAGGACCTGCTGCCCTTCTTCAAGTTCGACGCGAGGTTTGGCTGTTGACCGGTAATGTGGTTGAAGAAGCGTAAGACCTCGTCACGGATGCTCAGCAGCGAGGGCGCAGCCTTCGAGTCATCGCTAGCTAGCTCGCTTGTAGAGGTGAGGACCCCGGTGTAGTTGACGAACTCGTAGCTGCAGCACTCAGCAAACCAAGGCGCGCGACGCTTGAAGACGTCGAGAATGGGCTCTCCGTAGGCAGGACGCGCAGTCTCCTCCCCCAAGTACCCAATGACTTCGTCGATCTCCCGAACGATATGGACTACCGGGCCTTTCTTCGTGTACTCCTTGAGAAGGTCGCGAGCTGCCGGAGTCTCCACGATACCGCCTCCAAGGCTGATGACATGTCCATTTCCGTTCTGGGAGAGAAGCTCTTGAAGGAGCTCCGCCTCTGCGGTGCGGAACGCGGGCCACCCGCTCTTCAGGACGAACTCGCGCACGCCGGTCTGATGCTTTTGCTCGAACGCAGCATCGGCGTCGACAAATTGCCAGCCTAAGGTAGTAGCCGCGAGTTCTCCGATGAACGTCTTGCCCGAACCGCGCATGCCAATGAGGACAACAGACGCCTGAGTTGCAGTCCCGGTGGGGCGGCTGGCGGAGGCAACGTCATGGAGAGAAGGGAGCTCGACGCCCTCAACTTCGAGGCCAATCTATATGTGGTTAGCACAGGAAGACCGCGCGCATAGATTGAGAATACCTTATTCTCGAGGTCATCCCACCAATTGGGCCAAGTCTTCTCGACACAGCGCTTCTCATCCAAAATAGTGTCTTTGATAACACTACCGAGCACGCTGAACGCCATTGCAACGCGGTGGTCATCATAGCAATGCACGCTGACACCCTGTTTGAGTTCGGAGATGGGCCTTCCGTACACCTCGAGCCCATCATCATGCTCGGAGGTCTCAACCCCGAACTTAGCTGCGAATCAGGTGAGCTGCGACCTTGCTTCATGTATAGCGCACGACCTACCGAGTTCGTCAATCATCGCCTTGATACGATTGCACTCCTTCACTCGCTGGTTCGCGATACCGATGATACGTGTCGTGTTCGGCCTGCTCCCCGCCTGGAGCGTCCTCCCCTCCAGCGGCGGCTGCGTCGCCACAGCAGCGAGCACAGACGCGGTCAAGAATGCGTCTGTCATAGGTTCCATATCGACCAGTCCGAGTGCACGTAGCTGGCCAATCGGAGGACCTGTCACCGTGGTCTCCGTCTCGGTCTGTACCACCTTGCAACCCATCGGCTCGAGGACCTCCTTCGCGAACCGCGCGTCGCCCTGCAGCGATGCGGACCCAATGTTCGTAATCGTGCACGTCGTCCCAGTGATAGCCGCAATCGCGAGCGGGTATGTGGCACTGCTGGCGTCGGACTCGATGTTGTAGTCCGCAGGGTTCGTGTAAGTCCCCTTGGGGATGCGATACACATCTAGCAGCTTCCCATTTTGCGCGTCCTTCTCACGGACAACGTCAATGCCGAACGCCTTCATCATCGCGATTGTCATGTCGATGTAGGGCTGCGAAATCACTTGCCCCCCAGTGAGCTCGAGCGTGACGGGCTTCACGGCGTACGGCGCGCAGAGCAGGATTGAGGAGACATATTGGCTGGAAACGCTCGCTGCGAGCCGGATGTGCGCGCCCTTAAGGCCTGCGGGCGCGATGGACAGAGGTAGGCAGCCATGGCCCTCGAGGTAGTCGATGCTACTGCCGTTCGCGCGGAGCGCATCCACCAGAGGCCCAATTGGACGCTGCTTCATGCGCGCGTTTCCAGTGATGACTGTGCGCTGACCTGCGCTCTGGGTCTGGACGAGCGTACACACGGTCGTGAGGAAACGCGCCGCGGTGCCCGCATTCCCGAGGTAAATTTCCTTTCCATCGGGGGGAGCCGCCAGCGCTCCGGCACCACCAGATACGACGAGTGTTTCTCCGCCGTCCTCCCAGTCGAACTTTGCACCATGCAGCTCGACAAGCGCGTTCATCATCACCTGTGTGTCGTCTGAGTGCAACAGGTTCTTCAGCCGACAGGTGCCTGCCCCAAGCGCGGCGAGGAGGAGCGCGCGGTTGGAGATGCTCTTGCTCCCTGGGGTAGCCATGCGGATCGGGCTCTTGCTCGGGATTCCAGGAATAACCTTCGCTGCTTCGGACAAGGTTTTCGCGATCACATTATCGGAGACAACGGTCGCTTTCTGTTCGTATGTTGCACCAATGCGCGAGAGGATGACGATCTTCTTCTGTGGCCCGCTGTTCTTCTTGTCAATCTTCATGATGTCGAGCAGCTTCGTGACCGAGAGCGAGCTTGCTGCGGGAAGGTTCGCAATTCTTGGGTCTGAAAGCGAGACCGGGAGATTGTACGCCTTGAGGCATCGCGTCAAACGGCCCACCGCAACTTGGCTTAAGACGCCGAGCTGCCGAGCAACCTCCGCTTCAAGGATCATGCCAACAGAGACACACTCTCCGTGGAGCATCGCGGGAGTGAGGATGGCCTCGATCGCATGGCCGATGGTGTGGCCGAAATTGACGAGATTGCGCAGACCAGTCTCGCGCTCGTCAATGGTCACAATGTGCGCCTTGACACCGATCGAGCCGGCGATGACGGATAGAAGAAGCTGCTGCGCGGGCGAGCGGGATGCCTCAGCGCGTCCGGCGAAGTTCACGGATGGAGTTTGGATGGCGGCGAAGATTTCGGCGGCGCGGGATTCGAGTGCTGAGAACTCGGTTTCGTTCCAGATAGCGGCAGTCTGATTCGTTTAAGTGGTCAGCTGCGGTCTTTTGCGGACAAGGAGAGGCAAGAATGTTCGCAGACGGCTTGAGATTCAAGCGCTTGTCATGAAGGATAACTCACTTTGATGACCTCCGCCATACCATTCGAGAACTCCCTGGCGGGAAGTGTCTCGAGGAAGGCTGCGTCTATAAAAATGTACTCGGGCTGCCAAAAGGCCCCAATGAGATTCTTGCCGTGAGGAGTGTCGATTGCAGTCTTTCCTCCCACACTGGAGTCGACCATAGCGAGGAGGGTCGTCGGGATCTGTACGAATCGTACGCCGCGCATGCTGTGTGGCCTCAGAGCCTGTCCTGGCCGCGCGAGGGAACACTTACAAAGTGGCCGCAACGAAACCAACGAGGTCACCGATGACACCTCCGCCGAGAGCGAGGATGACGGTGTCCCGTGTACATTTGTTCAGGAGGAGAAAATCTTCGATCTCAGCCTTCCCTTCGCGGCTTTTGCTGGTCTCCCCGGGGGCGACCACGTACGCCAAGAACCTTGCGGGCGTCGAAGTCTTGAGGGAGTCGAATTCGGCCTGGAAAGCAGAGAGATGGAGGTTGCCGACATTGGTATCTGTCACAAGCACATATGTCGAGGATGGGAGCGTGTCGATGACCGTCTGGACAATGTACGGGATGAGATGAAAGCCGCAGTGGATGGATTCCTTGCCGAGGATGGACACTTTGCGGACGTCGACGGACGCCATGTTGATAGTGGTTGACAAGGTCTATGCGCAGCCTTAACAACGAATGCTCTTGGTGCGTCTGTGGGTGTGGGCGTACCGCGGTCGTCGGAGAGTTCCAATTTCTCACCCGCGTTCCGAGTCGGAGCGCAGAGACAGGCCAATATTGATTTCTTCATGACTCCCGGGCCGGTCCGAGAAGGACGGAGGTTTGATTGGCATTAATATTGATTAATGCAACGATAAGCCTAAAATGCCAAAAAATGTCGGCGAAAACCGCCAGTGAACGGGACGGGCGCGACTCCGTGTGCAGAATTTCATCATCGACCACAACGTCCTCGACGCCCGTAGCGTGTCCCCTACCCCACTTCCCCACTCTCGACGCGCAGGTGTCGCCCTCGTCGCAAAATGGCCATGCAAGCTTCACGACGTATGTCCCGCAAAAACATTTATCATCGCTAGGAATCCAGGCGGGTGCTGACATATACCGCCCTCCAGTTCTCGGCCGAAGCCTGGTCAGATCTCGACCAGCCGTGCTTCCGCGCTCCTCGTTCTCCAGGAGATTGCTGACCACGGGGACGGAGGGCGCATCTGCGGTATGTCTCTGGTCTCGGCCGCCTCGCTTGTCGCTTTCTCACATGTACCGCGCCTGGGAAGCCGCCCCCACCGCCGAGAACACCACTCTGGAAACGTTTCCTCCAGATCACTGGCACTGTCACTTTGGTCACTCTCGCCACCGGTGCAGGCTTGTTGTTTGTAGCTCAGAAGGATCGAACTCCCGGCGTTCAGCTTCCTCACGACCCGACTAAGAAGACCCTCGTCATCCTTGGAAGCGGCTGGGGCGCGACAAGTCTGCTTAACTCACTGGACACAACTGATTACAATGTCGTGAGTGCACATTCTCATTGACGTGAGATGTACAATACATGACTGTGCGACCAGGTTATCGTCAGCCCGAAGAATTACTTCCTCTTCACTCCCTTGCTGCCCAGCGTGGCGGTGGGTACGCTCAGCCCGCGCTCCATCCTGCAGCGTAAGTTGCGTCATAGCTGTGCTTCCCCCGAACGACCGCCTGACCACAGTCGAAGCGACGCGTTATGTCACGCGTCATAAAAAGCGACAAGTCACCGTGATTGAAGCGTCCGCAACAGATGTCGACGTGAGCGCTGCAGACTTGTCCACCTCATGTTTTGGTATTAACCTCGCGCATGTAGCCTGTCACGAAGACAGTCTCTTTTGCCGGTATGCTGACACCGGTGAACAAGTGGAACATAAACTCATGAACACCACAGATACCTCCGAGATCCAGGGGCTGGTCTCTACCAAGACGATACCCTATGATTATCTAGTCTACGCTGTTGGAGCAGAGGTGCAGACCTTCAACATCCCTGGTGTCAAGGAGAATGCATGCTTCATGAAGGAACTCGAGGATGCGGAGAAGATGCAGCGCCGTTTCTTGGACTGTAAGGCTTGCCTTTATAAATGCGTGGGACAGCACCTAAGCTAGTATCAGGCCTCGAATCTGCTGCGTTCCCTGGCCAGAGCCCGGAGGAGGTCAAGAGATTACTCCACATGGTGCGATATCATTTGCTTCTGATGGTGTATTTTTAACATTCTCTACCAGGTTGTTGTCGGCGGTGGGCCCACGGGTATCGAATTGAGGTCCGTTTGCCGTAGTCACATTAATTACGATCCCCTAACATCTTACCCCGTACGCAGCGGTGAACTCCACGACTTCCTCGAACAGGATCTTCGTTCATGGTATCCCGAACTTGCTGAGCACGTCCGCATCTCCCTCGTGGAGGCTCTGCCCTCGGTGCTGCCCATGTTCAGCAAGCAGTTGATCGACTACACGGAGTCTACTTTCAAGGAGGCCAAGATTGATATCCTCACGAAGACCATGGTGAAGGAAGTTAAGGATAAGAGTGTTGTCCTGCAGCTACCTGATAAGACCATCGCCGAGGTGCCATGCGGTCTTGTTGTCTGGGCCGCGGTACGTTCCGACATCCGTCTACTGACGCCGTGTACTAACGTTGGGTGATGTAGGGCAACAAATCCCGCCAGGTCACACAAGACCTAATGGCCAAATTCCCCAGCGCCCAGAAGAACAGACGTGGTATCGATGTCGACGGTGGGCCCCCTCTATATGAGCGTTACACGCATTCTGACGTTTTCATAGAATGCCTCCGCATGAACGGCTCGAACGGCACCATATTTGCCATTGGTGACTGCTCCGCCACGTCGTACGCACCGACCGCGCAAGTCGCCTCACAGGAGGGTGCCTATCTTGCGCGTGTCCTTGCGCAAATCGCCAAGAAGGATGAGATCGAGGCGCGCGTGCAGGAGCTCAAGGCCTCAGCGGAACCCGAGGCCAAGGCGGAGTGTGTTCACCTCGAGAAGCGCCTCGCAAAGCTCGAGAAGATCCGCCCATTCAAGTACTCGCACCAGGGCTCTCTTGCGTGCGTGTCTCCGTTCAAGACAATCTTTGCAGGAGTCTTAACACTAGTTGCAGGTACATTGGCTCGGACAAAGCTATCGCGGATCTTCCGTTCTTCAACGGAAACGTACGCCACTTTCTTCGTCTAGCACTGCTCTTTATAACTGATCAATTCTTGCATAGCTGGCAACCGGTGGTGTTGCGACTGTAAGTCTGCAAGAGCCAGAGCACGGAGTGATTATTGACCCGCGTTTTTAGTTCCTTTTCTGGCGTAGCGCATACCTGAGCACGCTGTTCTCCGTACGCAACCGTACTCTTGTTGCAACGGACTGGCTTTACGTCAAGCTTTTTGGACGGTAAACCCTTGCCACTGCTTCAATGGCCACCAAAATTCACTAACGCGTGTCTTCTAGCGACGTGAGCCGTGAATAAGTTGCGCTATTCTGACATCCCCTCGGACCCCGTCATAGACTATATACACATCACCTAGTTGAATAGAACTTAGAGGTATTCCCACTGTTTGATCGTCATAACCTTTACTTCCCGGGGTATCAATTGTTTATAGACTACACAGGTGTGTGGCCGGTTCGGGTGTTATCGCGCCTTTTCACGGGTCTTGTGCTCTAGACCGTCTATGCGCCCTCGACTCGCGGCAGCGTTCACCTCTTCTCTGGAGTCTGGAAATGAAGAAGCAAGAAAGCCGGAAGGCTTCTTCCTCGGCCGCCTGCTACCTTTGAAAATGGCCGACGCGGCAGAAGACTCCCGCATGTCGTATGACAAACCGGCACCTTGCCCAAGCCACGCAGTCCAGTGCTTTCCAATCGCCCATGCCTCATGTGCTGAGCGCAAATGACAATGCACGCCGCCATCACGACTCTCCCGCCTCCTCCCACAAATAGCGTGCGAGCCCTGACAGACAAAAAGAGAGCACACCTTCCTCTCCAGCTCTTCTAGAGCGGCGCGAAGCTGCAAAACTATGCACCCGAGGGTTTTTGAGTTGGGCGTTCCCACCAGGGCGGCCACTGGAAGACGCGCTCTTCCTCAGCGCTCGCCACCGACGGAGACTCGGAGAGGCGTGCACACTATCTGATTAGATTGTTTTAGCACCATCATGCACGGACCGGGAACCTCATGGGCGGCCAGCCGTTGCGGTGCAACGTTCTTGCAAAGAACCTGAGCAACGTGGCTCTCGCTTTCAAGTTCGGAAATCCAGCCCTGCACGACGTTGCCGCCATCGCAGCATTATCGCCACACAATGCCGTCGGGGCCCGCTGGATGACAGAACCATTCGTCAAAGTGACAACGATTACGGCTTTGGAGGAGCCGCAGCCTGAGCTCAGCCTCCGAACGGCGACAGCGACGTCCCCGTCTGCCCCTGCTCAAGAGTCGTTGACATCGCCAGAATACATCCATGTGAATCTCTACCCAACTTCGGGCATACTGCTGCTACACGGAACCGCTGAGAGGTGAGGGTCTGTCGCCACTGTCAACGTACAGAGTAATCTTCCTGAATTGACGTCGCCTAAAGCGCCTTCATGCGCATCATAGGGCCTCCCTGCAGGGTCCACAGACTGCGCACCTTCTAGACGTTGCGTTAGAAGAGCTCCGACGACGGCGGGCGCATCGTCAGCGGAGCCCCGTGTCGTACCGTAACCCGCTGTCCAAAGATATCGCCATGAAGACTACGCTGCTGTAGTACTATTTCTGCGGCGTGCTTAAATCGCCTTGCGTAAGGGGAGGTGTGCAGCGTGGTGCATGGTGCGTGGCGAGTGCGGGGACCTCAGTTTTGGCTCGCTCGGTTTCCCATGTTCACATGTGTGGTTTGACAGCACAGATTATCATTGGTGCGCGCATTGGAACGCACTTCTCGGGAAGCTGCACCTTCGCTCGAGGAATATGTCATCTGGATCACTCATCTATTCCCGGATGGGCCATTCTGAAGCCGGGGAATTCGCTACTGCGCCCGTTGTCACCACACCACCTCCGGGGGAATCGCGGCTGAGGTAGCGTCGGCGATCGCATGCGCACCCTCCCGTATGTTGCGGATGCAGGTTGCCAAGACAAGGCCCACATCCCGAGCCATTACCAGCACACCCCATTCAGCTAGGACTAGGGCGGCCCAGACGTGATTCATTTCCATCTGAAGTTGTGGATGTCTCGGTGCGCGTCCGCTAGTGAGCCCCATCTTCCTCATGTTGTGCGAAAACTGACCGGACGCCGGAGATCCCGGTGACAATGCAGGACAGCGCAATCATGAAACATACCGCTAGGCTGGGCAGCGACACAGATCTGAGGCGGCAAGGGCGAGGGTGCTCAACGTTGCCCGTGCTGGCCGCTTCGGAGAAGGCGGAGAAGCTTCCTTATCATATCAGATAAGCCAGCCACGGCGCGCTCTTTGTCTTATCTGATATGACAGACGCCCGTGGGGTGGTTCGCGAACCCCAGATAAGACCGCAACGCCATCTCCGACCGATCCTGTGATGCTCGCGCAGTGTTACAGCGACGTGGAAGCCGTAATGTCATGCGTCGGCTGCACATGCACACCACGCTCCGAGGCGGCGTATTCGCTTTCACGACCTCGGCTTTGCCAAACGCTCGAGGTCCGTCAGGGCACCGACCCGGATAATCTTGCGCGTCTTGGTGGGACCTGGCCGTCTCCCTCGAGTTCTGACCCCCGATGTTATTGATGACGGTGCCCGCTAGTGGAGGCCGTATGTTAAGCGCATCGGATCGTCGCCCCGGTCAAAAATGCGGTGAGTGCAGATCCACTCAGTTGCACCAAGCTGAGCGAGATATTCAGCTCAGTAGTGAACACGGCATGACGTCGAGACGCTCTCAAGCAGTGATCAAACATGTGTCTTCCCGAAATGCATTGGTCGCTGGTATGCCGGGAGCAAATGCTAGCCTCAACGATCCGCTTTTTAGCCGGAGGATCGCAATTTTTGCGCGCACAACATGATCAAGGTTTGGCCGCCCGATCATGCTGCATACTTGCTTCTAGAATGGATCCTATACTTCGGTGCCTTCCTCAACGGGGGGCCGTCGCATCCCCATACGCCCCCAGAAGACGGCAGAGACAGGATTTCGTATGCACCAACTTCCCGCATCCGTCAGCTATTTCCCAGCCCTGTCTCGCCCACCTCGGGGGGATGTACAGCGCGGCGTATTAAAGCAAGCAGCACGGTCGTGGGCGAGCCGCAGGAATTCCATCCATCCTCTCTCCCCGATCGCATAACCCCGGACTCGGCGCCAAGATGGATGCGTCCTCCGCACCAGCGCACCTCGCTCGCGCAGCAGCCAACCCCGACAAGCCCATTCGCGTTGGACGCAACAACGCTTATCCACACCAGCTCTGGTGGTTCATCGCTAGCGTCGTTGCTTTCATTGCCATCTGTCAGTTCGCTTCTTGGGTTGCCCTCAAGATCTCAGCAAGGCGCCCGTCTCCTCCCAGCCAGACTCCCGCGACGCGGGCCGTGTCGTGGCGTCGGCTTCCTTCGGCTCTAGTCAATGCATACCGAGTCGTTGCGTTTCGATGGACTCTCAACATCGGCCCGACGTTCACACTCACGTTGGCGGAGTTGTCCATCGTCTGCGGATACATCATCGCTCTATACACCTGGGGCTTCATCAACAGTGAGTAACGTGTCATACACCGCTGAATATCCTTATATACTCACCATGTATCGGATAGCCACGAACCTCGCCGGACAGAATCTCAATCAAAGCTACTGGGAGAACAGGCTAGGCGTCCTCAGTGCGAGTCAGCTCCCGCTGATCACGGCCCTCGGGACCAAAAACAACGCCCTTTCTTGTGAGCAGTTCAAACTTCAACGTCATGCTGCACAGCGACAGTATCCCTGACTACCTACCACAGACATTACGGGTGTCAGCTATGACAGGGTGCGAGCGCTTCGTGTCTAACGGACTACTGGGAGATGCTCATCTCCTGGATTCTGCAGCTGAAGTTCATCCATCGCATGATGGCACGCTCTGTATTTATACTCCTGTGGGCGCACGGTATCGCCAGAGTGAGTATTTCCCACAGTCGTTGTTAACGGACGTGACTGACGGCGATCGTTTGTTCAGCTTACACAGTGAGCACGAGCATATCTACATCGTTGACAAACAACCGAACTTACTCTGTTTACTCCGTGTAGCCTCGAAAACTCTCAGTACCCAACTTGGTTTGTGCCACTCGGGATACTTGCCATGTTCTTCTTCACCATTCTCTTGATCGTCTCCATCCGGCCACTCCGCGCACGCGTATACGAGCTCTTCTACTATGCGCATGTGCTTTCTGTGTTGTAAGTGTCTTTGTACCTCTTCGGATGCATATTTTTGCTTACTGTGTGATCCCCAGGATCATTCTCTTCGCTGGTTACTTCCACGCCAACTCGGAGGGATACGGGTTCTACGTCTGGCCTTGTTTCGCCATCTGGGGGCTCGACCGCGCCATGCGCCTCACACGCCTCATCTTTTACAACCATCTCTACTTCGGGCTCTCGGCCACCGCCGACCGGCTCGACGCGTCTGTCGAGCTCCTGTCACCGCACCTCGTGCGCCTCCACCTCAAGCGCCCCCCGCACTTCCGCTGGACGCCCGGTCAGACGGCGTATGTCGCAATGCCAGGCGTATCGCACTTCCCGATCGAATCACACCCATTCACGATTGCGAGCGTCGACGCGCGGTACGCTCTAGAAGATGTGACCGAAAAGCCCATCACGGATGACGAGAAGGTCGTCGACGCAGCCAACGAGGGGACGCTCTACTGGAACGAATTGGTGTTTTTGGTCCACGTTCGCGAAGGGTACACACGCCGTCTAGCTGACGCTGCCGCGCGCGGTGAAAAAGTGAAGGTGCTCATTGACGGCCCGTACGGCTTCTCGCCTAACCTGGACAGTGACGATACGGTCGTCCTCGTCGCAGGTATGATTCCCGAACGTTCTCCTCTTCGCTTTGTTTTGCTAACGACCGCATGTGCAGGGAGCTCCGGCGTGACTTTCACGCTTTCGACGTTCCTGGGCGTGCTCAGTCACGTGAAGAGCGGGAAGAGTAGATGCCGCAAGCTGATCTTCGTGTGGTGCATCCGCGATGCCAGTGAGTTTCTCACAGCACTAACATAGAGCTGTGCACCGCGGCTAACTGTGTCGCTCTGCGTTCCCGCGTAGGCCACATTGAATGGATCTCACAGGCACTCGCACGAGCGCTGGAGCTCGCACCGGCAAACATCGACATTGCCGTCCGGATCTACGTCACCTCGCAGAACGGGGAGTCTGTTCCCAGGGAAGGCTCGTGGGCAGAGGAAGAGTCCCTGCACTCTTCAGAAAACGCGTCCCCCGTGACCAAGACGCGACCGTCGTCCTTGCTCAACTCCGAGGCCGTGCAAGTCTTCCCAGGACGTCCGGACCTTGCTGCACTGCTGCACGAGCAGATCGAGGTGAACACAGGCAGGCTATCCGTGACGGGTACGTGTCTATTAAGAAGTACCATTCTGTGCGACTGTCGGCATTAATCTTATTCTTGGCAGTGTGTGGCTCGCAGGGTATCGCGCGCTCGTGTCGCGCCGCGCTCAGGATCCCCATCTCGACCACGCTGAAGGGTGGGCCTAGCGTCGTATTGCATGTGGAGTCGTTTGGATACGCTTAGAAGAATGTACCCCAGTGACGGCGTACGGAGACCGCGGATGACTAGTAGGGCGCTATCGATGTGTCAAATGTTGTACGAACTAAAACGCCGCCCCTGCGATAGGTTAGCAATGACTGTTCTACCGTCCATAAGCCCCTAGATGCCAGCGTAAATTGTCAACGACAGTGTTCGCTACCTGGCCTCCTGCCACTACCCTGTGGCTGCCGCCATCACAATGGCAACCTGCAAGATAAGACACCCTAGTAAGTCATCACCTGAGCATACTACGACAGACGCGGCCCGCCTTGGTCCTTGAACATTTGAACGCAAGGGCTCTAGGATCCATTCGCGCACGATCGTTCTAACCTTTATGCCCATCTGCTAAGTAAGGAAAGCCAAGACGATGACAGATATGGACTTGACTCTCGGAAACCCGATCGATCGTAAGTGTGGACCGAGGCCTCGCTCACACGGTCATCCGCAGCAGCGCGTGTTCTTCAAATCCTTCCTTCCTTCATCCCCGCCTCCCTCGAGCTTATTGTAATTCACTTAGTCACTTGGTCAGCCGCATGACGGACTGCGCACGCGTTCTGCCCCACTATGGGCGCATCACGCAGCCTCGCAGGGATTCTTGCTCGCTGCGCAATGTCGAAGCAGTCACGATCGTACGTTCAGCAGCTTCCTCAGAAGTGAAGCCTTATGCATGTTCTAGATGCCGTCGATGTCTATGATTTTGACCGGGATATGCGCGTTATGCATGCAAGTCTGCATGAGTCCATCGCGCACGCAATAATCCCGTGTAATCCGAACAACGCGGGCACGGAGCCACGGCAATCTTACCGAGTCGACGAACAGATCTCCCGGCCGTGGAAATCACCCACGGTTGCTAGACCGACCGAGGCATGATTTTTCGCAATGTGAGACAAACCATTGGTCACAGGGGTCCGAGGTAAGTACTTACCCACGAGCGATCGGTCGTACTTTGAGGCGGTGCACTTGGTATGTCTCTTCTTCGTTCAGTCCTCCCTAAGTTACTACAATCGTGATACAGCAGCGACTCATAGCGAACTCGGCAACCTGCCATGCTCACCATCGGTGTTCTGGACCGATCAAGCTCTCCACTCAAACCGCCACTTTGTTCTCCGGAGGAAGTCTTCGACCGAGAGCCGGGTATACATGTGGTTCCTCGGCGTTTTCGCTCAGCCTACATGGAGAGGTGAGTACGGCTCCTTCCTCTTTCCGCTCTTCCACACGGCGACGAAGGCGTTCGAAGCTACTTATCGTATCAGAACCTCGGCGAAGCCACACGATAAGACAATGCGGCGGTGCCATTTTGATAACCTGGTGATCTATTGATACTTGAGCGATGCTGCCCAGCGTTGCAACGGCGTTGAAGACGCAATGCCACGCGCTTCTGCACCACATGAGAATTCCATGCGTGCTGCATATGGCCCCTGTGCCCGCCCATGCTAAGACCACACGCAATCATGGAGGTGATATCGCGTCTTCATGGAACGTCGTCCCCCTGGGGTAGTAACCAACGCTTACGCCATTGCCTCTACAGATCGCCGCGCTTGAGCGCATCGGGGGTGTGAACGGGATCCGGATATCCATGCTGCTCGGACTTCAACATGCACTCCGATGTTGCTCCCGGCCTTGCCAGTGCGAATAAGCGATCTCCAGCAGAGTACGCATCACCGCGTCGACCGGTGTTCTGTCCATCAAGTGGGTTCCGATTTTTCCGAGAACACGTCGTACACAGCGCGTCTGCTTACAATACGCTTAAGTGCACCCAAGGAAATGCCCTGTCCCAAGTTTGGCATGCTGAAATTACTTGGACGCTGCGCCGGGTACGCCGGGGTGGGATGTTCACTGCCAGGTTAGGGGACAAATATGGGATTGAAGCTTTTGTCGACCGCAGCAAATCACGTACGTAGGCCAAGGACCATTTCTCTTCGAATAACAGCGAATAACCCGCACCAAGCCCGCGAGGTGCAGATTACCGCCCGCGCGATCGAGCTTCGATTGACCGTACTCGGTGATGCGCTGCTTCCACGGCGAAGACCCTGTCGACGGAGTCCATGTGCCACGACGCCCTCCAACTCGGCGGTCCGTCGCCCCCTGCGCCCCTCAAAAATTACAGATCAAAAATCTCATATGCGTCGATATCTATGTTCGGTGCTCCGCTTCCCACCGCTTCCTCTTCTTCCTAGCAGTGCTACTTAAACACCTGCACCCGGAGGTGCAGAAGCCAGGATTCCCCCCTCCCCTCACATAGGCCTGCCGACGTATCCGCGAGCATCCAGACGTTTCGCTATGAACGCTTCGCTCTCTGCCGCCGCGCCTCACTCGGGCCCTCCCATGGATCCCAACCGGGCCATCCGGGCTGGTCACAACACGGAGTACCCTCGCGAGGTCTGGTGGTTCATCGCTAGTTTTATCGCACTGGTCGCCCTTTTCCAATTTCTCTCCTGGGCCACGTCCAAGCTTTCCTCGGGACGTCCG
Organism: Lenzites betulinus; assembly: GCA_022264855.1. NCBI lineage: Eukaryota > Fungi > Basidiomycota > Agaricomycetes > Polyporales > Polyporaceae > Lenzites > Lenzites betulinus. The sequence goes on along the minus strand of JABYQU010000008.1, from coordinate 168,030 downwards.
GCTGCGGCCAAGGGGGCGAAGGACGCCGAGGCCGGGGTTACCCCACCTGCGCGCCGCTTCTCGTGGCGTAACATTCCCCTTACTCTTGTCAACGCCTATCGGGTCGTCGCATTTCGGTGGACGCTCCAGATTGGCCAGTCGTACACTCTCAACCTCGCTGAAGTGTTTATCACTGTCGGCTACATTGTTGCTCTTTTCACCTGGGAGTTTGTCAACAGTACGTCACAACGTAACCCCTGTTGTACGATAAGCTGACGTCACTGCCTTGCACAGCGACGACGACGACCGGACACAAGCTGGATGTGAGCTACTGGGGCGGTAGGGCAGGGGCTATCGCATCCAGCCAGTTGCCGTTGGTCACCGCACTTGGGACCAAGAATAACCCTATCGCATGTGGGTTGTTAACACATTGTTCTGAAACTTCCGATACTGACCGTCCGCAACCAACTGATAGATATCACCGGTATCAGTTACGACAAGGTATTTTTGCAGTCGCTATTGATTGGATGTGTTATTGAACCAACATCGTACAGCTGAATTATGCTCATCGGATGACCGCTCGTGTCGTATTTGTCCTTCTGTGGGTCCACGGTGGCTCCAAAGTAAGTAGCGGTGCATTTCCCTCGTCAATCTCTCAAATCGTTAATGTTCTCCTTACCATCACAGATTGCGCAGTACGTCTCTCTCACCGTTCGGAGTGTTCCGTTGAACAGTCCCTGACCTCCTCGCGCAGCCTTGTGCCTGTGGCATACGACCAGTGGTTCATCCGCATCGGTTTGACTGCTTTGATCGCGCTCACCATCCTCATCCTTGTATCCCTGCGCCCCGTCCGAGCACAGATGTATGAATTGTTCTACTTCACGCACTTCCTCATGGTACTGTGAGTACATCTCCCCTGGCATCCGTACCCATCTTTCTAACATTCCCTCACCGACATTCAGGGTTTTCCTCATCGGTGGATACTTCCACACGAAGCAGCAACGCGTTGCGACCTACATTTGGCCCTGCTTCCTCATCTGGGGTCTTGATCGTGCCCTGCGCTTGGCCCGCCTTGTCTTCTACAACCACCTTTACTTCGGGTTCTCCAAGAGCGCGCACAAGCTCGACGCCACTGCGGAGCTTCTCAGCCCACACTTCGTCCGCCTGCATATCCAGCGGCCCCCGCATTTCCGCTGGACGCCTGGCCAGACCGCCTTCCTCACCATGCCCGGCGTATCCTCATTCCCGCTCGAGTCACACCCGTTCACCATCGCGAGCGTGGACGCACGCTATCAGCTCACTGGCCTTCCGAAGACGCCCGTGATTGCAGACCAGGAGAAAGTGAGCGCGAAGGGTAAAGAGAACGCGGGCACCGACGCCACACCGTACTGGAAAGAACTTGTGTTCCTGGTGAACGTCCGGGAGGGCTTCACACGCCGTCTGGGGGAGATCGCGAAGCGTGGTGAGAAGGTGAAGGTACTTGTCGATGGGCCTTATGGATTCTCGCCAAATCTGGATAACGACGAGACGGTCGTGCTCGTTGCTGGTGCGTCTGCTTTTCGAAATTGCAGTGCTCGGGATTCTGAGCACTCCTATAGGCGGGTCTGGCGTGTCATTCACTCTCTCCACGTTCCTTGGCGTCCTCAGCCATGTGCAAAGCGGGAAGAGTAAGTGCCGCAAACTGGTCTTCATTTGGTCGGTGCGCGAAGCTAGTACGTCCCATCCTGTTATCTGCCTCTTCTAAACGACCTGACGTATTCTCACTCAGGCCATATCGACTGGATTGCAAAGGCGCTCACGGAGGCCCTCGAGCTTGCGCCTGCTGACCTCGAGATCTCCATCCGCCTTTTCGTGACCTCCGGCAGCGCGCCGGGTAACGCGCCTGAGCGCACATGGAACGATGATGACTCGGTGCACTCCGACGAGGGCACGGCGATCGGGAAGAGCAGGCCGTCCTCGCTCCTCAACTTCTCGTCCGTCCAGGTCACGGAGGGCCGCCCGGACCTGCCCGCGCTCCTCCGGGACAAGGTCGAGGCGAGCGCTGGCCGGGTTTCCGTCACCGGTGCGTCTTCTCTCATGTGGTCGTGTCTTCTGGAACGCGGTCATTTCTGACACAGATGTTTGTGCTTCGTGCAGTGTGTGGTTCACAGGGTATCGCGCGCGCATGCCGCGCGGCCCTCCGGATTCCCCTCGCGACGACGCTCAACGGCGGGCCGAGCGTGGTGCTGCACGTCGAGTCGTTCGGATACGCATAGACGAACAGATTGTTTTGAGCTAGAGACCGATATTTCTAGATGCTGCCGCTAGACTTTGTATCAGTAGCTGTTGTTTTAGCACTGCATGTCGTCGACACGTATACTTACGAGACTTAACGCGATTTTTATCTCTACTACTCGCATTGCGTTGATCCTTTAACTGCTTGAGCTGCGCTAGCAGATCAGTGTTTGCTTCTCTTAGACCATACAGCCCGTCGTGAGACCAAAATAGAACTTTATATGCCATTGGCATCTCACGATAAGAGACCGGCGAGGTTCCATTGACAGCACTTCTACTGACCCCGCCCTATGCGAGCGGCCAATCACCACTATCTCGGAGTGAACATCCGTTGATAAAGTGGCAATATATTATAAGCGGGGAGATACAATATACTTGCTAGCAAGCCCTTTACCGCCTATTATGTTCGCGGTTCTTATTGATTCTAAACGCCGAGAGACACATTTGCATCCAACCACATTCGCGCGGTGCAGGAGACGAATCCATCTGCCTCCTATCATCCAGCTCAGCCGAGTCCGCCTGGGACCGGGACTCGGACATGAGCGGCGGGTCGGTGGTCGGCCGGCTCAACGGCAGATGGTGTTCGAACACGACGTCCATCGTATAGCATCTCTCAGCCCGGCCTGAACCCCCCTTGCCGGTCGCCGTGCCATGCCCCGGGGACTCCCAGAAAGTGACCGTGAGACACAGCCCCGGCTCTATGTCGTCCAACGGGTAAAGGTGGCGGTAAGAGTCCTCATCCCAGGCCGGAAGCTGCTCCACATGCGGCGGGAGCGGCGGCTTGCCACCAACGGCCGGGCGCAGGCACGGCCACAGCGCATCGGGCGCATGCTGGGAGGCGGAGGGCGACTTCAGCGCAGCGACGCTGAACACGCCCGGGAGCTTCGTTGACATGCGGGCGAACGGTCTGGGTCCAAGAGCTTGTGCGACGACGAGCGTGACGTCCCAGGGATTGGGCTCGTCCGCGGACAGATCGTCGTGAATTCCGCGGAAATGGACGATGAGTAGGTCACCTGCGAAAGACGGGGCCGGTACTGCGAGGACGACGGCCTTCTCCATGTCCTGGACGCCAACTCCTGGCTCTTCGCCGCTCGTTGGATGTACGTATTTGTACGCGCTGACGTCGAATCTTGAGTTCTGGGCATGCTGCTTGAGCCAGGGCGGGAAGATGATCGTATTTACACTGTTTTTATCTCGGGAGAGGCTTTGTGTATCCTGTATCGGGATCTGGGGACGCATGGGGCCTGTGACCTGGATATAGAGCTCTGTTGGCTGCATGAAGACCAGCGTGTTGCGTATCGCTAATTCGAACACCGCGGGGTCGAGAGCGACTATGCGAATGCGGGAGGGGCCGCATCCTTCGGGACATCGGACACTGAACGACAGTTGGCAAGTCCTGGAGTAGAGGTCGGGGAAGTCATCCAAGTCGTTCGTGATCCTGTAGACCTTCCGGTCTGTGCTCCACCCGATGCGCTTAACGACGAGGCTGAGAATGCGTTCGTTTGCATCTTGGAAGGGTAGAAGCGCAAGGATTATACTGGGGCCCACGAAAAAATGGGGTAAAGGGAGAATGGGAAATCGTGTGCGCAGTCCGCGGGGAGTTGCTGGGTACTCGTTCGTAAGTGCCGACACCCATTTCGTGACACATTTGTGGTTGCGGAGTCCACGGTGCTCTGTGGGTAGGAGCGGGCGAATATCGGCACAGTCCGCGAAGAAGGTTGGTGATGGTGCTAGTAGATTGCGGAATGTGTCGGGGGATGCACTTCGAAAGACGGGTGGGGCAGGGTTTCGAGCATATGGTACAGTGGTCAGCTGTAGCGTGGCAAAGGGCCCCCAGGCAAACACGCTCTGATCCGAGGTACGATTCAGGATCTCTTCCTGGAGGCGGATGAACGCGTTTCGCCCTTCGCCGTAGATAATTGGCATGTAAACCCCAAAGATTCCCAGGAGGGAATATGCCTCGTCCTCGACCCTGGTGGTCTCTCGCCGTGAAGCCCACACCATCAGGAAACGCTGGATCGTCCGGATGGAGACACGTGCCTCCAGCGCTCCGTGGGCCTCCATCTGGAGACATGTTCTCCATCCCGTTGACGGACCTTCAAAATTTGCTTATTTCCGCCTGTGAACATGAAGTTCTGCTCTTCTAGAGCCTGACCACGATTTTTTTAAAGGTGAACAAGCGGTGTGGCGTTTGCGAGTCGCGCGGGGAAGCCGTGAGAAAGCCTCCATAGCAGTCATTTTGCCATTGATGGAGACAGGGTGTCTCCATATGATGGGGGGGTGTCTCCAGCGCTCCATCCAGCCATGCGTTACCATACAGCGCCCCTGGTTCCCGAGGTGTTTCCTGATGACCATCCGCGCAGCGACACTGAGCGAGTGCAAATCCTCTACACCGGTAAGGACACGCTCCGTGATGCCGGCAGTCTCCTTGATTACTGCACACAACGACGCCTTCGTGCCTAGTGCGCGCCAATCCGCGGAGAAGAAGATGACGTGCTTCGGGAAGATGAGCTCCTGTAGGGTCTATCCCCTCGTGAACCACTTGCTCTTTCGGAACTTCGAGTCCGGGCCCCTCGGGTTCTCGCTCGGATCGTCCACGTCGAAGAGGTACACATAGCAGACGGCGGCCTGCGCGTACCACTCGCCCATCGAGTTGATCGCCTCGGAGAGCTCGGCACTGCTCGTCTTGTCTATGCAACAGGTATCAATCCAGACGTACGCGTACCCGTCCGCTTTTGCGTGCGCACAGCACCGGACGATCTTCTGCGAGATTTTGGTGTTGAAGGAGGAGAGGTCTCCATGGGGGTCTACCACAGACGTGCGGCACTCCGCGAGGAACCGGAGGAGATCCTGCAACAACGTGAAGGGTGAGCCTTCCAAGCGCTACTATGTGTCATACTAACCTGTAACGACGACTCTTTTATCCAAACATGGAACAGAATGGCGTAAGGGGGGCAGCGCGTAGCATCCGGGAAGTCGTGCAGCTCAAGTGTCGTGGTATCCAGCAGCCGCATGATAGAAAGGCTTCGCTCAAGCCAAGACTGTCGTCACGGAGATCTACCACCGACCAGTTAGAACATATATATGCGGGCCCTCCAGATGTCGAGCTACATACCGGAGAGTGGTGGGTTCTCTTAAGCATACAAAGCGCTATATGCTGCCAAAGGAGGTGACCGCGAAATGGCGACGGTTGCTACTCGCGCTGGCACTGCGCGGCGCTCGACATTGTACCTTGACGCATTTGACTGCGGTCGCCTGTGTCGTACCTTTTAAGCGTTCCGTGTGAATCTTTCTGAGAACGATGCTATGTTGTGCTAGAAAGGCTGGAAAGCGCGGTATGTCAGATTTGTACGCCGTGTTGAGGTCGTCCTGGACACCCGAACACGATGCACCAGTGCCAATGTCACTGTGACTGGGATGACACTTTCGGCGAAGAGATACATAGAGAGAGAGGTGCGTACTGTAGTAGGGGAGCCTAGCTCTAGGGTTCACGTTCAAACGTTCAACGTTCAACGTTTAGCTGTGAGAAGTGAATAACTTAGCGTGCCAAGTATACGTAGGATGACTGTCAGGACCAACGCATGGGCGCCAAAAACCCTGCCACCACAGCCGATGCGAGAAGAAATGATAATGAAGAAAACGACATCAGTAGCTACAGGATACAAAGCATGTTGGACAGGAGTTACACTGCAGCAGTCGCGGATAGCTCACACAAGCCCCAAAACCCCCACGGCCACCCTCGCCGTCTCTCCATCCCCTCCGCGCACCTCGCGCAGTCCAACGCCCCTCCGCCTTTTCGCGCCAGCGCCCGCGCTCACGGCGACAGCGCACCCGCGGGCCCCGACGCCGGCGACGCCCCCAGGTGCGCATAGAACCCGAGCCCGTTCGCGCCAAGGTCCGGCGACGCGAGGATCGCACCCATGTCCAGCGCGCCCGGGTCCGCGTTCAAGAACGCCATGATGTCCGCCGTCGACATCCCGCCCACGAGCCCCGGGTCCGGCGGCAGCCCGCCGCCGCTCGTGTCCATGAACGTCGGCATGCTCTGCGCGCCGGCAGGCAGTCCGAACGCCCCGGGGGGCAGGGCGTGCGCCTGTTGCGGCTGCTGCTGCTGCTGTTGCTGGGAGGGCCCGGCGAATGGCTGCGGGGCGGCGCGCGGGCTGCCGAGGTGGTCGAGGAACGCGTCCGTCGGCGCGAAGTCCTCCGGGCTGCCGTGGTGCGAGGGCGAGTCGCCCGAGCCGGCGGGCGAGCGCGCGTTCGACGACGCCTTTTTGCGCACCGGACGCACCCACGGCGGGCGGTTGCTCGAGCTCGCCCCGTCCTGCGCGCGCGGCGTCTCGAGCGGTATTTGCGTTACTGGAGAAAAGGGAGGTCAGCGGGGAGCGTGTGGGGCACGGCCGGTCTACGCACTCCTGCAGAACTCCTCCATGAGGTCTCCGGAGCGTTGGCCGCAGATGTAGCGGCCGCTGAAGCGCCGCAGGAGCCCGACACACGAGCGTAGTGCGTCCAGGGCTGGCGGAATGAGCTGTCGCAGCGAGTCCGAATGGCAGTTGAGCAGCATCGCGACCAGAGTGCGACCAGCCGCCGTAAGCTGGTGAATGACATGCACTCCATCTAGAAACCCCCGTCAACATCTCATGTGCACGTCGGAAAATCACGCCACCCACAGTAGGTCATCAAGCCCTTCGCGGCAATGTGCAGGTGCGACGAGATGATCTGCAGCGCACACGCATGCGCCGCACGCATCGCCTCGATTTCCGCCTCGCCCTGCTCCGAGTCCGGGACGTGGTTGTGCATGCGCTCCGCAACGTTCTCCGAGAACCGGTGGCGGTAGATGAGCATGCGCACGTACTGCTCCACACAGTGCAGCCGCTCCGCCTGCGTCACCCGGATCACGTCGTTGCTGGTCATCGTGTCGACCGAGTGCGCCCAGTGCGCGGGAACCGCGCGTGCGATCTCGTCCAGCAGCGCCTCCTCCTCCCGCAGCTCCTTTCCGCGGCGGAAGCCCGTAAGCACAGCGGCCGCACGCGCGAGGAACGGCGCGCCCTCGCCTGGCAGCGACGGCGGGACGTCGATCACAGACTCGAGCACGATGAACAGCCGCACGCAGCTCACGAACGCACCCATCCGGCTCTCGGTCTCGGGCGGCTGCAGCCCGACGCCGTCGCGCGTGATGAACTCGTCGTCGACGATCGTCGGCTCCCCGACGTCGCAGTCGCGCAGGCGCAGCACCGGCGGCCGCCCAAAGTGCGCGCTCGCCTGCTTGTCCCACAGGTACACGCACCAGAACGTGCGCTTCCGAACCTCGTCCTCGATCGGGTCGAACAGGTCGTAGTCGTCCGCGGAGCGGTGCAGGCCTGCGTCGAAAGAGAGCGTCACGGACTCGGACAGGAGCGCGAACGCCTTCGAGAGCTTCCCGAGCCCGACCGCGTACACGCCCGCGATCAGCACCGATTGGATCGTGTAGAGCGTCGGCTTGTCCGCGCCCGGCAGCGTCCGCAGGCGCAGGTAGAGGTCGAACCACTGCGTGCCCGCGCTGTTGCTGTCATTCGGGTCTGCGCGCACGCGCGGATCGTCGATGTGCCGTGAGGATAGGCAGCATATCGCGACGATGAATGCCGCAAACCCAGGCTCGCCCCATTTCCGGGGATTGCCATAGTCCTGCGGGGCGTATTAAATCACGTGCCGCTGCAGAGCGAAAGAAGCCCAGAAGACCCACCGCTAGAAAGCTTGGAACATGGAGGAAGGGCATGAGGTAGTATGACGTCGACAGATAACACTGGACGAGGCTGTCGCGCAGACAAACATGTCTACGGGTGAGCACAGCTACGGCGCAAGGGCGAGCGGGGTCCCTACCTGTCCATCAGCTCCGGCACGATGAACGTTGTGATGAGCTTCCAGATGTGCTCCGGGTTCGTCTCCGTCCGCCGCGGCTGGCGGTCGGGAAACCAGTCGTTGGGGGGCTGCCCGTTCCCGTTTGCGCCCTTCCAATGCTGCTGGTGTTGTGGGTGCTGCTGTGCCGGCCCGTGATCAGGGTCGGGCTTCGTGACGACCGCGTGGCGCTCGACGAGCAGGTCCAGGATCGGCAGACCGGACGTCTCGCCCTGCCAGCGCGTGTAGCCCTCGTCGTCAAAGTAAAGATAGGAGGACGCGAGGGACATGCGGGATGAGTCCTCCATGATCTGGTCCTGCACCATACTGCTCGAGGACGGGCCGAAGGACATGCCCGTGCTCGGGCTCGAGTTGCGCGATCGCGCCTTCATGGGGCCGAAGAAGGTGGACGGGTTGATGAGCGGGTATGCTGTCAGCGACGGAGGGGGCACTGCGGTCGGGAAGATGTGTGTGGAAGATGCGAACGAGGCATGCGGACTGGAGGTGGGGTCCACGGGCGATTGGGGCAGGCCCGCCCCAAGAGCTCCTGCGCCTGCAAACACTTGCGGGGGAATGGCCTGAATGAGGGTCTCCAGCTGCTGCATGCGGTCCTCGAGCGTCGCAGCGCGTTTAGATTTGTGCGGATGGGTGCGCTTGCCGGGCTCCTCGAAGGTGCAGGGCGAATTTGACGTCAGGCACGACTGGCACGGGTGGCCTTCGTCGCACTTGATGCGCCTGCGCCGACATCGGTCGCATGCCCTGCACACAATAAGGAGCAAAAGTCTCATCAGCGTCTGCGCCTGCATCTCCGCTCCTTGCCTTGACTCGGACGGATGGAGAACGAGACAGGAAACGCACCTGCTGAGCTTGAAGCGGCGTTCCTTGAGGATCGACGCGGACGCGGACGGCTTCTGCTCCGAGAACCCAGGGAGAGACATATCGTGCTGACCGGGGGAAGGCGACTGCGCAGACGACTGCTGGGGCGACTGGGACTGCTGCTGATCATCGGGGGTAGGGGTGGTGGACATGGCGGGTACGTTCCGGGGGAGAGTCAGAGCATAGGTCGTGCAAACGTGGGGGCGGGAGGGGGCAGCTGGTGGATGCGGAGCAAGTTAGAGAATGTAACGGAGCCAGGACTGAGAGCAGTCGACGGCGGCTCGGATTCAAGTCAGATGCTAGAGTGCGGGGCACCCGCCAAATTCCATTATCCGCCGTACTGCTATGACTAATTCTCTGAACCCTCCTCGTCCTCTCCGCCTCAACTTCCTCCTTCTACACCCATCCCTATTGGCTCAAGGACACAGAATTGAGAGACAGACGAAGTCCGACGCTCCGCGACGGTGTGTCCCCGCCTGCAGGGCGCGCACGGGCGCACCCCAATCCCGACTCCCGCCTGTGAGCCTGGTCCGCCGCCACCACCGTCCCTCTGACCGCCCCCGCATTGCCAAGCGCATACCCCGCACCATGAGCAACATAATCGACGCACCCCGCGGCAGCTAGCAGCGGCGATCTCGTCTTCGCGACGCATTTACAGCTCCCGCCCCCGTTCATGTGCTCCATGCTATCGCACCAGCCTGCTCACTAAGCCCCGGCATTCATACGAGACAACCGTGTAATACTTACGCGCAGCGCCGGCAGGACACGGTGCGAGTCGGGTGCATCCGTTGCCCCAAACCCCCGCGGCGCACAGCGTTGATCACAAGTGCCCCCGGGCCGCATCTGCGCCCAGGATGGTAGGGCGAAACCGGGATCGCAGGCACGAGCACGCGCACGAGCCTGAAGCTTATGTAGCACATTGGAATTTGGGCTGCGCCTGCGTGTGCATATTCAAGATATTGCACATTGCACATTGCACCGGGAGAGACTGGGAGCCTCGCGCACAAGCCTCGGACCTCCCAGGACTCGGGCGGGCGGAGTTGCCGGGCACGCTCCCACGCGCGAGCTTCGGGTTCGGGCGACGGTGATAGTGATAGTGGTACATACAGCGCGTGATGCAGTGGTATACAGGAACGGGGAACAGGGAACAGACGTACAGACCGTGGTCGCCACCACGCCGCCGCGCGAACGTACAGGAAAATACAACATGGGAACGCGCGCGGGCGGCGCTCGGCGAATCGTCTCGTAGAAGGCCGTGCGCTGAATGCGGCCGTGGGAGTGCGCGTGTGAGCGGAAGCGCAGGAAGAGGGGAAGCTGGGCGAGGGGAAGGGGAAGGATGCCGGAGATGGGCTGCTGGAGGGGCTGGGACGTGCGCAGTGCGCGCGAGCATGGGCCGATCCCGGCGCGAGTGCGGCAGAAGCGCGGTGCTGCCTAGAGGTCGCCGCGGTACCAGTCGACGCCGCGCTTGAGCTGCTCGAGCGTGATGAAGATGAGCATCGTCGTCGGCTGCAGACGCGTCCACGCGGGCAGCCAGCCCTTGAACATGAACATCGCGCCTTCGTTCCGCATCGACGTCCGGATCATCTGCATCGTCGAACGGCCCTCTGCGCCTGACGCGCTCATGATGCGGCTCTGCGGTCGCGGGGTCCCGGTTAGTTGAGGAACTCGTGGAGAGTGAAGGAACTCACCTTGAGCACGTCCGCGGGGGAGCAGACTGTGGTGGCCACAGTACCCTGGAATATACTGAGTGAGCTAACGCAACGCGTCGGTGTGCAAGGGACGTACGGCTGCGAAACTGGCAGTCGTGTGCAAGTAAATGTTGTCGTCGAAGTAGCCGCTCTTCAGCAGCTCCGCCTTGAAGAAGTCATACCTGCCGATCTACTTCAGCACGATTCTTTCTCGCGTAACGCTATACTCACGACGCGAGCTGGCTGGCGTTCATCAGGATCGAACGGAACACATTGGGGCCCACGCCGCGTCCCAGAGATGACACACCCTCCTCGCGAATCATCTGTACCACAACGTAATGAGTGAACACATTCCTACTGAAACGACGGGCAAGGCCTCGAACGCACGCGGTAGAGGCCGGACAGACAGTTCTTGTAATTGAGACGCTTCTCGGGCGGCTTGGCGAAGTCACCTTGCATGCGAACCATGATGATTTCTACGTGCGAGGACGCGTATTAAAGTTAGCATACGGCGTGGATAGGCATACGCGAGAGCTCGCTCACCTCCGGGGTTGCCCACGACACCCGCGATACCCCCGGCTGTATATAATGTTAGTCGTCGAACCACACATGCCGTTCGACTTCACCCACCCATACCGCCCGCAAGGGCAAGCTGCCATGCAGGGCTCTTCTCGTCTACCCGTCCATGGTTAGCATCCACAGCATGCTGCGCACGAGGAAGCGACCCACTGGCTCCAATCAGCTTCTTGCTCTCGTCGTACGCCCAGAAACGGCAGATCGAGTACGTCATCTGCCTGAGCCACGTCCCGGAGATGCCATCAAAGAGGCCCAGGACGCCCGCGGTGCGCACCGTCTTGCGCACGGACTCGATCATGCGCTTGTCGCCCGTCGCCTGCAGCCGCACCTTCGTCAGGTCGAGCGGGCTGCATACCGGTCAGCGCTCCCGCACACGACGCGCTCAGACAGGGCGGAGACGTACTGCGTGATGGACGCGGCGATGGTGGCAGCGACACCTGTGGTGGGGGCACCCGGTACGGCATGAGCGCTGCGCGCGCACACACACAGAGTTCGGCGTACGTACCTCCCAGCCAGAACGGATACGGCTGCTTCTTCTTCGCGGGCGACGGCGCGGCGATCGTCTTCTCCACGACGTTGGCGGGCAGTGCCGCGGCGGACTGTTCTATCGTCTTGGACATGGCGGCGGCGGCAGGGTATGCTGTCTAACTATAGTGCGGGCGATGGAGATCTTGTATTCTCTAGATGGGCGCGCGTTCAACTGCGGGACTGTGGGCCTCTACCGGGTCGTACGAGCGGATCGTCGTCGTATGGGCGAGTCGAAACACAGGGGATATGGGGGGAGACGACGTACGTGTGTGCGAACGCGCGATGTTCGAATATCCCGGGGGTATTTAGGGAATTAGGGGCTCGCCGGGTGGTCTGCAGGCCGAGCTGTACCGATGGGAGCGACGAGGCGGGAGTCGGAACGGCCTCTGTTGATGGGTGCAAGCACTGGCAGGATGTGCTTGGGGTGAGACTGGGAGGCGTGGGCGAGGAGGCGGGGGCACGGGAGCCCACAGGGGCACCGTCAGGTGATGGTGCGGAAGCAGCTGGGCAGGTGGGTGCTTCGGGTATGGACATGCGTCTTCCCCACGGGGCCCCGCAGGTGTTCTTGCCCTGTCCTGCTCCAGAAGATGTCCGTACGTACGTTGCGAGCGGGACCGTTCAGGCAAGCCAGCCGATGGGGCCGTGGGACCGTCGCGAACGAAGAGGAGGCCCGGGCTGTTCGTCTGTGGTCCATGTCAATTCCGTGCTGGGGAATCCGGAGAGAATACGGCAGAGATCTGGCCGAAAGAAGCAAGGTCAAATGGAGGAGGTCGCGAGACCATAAGATGACGACCGCGGATTGAATGCAGAAGGTCAGCTGCACGCGCCGCTCATCTCCTCCGCGGGCGTTCTCGACGCGCCCACGTGACGCGAGCACAGCACGCGCGCAGCGACGGATCCATCCCACTGCCTCTAGTAGACTCTCTAGGTCAGAAACGAATCGTTGTAGGTTCTCAATGGCTTACCCTCCCGTCTACTTACGCTCGGTGTATTGCCGCCCTACTGGCCACACCTCAGTCTTCCTGCGCCCTTCTGGCGATCCTCTGTCGCCATCCCGGGAGCTGCGCGCGCGCATCGATGAAGAGGCGGGAATCAGCGGGAGCCTGTCTGGAGTGCGACAGGCCAAGGAAAGAAAGCGATCCTATGTGTGGCCAGTGGAGGGGGTGTCAAGAAGGTACGGGCGCATACGGAAGGCCGGCAGGGTTGTTTCAGTTGATCCTGTAATCCACGGTGGATCATATCTGGGAGCGGGCAGCCTGTCTTGTTGTTACCTCAGCACTATTCCCATCGTGGGCGAAAGCGACGTGAGGGCACCTCATCACCGGACTTAGGGTCTAACATGGTAGTCGCTTCCTAGAAATGGTCGTTCCCCAGCGGCTTGGTAGAAAACACACGCACACTGGCAGCACCCTTTGAATAGATGAGCAATCGGACGGCACGCCCATGCATGTAAATACTCACCTGTACTACATTTTGTTTACAGTGAGCATCTTTGGGGGCGTGCTCCAGTCGTCCTAGCACCAAACCCTCCAGGATTCGTGCTTCAAAATGCCCAATTGCGACTGCGCTGCTGTTGCCACAATGTTCAGTACGTCCACTTCGCCCCCTGTTGCTCCCGCGATTGAGTGCGTTGATAGCGCCTGCTATGTCATCTTGTGGGGGCGGGTTCAGGGGCTCTCGCGTCGTCGTCGTCGTTGCGGGCGTCTGAGAGCGTGGTGCATTCGTCGAGGGAGGGGACTCGGAGCACGATCCAACGCATTCTCTCTGCGCTCGAGAAGCTTTAAAGCATGGCTCATGTTGTGGCTGCGTATATGCGCACATGTGCGCTTCCTAATAACGTGCTCTCGATAGTACGAGTACGTTAGTCTTCCGCACTTAGTTGAACTCCCTAGTCGGATTTGAACTCCGAGCTTTCCAGCTTCAAGCTAAGTGCTAGTTTCCGGGGGTGGGGGGAGACGAAAGTCTTCCGGGCTGGTCACGTGACCTGTGGCTGCACGTGATCGTCGCGTCGCGCCTCTCGGACGCGTCTCGCTGCTACCTGGTCGCGCTCGGCCGCTCTCCGTGATGAGACTGGCCGCGTGCCGCGAATCCCAGGCGTTTCGCTGCGAGCAAACGCTGATGCCGGAAAACTCTCGCTCGAGCGCGAGGATGCGAGACCGACTCGCCCCCAAAGCGCTAGGGGATGGTGGGTGGGTCAAAAAACAACGTCGACCGAGTGGGAGACGTGGTGGAAGAGAGCGAAGGCGACTGGCGCTCAAGCGCCCGATTCGCTCTCTTCCTCATTCGGCCGCACTCTTAGTAAGCACTCGTTAGGCTCACAGGTCGTTCCTCCCTTTTGGGCCTAACAGCACGCTTCCTAATAACGTGCTCTCGATAGTACGAGTACGTTAGTCTTCCGCACTTAGTTGAACTCCCTAGTCGGATTTGAACTCCGAGCTTTCCAGCTTCAAGCTAAGTGCTAGTTTCCGGGGGTGGGGGGAGACGAAAGTCTTCCGGGCTGGTCACGTGACCTGTGGCTGCACGTGATCGTCGCGTCGCGCCTCTCGGACGCGTCTCGCTGCTACCTGGTTGCGCTCGGCCGCTGATGCACTGAAACCTGCTATAACAGCAGGATAGAGGGCGCGGCCGAGAGCCTAGGGGGCGAGGCCGGACGTAGTGCGGGGAGGGAAGGATAATGCCTGCGAGTAAGGGCCGGTTTCCCTTCACTGGGCTTCCACGAAGCGTCGCAGGTCGCAGTCGTCCTGCTATCGCAGAGGGAAGGTGGGTACGCGGTCCGCCGGTTCTATCGCAACCGGTCGCAGTGCCAGCAAATTGGTAAAGAGGCGTGGACGGGGCGGTCGCGATGGTCAGAGGAAGCCGCGATCGCGGTCACAAGTTCACGTCGCAGCTCGCGGTCGCAGTTCGCAGTTCGCAGTCGCCGTCGCAGTCGCAGTCGCAGTCGATACCAGGGCCGGTCTATGAGATCTGAGGGGTGGGGATTGCTTGGGTTCTGAAAACTACGGACTACGGAATATATACATGGACAATACCGGGTCGCTCTCCCAAAGTCCGAGATCAGCCGGTCGCACGGCCAGACTCCTCCTGCTGCGACTACCGCCCTCAGGCGCCCGCGACTCAGCCGGGCGTGCGACGGCTTGACGGCTTGCGACGGCTGCGCCTCAGCCTGCTACGCCCGCGCCTAGCTGTACCCTTCCGGTCTCAGCGGGCCGCAGGTCGCATCATCTCCCCCTCACTGAGATCCCGACCGCCCTCGGTCGGTCATCGATGCGATCGCGCGATAGACCCTGCGATAAAGGCTACCATCTGCCCACTGGGGCCCACCTATCCTTTTCGCTCTCCCTCCTATGCGCGGTATTGCCACCATGGATAACTTGGTCGAAATCGAGGCCGCGTCGGCTCGCCTACGGCAGACTACCATCGCCCTAGCCCGTGCACAGGTCGAGGAACAGGCGGCCATTATGGAGGAGATGGTCGAGACCGGCTATAGTGTCGCAGATTGGGAGGACGCCATCGACCGCTTCTTGTATCGCACGGTACGTCCTATCGGCCAGTCTCCTGCCCTGCGAGCGATGCGATACTGAGCCCGCCTTCCTAGGAGTCATACTTCTTGATTTCCCTCGGCGATACCGTGATGACGCCCCTCCTTACTCGCGCCCGAGTGGCCTTGCGCGCCCTGGAACGACACAGCGAGTACCGCGGCGCGGTCGCAGACTTCGACCGACGGCTTTTTGCCATGTCGCGCGACCTGGAAGGTGTCTTCTTAGCTGCCGCCCGCCAACGCCTGGTCCTTCTACGCTCTCGCTCTTCTGCGATCCACAACGTTCTTGCGATCGCGGGCGCCGACCGGTCCGTGGACATGGCCCAGTCGCAGGATATCGCGGGCGCGATCGCCCGCCTCCAGCGCGACGTCGCGGCCGCCCAAGACGCCTATCACAGTGGGGAGCGCACGGTACTGGTCGACCGCCCTGAGGAGGCTGGGTGGGTCGCGGCCATGGAGGAGGTTGTGACTAGTCGATTGGGTTAGGAGGGAGGGAGGGCACCTGGAGGCAGGAGACGGATTGCGATGTGTGTAGTCTAGCCCATCGATGGATTAGATACCTTGCGATCGTTTCCCGATTGCGACCTCGTGTGGCCCGCTTCCCCTATAAGTCTGCGACCTGCGATGCGACCAGCCTGGTATCGCACGCCCCGGTACTCCGCACCATGGATCCTCTTCCTGACCTGGTCCGCACTATAGACTCCCTTTGCGGCGAACTTGTCGATCCCGCCCTCTACCAGTTAGAGTCGCAGGTTGCGACCATCGAGGCCGCCCCTTCTTCCGTGGACCCGCCCGATATCCGCCACTGGCATGTCCTTGCGACGCGTGTCCTGGTCGCTATAGTGCGTATGCTAACGGCTTCCCGGCGCGGTCATTGACTTGTAGTCGCAGGAAGCCTGTATTGCGATCGGTTGCGACCCAGCTCTTGTGGATGTTGCGACCACTCGCGCCCTCTCGGTCCTGCGATCGCAGGCCGCGTACCCCGACCTCGCCCCCTGGTTCCTGCGAGAGAGACTTCGGTACACAGCCGCTCAAGAATGCCTTACTCTCGAAGTGACTCGCGCCCAGCTACGTTTGTTGGTGTCACGGGCCGACGCGGCTCGCGGAGTGGCCAGTCGCGCGGGCGGAGCCGGGCATACATTGTCTTCTGCTCTTTCCAGCATCCGAGGGGCTTCGGCGCGCGCCTTGCGGGGAACTGAACATGCGCTTACCGAATTAGGGGAGATGGAGGTCGTCGGCCTCGGTGCCGCGGGGGCGGGACTGGACTAGTCAGGGGAGGCGGGCCGCCTGAAACGGATGAGCAGGGAAGCCCGGTGCGGCCGCCGTTTGCCGTCTTCGGTGTATTTCTGGCGCTCCAATCATAGCTCTGGCATTTGCGGCCCGTTGCGATCGGGCAGCCCCTGTTGTAGTTCTGATGTATTACGAACCGTTCATGCGCCCGCGCAGCATTACATTATAAACCGTTCGTGTTCGTAATGTATTATGAGCAGCCGGGGGCGCCAGCGCTGCCCTCCGGGACCTGCCTAATATGGTAGGCTGGCCCGGGGGACAGTGCTGGCGCCCCCGGGAGCCTCTAATCTGTTATCTCTTAATAGATTATGTCTTATCTCATCTCCCTGCGGCTTTTCCGCGCGCGCCTGTGCCTCCCTCGCAGCCACATCCCGATTAGGCAGGTACACTCTTGTCCTCCCTCCCCTGCCTACCTGCTTCGCCTCTCCTTCGCTCAATTCCCGTCCGATTGGCTTCAAAACTAGCGCATCTTACTCGGGTGTAATCACGCTACAATTGCGCGCAAACGGAATGGGAATCAGGTAAGTACTCACTGTTCTACAGTAGATACAGTGAAAGTGCAGAAGAGGCGACAAAGAACGGGCGATATCTCGTCCGTTCTTTGTCGCCTCTGCGCGCAAACTGTTTTCCCATCAAGAGGAAGCTCAGCGCGTTCGAACGAGCCCGCACGCGCGCAATTCGGCCCACGGACGGTGGAGCTGCGCTCCGCCCACCCCGGGGGGAGTGCAGCTCCACTTCCTGTACCCAGATAACCTTCGTTTTTGCTCGCACATGTTTTGTTCAGTACCTAATACACTCTACTCCACAGTTATAATGTCTTCTGAACAAACTACAGCCCACAGACGCGTCGAGGAGGGTGGGTAGTACTCCAGCTACTACCCACCTTCCTCGACGCATATCTACGTGACATCTGCGGGTATCGCCGCGCAAAAGGCACCGCCAGAAAGCGGCTGAATGCAGCTTTTTGTCGGTGCCTTTCTCGCGGTGATACGACCACATAGCGCTTCGCTATCCATATCTGCTCCTCCTCCCTCCCCCCCACCTGCTCACCTCCCTTCCATCTCTTCACAGGTACTTTAGAATGCTGCATACATGTTACTTGATACCTAATACACTATATATACCTCATATATAACAATGTAGATCCATCTGTCCTGAACAAACACAGGAAGTCATCAAAAACTCGAAAACTGTGACTGATGTACACTAAGTTAGCTGATACATAGCTACTGAAAGCACAATTATATCCATAAAGTATGTGACTGGATAGCACTCGTATACAGCTTTCAGACGAGCCCAAGAACATGTAAATAGGCAAAGAACTCGAATTACTACTCTATAAAGTGTTCTACAGGGTCTGTATATACTGTGCTATACATACAGACATGCTGAAGCCGCCCGAGACCGTCTTAAGACGGTGGGCGGCTACCTGCATGTCTACAGTGAAAACACGATATCTCCGTCAGTTCTAGTCCGTTTTCCATGTAGCTTTGTACATAGATAGCGGTTCGATAGGATGCTAGTTGCGTCAGTTTATATTAAAATCGATTGAGCGGATCTCCTGTGGTAAAGATGTACATTCCGAGCACTGATAAGTGATTTCCAAGTCTGAACGGGCTCCGATTGTCCTACATCTTCGTGTACGCATAGCGATGGCCATCACTGATATGTTTAAGGAAAAAGAATGTCATTTAAAGAATTATACATGATTATATTGCTACAACATGTTATTACACTGTATGGAACACAGGATGCCGTATTGCGAGGGTTTGTGCGGTCGTATCGTCGCGCAAAAGACACCGAAAGAAAGCTGCAATCCGCCGCTTTCTGGAGGTGCCTTTTGCGCGACGATACGCACAGAGGTGACGGAGATATGCATCAAGGAAGGTGGGTAGTAGCTGGGCTACTACCCACCCTCCTCGACGTGTTTCTTGGCCGTATTATGTTCATAAAACGCTGTACCTATGACATAGAGTGTATTAGTGACTGTATAGAGCAAGTGCGAGAAAAAACGGGTGAAATACAAGCACAGGAGGAGGAGCTGCACTCCCCCCGGGGTGGGCGGAACGCAGCTCCACCGTCCGTGGGCCGAATCGCGCGCGTGCGGGCTCGTTCGAATGCGCTACGATCCCTCTTTATGGGAACGTAATCTGCGCGCAGAGGCGACAAAGAACGAGCGAGATATCGCCCGTTCTTTGTCGCCTATTGTACCCTGTTACTGTATGTAGTGTGGCGCAGTCAGTACTTACCGTATTTCTATTCCGTTTGCGGGAGATTGTAGCGTGACCACATCCGAGTAAAACGCGCCACTTTTGAAGCGAATCGGCCGGGATTTGAGCGAGGTAGAAGGGGAGCAAGCAGGCAGGGGAGGGTGGCTGAGGCAGACCTGCCTAATCGGGATGTGGCTGCGAGGGAGGCACAGGCGCGCGTGAAAGTACCAGGGAGATTAGATATGGCCATTATCTATGTTAGATAAGAGATTAGAGGCTTCCGGGGGCGCCAGCACTGTCCCCGGGCCTGCCTACCATATTAGGCAGGTCCCGGAGGGCAGCGCTGGCGCCCCCGGCTGCTCGTAATACATTATGAACACGAACGGTTTATAATGTAATGCTGCGCGGGCACATGAACGGTTCGTAATACATTATGGGTACCACAGCTGGTGGATCGGGACACGATCTGGTGGGAACGCGTCGCGCGCCCCGCTGCGCTCTGAATGCACCCGCGTAGCGCCCGTTCGACTGGGTCGCGGCGCGTCAGCGCTAAGTCTCCGTACGCTGGAAATTTTGCTTCCGCGATGCTTCGGCGCTTGACATGCCGCGTGCTTGCGACCTCTAGCGCTCCTCGACCCTGCACCGCTACCGCCCGCGGGAGGGGCGCTGCGACGGCTAAGTACCCGTCGCATCCCTCGTTGGACTTCGTGCTTTCCTCCCGTTTTCTTCCTCCCTCTCTCTCTCCTCCGCTTCGACCCTCTCTCCTCATGGCTGGCTCTTCTACCTCCGCGTCCCGCAAGGGTAAGAACCGCGCCGACCCCGCGCTCATGCGCGCCGACACGATCACCAACCTGGAGGACCTCTTCAGGGCGGCCCCCGACGGCGTGGCCACTGCGGCCGACTATGCGGACTTTGCGACCTCCGCGCTGGTATGGCTGGTACGCCCTCCCTTTTGCGACTGCGACCGAGTTCTCCCACTGACCCTCTCCCAGCGGCGTTTGCAGCGCTACGGCGGTGACGACGGGTTGATCGCCGCCTGGGGCGATCGCTTGTTCGAGGCCGTCGACGCGCAGCTCGACGGTTACATGGGCGAGGACAGTCCGTCCGAGGACCCCATGTACGTTGCCGCCCGCGAGCGAGCCGGTGCCGCTTTGGTCGCGCGACGCGCCGCAGAGGCCGAGGCCCGCGAGGCCGAGGAACAGCGGGAGGTCGCGGCGCGTCGCAAGATCTGGGCGGACGCGCGTGCAGCCGCCGCCGACTCCGACGAGGAGGACATCCCGCTCGCCGTCGCAGCCCCAGCCGCCGCCGCAGCACCTAGGACCCGCGCCATGATGCGTGCCTCCAACGCCCCTCCACTCGCGACCAGGCCCCCACCCGCGACGAAGACGGCGCCTGCGACCAAAGCGGCGCCCGCGACCAAAGCAACACCCGCGACCAAGGCCGCGCCAGCGACCAAAGCGGCGCCTGCGACCAAGGCGGCGCCTGCGACCAAGGCGGCCGTCACTTTGAAGGTCACCCCGGTTGCCAAGTCCGTGCCCCTGCCCGCTCCAGTGACGCCCACGAAGCCCGCGGTCGCAGCTGCGACCTCCTCCACGGCCTCGCCCCTTCCCCCGCTGGCCCGTCGCGCAAGCACGTCCGCGACGACGAGGACTTCGTCCTGGTCACGAAGCGACCACGGACCACTGAGGGCTTTGAGCCCGCGACTTATCCACCGGGCGCGCGCGTGCCCTCTGGCAAGGAGACGGTAAGTTCCCGTCCCTTATCCACTTGCGATCGCGCTAACTCCCTTTCCCCACAGTGCGTGCAGTGCCAGACGCTTGTGCGCCCCCGATGCGTCCTGCGTCGCGGGGTGCGCAAGTGCGACCGCTGCGTGTACTCCCAAAAGGGGTGCTACGCGCCGGGGCACATCGACTACGGGGAGTGGTACGACAGTAACGGGTTCGACCGCGGTACGTCGCAAGCTGCGCGGCCTTCCCGTTTCTTGCGATATTGACCTCTTTTGCCTTGGCCTAGCGAACTCGCCCGTCGGACACATTTGGCGCGCGGTCCTCACCGCGAAAGGTCGTCCTTCCGACATTCCCGAATGCTGCCGGCTGCCCGAAGGTGTCACGGAAGAAGATGCGACCGCACAGGAGCTCAACGCCCTCCTGGCCGCCGCTACGGCGGAGCGCGCTGCGACTACCCCTGCGATCGCGCCCGCCCCTGCGATCGCGCCCGCCCCTGCGACCACCGCGACATCTGCGACCGCCGCGGCTCCAGCGCCCGTCGCGACGCCTGTGCCCGTCGCGGCGCCTGCGCCCAAGGCCACGACCGCGACCTTCCTTCTTCGGCCTTTCCCTCCTCGCGTCGCCACGCCTCCGCCCGCGCCTCGCGTTCCGACCCCTCCTTCTGCGATCGCGCTGCTCGCGAGGAGGACATCACGCTGGCCCCTTCAAGCGCTGCACAGGACGCGGAGCGCCTCCCGTCGGTTTTGGTGAGCCAACTCTTCCCTCCGGTAGAGTACACCCGACTGATCGTAACCTACCCCGGCCAGGAGGACCTCCTCCACATCCAGGCTCGACCCACGCGCACGTACGGGGCCTCGCGTACCATCGCGAGCGTGCCCAGCCCCTCGACTTCCCGATCGCGCGCCCCGGACTCCGCCGCCACACACTCTGCGATCGCACCGGTCGCGGGTCCTTCCCGCCTCGCGCCCCGCGCTCACCCGGCTGCGACGCGGACCACCTCCCTCCTGCGAGCGGAGCCACCGCGCGACGAGGAGGTGGAAGACTTGGAGAACGTCCCCGGGATGACCGAAGACCGCCGCCTGCTCATCCTTGCTTATCGCCAGGAGCGCGCCTTCCTACGGGCCCGCATCTCCGCACTGACCCATCAGGTCGCGGACCTCCAGGAGCGCGAGAGGATACTGCTCGGACTTGAGTGGAGCGCGGCCGACTTGGAGCCCGAGGACTAGGGCAGCGTCGCAGGCTGGCTGGACGGACATGTAGATAGTTTTCTTGGGTTCGGACCTGTAAGTAGTCGCGTGCGATCGCAAGTTTGTACTCCGATAGTCTCCCCTCGTCTTCTTGTATCCTTGCGGCCGCGAGCCGGTCGCAATCTACGCCTCGTTCCTCTTTGCCCGCGCCTTGCTTGAAAGAGTGTGAATGGAGAGATCGCAAGTGCGATCTCTCTGAGATACATAACTAGGGGTATAGGGTCGCCCTTGCGACGACGGTACGCTTGCGACCGCGACCTCAATCTGATTCGTCGCCTTCGCTGCCCCCTGGCCCTGCGAATACTGGCGGCTCGTCTAAGACTTCTGGTTCCGGGTCTTCTGTACCGTCGTCCTCGGATGCGACTAGCTCGTGTAGCCTTTTGCCTGAGATATCTGCGAACCCTTCAGGTAGGGGTATAGCCTTGCGAGCTAGGTACGGGATGACTCGAAAGGCTGCGACCGGTCGGTGGAGCACTGAGCCATCCAGTTCGCAGAGTACGTATGCGCCTCCGCGATTGCGGGACACTACCACTAGCGGGCCTGTGTACCGCGGCCGCATCTTGCGATTCAGCGACTTCTCGATCTGCGTATGTCGCATAAGGACCAGGGCCCCGGGTTTGAAGTCGAAGTCGCGTATGGTCGCAGCGTGATCGCGCTCGAACTTTTGGGCGGCCTCCACTCTCGCTCGGTAGACCCTTGAGTGTAGTGTAGCTAGCTGCCCTTGCCGCTTTTGGAGTTCGATCGCACGTCGCGCGATGAGGTCTTCGGTTGACAGGAGCTTTTCTGGTGCGGGCATGAGGTAGGTCGCCTCTGCGATATCCATAGGGAGGATAGGGTGGCACCCTGTGACCGCGAAGTAGGGCGAGCAGCCCATACGTTTGCGGACCGTGATGCGATCCGCCCAGAATACGTAGGGTGCGACCTGCGACCACTTGGTCTGGTCGCCGTCCGCCGCCTTGAATAGCAGTTGTCGCAGATCGAAATGCGACCTCTCGACGATCCCATTGGCTTTGGAATTGTACGCGCTGATACGAATATGGGGAAGGCCATATTTGCGCTGTAGTCTTCCGGCTGCACTGACGAAGGCCGACCCATTGTCGGTCACGATCTCCGAGGGTGCACCCCATCGGCAGTACAAGTCTTGGAGGAGGAAGTCGGTGATGACCTTGTCCGTTTCTACTCGCAACATGCGCCATTCCGTCCATGCTGATACGGAGCATCGCGCTGCGACGATATTGCGGAACCCGCCGGACGCCGGCATCTTCATGGTGTCCACGTACCATCGTACAAAGAGCGCGCCTGGTCGCGCGACCGTGGGTGGGATCAGGATCTTGCGATGCGATCGCACCTGACACAGGTGACACGTCTTGATGTACCAGGACACGTCCTCTCGTAGGGAGGGCCACCAGAAGCGTTCTGCGACCATCTGGAGCGTCGCATAGTTGCCTCGGTGTCCTAGCTCATCGTGCGCTCCCCGTAGTATGCTGAAGCGTCGCTCGGGTCGCACTACTATCTTGTGTGCGCCTTGTGCGTCCTTCTTCCACAACCGTTGGTCGTCCAGAAGAATCCTTGCGCGTACTTGATCAGAGACGCGTACTGGCTATCCGTGAGGCCCAGTGGTCGCTGGAGCGTTCGGAGCCAGTCCGCAACTAGTCGCAGCCGCGCGTCGGCTTTGGTCGAGTGCTCATTAGACGGTAGCTCGGTCTCTTGGTCTATCGCGGTCGCCTCTGCTCCCGTGTCGCTGCTCGCGCGATCCTCCCCCTCACTGAAATTTCGACCGTCCTCGGTCGCTTCGGATAACTCCAACATTGCGATCGCGGGCGTCTTGCGTCGCAGACGCGATGGGGGGGCTAGGATATGGTGCATGAAGCCGTGGACCTTGTCTATCCAGTCCTCGAATTCGTCTGGGTCTTCCGCGGGGTCATCGTCGGGTTGTGGGTTGCGACGCGACAGGCCGTCTGGGCCGTGCGACGTGCCCGGCACATGTACCAGGTGGAAGTGGAAGGTGAGGATACCCAAGATCCAGCGGTTGATGCTTGCACTGGGCGCGAGGTCCGGATTCTGTAGCATTCCGCGGATATACCGCGCGTCGACCTCGACTATGAGGTTGCGAACTCCTACTAGGTAGATCTTGGTCGCTTGTAGTGCGCGGAACAGACCGTAGAGCTCTAGTTTTGGTTGCGAGAAGCGCGCTTCGCGCTGTTGAGGGTGATGGACCCGAAGCGGCTGTAATAGCGCTTGCGAAGGTCGTCTGGGTCGCATTGGCAGAGGTGGTAGCCTACTGCGATGTAGGATGTGTCGACTGCGAGCACCACTGGCGCTCCATTGTCGTAGTCGATCGCCCGTAGCGCAGGGGAGGCCAGGAGCGCCTCTCGCAAATCGTCCATTGCCGCGATCTGCGCCTCTCCGAATTCGAATGGGGCGTCTTTCCTTGTGAGTGCGACCAGCGCGTGAGCCCGTCGCGCGAAGTTGCGAATGAAGATCCTTGCGACGCCTACGGTCCCCAAGAAGGCGCGTACCTCCGAGAGGTCCTTGCATGTGCGCCACTTCTTGATTGCTGCGACGCGCGATTCGTCTGGCTTGCGACCTTCGGGGGTGCACCGGTGCCCTACCACCAGTATCTCGCGGGCGCAGAGGATGGACTTCTTCCCAGAGAACGTCCCGCCTGCGTACTTCATGCGCTGGACGATGCGATTGTTGTTCTGGAAGTGTTCCCACACAAAACGCCGGATCCCTGGGTTCTCTGGGATGGTCGCGTAGGTCCCTCCTTCGTCGCGATAGTCTGACGCAGGCCCTTTACAGGGTACATCGTCGATGTAGGGGACCGTGATCTCGGGTATTTCCGGTCGCAGGATGTAGGTGACGTCGTCGTGGAAAATTGGTACGGAATTGACCATCCCATAGGGAGGGTACAGTGTCGCAGCGCTCCGTAGGGCGTCTGGAAGGTCGTGAGGTCGCGCGAGGACTCTGCGATCAGTCTCTCGTCGTACCCCACGTAGAGATCGAAGATCGCGCCGCAGGCGCGACCTCCGAACTGTTCGGCTAGGTAGTCGGGCGTAGGTGTTACTCCAGAGTGTTGGATGGTAACCTTGTTGAGTGGCTCTAAACTGTGTACGATTCGCAGCGACTTCGCGTCCTTTTTGAGGACGCAGAACCATCGCGACCGATAGGAGGAGTTGGATGGCTCATAGACGCCGGCTGCGATCTTCTTCTTGAGCATGTCGCAGACTTCGCGGTAGAGGCCTGGGGGTATAGGGATATTGCGCTCCACCCAGGGTGTGTGTGGTAGCACGGGAAACTCGACGGGAGGGAAGAATTCTGGCTTGAAGCAGCCGCGCTCTGTGTCATCCCACGCGAACGCCTCGTTGTGTTGTCGCATGAAGTCGTGTAGCAGTTTGCGCTCTTCTGCCCATAGGAAGTCGCCTCCATGCGCCTCGTCCATGGCTTGCTTGCGCTCCTCGGTGTAGCGCCCAGTCGGTACGAACGGGGGCGGTCGCGGATTCAGTCTAGGCATCCCCGCTAAAGGGTCGCCAGTGATGTTGCGCTCTATGCGGAACTGGCCCGGTACGGTGCCTAGCACCGGTCGCACCTTCTGCGCCACGGGCTTGTACTTCTTTTTGGACTGTATGAAGATCCCGGCTGGGGATGCCTGCGTCGCGGTTTGCGACCGAGGTGCGACCACAAAGGAACCGGCGTCGGTTTTGTACGCGAATGCGAACGGCCTTTGCTGGCGCCCAGAGGCTAGGGGGGTATCGGGGACCGCAGGTTGCGCCGCGGTCGCAGAGGCTTTGCCTGGCCCGCGGGCGGTCGCAGGCTGGGCCCTCAGGGGAGTCGCAGGAGAGAAGAAAGACGAGAAATCACGGGTCGCAGACGGGATACTGGGTTCGCTTTGTGGTTCTTTTGATAATAAGTGGGCTTCCATAAGGCCCGAGAGACGGTCGCACGCAGATAGGTAGATAGCAGGGATAGAGAGAGAAACGTCCGGTAACTGGGTATATGCGCAGATCTGCGGTATGCCGAACTCTTCGGTAATGACCACCGCGATCGCATCGCCGTCGCAACTAGTCAGATCCTCTAGTCGCGGGCTTGGGGGCTGGTTGGGCCCGAAAGCGAGCGCGACCGCGGGTTACGGTCGGGATAGTCGCGATCTGTCCTGTGTTCGGACACTTGATCGTGATCGTCTGGTCCTCGTTCTCGAAGTTCTTGACGACGCTCTTGGTAAGGACGTCGAACGGTCGCCCTAGTAGGAGGTCGTAGGCCGCGTTCCGTATCACATGTACTTGGAGGTACAGTACGATCTCTGCGACCGCGAAGGGGACGTTCCGCACGAGCCCCAGTGACTGGTCAACCTCTCCGTTCGCAGACTGCATATTGAGGCGAATGGTAGGGTCGTACGAGAGTCCTAGCGCGTGGCAGACGTGCTCGGACATCGCAATGATCATACATCCCGGGTCGACGATAGCCTCGACATACTCTTTCGAGTCTACCAGCCCCACGATGGAGCGCAGGGCGTGCGACTCCTTTGCGACCGTAAGGGAAGCCTTGTCCGGCCCCGGCGCAGTCTCGCGCAGGTATACTTCGTAAGGGTCCGGCAGTATGAAGCCTCCTGGTTCGAGCGGGTCGCCGCTGCATGATAGCTGCGTCGCAAACTCGTCGATGACTTCGTCCACGTCTGCGAATGCGACCGTACGAGTCGCAGGGGGAACTCTCTTTGGCGTGACCGCCTCCCGGAAACGCGCGCTGATCTCGGGCGCGACCGATAGCAGCTCCTCGGTGGACAGGGTGATGACCGGTGTTTTCATCGTGCGTGCAAAGATTTCCTCTGCGATCTTGGTCTGATGTACTGGGATCTGGTTCCTGTACGCGGGCTCTCCTGGCTTCGGTTTCGGCGGGGGTGCCCCGAAGTTGCGTGTGGTCGGTGGCGCGTAAGTCGCATCGCGCGACTTTGCGAACGGGTGCTCGGGTACCCCTCCAGTGTTCGTGGCCTGCCTCGCGGAGGCGTGCGACGTTATGGGCTGAGCGCTCTTGCGACCTGTCGCGACTGGGCGCCGTCCTAAACGTAGTGTCCTGTGTCATTCCGCCGCGTCCCGGCTGGCTCGCTGGATAGCTCGACAGTCCCGTGTTTGCGTCGCGCGACATTGCGACCGGCGTTCGCGAACTTGGGCCGTTGCTCGGTGGCAGTACGCGCGGGCTCGTCTGAACAGGAGGGGGGGGTAGCGGTCGCGGATCGCGCGATCCGCTTGGGGGCGGAGTCCCCGGTCGTGGCCGTTGGGTAGGTCGCCGATAGGAAGGTACCTCTACTCCGTCGAAGCGTTCTTTGGTCCGTCGCAGAGCGTAAAGCTCGTACTCCAGCTGTGCGATCCGGTCTTCCGTCGCAAGCGCAAAGCCACTCGCCGTGTACGGGTCCTCTGCGATCTCGAACACCATCTGCGACGTCGGCCGCGACGCGAGCTGATTGGGATTGCGACGATGCCACTCGTAGACTCGATCGCGCATAGTGAGGCCATTGAAGCCATGCATGAACCTGGGCACATACATCCTGTTGGGTAGACAGACCCGTCCTTCGTGGTTCCGGATACACCGCCCTGCGTCGACGTCTTCCTGGACAAAGGGGCAGTTCCGTAGCATGCAGCCGGCGTTCCCGCAATAGTGGCAGAAGCCGTCGTTCTGGTCCTGCGTCGCGTAGCTCCCCGACAAGCGATTCTGTTGCGACTGTGCGGCAGGACCAGGGGCGTTTCCTCGCTCGTTCACGGACTGTGCGAGCAATCGCAACAGAGGGGCGAGGTCTTCCACCTTTACTGACGGGTTCGCGACATTTGCGGTCGCGTTGGCGCTAGATGGGAGGGGGGCGGTTGCGAGCGTTCCGTGGAGGACAAACTTCGTGGCCTCGTACACTTTGTTTAGCTCGTAAGGGTCGTCCGGATAGTGGTCCGGGTCTTTGAGCTGCAGCCTCTGCGACACTTGGTCCCATAGGGGAGCGCGGATTCCTTTGACGAACAGACGCGACTGCTCGGACGTCGACAGTCGCGCTTGCGATATGAGGTAGGTGGTCATCGCGAAGAAGTCGCGATAGTAGCTGGATAGCTCGGTGATGCTAGTGATTGCGACGGCCGCTCGTCTTGCGACGAGTGCCTCGACATCTGCGACCGAATATTTGCGCGACTCTTCCGCGCCAGGGTATAGGTCTGTAACCGCTTTGACGAACTCGCGATACGCGACTCCAGCTTCATAGGCCGGGAGGCTCTCGCAGAGCTCGGATACGTCGATCGGTAGGTACCGCACTACCCACTGCTTGCGCTGTCGGTCCTCCTCTACTCCGCTGCGCTCGAAGAGCGCTTCGATATCTTGAAAGAACACCTACTGTTGTAACAATGATGCATCAAATCCCGTACGCGCCCAGGACGCGTTATGCACCACAGGCCGTACGTTAGCGCCTTAAATAAGCGCCCATCTGAGTTACAATATAACCTTCCCAATAAGGCAGCTGACCCCGGCAAGCCCAACAGGCCCTATTATCACTACTGATAACAGGCGCTTTTTGGTGCACCTTCCCAAAATGGTAAGTACTGATATCTCTTATCTCCTCAGCGCTTGTTTGATCATATCTGTGTATCTATCTAATCTGTAGGGCGCTTTTTTGGCCATTTCCGGCCTCCTCGGCTAATGGGACCCTAGGTATGCCCCTCCTCCCTTGCTCTATCTTGCTCATTTCTCATCCGTTTCGCTTCGTTCTTTTTGCATTAGGTGGCGTTTTCAAATGCGATCAAAACGCGCTACTTTTCGCGCCGTATAGTGAGCTACAAATAAATTCGAAAAAAACGCGCAGATTGGGCGCTTCCTGGACAAATTGGCCTACTGCAGGACCAGTTTGCGTCGCACCGCGGTCGCGCTGGGCTCGTTCGAAAGCGATTATCCGTCGCTTTCGAACGAGCCTAGCGCGACACGAATCGAACGAGAACTCGCTGAGATGTTGTCCTGCCAATGGGCAGGAGGACATCCTGCAATATCTTCACCAGTTTTCACTCGTTTCCCTTCGTGTTTCTTCACTATTGTACCCACTGATGTCTCTGAAATAGGTGTACAATTCGTTCCGTGTAAAAACGAGGTCAAATTGCCCCAGGAGGCGTCCAGTGCTCGTTCACTGGGCGCCTCCACAAGCGATTGCCTTGCGAGCTTTGCCCCGAGCGCGGCGCAAAGTACACCGTTGGAAAGCGGTGTGCAGCCGCTTTCCGGCGATGTACTTTTCGTCGCAGTACGAGCATTGGCTGTCTCAGTACGCTATTTTTACTAGGCCGCCCTTTCTTCGCTTATTACACTCTCAATAATGCTTCAATGCGCGCGAAAACTGGTACATACGTGTCGTCCATATATACGAAGATGTGTACCAATTTACAAGGGAAACAGACGTCTTATGCTATAGTTACTTGTATTATACCCTCAGGAGGGTAAATAGGCGCCCGTGGAGCGTCTTAAGACGATGTGGGCGGCTATGGGCCGTTTTGCAGCCACAGCATGCCAAAACTTGAAGCACTGCAAGCCTCTAACTATAGCTATGCCTCTAATACATATCTCAGCCATTACTCATCCTATCAGTATGATATTAGGCTTGTTACAAAGCTATAGACTGTGCCAATCTACCTGTATACATCTGGTAATATATATATTTGTACAGACTGTCTAAATGGTAAAATATGGGCGACATTTTGCTGTTTCAGGGGTTTCAAGCAGTATCTAAGCACTGTATTATGTTCTATATACTGTACAGACCTTGAAACACCCTCAGGGGATTCTAATACACTGTATAAGCATTATCTGTGGGGCTGTAATACTCTACTACCTGCTGTGGAAGAAGTGGAGAGTAAGTCTAAATGTGAGGAGAGGGCAGGGGGAGAACATCAACTTGTAACACACAGGGTGGTCGCCTTGCCACGCAAAAAATACTGTCGGAAAGCTGCGTTCAGCCGCTTTCCGACGGCATGTTTTGCGCGGGAATCGGGCGCAAATTGGAGGAGGTATTGCACAAGGAAGCGCCCAGTAGGTGAACACTGGACGCTTCCCTGGGCAGCCCTATGTTTGTTTCACGCAAGACGAATGGTATATCTAATTAGCAGCTGTTGGCAGGTATACTCGTCAGCAAACACCAAGCAAAACGAACCAGAGCTGAGGGAGATATTGCAAGATGTCCTCCTGCCCATTGGCAGGAGGACGTCTCGACGGGTTCTTGTCCGATTCGCGTCGCGCTAGGCTCGTTCGAAAGCGATGGTGCGACGCAAACTGGTCCTGCAGTAGGCCAATTTGTCCAGGAAGCGCCCAATCTGCGCGTTTTTTTCGAATTTATTTGTAGCTCACTATACGGCGCGAAAAGTAGCGCGTTTTGATCGCATTTGAAAACGCCACCTAATGCAAAAAGAACGAAGCGAAACGGATGAGAAATGAGCAAGATAGAGCAAGGGAGGAGGGGCATACCTAGGGTCCCATTAGCCGAGGAGGCCGGAAATGGCCAAAAAAGCGCCCTACAGATTAGATAGATACACAGATATGATCAAACAAGCGCTGAGGAGATAAGAGATATCAGTACTTACCATTTTGGGAAGGTGCACCAAAAAGCGCCTGTTATCAGTAGTGATAATAGGGCCTGTTGGGCTTGCCGGGGTCAGCTGCCTTATTGGGAAGGTTATATTGTAACTCAGATGGGCGCTTATTTAAGGCGCTAACGTACGGCCTGTGGTGCATAACGCGTCCTGGGCGCGTACGGGATTTGATGCATCATTGTTACAACAGCTGCTGGAAAGAAGCGTCGCAGCGTACGCGGCTGTTCCGGAGTGAAGGTGGGCGCGGTCGAGTGACCTCGCGCTGGCATGGCCGGTCGCAACTGCGGCGCTGGTGGTGGCGCTTCCTGTGGTTCTGGCATAACGTCCACGAATGGGTTCTCGAAGAGGTCCTCTAAGGGGGACAGGGGGGAATGAAAGGCTGGCGCTTGGTATTCAGTCGGTTCGCGGCCTTCCGAGTCGCGTGGTGTGGGACTAGCGGGTGAGAGGCTGGTCGGGGAGAGGTTTGCGATGGCTAGGGCCGCGTCGCGGAACCAGTCGCAGGCTGCGGGGTCGCGTCGCAGAAGTTCGCAGCCGCGGTCGAGGAGAACAAAGACCGGTTCTATGATCGCAGAGAGCCTCTCGTCGTCTAGGTGGTGGCTGAACTGGGTGATGAGCAGCTTGAATCTTGCGACGAGTAGCTCGGAACCGAGATCGGGATCCTTGGTCGCTGCTCTTGTCTTGCGCTTCGGCGCCTGTTGTGTGCGTTGTCCCGGCTCAATGGCTGCTGCGACGACTGCCGTTTGGCCCGGGGAAGGAGGAATGCGGACTACTGCTTGCTATATCCCCCTCGCGGTGGGCTCCAAAATGATGCACTGAAACCTGCTATAACAGCAGGATAGAGGGCGCGGCCGAGAGCCTAGGGGGCGAGGCCGGACGTAGTGCGGGGAGGGAAGGATAATGCCTGCGAGTAAGGGCCGGTTTCCCTTCACTGGGCTTCCACGAAGCGTCGCAGGTCGCAGTCGTCCTGCTATCGCAGAGGGAAGGTGGGTACGCGGTCCGCCGGTTCTATCGCAACCGGTCGCAGTGCCAGCAAATTGGTAAGGAGGCGTGGACGGGGCAGTCGCGATGGTCAGAGGAAGCCGCGATCGCGGTCACAAGTTCACGTCGCAGCTCGCGGTCGCAGTTCGCAGTTCGCAGTCGCCGTCGCAGTCGCAGTCGCAGTCGATACCAGGGCCGGTCTATGAGATCTGAGGGGTGGGGATTGCTTGCGTTCTGAAAACTACGGACTACGGAATATATACATGGACAATACCGGGTCGCTCTCCCAAAGTCCGAGATCAGCCGGTCGCACGGCCAGACTCCTCCTGCTGCGACTACCGCCCTCAGGCGCCCGCGACTCAGCCGGGCGTGCGACGGCTTGACGGCTTGCGACGGCTGCGCCTCAGCCTGCTACGCCCGCGCCTAGCTGTACCCTTCCGGTCTCAGCGGGCCGCAGGTCGCATCAACGTCGTGAACGCTGACACGCGATTAGATCCTGAGGGAGACGATCTACCTCAGAGTCGTCTGCTCGAGATACGAGCTGGACGAGTCATTCGGAAACCTGCTCGTTATCGTGACTCCGATGACGAGGCGCCAGTAGCACGCCCGAAGAACAAAGTCGTTCTCCCGGCAAAAGCGAAGCCGACAGCTACCACGCTGCCGGAGCCAGTGGAGGAGCGAGTCATAGAGAGCGCACGGTATGCCACACACGCTCCAGCGGCTGAGGTTACATCTGAACCAACGTCGCCTGACGACCCTACGCTAGCGATGTCGCTAGCGTCCGGCCCCTCACTGCGCACCCACTTCGAAAACGAAGATGGGTTCATGAAAGCCGTCCGTAACGGATATGTTACGGACAAGACGTTTGGCAAAATTATGGCTAAACCATCTCAGTTTAGCGCATTCGCCACTCGCGATGGGTTGATTTTCTCCAAGAACCGCGAAGGCGAGGCTGTGTTATGCCTACCCCGGGTTCTATTGAACAAACGATCACTACACGAGATCGTGATTGATCGCGCGCACAGTACGTTGGGACATCTCGGTCCGCAACGCACGTCTGAGTATCTCAGACGTTGGTTTTGGTGGCCGACTCTACGCAAAGACGTAGATAAATTTTGTATAACTTGCGGTACATGTCATACCGCAAAGTCGTCCACTCAACTACCTATGGGGCTACTACATAGCTTACCCCTGGCCCTGGCCCCATGGGTCTCGATCTCCATGGACTTTGTCGGTCCATTTCCATTGTCACACGGATACGACTACGTATGGGTAGTCGTATGCCGCATGACGTCTATGGTACACTTAATACCTGTACGAACGACCGACACGGCCGCGGAACTATCTCTCGTATATCTGCGAGAGGTAGTACGACTCCACGGGTTGCCTGAATCTATCGTATCTGATAGAGACAGCAAGTTCACGTCGAAGTTCTGGCGTGAGCTTCATAGACTCATGGGCGCGAAGCTGCTCATGTCCACTTCTTTCCACCCGCAAACGGATGGACTGAGTGAGCGAACTATTCGTTCAATTACTCAGATTCTCCGTGCTATAGTATCACCCAATCAACTCGATTGGTACGAGAAACTACCCTTGGCAGAATTCGCATTGAATTCTGCCGCCAGCTCTACTACTGGGTTTGCCCCGTTCGAATTGAACTATGGGTATTTACCTCGGTCGATGAGTGGAATCAGAACGGAAACTCCGTTCGCGGGAGTACGCGAGTTCGCACAGCGAGCTCGTGCTAATCTTGAGATAGCGCACGATGCCATAATCGACGCTCGTGTGTCTCAAACCTACCATGCGAATAAGCATAGGCAGGAGGAACCTGAGTTCCAGATTGGAGACTTAGTCTATCTCTCGACTAAGAACCTAACCGTGCCCAAAGGTCGAGCACGCAAGCTCGTGCCTAAGTACATCGGGCCATACAAGATTTTGGAGTGCATACCTCGCACTTCCAACTATGTATTGGACCTACCCTCGGAATTACGAGAGCGGCAAATACATCCCAAATTCCATGTCTCCCTACTTAGGAGACATGAAGCCAACGACGATGCGGTATTCCCGCATCGCGATGCCCAAGCCTTCTACGACTTCGGGCTCAGCGACGACGCTGAATGGTTGGTCGACGAGATAGTCGGCCACGAGTGGCAAGGCGCCAGATGTCGGTTTCACGTACGGTGGACCCAGGGCGACCATACTTGGGAGCCGTATGAGAGCTGTAAAGATCTCGCAGCGTTGGACGAGTATTGTATGCTCATGGGAGTCAGCTCATGGCGAGCCTTACCCCGGAAACCAGCCGCACACTAATACGTGTGCGGTGGGGAGTAGCTACGCCGATACGGCGAGTGTAGCCAGTGCGGCGTCAAAGGAGAAAAGGACTTGTGCGTCCGGCGTTGAAGGCGCGAGCACAGCCACCTGCTAGCAAGCGCTCGCACGCGGTCACATGTGCTACGCGCGACGCGTCGCGTAATTACAGCTCAGATTCGAGCTCAGCCAGCGCTTAGCGTGGCTCCGCGACCCTGCGACTGGCGAATTGCCAGCTCGCGCTCGCCTAACTTCACACTCGTCTCTCTTGCTTTCACTACGACTCTCTCACTCACCCACTCGCCCTCAACACTCGCACCACCGCCATGAACCCCGACCAATCCCAGCCGCCTCACGCGCCCCTCAATGCACCCCCGAGCGCCACTACCGAAATGGTAGTGGACCGCCCAGCACCCCCCTCTACCGCCATGCCACCAAACGTGGCCTTCCCGGATCCTGCCGCCCCAGCCGTGCATCAGCAAGTAGCTGGGTATCCTGCGCCATATCCGGCCCAGTACCAGTACGGCGGTGCCCCAACGCAGACACCGCCTACGAATCAATATCCGCAGCCGGGATACGGCTACGCGTACCCGCCCGCGTACCCTCAAGCACACGGGGTGTCGGTCTCAGCGTTTGCTCCGCCCCAAAATCAGGTCGCTCCCATGGGCGTAATGCCAGGGATGCCGCCCATCATGCCACTGAGCATGAACCTGGCCTGGGGACCGGTAGCAGAGCATCCGCTCCTCGTCGCGCATACGACGGGCTGCGTGATCTGCGCCGAGTTCATCCGCCATCTTCGGGGCGCGCAGTCGGAGCCATCGCTGCGCGAAGCTCAAATGAGCGTGCAAGCTCAGCTTCAAGCCCGGTTCTGGCAGTACTTCGAGGAGCATAGTCGCTCCAAGGAGGGAGGGGACGCCGCGGAGAACGAGCGGCGTATAGCCGAACTGCAAGAGCAGTTGAAGGAGGCACGGCGGCTCGCAGATGAGCGTCGTGAGACGATGGAGCGGTACCGTCGCGAGCGCAACGACGAGCGCGAGCGGTACGACGATCTGCAAGACGAGAAGGATCGACTCCAGCAGCAGCTGGAGGATATGAAGAAACAACAGGAGTCTCGAGCAGAAACTGCTCGTTACCAACCTTACAGCTGTCCCAACGAGGACAGGACGGTGCGGCGCGGGGATAGGCACGAGGACATGTCGTCCCGCTTTCCCCCGCCAATATCAGCAGGGGACGTTCGTGGATTTGACATGTTCCGACAAGGATCGTCTACCACGACTCGGCCGACGCAGACGTCGCCCGAGACCCAAAGAATCGAGCCGCCGCGGGAAGAGCCGGCCCCGCACCCCATGGTCGACTACGACTTCTCGTCGGAAGACGAGGCTACGTTCGACGCCAAACGGGCGCGGCGTATTTCGAGTCGGCAAGTGATGTGGAACGCGCGTCGAGGAGTACCAGCTCCTCCGCGCCCGGGCACGATGACGTGGACAGGCACGACTGCCGCCTCTCATCAGTCGCTCATCCCCAACTGGCCCCACGACGAGTTAGCCGCACCGGCGAACTCGGACCCCAAGCTCACCAACCATTGGTATGACTTCGTGCCAATGACTCAAGAGGAGGCCCGGCAAATCTTGGATGCCTCGCACACTGACATGGGTCAGGCGCGGCATCGCATACAACATCTGCTGGCGCAGGTCAACGCCAACCCCGCACTGACCAGCGTGCGGGGATTACAAGTCTTGGTGAGCAGCTGGCGGAACCCCGACCGAGCTGGTCCCTCGGGTGGCCCATCCAATCGGACAGGTCCCACCGTAGACCAGCCCCACCCGGCTGCATATACGCCGCCGGGGTTAATCCCTACAAGCACGGCGCATCTGCCGATGCCCACCACCCGCAACGACCGCCCGATTGCAGGACGGCCGTATCGCTCCAAGCAGCAGCCGCACGTGAAGCTCGCGCAGCCACGGCTGGACTCCACTGCGAAGGAGCTTCGCAAGTGGATGAAGAACTACCCGTCGTCTCGTCCGTCGTGGATGACGGTCGCCCCCGACGGTCGGCCGCAACTGGTCCACGTCGAGTTCCACCAGATGGGTCGCCGCGCTTTGACGCGCCGTCACCTACTGTTGTAACAATGATGCATCAAATCCCGTACGCGCCCAGGACGCGTTATGCACCACAGGCCGTACGTTAGCGCCTTAAATAAGCGCCCATCTGAGTTACAATATAACCTTCCCAATAAGGCAGCTGACCCCGGCAAGCCCAACAGGCCCTATTATCACTACTGATAACAGGCGCTTTTTGGTGCACCTTCCCAAAATGGTAAGTACTGATATCTCTTATCTCCTCAGCGCTTGTTTGATCATATCTGTGTATCTATCTAATCTGTAGGGCGCTTTTTTGGCCATTTCCGGCCTCCTCGGCTAATGGGACCCTAGGTATGCCCCTCCTCCCTTGCTCTATCTTGCTCATTTCTCATCCGTTTCGCTTCGTTCTTTTTGCATTAGGTGGCGTTTTCAAATGCGATCAAAACGCGCTACTTTTCGCGCCGTATAGTGAGCTACAAATAAATTCGAAAAAAACGCGCAGATTGGGCGCTTCCTGGACAAATTGGCCTACTGCAGGACCAGTTTGCGTCGCACCGCGGTCGCGCTGGGCTCGTTAGAAAGCGACTATCAATCGCTTTCTAACGAGCCTAGCGCGACGCGAATCGGACCAGAACCCGTCGAGATGTCCTCCTGCCAATGGGCAGGAGGACATCTTGCGATATCGCCCTCAGCTCTGGTTCGTTTTGCTTGGTGTTTGCTGACGATTATACCTGCTAACTATTTCTAACTAGATATACCTTTCGTTTTGCGCGAAACGAACATGTGGTTGCCCAGGGAAGCGTCCAGTGTTCACCTACTGGGCGCTTCCTTGGGCAATACCTCCACCAGTTCGCGTCCGATTTCCGCGCAAAACATGCCGTCGGAAAGCGGCTGAATGCAGCTTTCCGACAGTATTTTTTGCGTGGCAAGGCGACCACCCTGTGTGTTACAAGTTGATGTTCTCCCCCTGCCCTCTCCTCACATTTAGACTTACTCTCCACTTCTTCCACAGCAGGGAGTGGAGTATTACATCCCCACAGACCATGTTTATACAGTGTATTAGACCCCCCTGAGGGTGTTTCAGGGTCTGTACAGTATATAGAACATAATACAGTGCTTAGATACTGCTTGAAACCCCTGAAACAGCAAAATGTCGCCCATATTTTACTATTTAGACAGTTTGTACAAATATATATATTACCAGATGTATACAGGTAGATTGGCACAGTCTATAGCTTTGTAACAAGCCTAATATCATACTGATAGGATGAGTAATGGCTGAGATATGTATTAGAGGCATAGCTATAGTTAGAGGCTTGCAGTGCTTCAAGTTTTGGCATGCTGTGGCTGCAAAACGGCCCATAGCCGCCCACATCGTCTTAAGACGCTCCACGGGCGCCTATTTACCCTCCTGAGGGTATAATACAAGTAACTATAGCATAAGACGTCTGTTTCCCTTGTAAATTGGTACACATCTTCGTATATATGGACGACACGTATGTACCAGTTTTCGCGCGCATTGAAGCATTATTGAGAGTGTAATAAGCGAAGAAAGGGCGGCCTAGTAAAAATAGCGTACTGAGACAGCCAATGCTCGTACTGCGACGAAAAGTACATCGCCGGAAAGCGGCTGCACACCGCTTTCCAACGGTGTACTTTGCGCCGCGCTCGGGGCAAAGCTCGCAAGGCAATCGCTTGTGGAGGCGCCCAGTGAACGAGCACTGGACGCCTCCTGGGGCAATTTGACCTCGTTTTTACACGGAACGAATTGTACACCTATTTCAGAGACATCAGTGGGTACAATAGTGAAGAAACACGAAGGGAAACGAGTGAAAACTGGTGAAGATATTGCAGGATGTCCTCCTGCCCATTGGCAGGACAACATCTCAGCGAGTTCTCGTTCGATTCGTGTCGCGCTAGGCTCGTTCGAAAGCGACGGATAATCGCTTTCGAACGAGCCCAGCGCGACCGCGGTGCGACGCAAACTGGTCCTGCAGTAGGCCAATTTGTCCAGGAAGCGCCCAATCTGCGCGTTTTTTTCGAATTTATTTGTAGCTCACTATACGGCGCGAAAAGTAGCGCGTTTTGATCGCATTTGAAAACGCCACCTAATGCAAAAAGAACGAAGCGAAACGGATGAGAAATGAGCAAGATAGAGCAAGGGAGGAGGGGCATACCTAGGGTCCCATTAGCCGAGGAGGCCGGAAATGGCCAAAAAAGCGCCCTACAGATTAGATAGATACACAGATATGATCAAACAAGCGCTGAGGAGATAAGAGATATCAGTACTTACCATTTTGGGAAGGTGCACCAAAAAGCGCCTGTTATCAGTAGTGATAATAGGGCCTGTTGGGCTTGCCGGGGTCAGCTGCCTTATTGGGAAGGTTATATTGTAACTCAGATGGGCGCTTATTTAAGGCGCTAACGTACGGCCTGTGGTGCATAACGCGTCCTGGGCGCGTACGGGATTTGATGCATCATTGTTACAACAGCTGCTGGCGCCGTGTAACCCCGTCTGAACGCGGACGGTGGCTCTCGCTGACGAACGTATTGTTCTCAGTGCCGGGCCTGTACCGTCATATCATTCTGACGGGACAGTACCCTGTCAGCCCCGAGAGCACCACGCAGGCATATCCCGGCAGCTTCGCAGAGGACGCGCTGTCCCTGTTTCACGTCGCACTCTGGTACGCCCGACTAGGCGTCACCATCGAGTGGGCAGACGAGCACCGCGACGCGGCCGCGCGATCCCGCGCCGCTCGCGAAGGAATCACTCCCGGGGAACCTATCACGGCTCTCCCCGGCATACACTCTGTATCGGAGGTGGTCAATGTACCCCCTCCCCAATCCCTAAACATAGCGGCGACACCCACGTCGACCGCTACCAACGAGGCTCCGGCCGCTAACCCCGCTCCTCCCCCTCCAGCTCACGCGTCAAACGACAACATGGAGGTCGAGGAGGGCGAGGCTACGCCCACCACCACGGCCCCGGTCACCGAAATGGGTGACGCAGGGGCTCGTCAAGAGACTCAAGGAGAGCCGGGAGGCGATGCTCCCCCTCCTTACGACGATGCTACGTCCATGGCGTCGTGAACCTATGTGGTTCACCGCCCATGATACTATCACCGCGCAGGTGCCTGCCCCACCTGCGTCGACTACTATTGGCTAATCAACTATCATAACCCCACCGAAATTGGTGGACGAGTATATTATCGGGCATGCCGCCTCTTACCGTCAGCCTCGTCGAGCACGGTTCGTACACCCAGACGCAGGGTCACCTATCGGTGACCCCTACCATGAACCGTCGGACGCCACGACGACTTCTGTGTATCATAGGCGTAATGGCCACTGCTATTTGTGGCCCTCAAAAAATATATACTATTTATATTCTTTACTATACATCTGTAGACCTGGGATCAGGTCTAGTGGGGGAGAGTGTAAGGAGCGCGTATCCTGCGCTCCTACAGGATCCTTTAGTTGTGCGAAACGCACAACTAAAATATACGGAATCGGACAATACGTACACGCGCGCATATTAGCGCGCGGATAGCCGCATGTATGTAATGCCACCGCGTACGGTGTCCCGAGTGTTCGGAACTCGGGCGCCTGGTGGAGGGTAAGTCCTTACTACCCTCCACCATCCCTACGAGTACGCCGAGCCCAAATACGAGCCCGGACCAGAGTACCCAAGGGATAGGAGCCCAGTAAGGCACCTACCCCGTCATTCTTACAAACTAACAACAAGTGATGGGCGAGCCTTCGTGGGCAGGTGGGTCGG
The DNA here is from genome assembly GCA_022264855.1 of Lenzites betulinus. Taxonomy (NCBI): domain Eukaryota; kingdom Fungi; phylum Basidiomycota; class Agaricomycetes; order Polyporales; family Polyporaceae; genus Lenzites; species Lenzites betulinus. The sequence continues at coordinate 128,497 of JABYQU010000008.1, read as the reverse complement.
TCTTCGAGCATGTAAGTTTCATTCAAGGTATGTGGTGTCATGTCCTGGCGCAGTTCTGAAGATTACTCACCCTTGCTAACTCATAAGTGGCCAGAGACATGAGAGCCTCACCATCCTTGACTTCATGTGTACGGTCCCAGCCGCGCCCGCGCCCGCGCCGTAGTGCAACATCGCTGCTCACACATACACATGCTTGGGTGAGTACTGTGTGCTCTAGCGTGAATAAGTAAGTGATTCAAGCTGTAGTACAGATCCGCTAACTTAGTACATGTTACCTGAACTCCTTACTGACGCACGCCCCCCGGCTCTCCCAGTATACCTACTACGTCCAAGTACATAATATATATCGACCACATATGTAGTACTTGCCGCTTCAATATATCTCTGGCCAGCAGTATATTCTAGTATGTTCATATGAATGAGTGCCTGCCACCACCGCATGTCGACGGTTTACACCAATGTACACATGCGTGAAATGGCGGATTTCCGAGGCATTATCACGGATAGCCACAACGTTACCTGTCTGTAATCTGACGAAGACTCGAACGTTGCCGCAGTGGTTATATCAAGTGACGCTGCGGCAATGAGGTAGGCAATTCGACGTGATTACCACCGTGATTACTACTGCGAATACCCAACGGAATTTCACGTTGCCTCGGGGACTTACGCGGGATTTCGATCCGTGGCTATGGAGCGTGCAATCCAACATAACCGGGGTAATTTCACGCAATGGAAACTTGGCCGTTTACGCAGTGATTCCGCACCCGATTCGTTAGATATACAGAGAATTATAAAGGGCATGTATATGTACCATGCTGCAAGATCTGAGGCCTGAGGTCATACTACGAAGGGCTACGAAGGGCCCATGGACATAGTCTCCAGACGTTACAATGTGCAAGCACAATGAACCATGACTTGGGGAAATCGCCTAGCGCTCGCTTTTTATTCCCTACCGCTATTGCAAATAGCAACAGCGACAGGTAATACCGGGTGACGCGTCGCAATATATAATAGTTAATTATTATCAGTGGCGGAGGATTCCGTCGAAAGCTGTGCAAGTCCGGATTAACACCTGGCCACTCATCGTGACTTCTCCCTCACCGGCACCACTCCACTCTCATCTACTCCCATTTCACAAATGATCCTCGCCACTATATTCATCCTAGTTGTCGATTGGGTTCGTACTATAGGGGGCCCACGCTTTCATGGACGTATAGTTCCCCTCCCATTTGACCTCGTCCTAAAGATATCCTCGCCAAGGGGCGCCAAGGAAGCCGATATCATACGTTTTGTACAACGCCACACTTCCATCCCTACACCCCGGGTCATCGCTTCAGACGATGGGTACGGGAACCGCTACCTGCTGATGAAGAAGGTTGAGGGAACGAACTTAGAAGCAGTCTGGCATACGCTGAACGCTGACCAGCGGAGGAGGATCGCTCAGCAACTACGCTCGTTCGTATCTCAGCTCCGGACGCTGCAGTCCCCTCATGGCCGCTCTATCTGCTCTCTGGATGGCGATGCGCTCAACGATGCCCGTTTCACCGGATTCGGCCTAGTGGGACCATTCGCAAACGAGGACGCATTCAACGAACGCCTTATACAGACGACGGCCAACTACAACGAGTTTGCCACTCTTCCGGAGGTTCGGGCGCGTTTGCGCGTTGACCATGCCGTCGTCTTCACCCACGGGGACATCGCTCCGCGCAACATCATGGTCAAGGGGGATACCATCGTCGCTTTGCTGGATTGGGAGCAAGCAGGATGGTATCCCGAGCACTGGGAATTCATGAAGGCCGTGTGGTGCCCCCCCTCACCCAAGTCTGAAGGCGATGTCTGGATAGAAGTTGTCGAGGATTTGTTCGACAAGGACTACAAGGCCGAGTGGGAGGTCGAGCGCTACCTCACGGAACATATAGTGGGCTTCTTTTGAAGTATCGTGAGTTTTTGCCCGCTCACTTGTACTTCTGCTCATACTGATCTAATACCGTCGAGGTTTAGACATTTGCCAACATACATATAACCTGGATTTGCACTTTTCGCCGTATCCTTGCTACGTTACACTCATGCTGAAGTACGCCACTGGATAGTACTGCACGCCAAGGACCCTACGGTAATACATCGACATTGTTAGCGAGAGCCCTAGTGGAGCAGTATACGTTTGTGCATGACTATTGATGGTACAAATGAGTCAGAGCCCGTTTCAGACCTTCCCCAAGGCCAACACGGACAGACGACCCAGTTCCTTTGTCTGGACGCTGGCCTGCTTCAACGTGGGGAACAGATCCCCTTGCTGATTGATACCATCGTACGCCCATCCGCCCTCCTTCATGATCTCAATGCACTCCATGACCCAGTCACGGCAGTTCCAGCCGTCAGGCTTGCCTGTGTCCACAGGGGGGTGGTTGACAATCGCCTGGCGCGGGTGCGATGGTCAGCGAATTCGACAGCCTGGAAGAATATAATAAAACGAGCTGCTGACCTTGTGCAGGTCTTGTAATTCCTTCTGCTTGACCACTCCGACACGGACCGCCCCAAGACATCTGCGCGACTTTTCCAGCGACACCTCGTCAGATGTAGAGAGTTCCCACACTACCACACCGAGTCCTTCGGGTGTGCGCGAGACCTTGTTGACGGCCTGGTACATGTAGCCCTTTCTTTCGTTCTCATTGGTGATGATCACGATAGCCCAGTGAAATTGTTCTTCGTTTCCTACGCTGTAGCATCCTCGTTCGTACTGGGAAACGACGATGGAGTACTCTTCGAGGCGGAGGATGTGACGGAGCAGTTGACGCGACATCTAGAACTTGAAGCGGAAGCGGTTGGCGACGTGTGCAAGGGTGGTTGGGTGAGACTGCGTGTTAATTTCCCCTCGAGACAATTGAGCCATTATATATGGCCCCGTCGACCTATTGTCCGACTTCTTCGCTCCGCAGCTCAACGACCACCTGGTCCTACGAGTAGATTATCGCATGATCACTGTGGGAGTACGCAAGGGTCCATCGGAGCCAAGGACATGTGCAGAACTCCGACCCTGGAAGGACAAAACTGTTCGACGTATGCCCTGAAGCCTCGAGGCTGTTGAAAATGGGGTGTCTGTACCGAATACTGATTAGCAGAGGATTCTTGGCTTGAAGTGATGCTTCTGGTTGCGACGTCCGGCAGCGACACAGCCCTCTGTATTCACAAGCTTGCAAGTACATGACTACACTCTCCCGATACCACCACAATAACGAGGGGACAAGATCCGAAGAGTCTTACATATCTTTTGATGACCCTGGTACTCCAAACTCTACCTCGCGACCCTCAGGCGCCACGTCCAGGGCGAATGCGCTCCCCGAGTTTACGGCAGTCATACTATAACCCGAGCTCGGCGTCTCCTTCCCCATCTCCTCGTCCTCAGCCATGACATCCGGTGGAGCGTCGTCGTCGTACCGATGGTCAGCCGGGGTGCCGTCGAACGACTCCCCGATGGACCCGATGACGATGGACGCGAACCGGAGTGTGTCCCCGTCGGTTGGCACGGAGAGCGTGGGGCGGTGGTCTGCGCCGCTGAGGGTGTCTCTTCCCATGGACGCCTGGTTTGCGCTCTGGAGCGCGAGGAGGAAGCGCATGATGAGGATCGCGGTGATGCTGCAAAGCGTGGTCATAGTGGTGAGATATCAGTGATAAAGTAGCGGGTTTGATTTACGGTTCGGTTAGCGATGTTACGAGGCTGGATTGTTGGAGCGGGGTGACGATCTAATTTTCGAGAGTGCCGGGCATCAATGTCTGAACGGTGACAGAGGCAGTTGAGGAAGTTACCGAGATGAGCGTCAGTGAGAGGTGAATAGTGTTGCAGATGACGACGAATCTGCGGCCACGCGTGCGTTAGCTAGCCTATTTATCGCTCATGGATGCTCATGGTACTTGCAAGAAGTAAATCGTTCCTGAGCGATACGACAGTCACCCGAGATATAAGTATTGAGAGTAACCAGAGATCGGTTGAGGTATGACTGACCGTTGTACATCAAGACGTCGGACAGAGTCGATACGACCCCGGCTATGTGTAAGCCCTTGCCCTTCCATGTTCTCCATGTCACGACGATGGCGATCACATCTGACAGGATGAGGGATCCTCGCGAGAGTGAAACACCTATGTCCCAGCTGAACTTACACACCCCTTAAGAGGCAGTAAGATGTACACACCTCTGAATACAACAGTCAGTGATGGTAGTAGGGTATAGCAAAGAGGCTGACTGACATAATAGTTTGGCGGAGTGTGATGTCCTCCAAAGCGCCGCAGCCGAGCATGGGCAGGTTCGTGCCGGAGATTTCGTGCAAAACCATCAACCACTACATCTCGTCGGGTCAGTTGGTCGTACTCCACGCCTTGCAAAGACCTGTAACGTACTACGTTGACCGCGAACGGAACGAGGCCTAAACCGAACACTGAAATGCCCAAAGGCCAGTTCATTCCACTCAAAGCGAGAGTACGCAAGCCAGAGAAGGCTGGTAGCCGTGCACGCGACGGTGGTCAGGATGATATATAGTTTCTCTTCATGTTGCCAGAAAACACGTACCGGCCCAGAAGGGATATTGGCACAGACTAACTGAATACTGCACCTTTTGGAGTGTCGAGCAGCTATAACACACAGTTGAATGGTGCAATGGGCCGCTACGGAGGAGCTTCCTACCTCTACGTGATGAGTCCGGCGTTAGATGATGACAACTCTAATGCGCCATTCGCAACGTACCTGTTCACTTATTGGTGCAAATGTCAAGGCTCCCAAGAACCCGTAGTTCAACAGCGCCACATATCGGATCGCAAGAAAGAGGATTGTTGCACCAGTGATTTTGCGCCGCCAGAATAAACCAACCTCCAGGCCGAAGGTGATCACATACTCATACACGAGCAGAGCTTGTTCCGAGGGTAGACGTCAAGGCACGTTCATTTGTTTGTGCGGGCGGCTTACCGATCACCCCGATTTGCAGCCACCATGCATGTTCGCTGGATTGTAAGAGATCAGCCTCGATGTGCAAGCATAGGCGAGGTGGAGCGTACACGGTTGCGAACGACGTGATGACCTCGGCAGGGGTCGACCCAAAGGCATCCGCGTCCGACATGGCAGAGTGAATGAGAAGGCCACTTGCGCAGCGGACATCCTCCACCTTATACGGGGAAGCAAGGCGGTGATATACTCTCCGATATACTTTGAACACGGACGCCCGTCCGAAGGTTTACGTACTTCACCGTTAGAGGTAATACGCGCTCCTGGCTGAGGAATTTGGGCAATGCCGTGCATTGCACCATTTGCTCGGTCGAGGAGCGTCGATGCCATCTTTCGCGGCGGCAATAGAAGCATGCCCTGTTGGAAAACCGGTGCGATAACAGCTGACTCCTCGACGTGCGCCTCCGAGCACATAGCCGCGAAAGAGGATCCGAAAGCGTCATGGTTGACCATTGCAGAAATTATGGCATATTTCGTACGCATATGCCTGGCCTTCGATTCGACCAGTGCACGAGAGCCTACTGTTGGTTACATAGAAGGTTTACCAGCGTTGGCCGTACGCATCGCGAATCGTGGGGGTGGATAGAAAGTTGGACGCTGGCCATTGTAGGGGAGGAAGCACACAGCACCAAGGTACCAGCAGTCTTCTTCGACAGCCAGCGCTCAGCCAAGGTTCTTCCGGAACCATCGGAGGCCCAATAAGCAGTGTCATGCCGGTGTACACGAGGGGGACGAACGCTGAAGTACATCAGCGTAAGTATGGAGTAGAAGGCAGGCTTGATGCGGGTCGCCTGAGAATGCACGCGAACATTTCTAAAGGAGTCCAAATTAGCCTCGCCCGCACCAGCTTTCCATGGCTGTACGCGCACATTGAATGTCATCCGTTCTATGCTGTTCTATGCTGATGGATCTCGAAGTCGATGTAGAGCTAGAAGTACGGGTGAGACTAAGTAGTTGCTTTTATATAACACACCATCGTGTAAGGCGCGGACCCGGTGCCGGTGCCCCGTGGGAACATTTGTTCAGACCTGCCGGACGCTGCCGGAGGGCGCTTACAAGGCTTGTGGCGCGGGGTGCATATACTCACTCTTGACTCTCATCCTCCATGTCGCATTGCAAAGGGCCCGCCACCATGTCGCGTCAAGAGCTCGAAGCTCTTATCTGCGCAAAGTGTCGCGTCAAGACTCCTCGGGATTTCCAAATCACCCATGGACTCGACATGATCCAGAAGAAGGACCTGATTCTTGTAGTCGCGTCTGGGATGGGGAAGACCCTGGCCATGGCCGTTCCTCTACTCGCAGCCCAAGCAGCTGGCGAGGCGGGTATCGCCGTGATCGTAGTACCATCCCACATCCTCGCGGAGCAGCAGGTAGCAGCATATAGTCTGTCATTTCCACGTCGCCGGGGCTTACGATCTTGTGTATTACAGGCTAAAACATTCTGCGAGTACGGTCTGCGCGCACTGGCAATCACTCAACTCACAGTACGGAAAGCATCATACAAACGTCGGGACCTGGTTGCCGAGCTTCGCGCCGGTCGGGATGTACGCGTCGCGGTCATTACTTCGGAGACGTTCCACACTGTGATTTCATCCGGCAAAAAACGAACTCAAGTCCGCTGGTTCATGGTCGACGAGGTGCAGCTGGCTAACAAGAACGATCCCAATCCCTGGATGGTGGTCTACAACTTAATCTTGGACATGCGCTCTTCTCTGGGCTCTGATGTGCTCTGGGCGGTCTTCACTGGGTCTGCGACTGTGGCAGAAACCGCTCAAATCTCGCGCTCGCTCGGCTTCCAACCTGGCAGCTTCGTCAATGCTCGCTACAGTCTCGACCGCCGGAACATCAAGTATATCCCGAAGTTCCTCCAACACCCTGTCTCCGGCTCTCAGTTCCTAGACCTTAGTTTCCTCATCCCGACCTCTGTCACTGTGGTTAGCGATATCCCAAGCACACTGATATTCTGTGAGAGTATGGAGCTCGGACACCAGATCATCGGCTTTCTTGACAGTCTCCTGCCTGCGCACCTGCCCGGGGGTGATCGTCTGATCATGCCGTGCAACGAACTAGTGATGGACTCTGACTACCAGGAACCTGAGACGTTCAAGCGCAACATGGACTCTGGCAGCATCCGCATCGCGGTCGTCAGCGACCTGGGCACCTACGGCCTCGATGTCCTGGCCTCACGGGTTGTCACGCTCTCTGTGAACGAAATCCCCCCGTACAACGAGCTCCTCCAACAGTGGGGCCGTGCTGCTCGCGGGGGCGCTCCAGGGCTGGTCTATGCTTTCGCTCCGGCCTGGGCTCGCGTTCTTCCGCCTGGCGAGGTCGTCACGACGCAGCAGAAAGCGGACGAAGCGCGCCGGGCGAATCTCCCACCTGTCGTCCTACAGTTTTTCAACGCCTCCGCCTCCCGCTGCCCGCGCGAGGTGCACCTCGCGCACAACAGCGAGCCTTTCGATCGCCCAACGCCTTGCTGCTCGCTCCACGATCCCGCGCCCGAGGAAGCTGCAGACCGCGCGACGGTCGCCCGATGGACGGCCCGGCTGGTCAAGCCTCCACCGCCCAAGCCCACAGGTCCGTGGTCGGACGGGGCGTCCTACGCGCTGCCAGAGGCATACATGAAGGAATCCATGGTCCACCTCGTGCATCGCTGGCGCGTGCGAACGTGGCAAGCCCTTCAAGTCAAAACTGAACCCTGGCCGTCGACCATGTTCTTGCCGACCTGCATCATCACGCGCCTGTGCGAGTACGGCCTGGCGTGCACGACGTTTGAACGCTTCGCGCAGACTATCGCGGATATCGAGTGGAAGTACATGGACTCGCACGGATGGGAGCTCTTTGAGCTCATCTCGCCCGTCCTTCGGGGGTTCGCCCGGGTGCTCAGCGAACGTGCGGCTAATGAGGTCGACTGATGCGCTGTGGACAAGTCGCAGCCCAGCAAGGTGAGTAAGATATAATAGCACCGTCTCGTAGCTTGCATGATGGCTCACGAAAACACAGGGCGGCATGTTAGGGTTGCCGTAGGGGTTGGGGGGAGCGAGTTTGGCGTATGCTACGCAGTAAAGACGGTGCTGATTTGGTCAATGCAGGGGCCTAGTGAACTTAGCGGGTGGAAGAGTAGCTCTGCGTATTGCTATGTAAAATATACTCAAGGGATGCATGTCTTGAGCGCGCGACTTCCTGCCCCCATTGTAGACTGAGATTGTTGTGAGCCTGAAGTTTGCAAACACCACCAGACGGCTTAGCGTTGCTCAACGCGGCGGACCGCAGGCGATGTATATGATACTGATGTGTGTAAAATGTGCAAAGTTCTCTTGCATGCATAGTCCTCATTAATGTCTCTCCGTACCCGTTCTGCCAGCCCAGCCCAACTCCAACCAACTCTCCCCCACCACACCCCCCAAAACGAACTCAACACGAACTCGGACCCGTAGCCAATCATAGAAATTAGCCCCTCACGAGGCACGCCAACGCTATGACACCTGCCCCGGGCGCGAGCTCGACCGCTGTTTCCGCAACTTCGACGACCTTCTCTCCGCACGCGGCTCGAACGCCTCAGTCCCAGTCCCATTCCTACCCGGCCCCATCCCCTGCCCCGCCTGCGCCCACCCGCGCCGCTCGTCGTCCCGTCTACCATCGCCCCGCGCCGCATACTCCATCGGCGTCGGCACAGGCATCGGCTGCATCGCCATCCCGTTCTGCGCGAGCGGGTCCCACGGCGCGGCGGCCCCCGCAGGGAGGGACGGAGCCACGGGCACGGGCTTGCGTACGGGCCGACCGCGGCCGTACGTGCTTGGGTCGGCGCCGTGTGCGTTCCCGTAGTCCGCCTGCATGGCACCGGCGGGTGCGGGGTACGGCATGCCCGGGTTCCCGTACATGCTCGGGATGCGCGGGACGGGCGGGGGCGGACTCCTTGGTGGGCCCGCGTTCGTCGGCATAGGCGGCGGGCGCGACGGTCCCGGCGAGGGCTCGCGCGACGGCGGGAGGGAGTAGGACGGCGCGCCAGCCGGGGGCTGGGAGCGCGCGCGCGCCGCCGCACGGGTGCTCGCGCTGTCGTTCGCCGAGCGCAGCGACGACGCGCTCGCGACGCGCGAGAGGCTGCTCCGCGGTAGCGCGGGGACGGGCCGCGAGCCGGCTGCAGAAGAAGAAGCAAGTAGACGTAAGGTTAGGGGACAATTAAGGTGCGCCGCGAAGCGGCGGGGGTAATGCGGGACGGGGGTGCTTACCGGAATTCGAGGGGCGCGCGCTGCTGCTGCTGCCGCTGCCGCTCCCGCCGCTGCCTTCGCGTTCTATGCGCATCGGGGTGCGGCTCTGCGACCCGGTGAGCCACGGATCGGCGACGCTGCGCCGGTCGCCTTCCCCGCCGCCGCCGTAGAAGCTGCTAGAGCGCGCGGTACCACCGAATATGCTGATCCTGTCGTCCGTCGGGTTCGCGTTTGGGTATAGTTCGGGCGCGAGTGGCGCGGGAAGGACGATCTGGATGTTGCTGTGGATCGAGTGCGCGGGCCCGCGGAACGCGCTGATGGAGTGCGTCGTTTGTACCGAGTGCGTTGTCGCCGAGGACACGACGGAGAACGGGCGTGAGCGCGAGCGGGAGTTGCGTGGGGGCGGGGGCACGCGGGAGCGACCGCGTTGCGAACGAGTGAGGCAGAGGACTCAAGCTTCAGGTATCGGGAGCTAATAGCATCACATTATTCAGCAATTACGGATTCTGGAATGGTATGAAGTGCTGCAAGCCGCTCAATGGTACCCGCAGTGACACAGCCTACTGCATTCAGAAGCTTACACTGTCCTGATAGCAGTACAACAAGAGGAGACAATATCCGAAAACAGTCTTACACATCTTTTGAGGAGCCTGGTACTTCAGACTCTCCCTCGCGACCCTCGGGCTCCATTCCAAAGGCGAATGCGCTCCCCGAGTTCACGGCAGTGGTACTATAACCCAACCTCAGCGTCTCCTTGCCCATCTCCTCGTCCTCAGCCATGCTGCCCAGCGGAGCGTCATCGTCGTACCGATGGTCAGCTGGGGTGCCATCCGACGAGTCCCCGATGGACCCAAAGACGATGGACGTGAACCGGAGTGTGCCGTGGTCTGTGCCACTGAGGGTGTCTCTGCCCATGGGCGCATGGTTTGCGCTTTGGAGCGCGAGGAGGAAGCGCATGATGAGGATCGCGGTGATGCTGCAATGCGGAACGCAGGTGTGAGATATCAGTGACTCGGATACAGGAGAGCGTTGGACTCACGGTTCCGTCAGCGATATTATGAAGCTCGATTGTTGGAGCGGGGTGACGATCTAATTTTCGAGAGTGCCGGGCATCAATGTCTGAACGGTGATAGAGGCAGTTGAGGAAGTTACCGAGATGAGCGTTAGTGACAGGTGGATGGTGTTGAGGGTGACAACGAATCTGTGGAAAGGTGCATTAGCTAGCCCGTATAGCACTCATGAAGGATCATGATGCTTGCAAGAAGTAAATCGTTCCTGAGCAGCACGATATTTACCCAAGGTATGAGTATTGAGAAGCCGGGCCAGAGATAGATTGAGGTATGACTGACCATTGTACCTCATGACGTTGGACAAAGTCGATCTGACTTTGGCTATGTGAAAGCCTTTGCCCTTCCAAGTTCTGCATGTCACGATGACGGCAATCACATCTGACAGGATGGTGCACCCTCGCGAGAGTGAAACACCTATGGCCCAGCTAAGATGACACACTCCTTGATGGAGGCAATAACATGTACACACCTCTGAACACAGTAGTCAGTGATGGCATTCAGGTATAGGAAAGAGGCTGACTGACATGACAGTCTGGCGGAGAGTGATGTCCTCCAAAGCGCCGCAGCCGAGGATGGGCAGGTTCGTGCCGGAGATATCGTGCAAAACCATTAGCCACTACATCTCGTCGGGTCAGTTGGTCGTACTCCACGCCTTGCAAAGACCTGTAACGTACTACGTTGACCGCGAACGGAACGAGGCCTAAACCGAATACTGAAATGCCCAAAGGCCAGTTCATTCCACTCAAGGCGAGAGGATGCAAGCTAGAGAAGGCTGGTGGGCGTGCACGACGGTGATCAGGATGATATATAGTGTCTCTTCATGTTCCGGATAGAAAACACGTACCCGCCCAGAAGGGGTATTGGCACAGACTAACTGAATACTGCACCTTTTGGACTGTTGAGCAGCTATAACACACAGTTGAATGGTGCAATCATAACCATAGGGCCGCTACGGAGGAGCTTCCTACCTCTACGTGATGAGTCCGGCGTTAGATGATGACAACTCTAATGCGTCATTCGCAACGCACCTGTTCACTTATTGGTGCAAATGTCAAGGCTCCCAAGAACCCGTAGTTCAACAGCGCCACATATCGGATCACCAGAAAGAGGATTGTTGCACCAGTGATTTTACGCCGCCAAAATAAACCAACCTCCATGCCGAAGGTGATCACATACTCATACACGAGCAGAGCTTGTTCCGAGGGCAGACGTCAAGGCACGTTCATTTGTCTGTCACGGTGCGGGCGGCTTACCGATCACCCCGATTTGCAGCCACCATGCATGCTCGCTGGATTGTAAGAGTTCAGCTTCGATGTGCAAGCATAGGCGAAGGGGAGCGTACACGGTTGCGAACGACGTGATGACCTCGGCAGGGGTCGAACCAAAGGCATCCGCGTCCGACATGGCAGAGTGAATGAGAAGGTCACTTGCGCAGCGGACATCCTCCACCTTATACGGGGAAGCAAGGCGGTGATATACTCTCCGATATGCTTTGAACGCGGACGCCCGTCCGAATGTTTGCGTACTACACCATCGAAGTCAATCTGGACTCCTGGTTGAGGGATTTAGGCAATGCCGTGCAATACACCATTCGAGTCGTGTCGATGCCATCTTTCGCAGCGGCAATAGAAGCACGCCCTGTTGGAAAACCGGTGCGATGACAGTTGCCTCCTCGGCGTGCGCCTCCGAGAACATAGCCGCGATAGAGGATCTAAAAGCGTCGTGCTTGACCATCGCAGCGATTACTGCATATTTCGTACGTATATGCCTGGTCTTCGATTCGACCGCGAGGGCCTACTGTTGGTTACAGAGAAGGTTTACCGGCGTTGGCCGTACGCATCGTGAGGGTGGATAGGAAGTTAGACGCTGGCCATTGTAGGGGAGGAAGCACACAGCACCGAGGTACCAGCAGTCTTCTTCGACAGCCAGCGCTCAGCCAAGGTTCTTCCGGAACCATCGGAGGCCCAATAAGCAGTGCCATGCCGGTGTACACGAGGGGGACGAACGCTGAAGTACATCAGCATGAGTATGGAGTAGAAGGCAGACTTGATGCGGGTCCTCTAAAATGGACGCGAATATTTCTAAAGGCGTCCAAATTGGCCTCGCCTCCACCTTTCCATGGCTGTATGCGCAAAGGTCCTTATGAATGCCATCCAGTCTATGCTGATGGATCTCAAAGTCGCTGTAGAGCTGGAAAAAGGAGTACGAATGAGCGTACGTGGCTCGCCCTCCAAGTCAAAACTGAACACTGGCCGTCGACCCGACCTGCATCATCACCCGCCTGTGCGAGTACGGCCTGGCGTGCACGACGTTCGAGCGCTTCGCGCAGACGTCGAGTGGGAGTACATGGACTCCCACGGATGGGAGCTCATCGAGCTCATCTCGCCCGTCCTCCGGGTTCGCCAAGGTGCTCAGCGAACGCGCGGCTAATGAGATCGACTAATGCGCTGTGGACAGGTCGCGGTCCAGGGTATGTGGTGCGTGATAAGTAGCGGCGCCGCGCAGCTTGCATGATGGCTCACGAGCACACGTGTGGCGTGCCATCATCGAGCCATGAGTGGGACTGCCGCTGGGGTTGAGAGGATTGAGTTCGGCGTATGCTACGCACTAGAGTCGGTGCTAGTCGCGGAGGGTTTGGGCAATGCGGGGCCTGGTGAGCCTGGCGGGTGGAAGGGTATCCATTGTTAAGGTTACAAGTGGGGCTGGGCGAGTTACTGCGCATGCGCGCGGGTTCTATACGTTCTCACACGTTCCGGGTTAGAATATGTATAATAAAGCTGACCTGCGCGCGGGTTCTATAAGTTCTTCGCGCAAGTGTAAGTACTGTGCCGGATGTGCGCGTGAGTAACGGACACTGAAAAGGCTCACCTCACACGTTTCGGGGTGAGAGGCCTGCACCAGCAAGCGACATAGTAACCAGAATTTTGTATAAACAACCATACACACGCCCGCCACTCTCAGTACGCTATAGTGCACTGGGACGAATATTCACTTACTCACTCACTCACTCAGTAAGTAAAGGGTCAGTATCGTACAACTTATCTCTACACTAATGTAAGAGGCCCGCGCCTTGTCCTGGCTGCAGGCGCTTTGTATTCAGTGTTATCCAGCGCGTCCTAGCGCGTCGGTCGCACCTCTCGTGCTCTCGTCCCCGCATACCCACCATGTAACCCTCAACATCTATGCTTGTTGTGATTATGCGAATTTATTTCAGGGTGCATACGTCCCCGGTGTGCTCGAAAGTCACAAACACCACCACACGGCCGAACGTTCCTCAAAGCGGCGGACCGCGGGCGATGTATATGATACTAATGTGTGTAAGATGTGTGCAAAGTTCTCTTGCATGCATAGTCCCCAATGTCTCTCCGTCTCCACTCTCAGCTCGAAACTCCTTTCCCATCCCCCACCACACCCGCACCTCGCACACCCCAGACCCCGCACTCCCACACGCCCGAACTCGAACCCGTAGCAAATCATAGAGATTAGCCCCTCACGGGGCACGCCAACGCTATGACACCTGCCCCGGGCGCGAGCTCGACCGCTGTTTCCGCAACTTCGACGACCTTCTCTCCGCACGCGGCTCGAACGCCTCAGTCCCAGTCCCATTCCTACCCGGCCCCATCCCCTGCCCCGCCTGCGCCCACCCGCGCCGCTCGTCGTCCCGTCTACCACCCCCCCGCACCGCATACTCCATCGGCGTCGGCACAGGCATCGGCTGCATCGCCATCCCGTTCTGCGCGAGCGGGTCCCACGGCGCGGCGGCCCCCGCAGGGAGGGACGGAGCCACGGGCACGGGCTTGCGTACGGGCCGACCGCGGCCGTACGTGCTTGGGTCGGCGCCGTGTGCGTTCCCGTAGTCCGCCTGCATGGCACCGGCGGGTGCGGGGTACGGCATGCCCGGGTTCCCGTACATGCTCGGGATGCGCGGGACGGGCGGGGGCGGACTCCTTGGTGGGCCCGCGTTCGTCGGCATAGGCGGCGGGCGCGACGGTCCCGGCGAGGGCTCGCGCGACGGCGGGAGGGAGTAGGACGGCGCGCCAGCCGGGGGCTGGGAGCGCGCGCGCGCCGCCGCACGGGTGCTCGCGCTGTCGTTCGCCGAGCGCAGCGACGACGCGCTCGCGACGCGCGAGAGGCTGCTCCGCGGTAGCGCGGGGACGGGCCGCGAGCCGGCTGCAGAAGAAGAAGCAAGTAGACGTAAGGTTAGGGGACAATTAAGGTGCGCCGCGAAGCGGCGGGGGTAATGCGGGACGGGGGTGCTTACCGGAATTCGAGGGGCGCGCGCTGCTGCTGCCGCTGCCGCTGCCGCCGCTGCCTTCGCGTTCTATGCGCATCGGGGTGCGGCTCTGCGACCCGGTGAGCCACGGATCGGCGACGCTGCGCCGGTCGCCTTCCCCGCCGCCGCCGTAGAAGCTGCTAGAGCGCGCGGTACCACCGAATATGCTGATCCTGTCGTCCGTCGGGTTCGCGTTTGGGTATAGTTCGGGCGCGAGTGGCGCGGGAAGGACGATCTGGATGTTGCTGTGGATCGAGTGCGCGGGCCCGCGGAACGCGCTGATGGAGTGCGTCGTTTGTACCGAGTGCGTTGTCGCCGAGGACACGACGGAGAACGGGCGGGAGCGGGAGCGGGAGTTGCGTGGGGGGCGGGGGCGCGCGGGAGCGACCGCGTTGCGAACGAGCGAAGCCGAGGACTCTATTGAGGGTGCGAACTCCGAGGGTGAGGTCGTGAGCGCCTCGCCGCCCTCTGACGAACCACTTGCGACGCTGGCCATGGAGTTGTGCGGATTAATGCCGACGGTGTAATAGGAGGGGTTCGGCGCGCGGAGGTCGTCTGCGGACAAAGGGGTAGGGTACGGAGAGGGGGAGCTCTCGGCAGACGTTGCGTCCTCGACGGCCCACGAGTTTTCACGGGTCGGGCTGCGACTCTGATTGGTGAAGTCCGCACTTCCTCGTATGAGCGAGGAGTTGCTCGCCGTGGCCGAGAGGAAGTGCGCAGAGTACACGCGCGGGTGCGGGACGTCCGCCCATGTCGCGGGGTGGGTCGAGGCGCGGTCAGCGAATGCGGCGAGCTGCTGTTCGCGGTGGTGCGCGAGGTCCTGGACTGGCGGGAGGGGGACGTTGCGCGAGCGGCGGCAGGAGAGGGCGAGATTGCGCCATATGAAGAGGGCGAAGGCGAGGAGGACGACGGAGCCGCAAACAACGGCAATGATGATGATGGTCGACTTGGAGAGTTTCCCACCCGAATCGGCCTCCCGACGGGCGAGCTCCCGGGGAAGGTCGATGAGCATCAGAGTGCAGCCAGAGGTAGGGGTGTGTGTGGGTAGCGTAGGGGGGTATGGTAGCGCAGGAAGACAAGGAGGGTCGGGCGAAGGAGCGGCGAAGGTGGAGAATAATCAGCGCATAAAATGGAGGGCGGCTGTCCACGCTTGTCGGCAACGCTGTCTACCGTCTACGTTGTGTGTCTCGCGAGAGCAGTGCACACGCGAGCCCGGCCTACAAAGTGGCGTGGTAGGAGCGGAGGGCGGCGGGGATAGACGAGAGGCAGAGGCTGGCAGAGAGCGTCGACAAGTCGCGGTCGCCGGGGGAGGGACAGACGGAGCAAACGGGAACTGGCCCCAGCGCCTGTTTCTGTCAGCCAGAGGCACCGTCCCGATTGGGCTCCCATCCGACGTCGGCAATCAATCTGACAGTGCCCGTCACACCTGTCACTCGCCGTCCCTGGCTGTCTCGGACGCCCTCGGCCCGCCCCCGCGTCGCGCGCCATGTGGCCCGTGTCGTCCTCAGCGCTCTTGCCGCCGTTGTCCTCGCTAATGACGACCGCCCCGCCCTCTGCGCGCCGCATCGCGCCCCGCTCCATCCAGTCCTTCGCGTCCTCTACCCAGTCCAGGGACAAGTCTGTCGTCGCCACCAGGCCCCCTCCAGCCAAGCCTATAACGCTTGCGAAACGTCTGCTCTTCCCCACCCTCCCAGCGGATGCCGACCTTCCGCCCCTGCTGGTTTCTCCAGCGGCCGCGCCTGAGCTCAATGCTGAACTCTACGACTTCGTAGCCCTTGCCCTGAGGGCGTTTGTCAACCCCTGGTGGACCAAGATCACCCGTTACGACAAGGAATTCCTTCCAGAGATCAATCGCATCCTCACCGTCGTCTTTCGCGCCCTCGAGGCGCGCTTTTTTGCAGCCGACCTCTCCCCGCTCGTCTTCCGCGACCTGCCTACTTTGCTCACCCAGCACTGGACGGACTACCGTAATGCACAGGCGAAGCTGCACACGTCCTACGCGTCTGGTGGCGCCGCAACCCTTCCACAGCTGTTTCACCAGATCCAACCCCATATGGCCGTGTCTGCTGAGGGCGTCATCGACCCCGTGTACGTCCGCCAGGCCGTCGACCACATACTGAAAGCGTGTCTGTCGCCAGAGGACTACGAGCCAGAGACGGAGCGGTATATCGTGCGCGAGGTGGTCCTCAAAGTCGTCGTGGACAACGTCCTGCCCAGGATTACTCAGCCCTGGTTTATCCACAAGCTTATGTTGGACCTCATGGGCCCTGAGAATGAGAACCACGCTGCAGCGGACACGGAGGTAAGCAAATATAGTCCAAGTGACGTCGTTCTTGCGCAAGGCCGACTTTGTTAGACAGGGCAGGTTATCTTCATCGACATGTACTTTATACTTACCTTCTACACATATCGTGCAGCAATACAACCATCCTCCTCATCCATGATGCCCTGTCTGACCATGATTTTGTTTCGACCATGACTGACCATCCTCCTTTAGTCGATGTCTCAGGAAGATGACACCCCAGCGGACCGCCCGCCTCTCCAGCATCGCTCATCGCACCACTTTTCATTCCAAGCTCTTGCGATCTACTTCCTTTCTGCTGTGCAATCAGTCTCCGGCGTCTGCCTCTCGATCCTCCACGCATACAGGCAGGCAAGAGAGACCATCCGGAAGGTGAACCAGAGCAAGGATCTACAACCCTCGGAACATGCCTCTACATCAGGCACAGCACCAGCAGGACGAGAGGCTTCACCAAACCCCTCCGGCGGCGAAGATGGCCCATTCACGCCAGCTCTGCCGACACCCGCCTTCCCTGGCTCTCTGAGCGTTTCTCAAATGTTGCCACCACCTCTTCCGTCTCCGCCGTCCGAGTCCGGTTCCTCCAACGCATCAACCACAACGCCACCTCCAGGTCTCTCCCCCTCACCCTCCCTATCCCCCGCCACTGCGCCCACCACGCCTCCCCCGACCCCAATACCGAACTACACCCTCCCCCCACTCACATTCCTCCTCACGCTCCTCACGCCCCCTCCCCTCTCGCCGCATACATCCCCCGCCTCCTTCTCACCCCCATCCGCGCTCACCTCCCGCACCGCGCCCCCGCCCGCCGCCCACACCTCCCTGACGACCGCCCGCGCGCTCACGCACGTCCTCACGCTCCTCGCCTCGCTCGCCGCACCCTTCCTCGCGCGCCTCCTCCCGTACCTCCTGTACGCACACGCGCTGAGCGCGCCCGCGCTCGCGTCCGGGGTGCGGTCCGCGCGCCGTGCGCTCTTTCCTGAGGGCTGGCCTGCTGTGGCGCCGCCTGACCCGAGTCCTGAGGAGCAGGCGGAGATGCGCGCGCGGGTGTGTCGGCGCGTTAGGGAGGCTGTTCCTGGTGAGTCGTTTCGCACATTCGCTTGGGGTTTTGTAAGAGATATGGGTTGACGCGTTTGGTACGATAGGTCCGCTGGCGCTGCTGCTGGGGCCAACGCCGGAGTCGAGGGCGGCGACGGTGGACGCGGCGCTCGCCCCGCTGGACAGCCAGGCGTGTAATGCGCACCTTGTGGTGTTTATTCTGGATCTGGTGCTGCTGACGGTGTTCCCCGAGATGGGCGTGAGCGAAGAGGGGTGATTTTTTTCACGACCCCTGTGACGACTTTTATGCTGTTGTTCATGCTGTTAGCTTCGGTATACCCAGGCTGGATGCGATGTTGTAGGTTTTGTGAGTCAGTCCGACATACCCAGGCCCTTTCGCAAGCGTGGAGATAGCACCACGAAAGTAAAGTTCCAGATTAGCATATAAGGGCTACGTAGGGTTCATGTGGTCGACCTCCATTCTAACGTCCCACACGAGCTACAAGACGGCGGACTTCTGCTGCGAGCATACACTGCGCTTGTTGTACTACTTCTTCATGTCAAGACTAACGTCCCCCCTTCCAGCCGGAGCCATACAGCAAGACTAGAGCTTGAACGGCGTCTTCGGATACTCCACTTTCGACGCGGCCGCTTCGTCCGTAAACCAATACAGGTGCCCAGGGCTCACGGGCCGCACGCGGCTCGCCGGGAGGCCCTTCTCGGGCTCGTCCAGCACCGTATGCAGCGTATCCGCCTTCTGCGCGCCCGACACGACGAACGCGATGCGCGCCGCGTGGTTCAGGACGGGCAGCGTGAACGTGACGCGGCGCGGGGGCGGCTTCGGGCTGTCCTCGATGTACGCGACCCAGCGGTCCTCCTCGCTCAGGAGCGCGTGCCCGGGGAAGAGCGAGCAGGTGTGCCCGTCGGGCCCGATGCCGAGCAGGACGAGGTCGAAGATGGGGAAGCGCGCGGAGTCCTTCATCGCGAACTCGCGGATGAGCTCCTTCTCGTACGCGTCCGCGAGCTCCTCGAGGTCGTCTGCGAGCGCGGGGTCGATCGTGTGGATGTGCGAGGCGGGCAGCGGGACTTTGGAGAAGAGCTCGCGCGTGTTTAGGGCGTGGTTCGAGTCTTCGTGGTCGAGCGGCACGACGCGCTCGTCGGCGTAGTAGACCTGCCTGTGGGGCGCACGAGGGGGCTGCGTGAGACCGTGCGCGCGTGCAGAACGGGCTGGGAAGGGAAGCGGGAAACGGGTGCGCACCATTTGTCCCACTTGACGGCGGGGTTGTCGATGAGGCCGGCGAGCTGGTGGGGCAGCGAGCCGCCGGAGACGGCGACGGTGAAGCGGCCCTTTTTCTCGATGGACTCCCTCTGCGCGCGGACGATGAAGCTCGCGAGTGCGGTCTGGAGCTCCGCGGGGCCGGGGAAGGTGCAGAGCACGGGTGCTGCGGGTGCGGAGTGGGGCATCGCAGAAAATTGACGGCGGGGCGGAAGAGGCAGGGAGGTGGAGGTAGGTTGTGCGAGGAGAGGGTAGGAAGCTGAGCGCTGAAGAGCGGTGGGTGCGATAGGTGCGCGATACCGGGAGGAGATGGGCAAAGGCAGAGCCTAATCGACGGTATGTACCCTGTAATATATAATCAGCTCTGATGTCATCCGTAGGCGCCGCGCTTGTTCGGGACTAGCTCGGCCTTATAACTCTATCCCGCCCCTTTGTAGCCCTTTGTATACTCCAAACTCTAACCTGTCGGCTCAAGCACGTCTACTATCGCTTGCTCCGAGTTCACCTCCACAATCGGCGGCGTGCACCGACATTATCATACCAAGCAGTATCCTGAAAATGCCACGTATGACGATGCCGGGGATGTCCCACACTGCGAGAGTACCTTGATGTGTGATAAGCAGTGGGAGCCCAATAGTATTGCGCTTGCCACGCTCCCCGGCCGACCGTACGCGCTCCGTAGTACTTCCACTGGTCATGGTGTCATCCCGGTAAGTATCATGCCGTACCAACGCTCACGACGTCGTTCACGCTCGTCCACGATGTATGCCTGCCGACATGGTCGAGAATACGACTAAGGATCCTGCCGGTAAGAGCCTTAACCGAGGCACCACGGTCAGTACATCTGCCATAACAAAGGGTCACCGGGTTGAAACCAAGTACGTACATACTCGGCTACTGTAAGTAGCCACACTAGTAAACAACTTCACGATCAAGCTTACAGTGCCACTGATCACATACCCATCCCCGTCCTCTCCGACTACCGCGGCGCAGCCATGTCCTCCCTCCTCTTCGCCTCGTTCGACGTCTCCCGCCAGGCATTCTACCGCGCGCGCCTCGCCGCCGCCATCGTGAACCTCAAGCCGCTCGTGCCCGGCCGTGCGTACCATCTCACCCACGCTCCTATCTAGATCGCACTCCGCCGATTGCAGGCTGCAGCATCGGATCTCACGCGCCCCGCGCCCCCGCCGCAGATGTGCTCGTCATCCCCACCCGCGTCGTGCCGCGCCTCGCGGACCTCAAGCACGACGAGCTCAGCGAGCTCATGATCTCCGTGCAGCACGTCGCGCGCGTCATCGAGCGCGTGTACGGCGCCGACGGGCTCACCATCGCCTGCCAGGTGCGCCGCGCACGCTGCCGCAGCCTCTCGTCGCGCACGTGTGTGTGCTCATGCCGATTACGTCACTCTTCTGTAGGACGGAAAGGCGAGCGGGCAGACGGTGCCGCACGTCCACTTCCACCTCCTCCCGCGCAAGCTGCAGGGCGACTTCTTCGCGCGGAACGACGACGTCTACCCGGCGCTCGAGGTGTCGGAGGGCGGGCTGCCGGACGCGCTCCACCAGGTCCACCAGCCACTGCAGGTGGACGCGGACGAGGATCGCAAGCCGCGCACGCTGGAGGATATGGAGAAGGAGGCTAGCTGGCTGAAGGCGTTCTTTGATGCCGAGGTAGAGGCGAGCAAGGAGAAGGAGGCGTGATGTCAGCATGAATATGATACATAGGGCATAAGAAAAGGAACAGATGTGTCCTTGATATGAGGGAACAAATAGGGTATTTAGTCGTGATAGTCATAAGGATTCATGAGGGGATGGGCAGCGTAACAGTGGTCAGTTGCCATGACTAGGAAGAGCTTCCAGATGTGCCCGATGCCGGAGAGGCACTTGTTGCAGGTGGCGTCGCTGACGAGCTCGATCCAGGAGCATCTCCGCCAGATGCGGGCGTGCCAGACCCTGGTGTTGTCGGGTCTCCGGAGCTCGGCGCAGGCGGTATCGGCGTCGAACCAGGATCCGACGAGGGGGTGCTCCCACTCGGAGACTGAGGCGCAACGGGAGGTTGTGGCACATCGCTGTTCTCCCATGTTCCAGGTATGAGCGCGATAGGCAGCAGCCATGTTGCGGTGAGCGTGACGCCGTTGCCGATGTCGAAGCCCTTGATCGCGCCCCAGCTCCAGGCGACAAACCCACCGATGTAGCCGAGGTACGGGACGAGGCTCTTCACGAGCGCGAGCGCGGGGCGGAGGGTCGAGGGGAGCGCGCTGTCGGGCACGTTGCTGAGCAGCCACTGCAGTGCGGTGGTGAGCATTGCGCCCACTTTTGCCGCTTCGATCTCCTTGTCGTTTAGCAGATTCATGATTGAGGGAGGTAGCCAGCTGTAAACGTGCGCACGTGAGTTCTGGGCGAGAAGGCGATGTACAATGGCAAGAGAACATACAGGCGGTAACCCCACCACATCACCTGGAGAGACAGTTGTGTTGTCGAGGGCACCCATACTCTCTTCTCCGTCAAGACCTTAGGCTTGACCGTAGGTGGCTCGGATGCATTCGTGCCACCCGAGAATGGCCAGATCCCTGCAAAGCGCGCCTTGGGCGGCGAAGACTCCGGAAGCGGCGCATCGTCGAGTAGAATGTCCACAATCGTACCGTTCTCGTCCACGGACACGATCTCCGAGCGCGCTAGCTCGACCGCGGAGGACGCGTTGGGCACGAGCGGTCCGTAGAACATCACGCTATCATCATCCTCGATAGCTTGCAGGTCAGTCGAGAGCCCCTCGGGTTCCTCTGTCAAACCTTGTTGGGCAGACGTCCCGGAAGATGTGAGGGACTTGAGGCGGAGGTTGTCGAGCAACGCCCAGACGCTCTGCCGTCCGCGCGAGAGAGACCCGTTCATCATCGTCGGGGAGGAGAGCAAGGAGATGAGGCGCGAATTGTCGATGGCAGCACTGGGGTCCGGCTCCGTGGTGTCTTCTGCTTCTTTCTTCTGAGCACCATCGCCTCCATCGTTGGGGGTTGTGGCGGGGGTAGAGGCAAGTGGCGTCAGGAATGGCGGCAGGCTAGAGAGTAGAGACTGGATCTTGCGCGCAAGCGGGAGGGGCTCCGGATTTGCTGCGTCCGGGGCACTGTCTGTAGGGGTTTGCACCTCTGCGTCTTCAGTCGCCGGGGCGGCAGCAGACTCCGGGATGGCAGGAAGCGCATCCTCCTCTTCCGGGCCCGACGCTGACGAGGCGCTGGAAGGCGTTGCTTCGAGGTCAACGGCTACCGGGGACTGTTGGATAGTGGCGTCCTCGGCAAGGCCTCGACTCTTCTTGCCATTCTTCCGTGACCCCAAGCGTCTTGCATTCACGAACCTCTCGAACGCGGTCAACTTGGTGCGTGGTGACTTCACGGCCGGCGGAGAAACCTCTTCTCCTTCCACAGTGGCTGAAGAGAGAAGCGCCGGCGTGGATAGGGACACCTGCTTCGTACTGAAAGCGCGGCGCAGAGGAAGGCGTTCCCGGAGGGCGCGGAGACCCTTGCCTTTCCCAGCGTTCTGTGTGGTTGGAGGAGGGATGGGCGCCTTCAAGTCCTCTGGTTTGCGTTCCTGAGCACCACTAGTCGGGTCGGTTTTGGGGGGCAGCGCTGGCGCAGCGAGTGCGACAGCGGCCATGGTCGTGGTCGCGATGAGAGCGAGACAGTGAAGCGTCGGGGCGACGGCGAGCGAGTGTCATGGCGAATCGGAAGCTGCAATTGAGTTTGACGCCGCGGACGCGCCCACGAGACCCTGGTGGCACGCGGTGCTCGAGTGCAGGGTGCGCCCGTACACGGCTTGCTTCCTGCCGCCATCCACATCCGTGTCCATCTACGCTTGCTCTGGCCTACACGCGGACGCTGCATGTGCTCGATGCTTGATTGACTCACGCTCTTGTCAGCTACGGCGGATCTCTCATACCGCAAGCCCTGCCGGGGGAACGAACACTCGTGCAAGGACCAGGCTGAGGTTGCGTGTCTCTGTCGCATGGAAGCTCGCACCCGGAAGAACCCGACCTATCCGGATATCCATATAAAAGCATTAAGTCCTCAGAAGGTCGACGAGGTTCTGCTGCGTGGTCAGAACAGCTTGCAAGCCAAGTGGTTCCGACATCGATCGTGCAGCGCTGGGTGTACGGCTGCAGGGTGGTGGCGCGCCGGATACGTAAGTTACTGGCTGCAGGCAGGCTGAGGCATGAGGCTCCAAGCTTCCCTGGGGATTTCTCCATGGTACCGCACGGGGCTGTGCACAGGCACTACACACAAAAGAAGCTATCCCCGTCCTGAACATCGCCATCACGCAGTCCTGGGGTCGAATGAATACTTTCAGCGACCACACGTAGCCACACGTGTATGTTCACCGACTGACTCGGAGCGCCATGATCGATGATCGCAAGACGGGCAACAACGTTGGCGGGTGTCGATCGGACAGTGGAATCTCGGGATTGTCAAGAAAACGTCCATGATATTTACATATCCCACTCCAATTTCCGGCCGGTCGTAACGCGCACGGCTGCCCTACATCCAACGATTGTTCCTGCAACGCGCACAAAGCCATATGTGGCACCAAACGCAGTTCTGAAAGAAATGTGAGAACCAATTCCCACCTTGAATGTGGTCAAGAACTCACAAACAAGAACACCCTCAGGTAGTGGCCGCACCCTTCGCATCTGCGTTCACCGGTCACGTACTTCCAGCGATGCCCACAGTCATGATCGTCTCGCAAACGCTCGGCCTCCCGCGCGACTCTCTGGCGGAAGTCCACGGCGTTACCTCCACGAGCAGGGGCTTGTACGCCTTGCCGCTGCACCCTATCCTCCGCCGCCGCAACCAGCCGGTTCTCATCCCATTGGGTGCACTTGCAGGTCTTCCATGTCGCGGTGCACAGGTAGCAGAACTGGTGTCTGCACCGACACGTCATATGGTAGCAGCCGAAGGACAGCTCGACGAGATGGCCGCAGCCAGGGCACCGCTTCCAGCCAGCCTGTTCGGCTAAGGCCACCACCGCAGCGTCCTCCGAGCTCGTGCACCGGAAGGTTAAGGTGTGAGCGGCAGCTTTACAGTGGCCGCACGTGTAGTAATAGCACGTGGGGCATAGCATGTTCGTCGCGGATGCAGTCGCGGCGCCGATGAAGGTAGAGCAGGTGGGACGGTGGCAGTACACCCTGTTTTTCGTGCCGAACTCGATCGTCTTCTTGTCGACGACCTTTTGGAGGTTGCTGTCGAGGTATACGCGGACCTCCTGTAGGACGAAGGGCTTCCTGCAACACGCCGGTGGGAAGAGCGACTCGTCGACTGTGGCTGCCCGAAAGAGGTCGACCAGGCATCCCACGTCGTACGTATGTCCGCACGGAACACGAATTACTGAGCCTTCGATCACGTCTCGACAGATGACACATGATTCCGCTCTGGGTCGGCTGGTCAGTTCCTCTCACACAGCTTCATGTAGGCAATAAACACTTACCGCGCCTTTGCAGTGGCCGCTGACACAGCAGTCGACGACGATGAAGTCGCGATACTGAAGGCGGTGCTTGTCCTTTTGCAAAGATCTTGTGTCACTCATATCTCATTAAACGGAGCAGGAGCAGCACCCACCGGTTTGATGAAGCCGGTGCGATCACCTTCGGGACCGCGGCTACGGCGGTCGCTGGGGAATTGGTAATGTGGAGGGCCGATGTGGATGCTGACTGTGGGCGCTGTACGGGTACAGGTTCGTACCGGTATGTCTGTCCTTTCGATAGCGCGATAGCGAACTCCCTATCGCGTCTACACGTTTCCTCCGCTCTTGCCAAGTCGTCGAGCAGTCGGCCGTCGGACTCCAACGCCTTGTCCAGACTTTGCGCGAATCGTATGTCGCTGGCCATAGTATCCAGGGCTGCAGCTTCCGCGGCGAAGAGCTCAAAGGCTATCATCTCATCGTCCACAGGGGCGTCGGCGCGCGACTTGCCCTTGTTCCGGTTTCGCACCTGTTCGACGTCTTCGAGCGTGAGCGCAGCGATCAGTGAGAGGCGGGCTAGCTCTTCATCAGGATCGCCTTCGGCGTGCCCCGCGGAGGAGGAAAGCTTGCTCTTATCCGGACGCCTCAGCATCGCTTGGGGAAAGGGGGACGCGAAGGAGGAACCAAGGCAGTTGTACACGGTGAGGATTATAATGCTGTCTGCTGTGTCCCGTGGACTGCATTATGCCGGCACGTATCCTAACTCGTATGAAGGCACCACATATCCAGCTAGAAGCCCTCGCGGCATCCACGAGAATCGGTCCCAGAATATGCGGGAGAAGCGATCGAGGTGCGCACCGTCAGCCTCGGCCTACCGCAGCACACTCCGCCATTATACGCGCCTGCTCTGCGCCTCGTTGCTTGCTTCCCCTCCTGTTGATTGTGCGGTGCGGATCTGCGAGCCCGATACAGCAGGGTGCTGCATTATGCTTGCAATCTCTGCCTCGAGGACGGCGACCACCTCGTGTTTAGGTGACTGCGGGCGCAAGTCGCCCGCTATATCTTGAATACTGCCGATGTCTCCTCTCCAATCATCACTCTCTCCTCCTCACGTCATACGTCGCCCTCAGCATGCCTACAAAACACATCGCGTCACGTACCTTCCCCAGAACATTCGACAAAACCGCAACAAACCCTGCGAGCAACGACTGCTCCAGTCCGCTCAGAGAGCGCTTCTCCCTGCTCGACGCGTTTGCGCAACAGCTGCAGGCGATGGAGGATAACGCAAAACTCCGCGGGCAGATAGCACCTCCCCACGCTAGCGCAGGTCGCCGCTGCGTGAAACGGGTCCCGGTGCCGCGGCCCCTTCCTCCGACGGTCTTCGAATGCCCGGAAGAAGAGGACGATTACCTCGAGGAGGCGGAGAGCACGACGGCGTGCGATGACAACGGTTCGCCCACCTCCATGTGCACCGGAGGCTCGTGCGACAAACCGCTTCCTGCGGTCCCGCGTGGCGACAAGGCGCTGCCCCCCACTCCCTCCGCCGACAAAAACAAACCTCTTCCGCCCGTCTCAAAACCTCTTCCCTTGCCTCCCCGCCTGCAGGGCAAGGGAGGAAAGTCTGATATTTCACGACATCGTCATGTGCCCAGCCTGACACGGTCAAGCGGGGGCATTACCGGCTGAAGGCCTTGTCCAAAACATCCCGAATACTATTTCCTAGTATAATAACATTCCACCTAATAATCGCGAGTCCGTACATTCCGATCAGTGATGACCCCTATTCCGTTGCCTTCCTTGACCGTGCCCTCAAAATTGCCTAGCATGTTCGTACTGTAACTCAACTATAAAATGACACTCTACTTGGTATTAACGCTGCACGATATCCAGCGTGATACGACGAATCCAAGATACGATCACTACTCCGTCCGGCGCTACACCTGTGGCACACCCCCATCCGTATACAAACACACACAACGCGTATCATCTGCGCCACCATGGCCGCATCACCTCAAAACATCCCCGACGGCTTCGTCCTCGACGTACACGATCTCGCTGCTATCATCCTCAACACACATGCGCTGTCCGAGCCTCTCTTTGCTCATGCGCAACTCGTAGAAGTCGGCCGCGGCGACTCGCCACTCAAAACGTTCCCCGAGCACTTCCTCCACTCATCGTGGTACGAAACCGCGTCCGGCCCAGATGCCCGCAAGCGCGTCGCGTACATTCTGCGGAAAGATCAAACTACCGTCGAACGCACGACAATTGATACCTTCGCCTCTCCCGCCGGAGTGAAGACCCCCACCGGCAGCGAGCTCACCCGACGCGAGCTCGAGGACGCGTTCTGGCGTTGCAAGACCTTCAACAGTGGGTACCTCCTCGCGTACGTCGCCCAACAGGTCTTCGACCACCTTCCCCCCACCACCACCCTCCTCGCGCGCACGCCCACAAAACACGAGGTGCGCTGCAAGCCTAGCGAAGTCACCGTCGCCGAGATCGACATCCACGTCAAAGAGCCGTGCCTCATCGTCGTCACGGAGCCGCGCCCCGACCTCGGGCCCTCGAAGGTGGACATGACGCAGCACCTCTCCGGGTTCGCGGACAGCATGCCGTGGGTGTTCCTCCTCCTTGGCGCGGCGCAGTCCGAGGACATGGAGGCCGACCGGCGCGTCGTGCTCGATCTGGTGCTTCCGCAGATCGGCGGGCGCGGCGGCGGCGCTGAGCCGTTCGCGCTCGAGCGCGCGATCGTGTACCACGACAAGGTGCTCGCGAAGGTCGCGGATGAGCATGAGCGGTACGATCTGTCGGGCAAGATCCGCATCGCGGAGGAGGACATTCGTCGGCATGGGGACGCGCTCGTTGACACGGTCCTACAGCGGCTTCGAAAGCTCGCGGCAGGTGAAGATCACTTCTGTCGGTATTGTGGAAAGGACGGCGTGGAGACGCGGTGCTCGAAGTGCAAGAAGGCGTATTTCTGCCCGCCGTGTCAGACGCTGGGGTGGAAGTACCACAAGCTGTGGCGTTCTTGAACTGTACCGTCCCCATTGCCGTGCACCCAATATTGTACATCTGTAACTTTTGTATCTGAGGATTGTTTTCTTGGCCTTCATCCTCCACGCGCACGCCGCCGTCGCTGGGACACCGTTTCCCTACATGCAGCTATCAGAAGTGAACAAAGACGGCACACCCTTCCGCACCCTTGATCCCGCGTATCGGCTAGAGGATTGGTTCGACCCCCTCTCTCCGCCCAGCCGGATCGCCTACGTGCTTTACGACACGCCCTCGCCCCGTGGGCCTACCACTGTGGACACCTTCGCCTCTCCTGACGGTGTGAAGACCGCCACAGGTAGCCAGCTCACCCGCCGCGCTCTCGAGGACGTGTTCTGGCGCTGCAAAACGTACGACCAGGGGTTCCAGCTTGCGTACGTCGCGCAGCGGGTCCTCGACAACCTGCGTGCTGCCGGCGTGCCCGTCCGCGCGCGCACCGCGTCGGGCTACGCGCTCGTAATCGATCCCGTCAACCTGCGGGTGGGGAACGCACTAGTGACCCCCCGTGAGGCGTGTGCGGTCATACACACCGGCGTAACCGAGCCTGTACTATGCTTATCTGGGTTTCACGGTCCCGTCCCATGGCCATTCCTCGTTCTCGGGCCAGTCGGTGGCGACGAAGACAACTTGGACGGGCGCGTAGTGCTCGACTTGGCACTGGCCTAAATTGGCGGGCGCGGCTTGGGCGGGGAGCTGTTCGCGCTGGAACGGTACGACGTCTACCTGAAAGATGTTCTCCCGCGGTACGCGGAGGTGCACGCGATGCGGGAGCTCACCTACGGATTGTCGCCACTCTCTGCGACCCCTGAGATGCGCGCGCGGGCAGAGGCGTTGACGGAAGCTATTGTCGGACGACTCCGCGGCATTGGCCCGGGTGGGGACGCAGATGATTACTGCAGGTACAGTGACCGGCGCGTGTAATTACATACAGGACATGGATACATTCAAGCGAGCGTAGAGTTGTGTATACCTCAAGTATAATCATACGGTTTTACGCGCCGCACTCTTTGAGCCGAACCAGGCCCAGCTTGGCCACAAAGACAGGACGGTACGGGCCACCCAACGACAACCCTCCATGACATAAACGACGTGTACGAGGAGCTTGATGGCTCGCAGCGCCGTACGCGCCGTTGGGCGACACCGGCATACCCCAGTGCAGCCTCGCTCGTTGCCAATCAGCCACTGGATATACTTCGTCGCAATCCACGGCGGCATTTCGTTACTGCGCTCAATTTGGTACTGGAATCGCTTCGATGAGAACAAATTCGTGGAGTTGGACTGATGTAGCGTGTCTTACATTTATGATATCCTCCAACGTGCGCCCTGTACAATACACATCCCAGGAATAAGGCTCGAGAAGCTCCAAGCCGTTCGGTTTGTCCGTCTGGGTCTCCGGGAGGATGATCGCTGGCTGCACACCTGGGCCCAGCGTGAACTGCTTTGACGAGTCGAAATCGATGATGTAAAGTCTGTTTTTGACGACGTCCTGGTGCAAGGGTGCCGTGCCGTGCTCCGGCCCGAACATAACATTCAACCGGCATATATCCTACACAATCAGCGGTTCATTTAGAGGAATTACACGCTGTAAGCCAATATACGTACCATGTGTACGATGTGCAAGCTATGCAGATAATCTACGCCCTGATTACGACCGTTGAGCTAAGGCATGTCGGGTACGATAAGTGTCGTGGCGTCACGAACCTCTACGAACTGCAGTATGAAATCCATGGTGTTTCGGGGAGACCATTTTCCTTGGTAAATCCATAGTATGCGATCAATGTAGGGCATTATGAGTAGTGGGTGGCCTGTCCGCGTCAGTTCGAAAGGAATGGTATGGTTGTTGGACCGCTTCATGTCGCTACGCAGCCGCTTGTAGATCGCAAGTTCTTCGCGCTCCGTGTTGAGAACCTTGATAACGTAAATTGGCCTTGTGAGAGGCCAAGTGGTAAACACGACACCCTGTTGGCAGCCATTAATTCACTGTTTAAGTGCTACTAGTGAGGGTAGAGAAGGTTATCCTACCGGGTTTATAGGGCTGGTGGGCACCATCCCCCGTTCCTGTAGCTCCGGGTGATGCAGTAGGCGATCGGGTATTCCTCCGGGGTCGAAGCTGCCATCCGGAGAGGTCACATACCAGGGCGGGTTAGGGTCGGATGACATATTTGGGAATAAGATGTGTGGTCGTTTGCGCGTTGCTTGCGACTATGATGGCCGTCTTCGGACCTAATGACTCGGGCTACTAATGAGCTAGCTTTCTGTACGATTCAGTCCCGATGCGTTGCTCAGAGAAGTTCCCGGTGGGCGGAGACCCTACCTTGCTATTGACAGTTGGAACGTGCGCGCTGTTGGCCAGACTATCGTTGATCCCGATGCTTCGAGTAAGTAGTCAAAAGCATCAGTTCAGCTCATTAGAATGACCTCGCGAACACGCAACATTGGATTTATTAACATACCGGCTGTTTACGCCGCCGCCAGCGTCAGACACAGCTTGCTTGAGAGTAAGTGATAGAAGGATAAATGTTGAACGTGATACCTTGAAGCTTGAGGCCCAGTGAGGGGCGGGAGGGGGCGGGTCACCACGGTGGCAGGATCGAGCTGATATCCCGCGTACGGATCTTATACGATCGGAGATTCGTGCGATGCATACAAGATCGACGGTTTGGCGCCGACGTACTAGTACTGTGACGTCGCGCGTCCGGCGTCCAGTGCAGGACTTGGAACATCCCCCTTCTTGCTCGCCAGGACGTCTATCACGGTTAACATAGTGCACTCCCAACATAGGCTGTCTCACACAGTGACTCTGAGCTTTTTATAATCCACGATGCCCAGGTGGGCCGGTAATCTCAATCTAGTTATCAACGCAGGCAGAAGGGGCTGCACAAGTAAAGGCTTTGACTCGCGAGCAAGACTGTTGCTTGGTAGGTGCAGCTTGTAACCTGCAGAGTTGAAAATTTATACGGGGAGGGGGATACGTACATTCAAGCATGCATAAGTACTATGATAGCTATTGACAGTACTTATGCACGAAAGCAGGAAATCCAAACATAATTCATGAGGTTTTACACGCCGCACTCTTTGAGCCAACCCCAATCCGGCTCGGTCGCAAACGCAGGATGATATGGGCCATCCAACGACGATCCTCCGAGTTCATGACGTCAACGACACTTACGAGGAGCTTGATGACTCGCAGCGCCGTACGCGCCGTTGGGCGGCAGCGGCATACCCAAGGGCATCCTCGTTCGTTCCCTATCAGCCACTGGATATACTTCGCAGCAATCCATGGCGGTCGTTCGTTCCTGCGCTCATATTGGTCCTGGTTGAATCGCTTTAGTGATTGCAAATTCGTGCATTCGGATCAATGATATCTTACTTTCATGACCCGCTCCATCGTGCGCCCCACGCAATATACATCCCAGGAATACGGGTCGAGAAGCTCCAATCCGTTCGGTTTGGCCGTCTGGGTTTCCGGGAGAACGATCGCTGGCTGAACACCGGGGCCCAGCGCAAACTGTCTTGACCAGTCGAAATCGATGATGTAAAGTCTGTTTTTGACAACATCCTGGTGCAAGGGTGTCGGACGGCGGTTCCGCCCGGCCATAACATTCATCTGGCATATATCCTAGACGATCATATGTTTATCAGTTATGGGGATCCCACACTGTGAGTGGATATAAATACCATGTGTACGATGTGCAGACTATGTAGATAGTCTATGCCCTGTTACGATCGATGAGTTAATAAATGTCGGGTATAGGTCTTGTAGTGTCACGAACCTCTACGAATTGCAGTACAACATCCATGGCGTTCCGGGGAGACCAATTTCCCTGGTAGATCGATATCATGCCATTGACGTAGGGCATGATGAGGAGTGGGTGGCCTGTTCGCGTCAGTTCGAAAGGAACAATGTGGTTATTGCACCGCTTCATATCGCTGCGCAGACGGTTGTAGATCGCAAGTTCTTCGCGTTCCGTATTGAGAACCTTGATGACGAAATCTGGGTTTGTTGCAGTGGTAAATACGACACCCTGTTGATTCATTCAGATTACAATTGAGGGTAAGGAAAGTTGTCCTACGGGGTTTATAGGTATGACGGGTACCATCCCCCGTTCCTGTAGCGTCGGGTGATGGAGTAGGCGGTCGGGAATTGCTCCGGGGTCGAATTCGCCGTCCGAAGAGAAAACATACCAGGGTGGGTTGGATTCGGTTGACATCTTTGTGAACCCAGTGGCAGATACAACTGGCATTCGGACGAGATCGCTGCGGTGCAGTGAGGCAGACAGATAGCCTGGCAGGCAGGTGATTGCCAGGCAGGGAGTTGAACGTTGAACGTCCGATCCTTGGAGGCTACATACCCTTGCGCTTGACTGGTCAGTGTTAATGCAAACGTGATATGCTATGACTCGGAGTAAATCGCGTGATTGATGGTCTGGCGCCGCGGCGCCGCGGTCTTGCACGGACAACATCTAGTGCACATTCATTCTCAATAATCAACCCGGGAATACACACGGCTGCAGAAGTAATGGCATCGAGCGAGATTGTTGTTTGATAGGTGCAGCTTGTGAGTTGGAGGGTTTAAAATTCATATTAGGAAGGGGATGCGTACCTTCAAGCAACCTCAGATTGACAGCAGGCATGCAAAAGGGAGAACTTCAAGCACAGATCATGGGGTCTTACGCCCCGTACTCTTTGAGCCAAACCAGGGCCAGTTTGGCCGCAAACGCAGGACGATACGGGCAACCCACCGGCAGCACTCCATGACATCAATGACACATACGAGGAGCTTGATGACTCGCAGCGCCGTACGCGCAGTAGGGCGACACCGACACACCCCGGGGCAGCCTCGTTCGCTCCCAACCAGCCACTTGATATATGTTTCGGCCAACCAGGGGATTCGCAACTTCGTACGCTCAGTGTATTGCTGGAATAGCTCAGGTGAGTCCAATACTGGACACTTGACACTACCAGTAGCACTGGTAGCTTACCTCGAAGAGACGCTCCAACGTGCGTCCCACGCAATACACATCCCAGGAATAGGGATCGAGCAGCTGCAGGCCGTTCGGTTTCTCTGTCTGGGACTCCGGGAGTACCACGGCTGGCTGTATGCCGGGGCCCAGAGCGAACTGTCTTGAGGAGTCGAAGTCGATGATGTAAAGTCTGTGGGGGACAACATCCTTGTGCGCTTCCGCATCCTGGGGTAGGCCCACCATAACATTCATCCGGCACATATCCTATGATAACATCTTTAGAGTAAGCTCCACGTAGTGAGTCGACGGACGTACCATGTGTACGATGTGGAGGCTATGTAGAAATTCCATGCCCTGTTGAGTTACGATCAGAACAAGCGGGATAAAAGCAGCATCGTGTCCCGGACCTCTACCAGCTGGAATATGATGTCCATCGCTTTACGAGGAGGCCATTTTGCGAGGTGTATAAATCGCGCGTTCTGAATCTCGGGCATTATGAGCAGTGGATGGCCTGTTCGCGTCAACTCGGAAGGGAGTGTGTGGTTATTGGGACGCTGATTTGCGTCTGATAGCAGCCGCTTGTAGATCTCGTATTCTTCTCGTTCCGTATTGAGAATCTTGATGATGAAGATTGGTTCTACGAAAGGGGTAGTGCGGAACACGATACCCTATTAGCAGGTACGCAAATCAGCGTCACGGGGATGCTATGTGTTGGGCGCTGAATTCCTACAGGTTTTGTAGGAATGAAGGGCACCAGCCCTCGTTCATTCAACTCTGGGTGGCATAGTAGACGGTCGGGGATTCCTCCGGGGTCGAAGCGGCCGTCGGGAGAGATAACATACCAGGGCGGGTTAGGGGAGTCGGATGACATATTTGTGAATCAGCTGCGTGGTCGGCTGTCAGCTCGCGCGTTGTATGCGACTCTTTTGTATGGCTGGGTCCGACATCGGTTGCTCGAGCCTCAGAGAAGCTCCCGGAGGGCGTTCTTACCTGGTCGAAGATGATTAAGAATTGAACGCTCTGAGCGGATACTCGTCGATCCTAACGCTTCGCCTAGCAGCAGCATTGATTCAACCGATCAGTGCGACGCCGAGCAGATGAAACAATGCATTCATTGACTTACGGGTTGTCTACGCCGCCGCGACTCGCGTCTAACGCAGACGGCGACGGAGCGTACTTGCTCAAGAGCGATGCTATAAGCGTCAATATTGAGGGGCATCGCGCAAAAGTACTATTAGTATTAGTCAAGGCCTTGAAGTCAATACCATCAAGCATCAAGGTCATGGGTCGATTAGCAGATAGACTAGATTCCCGATTCTTCACCGTGATGTACGGTGGTGCTAAGTACGAGAGTATCAACCCCGGTCCCTTTTCCCACCGGGAGTTCCTGTTTGTCGACTCAGTAGTTGCCGGCGATTTATCACCAACTACTCACCTAGGATCCGCCCAGGTTTGTGTGTTTCGTAGGATTAGAAATTTCTTCCTTCAACACACTGCTCAGAACTGGCTCAGAAGGCCGGCGGTTGTTTCTGGTAGTCCAAGGCGAGCAGACATTCCATGAATCGATTGAAGACCTTAAATATGAATGTGGGTTCCCAGACAGTACAAAATCGGGACTTCAGTCCGAGGAGGCGGGCGAGTTGTACACCTTGCCACCCTCCGAGGACCCGACCTGGCCGGAGTGCGCATGCCCGCCATTCGGGCCCTCGCCATCAACCTCGGTGCCACGCTGGCTCGTTCCGTCTGCACCGTCATTGTCTACGATGAAGCATTACTATGAGTGTATCAGCGTCATGATAGGAGAGGCTCACTGGAGTTGTCGCTATCCGGGTTATCCTGGTTCGTGAAGTAGCTAGCACCTTCCTCAGCTGGCTCCAGGGGATCGTCGCGCCTGTCTGCGTTGCCGCGCGCGACCCTTCTCATGCGCTGGTAGCTGTACGCAGCTTCCGGGGTGGGCTTATAACTAAATCCAGCAGGGGCGGCGGAAGCCTGATCGTCCGACACGCCGTTCTGTGCACCTGCCCTCCATGTTAGAATGTGAAGTAAGCATGAGGAGAGAAGGTGCATACCTGAGACAGTACTTTGTACCCCACTGCCTATACCGAAGATATCGGGCCCCATTGGGGCACCGCCATCAGGGGTAGTCGTGCTGTTACCGCCATCTGCAGCATTTCCTCCGACGGCAGGCGACGACTGAGAAGTTCCTCCGTTCGTATCCCCAGCCCCCGCGCCGTGACCGGCAGTGCTGGGGTGAGCCACAGGCTCGGGGCGTCCCGCCCTCGAGGCCCCATGGCGACCCTCCCCGTCTCTTTCCTGGAGGAGAGGAGGCCCAACCGCGGGGTATTCCCTTGGCAGGTGCACGGTGTACGATCCCACGTGTGCTTGTCCTTCCGGCGAGAGTGGCATGTCGTGCGCGATGCTCGACTGAGCTGTGACGGTTGCCACAGCCGCGAAGAGCGAGAACGCGAGGGCGGGACTTCTCATGGTGGTCGGTAAGGGGTAGCGTGTGGTGGAGTGGAAAAGGGGAGAGATAGGATGGTGTCCACGACGAAAGAACCAGTTTTTGAGCTACGGCGAGTGGCTGACAAGTCCGTCAGCTTGATCAAGGCTGTCGGGTTGGATGACCGGCTCGCAGCCGACTGGGGCCCTGCACCACTTTCTCTGTTTTGGCGAGGTCTCCGGCATTTCTCCTACATATTAGCCATGCATTGCTACTAGTTCCTGGCGTGACGCACCTTCACAAAGAACAAAACGTTTGATATACTCGCACTACCAGCAACCCAGAGCTCAAAGAGTCTGTCCCAAAGTAGCAGTAGAAGACCCTAATTGGGAACGCGTTGAGTTTGAGAAGGAACATGAACCAACGCCAGTCCGCGCACTTATAAAAGGGCAGAAATCGAACACGACCCACCTCATCTCAACATCCACAACCATACCCTACACCCCCTAGCATCCCGCCCCCCTCCACAGCACCTATACGCCATGCGCAGCCCCATGATCGCGTTCTCCCTCTTCGCCGCCGTCGGCCCTTCCCTCATCGTCGCCGCGCCGCACTCCCCCAGGATGGGCAGCGACGTCGCCACCAACCCCGCCGACAACGCGCTCAACCTTTCCCACCGCTTCGTGGTCCCCCGCGACGACAGTACGGTTGCTCTCCTCAGCGCGCTCCAGCCTGGAAGCGCCCCGCCGCCGCCGGCGACCACGCCGGCGCCAGCAACCAACGCACCCTCAAAGGCGTTCACCAAGGCGGAATCCCCCGTCGCGAACGACGAACAGCCGATCGCTGCCGCCGCTCACCAGGCGCCTAAGGAACCTCTTGCACCCTCGGCCGCGTACGAGACCCCGCAAGACCCTGCCCGCGCGCCCGCGGCGCTCAGCAAGGCTTCAGGAAGTGCAAGCGGCGAAGGGGGAGACGTTGTGCCGCAACGTTGAGCTAGGTGAATACGCTGTGCTCCCAGATATCACTCAGCAGAGTACAACTAACACACGCATTCAAGATCGGCACCATACCTGGAGTTGGAGGCCGATGACTAGGGCCGAGAGGTTACATGCGTTGATTATACATCTGCAGTGTTAGCCGGGCACCCCGCAGGACGGGCGCGATGAACATATATTTTTACTATCTGTTTTTAGTCTAGCCAGCACGGAAAGAGTGGTGGATGTCACTTATGATTGCAGAAAGGACGATAGATAGGTGAAAGCACAATATGGCCTAGTACACACGGGTGGCAAGAGAAAGAAGCAGATACGGACGAAGGCCGACACTACACGTACACCACTTTCTGTGTGATGGTGCTTGGAGGCGGGGTCCTGCACGAGACACTTTGCTTGAGACCCATGATGGTGAGCAGCGAGGAGTACGGAAAGGTCTGTGTATGCGATCAGCTTCGGCAATATAGCACAAATTGTCATGATAGCACACTTTAACGAAACAGAGATCGATGATGCTACAGCCGGTTGCGAGAGTTCTTTCATTCGATATAAAGCTTCAAGCTCAGCCCTGCGCGTCGGGCACGCCGCCGGGTGCCTGCTGGCCATAATAACCTGTTATATGCGCGTGTGAGTTCATGGAAAGACGACTGTAGAACAAAAGCGAGCACTCACCACCCCAATAATTCGAGTAATAAGAATTGGGGTCAGCACCACCCCACTGTCCCTGTGCGGCCTGCGTCGCTACTGCCATCTCGGGCGTCTGCCCACCGACCATGGCAGCATTGGGAGCAATCGGGCTCCCCATACCAGGCGCTGCGGCGCCAGGGGCTCCGGCGTATCCGCCAAACCCGTACTGGCCGTAAGCGTTGGGCTGAGGAACGCCGTACATAGGCTGATGTGACGGATCCGTGAGCATATATCCACCGCCTTCGAAGGGGCTTGCATTTACCACGTTGGCATACGGCGCCGCGGAGGGAGGAGGGCTCATGGAGGTGGGGGTGAGGGCGGTGCCGCCGTCCGCGCGGTCTTTGCCCCAGCTGCACTTGATGGGCCGGCCGTGGATGAGCTGTCCCTGGAGCTGAATGATGGCCATGGCGGCGTGCTCGTGCGTGTCGAGCTTGACAAAGGCGAAGCCACGGTCAGACTGCATGCGGATCTCGGACAGGTAGCCGATGGACTGGAAGAGGGGGATGAGGTCTGCCTGAGTAGCGTACGGGACGAGGTTGCCGACGTAAACGGTGGAGTTGTATCCAGGGGTCTGTTGCACCACCGACTCGTACGAGAGCGGGCCGCTCTGGAAGTTCATTGGAGCCGGTGCGCCGCCGCCCATCCCGCCAGCACGGGGAGGGCCGCCGGGGAGGCCTTGGGTCTTCTGGTTGGCCCAGTTGACGCGGATAGCGCGGGAGCCGAGCCACTCGCCGTTCATGGTCGCGATGGCCTGTTCGGCATCGGTCTTGTCTCGGAACGCGAGGAAGCCGTAGCCGCGGGACTTGCCAGAATTCATGTCCCACATCACGCGAGCATCGGAGAGGGTACCGAAGGCACTGAAGGCCTTGCCCAGCACTTCATCATTGACCTCGGGGCTGAGGTCGCCGACGAAAACGTGGTAGTGGTTGCTGGTGTCTTCCTTGTTCTGCTGGCCTTGGTAGGCCCAGTTGACGCGGATTTCGGTGTCGAAGATCTTGCGCCCGTTGAGCGTCTGGAGGGCAGTCTCCGCCGCACGCATGTCCATGTACTCGACGAAGCCATAGTTGAGGCCGCCGTGCTGGTAGTTGCGGTCCGGGATGATCTTGACATGTTGGACGGGACCAGCCACGGCGAAAATCTCAGTGAGCATGTACTCGGTCACCCGGGGGCTGAGGTTCCCGACGTAAAGGTGGGCGCGCCTCTGTCCGCGTCAATGTGGAATGACGCGTGGAAGAACGAAGGCCGAGTCGGCAACGGCAGCTGCATCAGTAACGACCGGACAAGGATGACAAGACAACGTACGGGGGCCTCAGCCTGCATAGCCGCTGTCATGCCGTTCATTGCAGAGAGAAGGTGAAAGGGTTAGGCCTGGGATGAGAGCGGATGAGCAAGGGATCCGAGACACGATAAATGCACGGGAATATGTACAGAGGAAAAATTGATAGAGGGACAGGGAGAGTAGTGAGACAAGTCCGTGACAGACAGAGGAGAGAGACTGGATAGAGAGAGGAGCAGAGAGAGGAGAGAGAGAGAGAAACGGAGAGAGGAAGAGAGAGAAACGGACAGACGAGAGCCTTGACAAGTCAGGAGACAGTGGACCGTTGCAAAGATGCAAGTCCGCGTAGCCGCCCGCTTCCCCCCTCTCGGCCATCTCCGGGTCTCCCCGCACGGCGCAGGGCCGCAATCACCTGTGGCACCGGCGCTCGCTCTGCCCGCTCGTTCACAGAAACTTTCAGAAACCCCACAGCCAAGTATATTAGCACGAATACATCCGTACTACTTCCGCGGGAATACAGGCGGAGTCGGCACATTCAGCAGCACGTTCCCTCCCCCGCTCGGGATGTATGTCACATTCGGATTCGACGTCAGCGACTGCACAATCGCCTTGCTCGCCTCAATCTTCCTGAACGCAATGAACCCGTCGCCAGCCTTCTCCAGGGCACGCGAGATCGTGCCAGCAGCCTCAGCTTCGCCCTCAGCGCGGATGACCGCGGCTTGGCGCTCTTGCTCGGCCTGAAGAAATTCATTAACGAAGGTTCACACTCCGGCAGAAGCTCAGCGTACCTTCTCGACGATGAATTTTGCACGTTCGGCATCTATCCCAGCATTCATCAGGCCCGCTCGCTGGCGTATCATTGTAGGATGGACTGACCTTGCTGAGCAATCTGCTTCGCTTCGACGGCCTACAGATATCTGTCAGTAATATTCGTCATAACGCCGGTGGACCGCGTCTACCTGTGTGAACTCCTACAGACGCACGTCTGTCAGAAAGTTGTGTGAATCAAAGAAATATGACCAGCGCACCTTCCCGAACGTAAGGTGGGTGATGGACACGTCTTCGAGTACGATATTGAACTCTCCTGCGCGCTGGAGCAGGTCTTCCCGGATCCGCGAGGACACCTATAGCATAGCTGAGCACCCGCAGACAGTCTGACGTACATTCCAGCAGCATACCACTTCACGCTGTGTGATCAACTCTGCAGCATCGAACTGGGCGACAATGCTCTTGAGGACCTCGTTTCCGATGGAGGGCAAGACTCTCTCGTCGTAGTCCTGACCGAGGGTCTTGTAGATGTTCGAGAGGTGCTCGAGGTCTGGTCGCGAGAGAACACGAAGAGTAATGGACACCATTTGCAAGTCTTTGGAGCCAGTCGTCGTGGAAATGTTCTGTACAGCACTGTGAGCTAGCGTATATTGGCAAAGGCAGTCGAGTTTACCCTGGGCTTGATGCGACAATCGTAGAGAATGGCCTTCTGCAGCCACGGAACTAAGAAGTGGGTACCTTCAGGTGACGCCTTGCCACCGCATACAGATGAGCACGCGCAACGGAGGTAGAATAACGCACGTACCTTTTGCCTTACTCCAGAAAAGCGGTCAAACATCACGGCCCTGTATCCTCCGGGAACATCGTAGATGCTGGCTTGGACAGTAGCCACCGCAATGGCGACAGGCACTGGGAAAAGCCCACTCAGCTCTGTGTAGTGGCACCTTCTAACACATAGCACTTACCAATGAGCCTGTTCGCGATTTGAGGGAGAGACATGACAGTAATACCACGAGAACGTTGCAGTCAAACTTGCGAGAGGACTGACGGATGAGAACGCGGCGCGGCGCGTCGCTCCGGCACCATCGCGTGGCCCGATCTCAATCTGGAGGCCAATGTGAGACGCCCAGCTCAAGCTGGCCCGGGAGTCTGCGGCCTTGCTCAGGCTACGATCTTTAATTCTTGACTAGTTGTGAGTTGCGGTCTTCGACCGCCCCAACACCGATTCCACCTCACGTTTAATATCTACCACTATACAAATCGAGGACCAAAATTATACCTCTGACATGTGGTTCATTATTTTGAACATCTTCAACCGGCGCTCACGTCACGATAACGACATAATGTGCATGTCTCACGACTCGGACTACATTAGAGCACGCAAGAGATACTAATCAACTCAGATAACGGTGTATGTCGCTAACGACCGAATATGAGGGATCACTAGATTCGTCCAGATTGCGATAGAAATGGAAACAGAAGAAGTTAGTAGCAGCATGGTAGGACGGGTCATATACGTACAAAGTGCACCAGCTTTAACGAGACGGTAGTCTTGTCTAGTAGTCATTGTGGCTGCGATCTGGGATGTAGGAGATGGTCAACAAATTATATGTTACTAGGCACGACGATGAGGTGTGCATACGTACCTTGCAGGGAGAGGCGTCGCGTGCTACGGTCTTCGATGTCAACGCGAACCTCGATGTTCGTGTCGTAAGGCTCGCCATTTGCGGGGATAGGCATCGGCTTCGAGCGCCGTGTATAATACTCAGGGATCGGATCGATGCCGGAGGAGCGCCCGCGTAAGAAGTCGATGAGGGGTAACTTGCTGACTTTTGCACGTGTAATAGGGACCTGAATATAGCATAGGCCGTGGATGAAACTGCCGCTATACCCAAGGAACTCGACAATCGTCCTTCCACGGACCCGCACAGACCCCAGAGTGACCGCATACAACGATTCAGCTGATTTGAGGTTATTCACCCACCTTGTTAGCTCGGCTTTTAGAATCCCGCTGTGGCGCGTTACAATCCCGCCGCCCCGCGCAGGCGTCTAATATGC
This sequence comes from Lenzites betulinus, assembly GCA_022264855.1. Lineage (NCBI taxonomy): Eukaryota > Fungi > Basidiomycota > Agaricomycetes > Polyporales > Polyporaceae > Lenzites > Lenzites betulinus. The sequence goes on along the minus strand of JABYQU010000008.1, from coordinate 87,672 downwards.
GCGCGCGCATTCCGCCCTTCTGACGAGCGCCTATTGCGCGCATATGTCGCGGACATCGCGCGCGACGTCGCGCCCCGCGCGCGCGCGCGCTTTGTTGACGCATGTATCTTCGAGCTTGATCGATGGCGCACGTGGCTTGCAGAAGGCCTGAGATGTCTGAGAAAGCAGAAAACCGACCTACATCTTCTGAGCTTGTCATTATGGCCTCCCAAACTTGCACTAACTGCCACGTTGAAAAGGCCATTACTGACTTCCGGCTGCGTGTTAAGAACAGTGCAACCGGGAAGAAGAACGAGCCTACTGCAATATGTGGCCCATGTGTGGATCAGCGCGAGGCCGCGCGCCGAGAGAGAAAGCGGAAGCAGCGCGAGGAACAAGGCGGCGACAAGGGGGAGAAAGCCGACGGGATCTCAGGGTTAGATCTAGGTGACGTGATGGCAGAGGACTTCCTTGAGGTGCTCCCGGACCAAGAGGCACCGTACACCGTTCGTGCGCGTGTGAACGTCCAGGCCATTGCCCCGAAAGGCCGTGATTCTTTGTTGACACGTGCGGATAAAGTGGCGCGGGCGCTGGGAGAAGTGCAATTGTTGCACTGGACGTGAGTGACAATAGCAATATCCCAAAATAAATTGACTTAACTATTATCAGCCGCGAGAAGTGCGTCAGTCGAAAACGGACACAGGAACAAGCTATGTCATATAGTTGTGCACAGTCCGAAGAGCGCGAACAGAAGGCGAAGGTTTCAAAAGGGGAGAAAGGTCGCGATAGCCGCCGGATGCCACGGTTTCCTTGTGTGGGATGGTTGCATATCACTGCTAGTGCCGATTCGGACTGGATGCAGATCTCTGTGAAGCACGCGGTCAGTCACCAGCCATATCTAGATATTGAGCTGCCGGAAGAGTGGAAAGCCTACATTCGAGAACATGGACGGACTCAGACACCGGGGCAGGTTTGTGCATGTCCGCTTTGGGTTTGAAATATATATTGAGTTTCCCCACGGCAGATTTGGCAGCACATCACCCGCACTGAAGCCGCCAAGCAGACACTTCACAATATCAAGCTTCCATTCCGATCCAAGGCAGTCTATTACTATTGGCAGATCGTGACCCGTGACGAATGGAGACTCGCACCCAAGCCGTTCGATTCTGCGCGAAAGTTCGTCACAGAGAAGGGAGAGGAGTACCACATCAAGGAGCTCGACGTGGAAGCAGAGCCTGGAACCGAAGTGCTCGCATTCTATGTAACAGACTTTGTGGAAGGCTGGGCAGAACATACCCAGGAGCTTGCAATGGACTCTACATGTATGACAGCAGTGGCATTTTTTCGGGCTACATCTGGGACTGACATAATTTCCAGGGAATACGAATGGAGGCAATTTCGAGCTCTTCTCGGCAGTCGCAGATGCCGAGGGATCCGGCATTCCCCTGGCATTCATGTTCCTTCGGACTACCAAAGAAGCAGCGCCCGGAGCGAAACAGGCCATTTTGGAACGCTTCCTCGGCCAGCTCCGTGATCTCGGCATAGATCCGGAGTTCACACTAACTGACAAGGACTGGTCAGAAATCAACGCGATGGGTCTTACCTGGCCAGATGCAAAACATCAACTCTGCTTTTGGCACGCCATCCGCGCCCTCAAACAGCGGCTCTGCAAGAACAAAGAGACTCCGGCCCTGTACAATGCAGCTGTAGCTCAACAGGAATTCCCGTTCATCGATCCTGCCTTCATTCCAGCTGGACAGCATACTGCTGCTGGGACCAAGCCGGTAAGTCATTCAATTAATGTTTGTTAGTCAATCAATACTAACCCCGCTGCATTTGGATAGGTTCCTCCCCCACCCGAGCGCCCGGTACCTCGTGTCCGGCTTACCCTCGAGGGGCGCCCCTCCGTGATCACCCCGGCGCTCCCCAACATCATTCTCACGGCAACCGCAATTGCGCAGGCGCTTCGCGCTCAGAATACTTCCGATGAGCCGGCGCCAACACAAAGCGCTGATTCGCGCGACCCCCCCGAGTTTGAAAGCACAGACACTGCACGCCCTTCTGGCTTGCCTGTTGTCCATCGCACTGGGACCTCTGACGAAGAAGATAGCGACGCGGAAACGTACTGGGCACAGCGCGCAGGGGAGGGGGATGAGTTTGAGGACAATGACATAGAGGGTTTCAGTGATGCATCAGCTGTGGATGATGCTGAGGACTACCGGCACGAGTTAGGTCTAATTGACCGTGATGAAAGCAACCTCAGGAACCCCACGGCCGGCACCCTTCCATCGGAGAGCGGTCCACAGTCCCGGGTCCCCGGTTACCAGTTCTGTCCAGCCGCGCACCGTCTCCCACTCCTACGGCTCTTCTCAAAGCATGCTTGCCAGCATACACTCCTCCCCGAGAGGCACGGTGAATCTAGATCATCAGAAGATATCTATCGGGATGCTGTGGCTGAAATGTATCGACACTGCAAGACTAACAGGCTCGCCGAGGTTTGGGCCTATCTGTGGAACTCTTGGTATTCTCGCCCCCGCTGGAAACTCTGGGCCCGATCGGCCTATCAGGCCAGTATTCCGCGCAAACGCACCACGATGATTGTCGAGTCGCTGTGGCGCAACATCAAACGGCTGGTCTTGCACATGTATAACCGACCGCCAATCGACCTCGCACTCTACGCCATTGTTACGAAGGCGATTCCACCGTATCGGGTCATGCTCAGTGAGCTCCTCACCAATTCCCGATCAAGCCGAGCTGCAACCTGCTCGAATTCTCAGCGTGCACTCAAACGAGCATGGGAGCGCCTCCGGAAAGTCCCGCTACATGGCTCATACAGCACAGATGTTTCCCGCTGGACTTGTGACTGCGGCTCGCAAAAATACCATGCTAATCTATTGTGCAAACATCTTGTGCAAGCCGTTGGCCCGCTACCTGCGGATTGGTGGCCGACTGTCATTCGTTTCCACATCCCACCATTCTACACCGTCCCCATTGACGGTAGCATAGCTCCCGCGCCCGAGACCATGCGCGATCATGCTTGGATACCACGCATGCGGGGCAAACGCTCAGCAATCATACGACGTCAGCCCGAACGCGCTCTGCCGGATGAAGACACTAGCGGCTATGACTCGGATGTGAATATCCCGTCCGTGAGAGGCCGAGCATCATCCCCGGTATGTCTGAAGCTGTTCATTACACTCCATGCTAATGAGACTTGTTCTAGATCACATCTTCTCCTGACAAAGCACCGCACACGGGTACGAGTGGCATTCCGCGGACATGCACAGAGGATGGCAGCGAGTATGAGGTATGTATATACTAGTATTTATTAAAGTATTTTGATATCATGCTAACTATTCCGTTTAAAAGCTCGAGGACGCCGACAGTCTTGATTCTGATGAACTCGAGAATTGTCTTGCTACTGCAATCGAGATTGTTCAAGAACAGTCCAAAAACCCCGACCCGCGCTTTCTCAATCACGCCAAGCGCCACGCCTTGCGCGGAGCGATCCGATGGGTCTGTAGCCACAACTTGCGACCGGTGCCGAACTTGGAGGACTTGCCCGTTGAAGACTTGATCAGGTTCCTCGAGGATGCCCTTACCCTTTTCCAGACATTACGCGATCAAATGGATACCGGTGGTATTCAGGACATCAAGGAACGCCTGCGCGGGGCGCTCCAATGGGTGGCTGATATCGAGCATCTCGAATCGCGTCGCACAATGCCTCGCACAAACGTCCACCCCCGGCCGGGTAATGTAATAGGTTACCGCTATCGCGAGCGGCCGTAGATGTACTTTAATTTACACAATGTCTGTTGTTTGCAACTGTGTATCCTATGGCACACTTAGGCCCTCTACAAATGACGTGCGCCACCAATCAAGCTCGAAGATACATGCGTCAACAAAGCGCGCGCGCGCGCGGGGCGCGACGTCGCGCGCGATGTCCGCGACATATGCGCGCAATAGGCGCTCGTCAGAAGGGCGGAATGCGCGCGCGCATATTAGACGCCTGCGCGGGGCGGCGGGATTGTAACGCGCCACAGCGGGATTCTAAAAGCCGAGCTAACAAGGTGGGTGATTAACCTCAAATATTCAGCTGATAGAACATCGGAGTAGACCGATCGCACGCTCATCAAAAGTCGAGTGCCAACGCCGATCGTCTGCACATGACAGGGGAGGTCGTGGATGTAATACGTATCTGGGAGGTCGTTATACCCACTCGCGCGAATAGAAGCCGATACCGAGATGCGCATGACATCCTGGGAGGATGGGGAGGAGTACCGGCGAAGTAGTAGCATGGGGCGAGTTCGGCAAGGCAGATGCGGAGAAGAAGAAATGACGCCGTGGGGCAATGGACACCAAAGCTGTTTGGACAGCACAAGCTTATATATCAGGACATTCGCAAGCGAGATTGGAGTTCTCCGTTCCCATAGTTGGACTGCGAACGTAGTATGAGAGGAAATGTATATTACTAACCGAGATACTAAGCGCGGTATACAAACAAGAGCAATTCAAGTTGTGATAAACTACCGCATATAGCAAGTCCGACAACATCCGATCGCTTTTGGATGTGATTAAACGCGGTGATTCGGTTTCGAGTTCGAACACCCTCAGCATGAATGAGACTCAAATATTGTTGTCCGACGACTCGATGACCATGAACGGTGCGAGACACGTATGCTTGAATATATGGGACTTTGTCGCAATCAGTTCTTGACGTCCCCTGAAGGAGATTTCTAACAAGAACACCTGATTGATGAGATTGTGAACACGGGCATGTTTATGTAAGCATATGCGTCGTATATAGGAGAAGTGCGCGTACGGCAATGCCATCATATTCCTTCCGCAGCAATGATTCTGACATCGCCGGTGCGTAGCTGTCATCCAAGCTCATCCAAAGGATGTACCTTCTAATAAAGTGTTTGCCTCAGTGCCAGAAGACTATGTATGCCACAATAAACAACTCTTGTATGCCAAACCATACGCAGATCATATCCACTGTTAAAGCTCACAATAAACAACTCTTGTATCAAACGTATGTATATGTCATGACAATTTGTATGTGAGATTCAAGTGACTAATTCTACGTAAGCATTACGTTCAACATAACAGATCGTAGCTATTAAAAGCAGCTACACTTCAAAGCGTGGGACATATTTCTCATCTCGCAGGCGAAAATGGTCACGCATTTACCACGATGAAACAGATCTACACTTTAAATTGGAAATTCTGCATGGCAATCACAAAGCAACTCCACACGAGTCATGGAAGGTGAGAGTTCTAATGACTGTGCATGACCTTGTGACTAAAACGTGCTTGCTGTTCGGGACCTTAAGCACATCACTGAATATATTACGTTATATTAAAACTCCTGTCCTACATATTACGTGTTAGAATTCTACAGAAACTGAAACATGTAGCTCGCATCGAACAACTTCTGTCATAAAATAAAATTCTGCCAAACCTACGTCAATGTGTTATGCAATGTATCTGGTTCTCAATCTAGATTCAAAGACACCGCCGTTCAAAACCATACATAGCAAGGATTACTACCATTCCGCACACATATAATAGTACAGCAAGCAGGTCGGCACATATTTCATCCCCACATCTACTGTACTTCCATTCTACATTCAGTAACACGAGTACAAGTTAGACACAAATGTCTGCCGAAAAACCGCCCTACCAGGTACGCTGCATATTTTAACATTAACTTATACGAGTTGAGAATATGTCAACTGTCCCAGTCAATGGATAGAGTATTTTTCATACGAGGGGGATTAGGTATATGCAAATGCACAGTAGTTGAAGTCACACGCTTCGAGGTAAGTGCACTGTTAGTCACGAAATTATAATTAATAGAATTACACAGAGAGTATGGATGGTCACCCTTATGTTGGATGAAAGCAGCGATGACAAAACAATCAAGTTGATGTGCGTGTACCGCCACCAAACTGTTATAATTACTGAAATAACTATTTAAGCGCTGATGCGGTATATCCCTTGCCGGAGTAGTCACTAGGGCGTACGGAGCGGAACATATTACCTAAGTAGGCAACACTATCAGAGCATCTTTGTGTAGACCGCAGAGCGCAACATAAACCTATGTCCGCACCCAAGCGGCGTATAAATCGGTTCGCTGGAATCCAGCGTGTACCGATTTACGTAACGGACATATATATAGGGATGGGGACCGCGGCATAGGTTCACCACGCTTTCCCATCACCCCACAACTAAGTCCTCTCAAATGGCCCATACTCTCAGCATCGACCTGGCCATCACTGCCACTCCCGATAAGCCAGGCATTCCCCTTTGCACGATCTGCAAGTCTCCGTGCGCACTGAAATGTGCCTTCTGCGATGACGGGCCAGCGTTCTGCTCGCAGCAGCACTTCCGCCAGGTAAGTGATATCGTCCGGCGAACTCCGAATGATGACCCAATCGCAACGACAGGGCTGGCGAGTACATGCCCTCCAATGCGGGGACGGGTCACGCAGGGATATCCCGCGCTCGTTGAGCTCTCTGACCGACATATCAAACATGCCGACCCCTGCGGTCCGATCTACGGTGTCCGTATCAGTGTCACAGATACAAGGATACATTCTTGACGCAAACAAATGTACGTATTCCTGAACTCGGTCATTATATTACCCCTGACTGATGCTCATGGCCCTAGCTGCTGGTTTCTTCGACAACGTCAAATGCTACACAGCTGCGCTAGACGGTTTCACCCCGAAGTCCATCCCTGACCCCTCCTTGTTCCTCCGCGACGGGTACGGGGTACTCATCCAACACTTCGATGAGAACAAGGTCCTCCTTAGCGAACCTTTCCATTATCTCTACTGCTTGAGATCCTTCCAACATCGCCTCAATCGCAGCCATTCGATTGCCGCGCTCGTCGCAGAAGTCGCTGGCGGCCGTCCCGACCAGTGGATCACCTGGCCGGGCTCGTTGGTCGTCATGAAGTTCAAGGACACGCGGTGCGAGGAGTATGTCGACATGACCGAGGGAGACATTCGCCACATACAGATGTTCTTCTATATGTACGGTGTTTGGCGTTGATGTGCTCGACGGCCGCTGCAGCTTCCGCGACAGTAGACACAGCGACGAGTATATAGGAGGAAACCCAGTTGTTGTCACGTAGCGCATAGGCCAGGCATCTTGTATTCGTCTCGTATCCTCGACTGTGAACGTTTGCAGGCTATCGATGTATATGTGCGATAATGAGAGTGAAGTGCTGCATGTGTCGCGTGCGCCATGGAATACATTGAACCAATCTACAGACTAGCTCCTCCTCGTCACTAGCTTGTTCTCTCTGGCTGCCATAGTTCATACCCTCTCGTCGACGGCTGGCCAGTGGAGATATATTATCTTATCTGTGTCGTAGGCGCTTCCGCAGGCGCGCTGCTAGCATCGACAGCCGTGGCTGACTTAGGACTATGAAGCTTACAGGAGGTTGACGGTACTGCAACACCTACAACAAGATCAGCGGAGAATATATCCATGTACGGTAAGTGCACAGTACAGTATACATGTTAACCACTAGTCGACACGTCTCTCAGACCTCCGAAGTAGACTATCAACCATCATGTCACGAACAATAGAGGACAGTCTAACAGCCAAGCGACGTTCCATTCTCCGCGCATATGCCCTCCACTCTGCTTCCAACTCGGCCTCATCCTCAGTATATTCCCGGTCATGAAAGACGCGAACGGACACCCTGGGCAATGGTTGATCGCCGATCGCAATGCAGATAGTCAAGGCAAGCTGTGATCGCAAACTTAAAGGCGAGTAAGATGTGTAGTACAGTTTCTGAGCTTACCGGTCTGTCTCTGTAGGAGAAGATATCACCCATGTAGTCGATACAATCGCCATAATCGAGGTCGTCCAGCTCTGAGGTAGACGGTGAGTCCGAATCCGCCATGTAAGATGTACTGTCGCTATCAGACATATCTAACAGTATGCGTTAGGGAACCCGTAAGTCCTTCAATGAGGCACGGAAACACCCTTACGGGGATGCAACTCACCTTCATGATCTGGTTGGAGGTAGGCAGTGGGTTGTTGAGATCCTTAAGCACGCAGTACTGATATTTATATACACATGTCAGACAGGTGCGACATTCCGCACACGTTAACGCCTAACGTTTCATTTGTACGACGCGGTAGTCTTGCTGTAAACGCGCACGCATATCGCGCAACATCTCGGCTGCAACACTTCACAAGACTGACGACAAGTGATGCGAGCAGCCGAAATATCGGCTCAGGACGGCTTGCTAGGATTGCCGTCGAGCCGTCTGCTGTGCTGTTGTGGGCTTCGAGGCACGGTTACGGGTTATACGAAGATGTACACCCGAGATCTACAACATCGCGATTGGCCGTCGCTACTGTGCGGCATCAAGCGCCTTTCCTACTTTTGGAGGCGGCGTTTTTGCTCTAGGCATGTATGGGCGCTGGCTGAGAAACAGGATCGCAGTTCTTAGCGTCCATGACCAACGTCATGCCAGATATTAGCGTGGTAGCGCTGACTGACCGATCAGACTATGGCTGTGCATGTCAAAAGTTCCGTCGCTGACAAGACCATATTCGTTCTTCAGCGTTTACATTCTGGAACACCATGCCGTGCGTGTACAATACTGTATCATAAAAGGGACATGCGCGGTTTGGTGATCGTATCGGCATACCGTTGATACGCCCCGTGCCGAGCCAACGCCCGCGACCTACTCTTTTCGCGGTTTCCGCGAGTCCGAGGGCTTCGTGGTGCGGAGGACTCATCGCAGCGCAGGGGGCCTTGCCCGTATGCGGACGGCTTATCGCGCGGTATTGCGAGGACATGGGCCGATCTGCGCGCGAGGGCTTGCGTTCCGGGGCGTCGGTCCGTACGGAGCGCGATGGTACGTTCCGCGTTCCGCGTTACGCGTTAGCGGCCGGCGCATCGTGGCCTCGATCCCCTTCGCGATGGACCTTCCGTAGAGACTTTCTGATGACATCGGACGTGCGGACTCTCCCTGTAAATACCTACGCCCTCGGGCCGTGACAATCAGACCCCCCTTGGCTCAGAATCTCACTTTCCCTCGAAGAACCCAGCGACGACCCTGCGAACAGCGAACTGCGAACTGCGAACCCTGCGAACTCTGCGAACTGCGAACCCCTGCGATTTAGCGTTTAGCGTTGCGATTGCGTTACGAGTTTTCTGCAACGCCGACACCGGCTACGAAGCGACCCTCCTGCGTACTGCGGAAACGCCAGCTCAGCTGAGTCGTTGCACACCTTCCGCCTTACCGCTACCCCTCCCCTCCCTCCGCGCTTCTCTGCGTACTGCGCCGCCGTAAGGGCACCCGACGCGAACCTTGCATCTCCTCGCGCTCCGCGAGACGTCTTCGCAGCCCGGTCTCGACCATCTGGGCTCTCGACCGTCTCTTTCATCCGTCCTTACCGGTCGGTTGAGTGCATCATTCTGGTGACCACCGCAGGGGGTGTGTGTACAAGTTTCACTTGTCGGCTTCCTCCTTCGACGGCGATAGCGCCGTCTCACCCGCAATTCACCGCGTATCGCGTTCCGCGTCTCGGCAAAACGATACACTCTCAAGCGCCCTCCTACCCGACCAGATCCGCGCCTTCGCAAAAAGGCTTCCGCGCTCCCTCAGTGAAGATCAGATCGACGCGCTCCTCCGTGCGGCACTGGCTGTTCTCGATACGGGCACCGCGATACTTCTGAACAAACCTGCTCCGCTCCGCGCCTCCACTGCAGCTAGAATCCGCTCGGACGCCCTCGCAGTCATCGCAACCGCCCCCCTACCTGAGTGGGCCTCAAACGCGACGCTCGCGAACGACGACGAGTCAAACCTCACTGCTCCTCAACAACAAGACTTCGTGGATCAGCTCCTACGAGGTGTCTCGCGACTTCGGAATCAACTGGTACTGGACTTGGTACCGGCGCTAGTAGACCCACTCTTTTCGCTACTCGCGAAAAGCATCCAGGCGCTTGAAACCGATCCGTCCGCGACCCAGTGGCTACAGGACACGGCAGACGCTATCGTACACCGCGCGATTCTCTCGTCGCCGTCTCTCTTTCCCGAATCGCTCCCAGAAGGCGCCGAAGAGTCCTTCGTCAACTACGCGACGCCATACGGTAGCCCGCAATCCGCAGTCTCGAACCTCACTCCTTTAGAGCCATCGTCTTCAGACAGCAACGCGACGCGTAAAACCCCCAGCGTATCCTCTCACTCGCGCTGTCACGCACCAAACCAGTTTGGTACTTGAGCCTGACGGCTAGCGGTACAGACAGTGTGTGAACCAAAGGTCATGAACACAGACATACCATCATCCCAAGCATGCACCAGAAGGTTCTAGCAACCACCAGAGAATAGTAGAACAGTACGGAACCTCGCAGAATAGTACGGAACCTAGCGGAACAGTACGGAACCCACTAGAACAGTACGGAACATTCCAGAAACCCCCGGAAACACCTGGAGTAGTCAGAGAACATCCCAGAACCATCTAGAAAACGCTAGCATCAACACAGAACAAGCAGGAATAAAGGAGTAACCACAAGAACAGACTGGAACCAGAGAGAATGAGCCAGAACACGGCGGAACATTCTAGAAAGTATGGGAAAGACAAGGAACATTCCGAGAGAAGGCGCCGGAAGCTTCTCAACATACCAAGAACTGTCTGGAAGGATCTATGGAAGTGCCTGGAAGAGTGTGGAATATTCTGGAATATTCTGGAAGGAGTAGGAAAGAGGTAGAAGGATGGAGAAAGTGCTGGACATGGATTCGTCAGCGTAGATTTTGCTTACATATGTATTACCAATCAGCTCCCACGCCCCTCGTCCTCAGGTATAAATACCGGGGTGAGCAAGGCAGGGAGGGAATAACACACATTTTCTCAGCTATTTCCCCTTGCCTGCCATGCAAGCCAGCTTGCAGTGGCATAAGCAGTAGCACCAGTAGCACACTCAGCTTAGCAGTCACATCAGCCCACTACACACAGTCATTACCCTTAGTAGCCCACAGATTGAGCTAGATTAGTTGGGATTCGCCGTGAATCTTACGACAACTACTAGCATATGACATTGCACGACAGAACACAGATTTGTTAGATTGGTTGGGGTTCACCGGAGCCTTACGACAACCACTAACCTCAGGAGACAGAGAGACTCAGACGACCCAGAACACAGAAGACACACGCAAGATATTTCACGGCCACGACCACTCGCAGAATCAGGACACCCTCGCACACACCTACGACACACAGACACCGTTATAGTCTCTATATCACACCATACCACACACCGCGGACTGTCATACAGGATCACAGCCAGCCCGGCTTAGTCACGAACTCGGCGAGGCCTCTGTTGGAAAAGAAGAAACCCCACACGCTTTGCGGCAGAATCCGGAATCATCTATCACATTAAAACCCCTCACCATTTTTATTAATCAATCGATTCCCGGATATTCATCCGACATCACTGGAGCCCACCGCGAGGGGGAGTGATTGATTCCCACCATCTAAAGACTATCCTAGACAACCGCACATCATCAGTATGACAACACAACACCATAGCCAACCATACGACAGGGCCCATCGATCACCAACCCCAACCATTGGTTCCGACTTCAGCATTGCAACCTCTTACTCCGTACTCGACATGCCAGTAGAAGGATCTCGCCGAGCCCCAAAGCAGTTCCGTGGAGAAGCATCTGATGTGGAACCATTCCTTCGCAAGTACGAAAGACTGGCGCTCTCATACCACCTTAGCAACCAGGAGAAATGTGAGACTGTTACAGACTACTGTGGACGAGTAGTCAGGGAGACCATCGAGGGCTTCCCATCTTATCAGCAAGGCAATTGGACACAGTTGAAAGAAGACATCAGAGTATTCTGGAATGCCGACTTGGAGTCAAAGCGCTTCCGCATCAAGGATCTCCAGAGATTTGTCAGCGAGTCCAAGCAGGAGCCAGTCAAGGAGTTGAGAGATTGGAGACAATACCTCCGTAACTATGTTCGGATTGCCGGATGGTTACAGGGAAAGCAGAAGATCTCTGAAGCCGACTACGCATACTACATGTGGATTGGATTGCCAAAGCCATTCCGGAGACAACTAGAGCCACGCATTCTACTTGAGGATCCCGCCCATGACATGTCTGTACCCTTTAGTCCCCAGGCTATGGACAGAGCAGCAAAGTCTATTCTGAGTGTGGACAGATTTGACATGGAACGTCTTGGCTCACGCCGGAAATACAAGGACCAATCAGAGGAGAGATACTTGGAAGATGACGATGAAGATTTGCGACTGCAGAAGAGGAGCTCACCAAGACCAAGACAATGGGATGAAGATGATGACGAAGAAGATGATGACCTATCAGATGAAGAGGACGAGCAAGAAACACGGAAGAAACAAATACGCAAGTATGCACAAGACCAGCAGGAGAAGCTACGACAAGAGCAGCACCAGACTCTCGCACCCTCTGAACGCAAGACAGAAGACAAAGAACTAGACACGCTGATAGAGCAGCTCCGTTCACTGCAATTGGACGACCCACAGTATGCTGTTGCATATCTGAAAGCATGCCGCATTGACCCTACGACCCAACAATGCTTCTGTCAACCAGTCCTTAGGCCCCCACCCCGCTTCAACCAGAATGTCACACAGAAACTGCCACCACGTATGGAACAGCATCAACCGAGTCCAGCAACCTTGCCAGTACCTCGCCCAAACTGCTACGGGTGTGGCCAATCCGGGCATATCATGAACAGCTGTCCAGAACTGCAGAAGTACCTCTCAAAGGGACGAGTCCTGCGAGACTATCGGGGACGGATCACAGACAAGACTGGCATGGTTATTCGATGGCATGAGGGAGAGACTGTCTGTCAGGCAATTGAGCGTATCCTACCAGAAGTCAACTACATAGCCTATGGTCGACCAACAGAAGCCTCCAGCGAGCCGAAAGCAGACATTATGATCTACCCAGTGGATAACACCCAGCGCAATGCTTCTGCCTATCAGAAACAGACCTTTGACGGAGTTGAAGTACCCACCCGGAAGGCAAGACAGAGAGAGCCAGGAATTCTGCCAATGCCTGTCCAACGTAAAGCCTCAGTAGAAGCCCAGCCAATCATGACAAGGATGGACATAGATGTGGATATGACTGAGAGGACTCGCAGCACAGCTCGGATCTCTGATGTAGCACGGACCGTAGACCCCGCCAGAATTGCCGAGAAGCTTCTAGATCTTCCCATCACCTTACCAGTCAGAGAGATAGCCGGGAGCTCACGAGAAATTGCAAGCAACCTTATCGACATGCTGAAACTCAAGAAAGTTGACACCGTATCCACTGCATCACTTCCACCAACATCGCACCTGGTCACATCACACACGGGATCACTTATCCGCCTACAAATGGAGTGTAACCTCAAGCCTGTCACGTTTATTGTTGATACTGGGTCCCAGCTCAATATTATCAGTGAGAAAGTCTGCAAGAATATTGTCCGCAGGCCAATCAACACTGGCGAGTCAATCACGATGAATGACGCAAACGGGGGAACTGGACGTCTATTAGGATTGGTCGAGGACATACCACTCAAGCTAGGACATGTAGCAACACCCATCAGTGCCTATGTAGCAGAGAGCCCACCATTTGACGGATTACTTGGTCGCCCATGGCAACAAGCGCACAAGATTGGGATAGAGGAAAGAGACGATGGAACCTATCTGACATTCCCTGCCACCCAGAATTATCCAAAGACAGAGATGCTTGTCACGCCACAGTCAACAACAGACCTACGCCCGGATGTCTACACTGCAATTATTGGAACTCAAAGGACGAAGCCACCTGGATCAACACCCAAGGAGAGAGAGAGCAATCAGGATGAAGAACACTTAGCCGAAGAAGACAACCCAAAGGAGAACTTGGAGACAGAAGATAATGGGCCTGTTAGTGGAGAAGAGAATGAGCCACCAGGAAGTCACCAGACAGAGGACACTGCGAGGAAGCTAATAGCCGCTGAACAAAGTCATGTTATGGACTTGATTGCACGCGCCTGGAGAATAAGCACAAATGCGAAGAGATTAGCAGAGCTACAGGAAACCAGAAAGATCAGACAACAACTTCAACGGCTTCAAAAGCGCAAGCAACGTGTCAATCGCAAACCCCGGACATCTTATTTACAGTTACATGCATCAGCACAGCAGGCCACCACCAGCACCCACAAGTGTAACTATATCAAATCCAACCCTACGAAAGATCGATTTGCAGCACAGGCTATTGAGCTCTTTACACCTCAGTCAACAGTGTCTGGTCAGAAGAATAAACGGAAGAGTCACTGGGAAAGCCTTAGCAGGGAAGGACAGAAGAGAAAACTTGAAGGGACACCCACTCCATGGCAGCAGGATTTGCAACATTTTCCGCTTTTGAACACCTCTAGAAACCCCGAAAATAATATCAGAGGTCCAGATAGTACCTGATTGAATTTACAAGTTGTTACCTTGGGCAATACCACTGAAGGGAATATTTTGGAGGGATTTAAACAGGCCAGAAACGAATATAATGTGGAGGAGGACAGCCAGACAAGAAGTCCAGTAGAAGGCACCGGAAAATTCCAGAAAAGCGCCGAAAATTCCCAGAAGCCTCTGCATACCGAGGGCACGCATCAATAACGTAGTCAGAATATTTGGATAAGCAGGAAAGCCTTGGGAGACTATACCTGATGGGGAAAAATCCGAACTTCACATCCCTCTGACATAATGAATTATGGCTCAGAATATTCTAGACAAGTCTTGATTCATCCCAGAGCATCCCAGAATCATCCAGAGGAGGTCCAGAAATATTCTACACATCTGGAGCAGGGCAGAAGTGGCCAGAAAATGCGAAGAAATCACCAGGTCATTCCATAAAGGGAACAGAAAATTAATATAAAAACCCCCTGCTGAAAGCCTATAGCCCATCACCACCCACCAGTTATTCACCACGGAAATCATTACCTCAGCCATCACTCCATGCCCCCGGTCTGCATCCCTATCCCTCACCCAGGTCACCCTGACCGTTTTGGTTATATTCATGATTTTCACTGTGATGCAGCGCGTGACAGTCACCTGCCTCAGGTTCCTACTCCGATTATTCTCTGTGACCTTGCCTTTTCCGTCCCTCACATCCGGGCCCCTTGGGATCCCACGGTCTATGTCGAATTCTTCCTCCTTCGTAATGTCAGATTTACCCAAGCGGGCCGGACCCGATCAGGCACCTGTGTCCTCCTCTTCGAGGAGTCTACCCCTTTCATCAACTCTTTCGAGTCCAATTCTGATGGCCCTCCCCCTGCCCCCTCCCCGGCTATTGCCCAAGTGGCCTCCGTTGCCACCACCCCCTCCATCATCCGGCTTCCCATCAACCACCCCGCTCCCTTGCCTGCCCTCCAACCCGGCCTCAACTTCTTGCATGACCCGGAGCCCGACTATGCAGGGCAACTCGCAGCCGTTCTTAACCAAGTCGCAGCGCAAGCGGAGGAGACGTCGCGCCTGCCAACGCCTATCCCATTCGAGCACCCGTGCATCGAGCACCTCACAGATGCCGAAGAACCCGATATCGAAGACCTTGGATACCCGTATGACGAAGAAACCGACGAACTCCAACCTCTCAGCCCTCACTCGAGCCCGCCGTCCACACCGTCCAGTCCATCACCTGTAGTATCCCCTCTCGGCTCGGACCCGCTGTTCTTACACGACGACTCCGACGCGTCCTCAATCGACTTCTCCAGCCCGCCCCCGTACAATCTCCGCCCGCGACCGACACGACAGACCCAGCTCGCACTCCCGCCGTCCGCGCCCGCGTCAGTCAAGCGCCGCCGCGCCGCTCGCCAGTCACACCGCCGTCCGTCGCCTCGCCGTACTCCCCATCGCCCGGACCTCGCACTCCACGAGATGGAGCTCTCGAACCTCACTGGCCTGCTCAACGTTCCAGTTCACCTCTGGAGCAGGCCCGAGCGCCGTTTCGTTCGTACCGTAACCCGTTCGCTTCATCGTGCGGCCACCGGAGGGCTCGGCCATGGCGAGCCCGCGTCGACTCTTGGGCTTTGGAATCATGATTTTGCGATGGAAACCGACACGTTCTGATTAGTTGTATAGCACCGCGCCCGGAGCGCAGGCCCGAGTTCTCATGTCATCACCACCCCGTCAGCTTGATGCCCCACCCACCTGAGTCCCGTTGATTCGTTTCGTAGCACGCCCTGGACGGCCGATTGTACCGTTACGTAGCAGGCCCTACCCCCCTGTAATACTATAGCCACGTGTCTTGATCTCTTGACGAACGCCGCAGGCAGCACGGACAACAGAGCCCGAGCGGGCAAGCGTGGGCCAAATGACCCACGCCCGATCCACGCCCGAGCTCCACCGCCCGGCATACGATGCACGCGGACGCGTAGAGTTAGCAAAAATGGGCAGAGCACGCACCTGATACCCTTAGAAGAAAACAAGCACGGAATGACGGGACGGAGGAGCAAAGAATGGGAAGGCTGGCAAAACGCAAAGGGAAGAGAGAGGTCTTGAAGAAACGAGCCTGACGGCTATGAAGACTCTAAAACAAATCTGCAAAGACAAAATGTTAGCAAACGGACCCACGCGCACGCGCACGCTCCCCAGCACCGCGCCTGAGCTCGCTCACACGCAAGGAGGAGGAGATGGACGTGGGCTGCACGCGAACGACGGACGCGGGCTTCTTGAACGTCGCCCGTCCGCTCGCGCTTGTCCCCGAACGCGTACGGGCCTCTTGAAGTGCCTCGCACCGCCCGCACACGCCCACACACGCAAGAAATGACGGTTAGTACATACCTGATACCCCGCCACCGCGGCCGCATGCCCGCATACCCCGTCGCCCTGCCCACAATCCACCCTAACCCGTGCAACTCTCGATCCCATGCCGCCCACACGCCATCCTACTCGGAAAGGGTCGCGTTCGAGCTTCAAGCCGCAGGCGGCCGCGTCCGAGGAAACGAGAACGAGAAAGAATAGCCGACGAGTGAGTGAGAGAGAAAGGAGGACCAAAACCACCCGAGACAAGCCCAAACACGGCGAAGAACGTACGAGGGACGCGCTCGGACACGAGGTCCGGCGGTCGAGCACGACCAGCAAGCACGAGAGGGAGGAAGAGGACAACGGCACGCGAGGACAAGGCAGAGGAAGAGCAAGAAACGCGACAAGCGCGCAGATGTACTTACCGCAGCCTACCGCAGCACAAGCACGTGCCCCGGAGACCGGCCACCGAACCCGAGCGCTTCCGGCCCACGCGACGCGCACGCGAGTTCCCAGAATGGCAAAGCTTACGCAAGATTCCCGATTAGGCCCACCAGCTCGATTTGGGCATGACTACGGCGCTTACAGGCCACACGGAACCCACGCGACAGCCACGCACGGCCGAAAACAGCAAGATTATGTATGCAGACACGCAGACCGGCGCTTAACGGCCCGTACAAGCAACTCCCGACGCCCCGCGCCAGCGCCAGCCTGCCCTACAGCCCGCCCGGCTCGATTTGGATATCCCGACCAAAGAACGCCATCGAACGACCGCGCACCATCACGCACACGGCTCTACACCCCGCGACAGTGCAAGAAAATTCTAGATAATTCCCTCAAAGCCCGAGACACCCCGAGAAGCCCCGAGACACATCCAGAAATGTCTAGAAATGTCTAGAAAATACCAGATAATTGTGGAAAATTATAAGAAAATTATATAAAGGCCCCGCTTGACCCAGGACAGCACAAGGACACCCCCCACAGTATCAGGACTCCCCAACCACCACTTGTACCCCACATACACCCTTTTAGTACCCATTTATCACAGTTGACTGCTCTATATGAAGAACAAAGTACTCGACAATACTTTACGGGAGCTTGAGAAGGAAGAGAAACAGAGGCGTAGGCGAGGCGCTTGGTTCGGGAAGAAGAAGATGAAGGAGACGAGTACCCGCAAGAAAGTCATTCAGAGAATGATCAAGCACGCAAGGACAATGAAGCACGCACAGGACCGGGAAGCACGCCGTCCAACCTTTGGGATTGCACCATCACGGCGAGCACGACGGAGATGAGAATTAGGGACATAGCCGCTGGGCAACGTAGCACCACCGATAGGATAGCAGCATGACTGCGGGGCGGCTGGAACCGTACCCTGCCATGTATTGCATATGAAACGGAGAAATGGAAACATAATCACACTCAACCTGGACACACGCACAGTCTACCGCTTTTCTGTCACACACATGTCTTGTCTCTATAGAAATACAGCGAGTACCACTGCCTGCCTGGCTACCTACCAATCAAGCACTCTAGAACGAAAGCTGTATACCCAATCAGCGAACAAGGATATAGAAATGATAGCATGGACACACGCACCACGAAAGCGAGAGAACAGCAAAAGGAGCAAAAGGATCACAACACATACGCGGACACCGGTCCTTTGCCTATGGATAGTGGTGCCACGTAGAGTTGAATGAAGAAGAGGAACTATGTAGGACACGTCAGACGTTGAGGTAGCCAAAAAGAGAACACACGACGCACCAAAGAAATGGTATAAATATCACCGCCCCAGTCAGCCGTTCGAGACGGGATTGGCATTGTACAAGCCATCTGCAAAAATGAACATTAATACTCACACCTACGTTGAATGCACAACCCGGAGAACTACGCACGAGACCGACTGGACCACAGAACAGCCGCCCCAGGACAAAGCTAAGGACGAGGTCCACGTAGCGGAGGAAACGACCCTCGAGGAAGGAGAAAGGAGGATGGGAATTCACCGCCAGACAGCCAGCAAGACTTTGAACAAGCCAAGCGTCAGTTACAGCAAGGAATCCCCACACGGTCATCCACCCCGATCAGCACGAGGCCAGACACGAGGATGCCACATGGATAGAAGTCATCGGAATTAATAGCATGCACCGCCGAGAGATAAGGAGCAGCTGGAGACCGCAGTTCACACCGCCGAGGAAAGAAGCAATGACTGCGGGGCGCCTGAAGACAGATCAGATCGTACAGAAGCATGCTTCCCACCAGAGAATATCGGAATTCTGCGAGATTGACTGCCGATCCCCGAGATCTGACGTTATCAGTCCGATTACCGAATAGACAGTACTGGGAAGGCCTCACTCAAAACACATGCATACCGCAAGGCCCCCCCCCAGCGCATCACCCCAGTCCCCGACGCATCACTCTCCCCGTTCATCTCCCCGCACACCCAGCATGTCCTCCCCGCGCTTCCCCGCTGCCGAACTCCCCGCATACAATGTCTTCGCCATGGAGAACTACACGATGCTCGTTTACGATGGAGGAGAGGAAGATCACATGGTATACATCAACTCTCACATCCGCCTGTTCAAATTGTTCCCCGCCGAGCAAGCTATCGGCTTCGTTGCGCATGTCGAGCGTATCGTCGAGTATCAGACAGACTTTGTGGTTCTTGCCATCACCCCCCGAAACGTCCCCGACAGCCACGTTCTTCTTGCGGTCCGGTACCGCAAGCTAGGTGGACTTCATGGTTACGTCGCACCCATTGTCGCCGCGCTTCTTAGCATCACCGGCCACCTCCACCCGAACAGCACACGTACGACGCCCATCCCCGATGTGCTCCCGCCGCTGAGCTCCGCATTGCAAGCCCGCTGGTACCCCCGGATACCAGCAACAATGCCAACTCTGTGGGTCGGAGTGCCGTACGTTCCCCGCCTTTGCTCTATCACCGCCTGCTCAAGATACCCATAGCCACCAGAAGTAGCTACGCACGTACCCAAGCTTGCTAGTACCTGTGCCCCACATGTTGTCGATACGCGCGATTGTATTTATGCCACCATCTCTGTACCCCGCATACCTCGCAGACATGGAGAGGACTCAGAACAAGTCAGTTGAAGTTGGAAAGAGGTTGGGACGACCGAGGACGGCCGTATGACTGTGGGGCGGATGTCACGCACCAAACCAGTTTGGTACTTGAGCCTGACGGCTAGCGGTACAGACAGTGTGTGAACCAAAGGTCATGAACACAGACATACCATCATCCCAAGCATGCACCAGAAGGTTCTAGCAACCACCAGAGAATAGTAGAACAGTACGGAACCTCGCAGAATAGTACGGAACCTAGCGGAACAGTACGGAACCCACTAGAACAGTACGGAACATTCCAGAAACCCCCGGAAACACCTGGAGTAGTCAGAGAACATCCCAGAACCATCTAGAAAACGCTAGCATCAACACAGAACAAGCAGGAATAAAGGAGTAACCACAAGAACAGACTGGAACCAGAGAGAATGAGCCAGAACACGGCGGAACATTCTAGAAAGTATGGGAAAGACAAGGAACATTCCGAGAGAAGGCGCCGGAAGCTTCTCAACATACCAAGAACTGTCTGGAAGGATCTATGGAAGTGCCTGGAAGAGTGTGGAATATTCTGGAATATTCTGGAAGGAGTAGGAAAGAGGTAGAAGGATGGAGAAAGTGCTGGACATGGATTCGTCAGCGTAGATTTTGCTTACATATGTATTACCAATCAGCTCCCACGCCCCTCGTCCTCAGGTATAAATACCGGGGTGAGCAAGGCAGGGAGGGAATAACACACATTTTCTCAGCTATTTCCCCTTGCCTGCCATGCAAGCCAGCTTGCAGTGGCATAAGCAGTAGCACCAGTAGCACACTCAGCTTAGCAGTCACATCAGCCCACTACACACAGTCATTACCCTTAGTAGCCCACAGATTGAGCTAGATTAGTTGGGATTCGCCGTGAATCTTACGACAACTACTAGCATATGACATTGCACGACAGAACACAGATTTGTTAGATTGGTTGGGGTTCACCGGAGCCTTACGACAACCACTAACCTCAGGAGACAGAGAGACTCAGACGACCCAGAACACAGAAGACACACGCAAGATATTTCACGGCCACGACCACTCGCAGAATCAGGACACCCTCGCACACACCTACGACACACAGACACCGTTATAGTCTCTATATCACACCATACCACACACCGCGGACTGTCATACAGGATCACAGCCAGCCCGGCTTAGTCACGAACTCGGCGAGGCCTCTGTTGGAAAAGAAGAAACCCCACACGCTTTGCGGCAGAATCCGGAATCATCTATCACATTAAAACCCCTCACCATTTTTATTAATCAATCGATTCCCGGATATTCATCCGACAGCGCGAGCCATCTACAGTCTCTTCGATGGCGGAACAGAACAACTTCGCGATGCGCCGTGCTATGCCGGCACGCGGTCATGCGACCGCGCCCACCTTTGACTCTAGCGAGCCGCGGAACCTTCGCAGGTTCTTCCAGGACCTCGAGACCCTCTTCGAGATCGCGGGAATCACGGACCCCAACGTACAGAAGAAGTGGGTCACGCGCTACGTGCCGATCAGCGAGTCGGAGTTCTACGAGGAGATGGAGGAGTACAAGGACCAAACGAAGACCTTCGAGGAGTTCCGCGCGGCAATCTACGCTTCGCACCCCGGCGCTAGCGAGACGCGGAAGTTCTCCAATGCCGAAGTGGACAAGCTGGTCGAGTCGCGCCGTAGGGCGCCAATCACCACCAGTAGCGAACTCGGCGACTTCTATCGGCCGTTCTATGCCATGACGTCCTACCTGATTCAGCACAACAAGATGTCCACCTTCGAGCAGTCGAGACTATTCTTCAGCGGTCTCTGCAACCCCCTTCACGACCAGGTCGCGCAGCGCCTTCAGCTCAAAGACCCAGACCATCACCCAGACGAGGCCTACGAGCTGGCCAAAGTCTACGAGGCCGCGAAATTCATCCTGCACGGAACGACGACGGCGTCGTACCAAGTGGCCCCGGCGGCCCCTACGACTACGACGCCCGCGGACTCTTCGACCATCAAAGTGGAGGATCTCGCGCCGCTCTTCCGGCTCCTCGCGCAAGGTGGCAACAATGCGAATGCTTCCGCGACCGCGAATCGCTTTCTAGGACCTCCGAACGCCGGAGCGCGCCCCGCGCCTAACTACCAGGGCATGATGCAGGGAGCGCAAGGTTTCCAGCAGGGAGGGAACGGTTTCGCGGCGAACGCGCTACCAAACGGCTTCTGCCACTACTGCGGCGATGCGAACCATATGCTGCGGAACTGCCCGGCAGCGGAGACTGACATCCGCGAAGGGAAGTGCTCGCGTAACCCGGAAGGGCTGATTGTGCTCCCTACTGGTCAGTTCCTCCCGCGACAGCTCCCTGGGTTCGACGGTTTGACTATGCGCGACCGACTCTACGAATGGCACCGACGGGAACGTGTTCGCCAAGGTCAGAACCCCGCGCAGGCAGCCCCAGCGCCCAAATGGTATTTGCGATCGCGGAGGACGTCGAACCGTGGATTAGTAGCTTCCAGTTCACCGCGGAGGACCGCATCCAACAGTTAGAGCACGAGCTGTACATGCTCAAGAAGGGGAAGGAACGCTTCGATGGCGTGGAGGTACCCTCGTTCCCAAAACCGCGCTCGCGACCGGTATCGCGACCTGCGTCGCCAGGCCCTCAAAACCGCGAACGCTCCGCGGACTCGCGCCCGGGACCCTCGCGCTCGCCAGCGGCCTTCGCGCCCCTAAGGCGAACGCCACTGGGCAACCCGCGCGACTGGTCCCTCCGCATCTCGAACCTGCTCTGCGTTTCCGCGAAACGGTAGCGACCGGGGACCGCGAGCGACCCGTACACGACGCAACCATCCGGACGACGGAGAACCAGGTGCCCGAGCCGCCGCGACAACAGGAACGCCCAGCGACGCCGTATCGCGCACCGGCGGACCAAGGCCAACCACCGCTGCCAGAACACCCTTTCGCGAAGGCGCGCGATGCGACTTACGCGCCCCCGAACGTACGCAACTTTGGAGCGCCGCCCGCGAAGCCGAAGGAACAGGAGCGCGACGGCGCCTTTCGCACGATTGCACCAGTCTACCAGCCAGGGCTCGCAGCCGCGGTCTTCGAGCGTATGATGAAGACTCCCGTGATCAATGTCTCAACGGAGGAGCTCCTCTCACTGGCGCCGGAGGTCCGCGCGAAGTTCCGCGAAGCGGTCACTCCGCGACGGTCCCACCCACCGGCCAAAGGACCGTTGCCTTCGCTGGCGTCGAAGGATCCTCGACCGCGGACGGAGCAGAACCGGAAGAGCTCTCGTGCTTCGGAACACCTTTGGAGCCTGGCGGTTACGTTCTCCCTGACCTTTACGATGTCTACCTTCGGGATGTTGCCCCGTCTGGTGAGAGCCCTCCTCTGAAGAACGCGAAGGAGTCGCATGCGCTGCGATCAATCGTTGGTCTCGTCGACACCAAGGAGTACGTAGAAGCGATCGTCGACCCTGGTTGCATGATCGTCGCGATGTCGGAGCACGTCTGCCACCATCTTGGGCTCTCGTACGACCCCACGATACGGCTGAATATGCAATCCGCGAACGGGGAGGTCGAGAAGTCGCTCGGTTTGGTGCGGAACATGCCGTTCAAGGTCTCGACAATTGTCCTATACTTGCAAGTCCACGTCGTTCGTAACGCGGCGTACGACATGCTCCTCGGAAGGCCGTTCGATGTCCTAACCAAGAGCGTCATCAAGAACTTCGACAACGAGGACCAGACCATCACCATTGAGTGCCCCAATACTGGACAAATCGCGACAATCCCCACCATTCCGCGGGGACGGGCTTGATTTCGTGCCCGTCCGAACCCCGAGCCAGTCCGACCCGAACCCACTATCTGAGGAAGGTAGTGACGACATCGCCGTTATCATAGAACTAGAAGGCGACGTTCCGCGCATTCGCGCTTATACCCTGCTCTCCGATCCTTCCCTCCCTATGCCTGCTCTCTATCTCTCCGCCTGCGATCAACTCCCGAGCCTAGCGAAAGCGTATTTCCACGCCCAAAACCCACAAAGCGAACCGTCCGATGACTCGTACTCTTGTCCTTCTCCCTCTCTCTTTCCTTCCTTCTCAGCCTCGACTGCTCGCGGGCCTATAGCCGCAAAACCCTTCTCTAGCTCAGCGCAGACTAGCGAAGGCGATACCCCGTGATATTCGCAATCAGCGCAACCCAACCCCACTCCAGCGGTGTGTTCGCGTTCTCCTATAGGACGGACAAGGGCTCCCGCGTAGTATACTCGCGCACGGTAGCAAACGAGCTCCGCGAGGCCCCGCGGACGGACGTCGGTCCTGGTGTAGCGGCGGATGCTTCGACTGAGGAAGGGCTTGCAAGTGCCTATGTCCAGTCCAAGAAGAAGTACAAGCCCGTCGCACAGAAGGTTCGCGCCGTTCTCGGAACGTGTCCGGAGCAGTTCCGCATCGAGCGCAATATCACCGGGGATCCGCTGGCCACGATGCCCACGCTCTCCCCGACGCCTCCACTGTTCACACCGACTGGGCGTTATACTCAGGAACGTAAGGAGGCGTTCGACAAGGCTCACGGCGGCGACTTTTTATGGCCGGAGGAGAAGAAGCTCCTGCACCACTTCATGAGCCTCCACAACGATGGCTTCGCATGGAGCGATGAAGAACGCGGTTGCTTTAAGGCCGAGTTCTTTCCGCCCGTCGAGTTCCCTGTCCTCCCGCATACTCCGTGGGTCGAGAAGAACATACCAATTCCACCGGGACTGTACAAGGAGGTGTGCGAAATGCTGAAGCGAAAGATCGCAGCTGGCGTTTACGAACCATCCAATTCGTCCTACCGTTCGCGATGGTTCTGCGTCCTCAAGAAGGACAAACACTCGCTGCGTATCGTCCACAGTCTTGAGCCGCTGAACCGCGTTACCATCCAACACTCAGGGGTACCGCCAACGCCGGACTACCTCGCGGAACAGTTTGGGGGACGCGCTTGCGGCGCGATCTTCGACCTCTACGTGGGCTACGACGAGCGGCTAATCGCGGAATCCTCTCGAGACCTCACTACCTTCCAGACGCCTTTCGGCGCGCTCAGACACTGTACGCTGCCTATGGGCTGGTCCAATTCTGTGCCGATCTTTCACGAGGACGTCACCTATATCCTGCGCCCAGAGATCCCGGACCTCACAGCTCCCTACATCGACGATGTGCCCTGCAAAGGACCCGAATCCGACTATCGCGACGCGAACGGAGTCTACGAAACCATTCCGCAGAACCGCGGAATCCGGCGCTTCGTGTGGGAGCACTTCGGGAACATCAACCGCGTAGTCCAGCGAATGAAGTACGCTGGTGGGACCTTCTCAGGAACCAAGTCCATTCTGTGCGCCCGCGAAATCATGGTCGTAGGACATCGCTGCACCCCGGAAGGACGACTGCCGGACGAGTCCCGCGCCGCGGTAATCCGCAACTGGGGGCCCTGCAAAGACCTATCGGACGTACGAGCCTTTCTGGGGACCATTGGGGTCGTGCGGATCTTCATTCGTAACTTCGCGAAACGCGCGAACGCACTGGTACAGCTTACGCGAAAAGACGTACCGTTCGAGTTCGGCGAAGCACAACTCGCCGCGATGAACGACCTCCGCCAGGCCCTACTGGAGTCTCCGGCACTTCGTGCGATCAACTACGATTCGCATGCCCCCGTAATCCTAGCGGTCGACACTTCATACATCGCGGTTGGATATCACCTCTGCCAGTGCGACGAAGAAGACCCGCGGAAGCGGTTCTATAGTCGCTTTGGCTCCATTACCCTCAACGACCGCGAATCGCGGTTTTCCCAACCAAAACTGGAACTGTATGGCCTTTTCCGTGCGCTGCAGGCGACCAAGATCTACCTCGTCGGCATTCGTAACCTCATCGTGGAGGTCGACGCACGGTACATCAAAGGCATGCTCCAGAACCCCGATCTTGCGCCCGGCGCGAGCATCAATCGCTGGATCCTAGGCATCCTCACCTTCCATTTCAACCTTGTTCACGTTCCCGGCACGTCGCATGGCCCTGATGGCCTTTCGAGACGACCCGCGCAGCCTGGGGATGCACCCGCGAGTGACCTGGACGACTTCGAAGACTGGATCGATCGAGTACACGGTTTCATACACCACATCCTCCCAGTACCTTCGCGCGGCACGCGAACAGTTTCGACACCCGTACAGCTCTTCGCCCTCGTGGACGCGACCGAGGACGGTCGAGATTTCAGTGAGGGGGAGGGTGCTACCACGAACTCCGAAGCGACCACTCAGCGAACGGCGAGGGCGAAGGCACGCGCGAAGGTCAGATTTGCGACAGAAGAACATACACACGAGATCGCGATACCGGACGGCCCACCGGCGATGCCCTACTCGGAACACGCATCGCGAGTGGACAGACGTCTCAATGACGTGAAGGACTGGTTGAGGACCCTTCAGCGACCGGCACATCTCAGCAAGGACTCCGCATACGCGACCTTTATCAAGTACACGCAGGGCTTCTTCTATGACGGCAGCCGACTGTGGAAGAAGGACGTCCATGGCGAGCACAAGGTGATTGTATGGAAGGAGAGACGTTTAGCAGTCATGGTCGCAGCGCACGACGAGATGGGTCATCGCGGACACTACGCGACACTCCAACATATCGCACAGCGATTCTGGTGGCCGACGATGCGCGAAGACACGACGTGGTACGTGCGGACCTGCCATATCTGCCAAACGCGACAACACCGTCTGGTACTCATCCCTCCGGTCGTGGCGGCGCCTGGCGCACTCTGCACGAAGTGGTATATCTAGTGTTCACCAAGGGTACGGCAACCCGCGGCGGGTTGCGGGTACGGGTATGGAGGGTAAGGGTACGGGTTTGCCATATGGTACCCTCAGTACCCAGGACCCGTACCCGTACCCGTTTTGGAACCCGTGGTGGACCCGCCTTATCTAATCACATATTCAACGCCCAGAATCCGGTCGGTGGCTGTGTGTGATACCAAGAACGAGCAGATTCAGCTGTGCGCCAAATATATTTATTCCGTAGCTCCGCTGGTGATGGGAACTGACTCGAGTGCGGGTTCTGCGAGGCGCGCACATGCTCTCAGGCTTGCGATATGCACCGCGGGATCCACCCAAGTGCAGGTACTCTGTACTCGCAGCATGGTGAGTGCCCAACCTCGCAATGCAGACTCAATATCGCTCTGCGGACACGATCACAGGCTCGCGACGGGGCAGTCAATGTTGTCTTGCGCGCGCCGTAAGCGTCGTGATATCCATCACCCGAGAGCGGGTACACTGTACTTGCGACGCGGCGCGTGCTCAACCTTGCAACACAAGCAAGATCGCGGGGCGGGCTCAACCACAGGCTCGCAACGGGGCTTGACGTTGCCTTGCTACCCGTGAATCTACCGTCGACCTGCCCTAGTCAACCACGGGTTTTTAAGGCATGTGCACCCGCCCATCCACGGCCGACCACCCACTAAACGCTACCCCACAACCATCCAGCTCACCCAGCTCCCCTTTGCTACCCTTCGCTCACGATGACCAAGCCCGCCGCCCCTATCACCGCTGCATCCCGTGGCAGGAAGCGCGCCATGATGTCGACTGGATCGACTGCCCCCAAGAAGGCGCGCATGGCCGACAACAGTCACTCGTCGAAGGACACGGAGACGCGTGGCGGGAACACCATGGTGGGCGACGCCGACGGAACCGACAACGAGGAGCTGCGCGTCACGCAGCCACAAGGCTCCAGGGTTGCACGTGAGTCCAGCGCTCGTTCTACAGGAAGTCGGAAGGCGACGTGCCGCACGGAGGAGGAGGAGGACGCCGAGCTCGAGCGGCAGGGAGTCATGCTCGTTGAGGAGAGCTCCAAGGCCAAGGGCCTGAGTGGGAAGGGGAAGGGGAAGGCGGCGAAGGTTGTTGATGATGATACCAATGAGGAGGACTCAGACGCTGAACTCGGTGAGTGGAATACCTGTTGCACTACAGACAGCAGCTCATATTAGCTTCGGTAGAGCGGCTCAGGAAGAAGTGGACATCACCTGTGTATGCCTTCTACCACCCCGATCCGACGATCGAGTACATCGATGGTCGGCGCACCCATGTCTTCCGGTGCATGGCCAAAGGGTGCAAGAAGACCTGCCGCCGCTTCCTCGACAAAGGCGACAGGTCGTCCACTAACAACTTGCGCAAGCACATCCGTAAGTGCTGGGGTCCCGACGTCTTGAAACACGCAGAGAGCGCCGAGAGTGTCGAAGAGGCACGCAAGTTTGTGTCGGGTGTTCTGCAAGACGGGGACATCACGATCGCTTTCCGTCGCAAGAAGGGAACCGTCTCGTACTCTCACCGGACACACACGCGGGCCGAGACGAGGTACGTGGTCCACTTCATCTCAGGATTGCTGGATGGCTGAAGATGGATACTGACAGGGTCGAGGTCGTCCGCTGGGTAACGGAGAGCATGAGGCCGTTCTCCATCGTGAAGGACCGTGGCTTTCAATCGTTGATGAAGACCGGGAGACCCGGATACTGGATTCCCTCGCCGACGACTGTGGCGCGCGACATCAAGCAGATCTACACACGAACGCGTGTGCGCATCGGGCACCTGCTGAGGGAGTATGATGGGCGTCTGAGTTTCACGACAGACGCCTGGACCTCACCGAATCATCGCGCCTTTGTCGCGATTAGTGTGCATTTCATCCTGCGGGGAGAGCCTATCAGTATGCTGCTTGATCTTGTGGAGGTTCCGGAGGTACGTACCTGATATTGCATCATGTGGCCGTATGCTCACGTCGGCAATCAGTCCCACACAGGCTTGACCCTCGCCGCGGCGTTCCAGGAGGTCCTTGAGAGCTACGACATCGAGGACAAGGTCAGTAAGGCTCAATACACTAGAAGGCAAGGGGCTTACATATGCGGTGTAGATCCTCGGTGTCACTTGCGACAATGCGTCAAACAACGGCGTGATGATCGACACGCTTGGCCTCAACGTTCCGACGTTCGAAGGCTCCATCGGGCATGTCCGCTGCTTTGCGCACGTTGTCAACCTCGTCGCGAAGTCGATGCTGCGTCAGTTTGACGTACCTAAGGTGCAAGCGACACAGGAGATCGCCGACGAAGATCGGGCACTGTATGAGCTACAGAACGAGGGCGCGGACGAGTCAGAAGGTGCTGATGTACCTCTGGCTGAAGCCGGGGACGTCGTTAATCCCCCCTCTGCGCTTGATGTTGATGATGAGGACGGCTGGGTCGACGAGATTGCTGCTATGACCGACGAGGAGCGCGTCATGTTCCAGGCGCGTGTGCGGCCGGTTCGTATGACCCTGACTAAGGTGAGTTTGGTCGGATGAGCTGCAAAACGGAAGAGCGGTACTCACACTGGCTCTCAGATCCGCCGCCTAGCATTCAAGCTCGTCAACTCCAGCACGATCTTGCTGCCCGCCTGGAAGAAGCGTGTCGCCGAGGCTGGGTTGCCAGAGAGAGTCATGCCGAGGGACGTGGCGACACGGTGGAATTCGACCTTCGACATGTTGGTCTTTGCCATCAAGTACCGTGTCGTCGTCGATGCGGTGTGCGCCGACCGCGAGCTAGGCTTGCGTAAGTTCGAGTTGACGACGCGCGAGTGGTCAATTGCCTCGCAGCTGGCGGATACGCTTAAGGTTTGAACCTTAATGTTGTTGACACACGACACAGACGCTGACAGCTGTTCGTCTACTCCTCCCACCCTCCTCCCATCCTCCCACTCTCTTGCTGCAGGTCTTCAAAGATGCGACCGCTTTCTTCTCTCGTGGGACACCAAATCTGGCCACGGTCATCCCCGCCATGGACATGATCGATCTCCAGCTCGGGACGAAGCACCGCCAAACGGCCGAGTACGACTACGCGATCCGCACGGCGATGGGCATCGCAAAACGTACTCTGAACAAGTACTATGAGCTTACGGACAGCGCGGAAGCCTACCGTATCGCCATGGGTATGTATTGCATCCTAGTTGCTCACAACTTAACCGCTAACTATGCTTGCACGTCCAGTGCTTCATCCCAGCTACAAGATGGCCTACTTCAAGAAGGCTGGCTGGGAGGCAAGCTGGATTGAAGTCGCCGAGGAGATCGTCCGGAACCAGTTCGAGGGTACGTATGCTGAAGTTCCGGAGCTCAACGAGGATGCCGGCGATGACAATCGCGACGCCGGCGATGAGGACTACGAGGACACACAAGATGATGACGACGACGATGCGATGAGCATTGATGACGCTCCTGGACCGTCGAAGGTATGTGAATGTCCACAGTTGAAGCATTGTGACTGACATTAGTGTAGGTATCGACGAAGGCTTCGACGTCTGCGAAGGCCTCGTCATCCAACATGTTCGACAACATCCCATTCGTCGGCCCGATCACCGAGGAGGGGGATGAACTCAAGCGTTACCTGGCGTCGGACCCAGTGCCTGTCGAAGACCCCATCCAGTGGTGGCAAGACCGCCGCAAGGCCTATCCCCGGCTGTCGCGCATGGCCATCGATTATCTGACCATCCCAGGTGAGTCTACCAGCCTAGTACACATCCCGGCTCTCTGCTCACACCTACGACAGCGACGGCTGTCGACGTCGAACGCATCTTCAGCCGTGGCAGGATCCTCCTGTCTCACATCCGCAACCGGATGACTGCGGCCACGACGCGTGCCGCTATGTGCCTCGGCATCTGGAGTGAGCTCGATCTCATCGACGGCGGTGACTTCAGGGCGGTTGCCGCAATGCCTGAGGTGGAGGACAACGAGGAGGACAGGCTAATCTGATTCCCGCTACGTTCTAGCATGTATCTTTCGCATCCGTCTGATGTTTCGTTTTGCGCAATCCGCCCCGCGTTCATGCGTACAATATACCGTTATCATACTCGTGTTTGCCCAAGTCGATGTCGTGTGGGCTATGTGCTAACCATTTACAGCAATATACTGATCTTTCCGCGTGTGGGACGGCCTCGCGTTAGGTCTACCATCGCACAAGGGGCCCGCGCACACCTGTCTACTCCCGGGACATCTCTTCTACCACATAGTGCAAGGTACGCCGCGTTGTATATCCTTGTGCGGGTCGGCCGCCGCTACATCGCTCTTCCAGCCAGCCAGCCACTATATATATGCGCCCGAGTGGCCGCGCTGCCTGCCGCCTGCCTCTGCACCATCTCGCCACGCACCCACCCATGAACAACGCCCTTCCGCCTGTTCCGCCAATCGCCCATGGCGTGGACGCTGCGCCGCCGGGTGCTGAGACAGCGACGCTGGCCGAGGACCCCAACAAGCCGAGCCTCGAGCTACTCATAGACTCCTGCACGAGCCCCACGTACGGCCCCTTCACGGCGATCATCGCACGTCTCGAGGATGCCAACACCCAGGTCAATGTATGTATCAAGTTATCGTTCCTGCAGCGCTGGCACTTACTGATCAGCGCCTCCTTGCAGTTCACGATCCCCCACATCTACGAGGATCTCATAGGATCGCGCAACCGTTGGCGCGGGTGGCTGGAGCTCTTGAACGACCCCGCCGGTGCTGGCATTCTCCCGCCCGGACTCACCGACAAGCAGCGCGATGTCATGCGTCGTCTCGCGCGCACGCTCATCCACTTCAGCGCTCAGAGTGCGTCAGCGGAGCATGAGTCCGATTGGGCGCGTTTCATCAACAAGCTGCAGGAGTACGCGCGGCTGGAGGGACTGACGGATGAGGTCCACCTCGCCGTCGTCATGGACTGGGTTCGCCATGAGCACAAGGTATGTGACCTCTTGCCCTACAGCGTTGCGCATCTTGTTCACTCATGATTAGATCCCAGGAGTCTAGAGCGTGGAGGATGCTTCACACCGCTGGCGCGACCGAGATGCACGCGTCCTCCGCCCTGCCCAACGACGTCGACGCGCGTGACGCTGCCGACGCTGTCTCCGATGCTGCTGATGATGATGGATGTCTTAGTGATGTGCCATCGCTGGAGACAGTTAGTGGGTCGGGTTACGGTAGTGACTAGTACATTAGCATGATCCTGTACAATGTATCAACGTCTTTGCACCCGCCGCTGCCCCATATGTGCCACTATGACTTAGGAGAACGTGCATAGACCCGGGGGTAACCCGTCGCGGGTATAGGACCCGTAGTACCCCTGGTACCCGGCGTCTATACCCGTACCCTCCAGAACCCTCGGGTTGACGGGTCGTCCCCGCCGCGGGTACGGGTACGGGTGCACTGGCAGTACCCGGGGGTTTACCCGTGGTGAACACTAGGTATATCGACACGATGAAGATGCCGACGTCCAGCGGATTCACCATGCTAGTCGCGGCGCGATGCTCGGTTTCCGCGTGGCCAGAATGGCGTATGCTACGCGCCGAAACCGCGAAGACCCTCGCGGACCACCTACTGTTGTAACAATGATGCATCACATCCCGTACGCGCCCAGGACGCGTTATGCACCACAGGCCGTACGTTAGCGCCTTAAATAAGCGCCCATCTGAGTTACAATATAACCTTCCCAATAAGGCAGTTGACCCCGGCAAGCCCAACAGGCCCTATTATCACTACTGATAACAGGCGCTTTTTGGTGCACCTTCCCAAAATGGTAAGTACTGATATCTCTTATCTCCTCAGCGCTTGTTTGATCATATCTGTGTATCTATCTAATCTGTAGGGCGCTTTTTTGGCTATTTCCGGCCTCCTCGGCTGCCACACTCCTCCTCGGCTAATAGGACCCAGGTGTGTCACCCTCCCTTGCTCTAGCCCGCTCATTTCTTACCCGTTTCACTTCGTTGTTTTTGCATTAGGTGGCGTTTACCAATGCGATCAAAACGCGCTACTTTTCGCGCCGTATAGTGAGCTACAAAATGTTTCGAAAAAACGCGGAAATTGGGCGCTTCCTGGACAAATCAGCCCACCGCCGGACCAGTTTGCGTCGCACCTGGGTCGCGATGGGCTCGTTCGAAAGAGATTATTAGTCGCTTTTGAACGAGCCTAGCGCGACGCAAATCGGACAAGAAATCATTGAGACGTCCTCCTGCCAATGGGCAGGAGGACATCTTGTGATATCTCCCTTAGCTCTGGTTTGTTTTGCTTGGTGTTTGCTGACGATTATACCTGCTAACATCTGCTAATTAGATATACCATTCGTCTTGCGCGAAACAAACACAGGGTTGCCCAGGGAAGCGTCCAGTGTTCACCTACTGGGCGCTTCCTTGGGCAATACCTCCACCAGTTTGCGCCCGATTCCCGCGCAAAACATGCCGTCGGAAAGCGGCTGAACGCAGCTTTCCGACAGTATTTTTTGCGTGGCAAGGCGACCACCCTGTGTGTTACAAGTTGATGTTCTCCCCCTGCCCTCTCCTCACATTTAGACTTACTCTCCACTTCTTCCACAGCAGGTAGTAGAGTATTACAGCCCCTCAGATAATGCTTATACAGTGTATTAGAATCCCCTGAGGGTGTTTCAAGGTCTGTACAGTATATAGAACATAATACAGTGCTTAGATACTGCTTGAAACCCCTGAAACAGCAAAATGTCGCCCATATTTTACCATTTAGACAGCCTGTACAAATATATATATTACCAGATGTATACAGGTAGATTGGCACAGTCTATAGCTTTGTAACAAGCCTAATATCACACTGATAGGATGAGTAATGGCTGAGATGTGTACTAGAGGCATAGCTGTAGTTAAAGGCTTGCAGTGCTTCAAGTTTTGCCATGCTGTGGCTGCAAAACGGCCCATAGCCGCCCACATCGTCTTAAGACGCTCCACGGGCGCCTATTTACCCTCCTGAGGGTATAATACAAGTAACTATAGCATAAGGCGTCCGTTTCCCTTGTAAATTGGTACACATCTTCGTCTACATGGACGACACGTATGTACCAGTTTTCGCGCCCATTGAAGCATTATTGAGAGTTTAATAAGCGAAGAAAGGGCGGCCAAGTAAAAATAGCGTACTGAGACAGCCAATGCACGTACTGCGGCGCAAAGTACATCGCCGGAAAGCGGCTGAACACCGCTTTCCAACGGTGTACTTTGCGCCGCGATTGGGGCACAGCTCGCAAGGCAATTGCCTGTGGAGGCGTCCAGTGCTCGTTCCTCCTAGGGCAATTCCACCTCGGTTTTGCACAGAACGAATGGTAGATCTGTGTTTCAGACATCAGCGGGTACAATCGTGAAGAAGAACGAAGGGAAACGGCTGCAAATTGGTGGAGATATCGCAGGATGTCCTCCTGCCCATTGGCAGGAGGACATCTCGACGGGTTCTGGTCCGAATCACGTCGCGCTGGGCTCGTTCGAAAGCGACGGATAATCTCTTTCGAACGAGCCCAGCGCGACCACGGTGCGACGCAAACTGGTCCTGCGGTGAGCCGATTTGTCCTGGAAGCGCCCAATCTGTGCGTTTTTTGCGAATTTACTTGTAGCTTACCGTATGCCTTCAGTAGGGGCGCGTTTTGATCGCATGTAAAAACGCCACCTAATGCAAAAAGAACGAAGCAAAACGGGTGAGAAATGAGCAAGATAGAGCAAGGGAGGAGGGGCATACCTAAGCTCCCATTAGCCGAGGAGGAGGAGGCCGGAAATGGCCAAAAAAGCGCCCTAGAGATTAGATAGATACACAGATATGATCAAAAAAGCGCTGAGGAGATAAGAGATACTAGTACATACCATTTTTGGAAGGAGTGATAAAAAGCGCCTGTTATCAAAGCTGATAACAGGCCCTGCTGGGCTTGCCGGGGTCAACTGCCTTATTGGGAAGGTTATATTGTAACTCAGATGGGCGCTTATTTAAGGCGCTAACGTACGGCCTGTGGTGCATAACGCGTCCTGGGCGCGTACGGGATTTGATGCATCATTGTTACAACAGCTGCTGCGCGGACTTCATCTTCCAGGACTTACTTTGCCGGTGGGGGGCGATGTCGGAGATCGTAACGGACAACGGCGCCGCGTTCGTCAGCGCGGTACGAGACCTGCAGAAGCGATTCAAGATCCACCACATTTCCATCTCGCCTTACAATTCCAAAGCGAACGGCATAGTGGAGCACTCCCACTTCGACACACGTCAGGTCCTCTACAAGATCGTAGGCGGCGAACAGCACAAGTGGGCGCAAGGGGCTCACTTCGCGTTCTGGGCGGAACGGGTCACTGTCCGAAAGCGAATGGGCTGTTCACCATACTTCGCAGTCACAGGCTGTCACCCAGTCCTGCCCCTAGACATCGTAGAGGCAACGTACCTTTTGCCAGCTCCCGACAGCCTCATCAGCACTGGCGATCTCATAGCGCGGCGCGCGGTGGAGCTACAACGGCGGCACGAACAGCTTGTACGGCTCAACTCGAAGGTATTCCGCGCCTGTGCGGAAGCGGCGCGGAAGTTCGAGCGCGACCACCAGCACACGATCCGCGATTACGACTTCAAAGCGGGAGCTCTCGTACTGATGCGACACACGCAGATCGAGAAGTCCCTCAATCGCAAGATGCGCGCGCGGTACACGGGCCCTTAGTGGTGATATCGAGGAACCGCGGAGGGGCCTACGTATTGTGCGAACTCGACGGCTCGTTCTGCATCGCGCGGTCGGTGCCTTTCGCCTGATCCCCTACCTAGCGCGTACGGAGATACCGCTGCCACCGAACTTCGTGGACATTTCGGACAAACGCCTAGCGGAGCTAGTGGGCTCCGACGACGATGGCGAAGACGTACCGGAGCCGGAAATCCTCTCCCCAGAACACGCAATCGCGGAAGAGGAGTCCGCGGAGGAGGACCAGTAAGCCTGTTACGCTCGCTACGGACGAGACGCTTTCGATACGAGAAGCTAGTATTACATTCGTTTTGGACTTCGGGCCACTGCCCTTTCCCTTCTTGTACTTACAAGCCTTTCACTTCATCAATACACGTACCTCTTCCGCCGATCTACGCGGCTTTCTTACACTCATTTCGGTGCTTAACTGTTTCTCGCTGGTGTACGGACGAACTATATGGACTGGTGCGGTTACGTAGGGACAGTAGGACGGAGCGACGGCGGGCGAAGACGAGAGCGAGCTAACCTGTACAGCCGGAAGACCTCCTCGGACGCCAACGCGTTCCGGAACTCAAGAAGGACTGGAGCGAGTCGCGGACTCGGCGTTCGCGGACGTTCCGGCTCCGGCGGAGGAGCCGGGCAGCGGAACCTGGCGGAGCGAGGAAGGACCGGCGACAGGGCCCGCAGAGGAGGCAGCGTCGACGGAGGAACCGCGCGCGAAGGCGGAGGACTCGCGCTCGAAGGCGGCGGAACCGTGCTCCAGTTCAGCGGAACCGCGCTCCGGCTCGGCGGAACCGTTCGCCAGCGCAGCGAGCTGGGCGTCGACGTGTTGGAAGGCCTTGTCCAGGAACTTGCTCGACTGCTCCAAGTAGTCGGCCATGCCGCGAGAAGCCCCGGCCATCAGGGTGCCGAAGGCGTCGGACCGCGCCTTGAACAAGGCCTGTTGCTGGGCCAAGATGCGGAAGGCGACGACGTCGTCGAGCGGGAGACCGGGGAGCTCGTTGGGTGGGTTGGCTCGCTGCTTGGACAGGGACTGGCGGAACTCGCGGGTGAACTCGCGGCGGAACCACTCGACCTCGGTGTCGACGCAGTCGCGGAAGCTAGCCTCGCTGACGGGCCAGTAGGCGGGAGGATCTTCGGCCGAGGCCGAGGGCACGAAGGGTCCGTCGGCGTCGCCGTCGTCCGACGCCTCTTGGTGGAGTTCGAGGTCCTATGGAAACAAAGAGCAAGAGAAGTTAGCAAGTGCAGCTGAAGGATCGCGAAACTACGCGTACCTCTCGCGGACGCGCCTGCGCATCGGCAGTCTGGCCACTGGTCGCGCCGACGGACGCGAGCGAGGTCGAAGCGGCGCCGGGCGTAGCGCCGCTACCGAGAGGGGCTATCGCGACATCAGCACTAGTTTCGCGTCTTGCGCGACGGCGTGAGGAGGAGGGCGGACCTTGCTTTGAGAGCGGCGGAGCCCCTTGGACCCCGACGGTGAAGCCGTGAGCCCCGAACGCCCTCTCGACCGCGCCGGAGGATCTCGCGGTAGCTACGGAGGTCGAGGCAGCGGCAGACACCGGCCGAGGACGAGGGCGAGGACGGGGCTCTGCGACCGGAGCGTCGACAGGGGGTTCTACCGGTTCCGCGTCGCTGGCTTCTTCTCCGGCGGACTGGGCGGAACCCTGGTCGGAATCGTCGCCGCTCGCGGATTCGGTACCGGAAGCGACGGGGTCTTGCGGAGGGAGCGGGTAGACGGGCGGGCGACCCAGTTCCTGCGTAAGCTCCTCGACGACCCAGGGCGGGATGAGGTGCTTGGAGCCGCGGATGTGGCAGACGTTGAAGACCTCGCGGGCGATAGGCGGGGCCGCTACGCGAAGTAGGAAGTCAGCGTTCGGAGCTCGAGCAGAGCGCGGAGAAGAATAGAAGGGGAGGGCGCACCGTACGAGTATCCCTTCGAGCGGTACCAGTCCGCGTAGCCCCGACCCTGGATCGCGGCCATCTTCCCGGAGGCCTTGACCGGGTTGATTAGATGGCAAGACTGCCGGCCGTACCAGCAGCGGTCGCACCGGTCGAGCCCTTCGCGCATAATACAGCGCATTTCGCTACCGTCAGGCTCGCGGCCCCGGCAACCAGTGCACTGCGAAAAGGAGGGGGGCCAAGGGGATTGTTAGCCTGCGAACGGAGAACGAGGCTGAGGGGACTTACGCGCTTCATGCGATCATTTGGCAGCCGCGCCTTACGCGGGTAGACCGGCGGCGAGAGCTGGGGAAGGCCGGTACGACGTTTCCGCGGAGCAGGAGCCTCGATTCGGACCGTCTTCTTCTTTGGTGCGCGGCGGTACCCCGCCTTCTTCTCCACGGGGAGGAGCTTGGACGTCGACGCGCGTGTGGGGATCGACGCGATGGGGTCGTCGGTCTCGGACGCGGAAGCAGCCGGCGGATCCTCCTGCGGCAGGGCCCTACCCTTACCTTTATCGCGTTTCGGCTGCTTCGCAGGCGGGGCCGTGGGTTCGGGGGAGGAGGAAGGGCGCGGACGCTTGCTGGAGGCGGCGCCGGCGGTGGAAGGACTGCGCGCGCGGAGGCGCCCGGAAGTGCGAACGGGGACGGGCGCGGGCGACGAAGGGGGCTGCGCCGAGGCAGCTGGAGTAGCCCGCGCGGAAACGACAGACTCCGGGAGCGGCGCACCGGTCGCGCGAGCCCACGCGCGGACGAAAAGAGGGTGGACCCAGGGGTAGTCGTCGGGGTGGTCCGCCGGCGGATCTCCCATGCCCGTCGCGAAGTCCGCGAAGTGGGTATAGAGTTCGTCGGCGAAGCGACGGACCGTGCCTGGCCGTTCGGTCAGGAGCACGAGCTCGTCCTGTGGGTAGGGAGGCGTCAGCGATCGCGGAGTCCGCCAGGCAAGAGGGGGGGGGGAGCACACCAGTTGGGCCAGAGCCCCGCGCGCCCTCTCCTCGACATCTTCGTCGGCGGCATCCGGCAGGACGGCAATGCGGAGCTCCTCTTCGAGCGCGTGGCGCGACTGTTCGCGGCGTTGGTCGTTCGACATTACGGGGTGGCGGCAGTGGACGACTTAGCTAGAGGAGCTGGGAGGAGGACAGAGGCAAGGAGCGAGAGGGGGACCGCGAGGTGGAGGGAGGAGAAGACGGCACTATTTAGAGGATTGCCCCGGAGCCTTGGACGTCAGCGGAAGACGCGATCAAGTCCGCTCAGGGCCGCGGAAGCAGACTGGCAATCCTGCGCGCCGGCGCTACGGTTCGCGAGACCGCGAGACAACAGCCGGACGCAGCCGGGCAGCTCGCGCGGTCGGATCTCTCCTTCGGGGATACGCGAGGAAGGTTAGAGAGGCATACGCGGGCTGGCGGGGTGAAATGCCAGGCAATGCGGCGGAGGCGCAACGGCGCACCCCTGCGAGGTTTGCGCCCCGAGGCTCTACGGCGATACACGCGGCAGGCGCTGGCCGAACACGAGGACTTAGGGTCGCGAAGACACGCCCGGCGTACCCGTACTCGGTCAAATGAACGGGACGCTGCGGACGCGCGCGCGCCTGTGTCAGTCACGGCCGGCTACTACGCCTACGGTGCGATCGGTGAGGCCTTTACGACGGGAGTTTAGAGTCATCGGCGGGAATACGCGCAGCGTCAAACCATTCGTCCTCCTGGTGGAACGCTATCATTTATCGCGCCCGGATAGCGTCAATACAGCTCCTCCTCCGACCCCTCCCCTTGGCACGGTGGCTAGCGAACTCCCGTGGGGTCATTGCCGACAGAGTGGCTGTGCGGAGCCTACAAGAGGACATCGTCTACATAGGATCCCACGGAAGAGTTCCCAAGTGCGCGCGCGGCCGTAGGCGGCGTCGACAGGCCCGGAAGGCTGAGGTATTCCTCGATACGCTCTTGCGCTCTGCGGGCCGCCTCGACAGCCCCCTGGTTCGCGGCATGGCAATCCTGGAGTTCGCGTACACGCGTAAGCAGGGTCCTCGCGGCGAGTAGTAGCGGCGCCGTTCCGGATGCGCGGGAAGCTGGCGTGAGAGTACCGAGGAGGCTGATAAGGCTAACGCGGCAGGTCTTGAGACGGAGCCATTCGATCTGGAGCTCGCGCTCCTGCGCAAATAGGAGACTGTCGAGGACGAATCCGCGAAGGCGCCATTGGAAGCCTGTGGGGACTGTCGGGGCACCGAGGGCGCGATCCCCGCGGTCGCAGAGGGCATCGAGCGCGGAGGAGGTAGGCGCTATCGCCTGGGCGTGAGCCTGCGGTGGCCGGTCAGCGAAGGGCGGGTGGCGGCGCGCTCAGGAAGAAGACACGCACCCAGGTAGTCTGAAAGCGACTCAGGGCTTCCTCCCACCGCGCGGACTCGTCGCAGCCGGCGTCCCGGAGGGCCTCCAGAGCGAGGACCGCCGTTAGCACTTCGCGGATCGCGGCCGTCTCCGCGCGATAGCATAAGGCGCCGATTTCGCGTTCCACGGAGGGGAGAGTGTGAGCGGACATGTTTCGCGGGCGAAAGGCAGCGGGTGTCGGTCCCTCCTCAATCGTCGCCATCTCTCTCTTATAGCCCCTCGGGCGCGCGTCCAATCAGGCCTGCGATCGGTCGATAAAAGGTGTTCGAGGTGTACAGGGGATCTATCTACCAGGCCGACTACCCTCCCTTCGCCGCCTCATCTGTCGCGCCGACTTCTAGCGACGCTCCCCTTTCCTGCAGTCTCATTCGTCCTCAGCCATCGCGTCGTCATAGATGGCGAGGTCGGGCATCCCGTACCATGTATGCTCATCGGGGGGCGCGACAAGGCTGATCGGGAGGGACTGCAGATCCATATCGGCCGCGACCGCGGCGTTCAAGGCGGCGAGCTCGCGTCGGGAGTCGCGAACAAGACGATCGACGCCCGCGGAAGCCTCTTCCAATTGCGAGAGGAGCAGTACTTGGGTCGGCCCGGCGCGCGTCAGCACGTAACGGGTGGCCTCCGCGCGCGCACGAAGGACATCGAGGCGGTACTGTGCGGCCTGCACCAGGCGTTCCTCGTGTTCGCGTTTCATCGCGAACAGGCGGCGGTGGAAGTACGGGAGTAGGGTCGGGTCCGCGTCCTCGGAATCCAGGAGGCGGGCGACACGGCGGATGAGCGGCGGAAGGAGCTCGTCGCCTTTGGCGACGATGACACAGGCCTCCTTCAGCCACGATCCGTCAGGACAGCCTCTGGCGACTCTACGAGGGTACTCACCGCGGCGAAGACCGTCTCCTTGAGCGCGTCGCGCCAATCCTGGAGGTTATAGGCCCCGCTCTCCTTCATCACTTCAAGGTTTGCGGCTTGCCCTTCGAGCTGGCGAATTGCCAGACGGCGGGTTTCCGCGCGAAGCGCGTTCAAGGCGAGCTCGACGTCGGCAAGGTAGTGGAGCATGGTGTACGAGGTCAGGATGGGGCCACAGGCAAGGACTACCCGCGGAGACTTTATATCGCCGGCAAGGATCGCGGACCGCGGCGAAGTCGACCGGGGACGGTCGAGATCTCAGTGGGGGGGAGGTGATACGCCCCGTGCCGAGCCAACGCCCGCGACCTACTCTTTTCGCGGTTTCCGCGAGTCCGAGGGCTTCGTGGTGCGGAGGACTCATCGCAGCGCAGGGGGCCTTGCCCGTATGCGGACGGCTTATCGCGCGGTATCGCGAGGGCATGGGCCGATCCACGCGCGAGGGCTTGCGTTCCGTGGCGCCGGTCCGTACGGAGCGCGATGGTACGTTCCGCGTTCCGCGTTACGCGTTAGCGTCCGGCGCATCGTGGCCTCGATCCCCTTCGCGATGGGCCTTCCGTAGAGACTTTCTGATGACATCGGACGTGCGGACTCTCCCTGTAAATACCTACGCCCTCGGGCCGTGACAATCAGACCCCCCCTTGGCTCAGAATCTCACTTTCCCTCGAAGAACCCAGCGACGACCCTGCGAACAGCGAACTGCGAACTGCGAACCCTGCGAACTCTGCGAACTGCGAACCCCTGCGATTTAGCGTTTAGCGTTGCGATTGCGTTACGAGTTTTCTGCGACGCCGACACCGGCTACGAAGCGACCCTCCTGCGTACTGCGGAAACGCCAGCTTAGCTGAGTCGTTGCGCACCTTCCGCCTTACCGCTACCCCTCCCCTCCCCCCGCGCTTCTCTGCGTACTGCGCCGCCGTAAGGGCACCCGACGCGAACCTTGCATCTCCTCGCGCTCCGCGAGACGTCTTCGCAGCCCGGTCTCGACCTTCTGGGCTCTCGACCGCCTCTTTCATCCGTCCTTACCGGTCGGTTGAGTGCATCACCGTGTAAGCCAGTTGCGGAAGATCTCAGACGAACACCATTCATCGTGCGTCGTAGCGCGGTGTTGGCGGCTTTGAAATGGCTGATTCTAAACCACCGTGATTACGCAGATATCGATATAGCATACGAGCATTTAGCGGAGTACGACGACGAGGAGCCTCCGGTGTCGGTCGTTTATCGTTACGGCGATGGACAGCTACCAGTAGAAAGTCAGCCTGGTTACGGTGGAAGGGAAAATGAGAGTACGTCACAGGGTGAGTGTACTTTCTCCGTTCAGGGTCTCACTGAATCAGATTATGTTGAGCTAAGCCGTGATCAGAAAATCGCCAAGGCCATAAGGCATTTTGATACCGGTGGGGGGGCATTGGCGTACGGTCATGCACAGAAACCGTCATCTATGTATAACAATCCTCAGTTATTTCCTAGACTGTTCCCTTGGCTATTTCCTTTTGGCCTTGGCGGGTTTGATAACGCGGCAACAGGTGTGAGTATAGGACGGGCAAAACAGATCAGACACCGTCTGATGTACGCGGATCGACGGTTCCAGACTGATCAGTACTTCCCTTTCATGGTGTTCAATCAAGAACAGATAAAGGCGAGCACAACAGGTGGCTTCCTGTTGACCGAACGCTCAAATTTCGATGCGGTGGCGAGCAATATTTTGAATACA
Source organism: Lenzites betulinus (assembly GCA_022264855.1). Lineage (NCBI taxonomy): Eukaryota > Fungi > Basidiomycota > Agaricomycetes > Polyporales > Polyporaceae > Lenzites > Lenzites betulinus. The sequence goes on along the minus strand of JABYQU010000008.1, from coordinate 45,419 downwards.
GATAGGAATGTACTAGACAGATTGATTGAGAAGGGTAAATCAGGTTTATCCTGGGGGTCAAGCTCACCGGAGGAAAAGAAATGTCGCGAACTGTTGAGTATGGTGGAGTTTGTATCTGCGCGAGTACCAGGGTCTATGGCCCAGCGCAGAACCCAACGGAGTGAGATCAAGTCTTTGATAATCGCATACAACGTACCAATGTTTTTCATAACGTTCGCACCAGTTGATTTTAAACACCCGATATGCCTGTATTATTGCGGCGAGGACATAGACCTGACAGAGCGAATGCCTGAGCTCAAAAATAGCGGGCATCGTCTCAGAGCAATAGCGGCGAACCCGGTTGCATGTGCCCGATTTTTCGACCTCATAGTACGTGTGTTTATGGAGCAGATACTACGCATAGGTGATAAAGATCAGCGTCCAGGTCTCTTTGGAAGAACATCATCGTTTTACGGCACAGTCGAGGAGCAGGGTCGACTCACCTTACATCTACACGCTCTTTTGTGGATCGAGGGCAGCCTCAGCCCAAAGGATATTCGAGAGAATCTTCTGAATAATGACACATTCCAAGCAGAACTGATCGACTGGCTTGAACATTGCCACCAAGGTCAGTATTCCAGCGGGTCCGATGCAGATATTGCGCACCAAATCCGTCAGAAGCGAGACACTGTGAAGACGACACCTGTTAACGCGGACAGAATTCCAGACGAAGAGATGACTGATGGGGTATTTTGCGATCCAAGTACCGTATTACCCGCGCGGCCACCTGTAGACAGGTCGCCAGAATCAGTTTCGCGATGGTGGTCAGATGTTTGTAGCGAGTCTGACGAAATAATCTATCTTTGCAATCGCCATGATCACCTTCATAGAAAAGGCTGTCTCCGTGGACACCCTCCGTATTGTAAAGCTCGATTTCCTCGCCTCATCAACGAGAAGACGTCTGTCGAGTTAGATACCGGCTCGATCCACTTTAAGAAGTTAGAGCCTTAGATCAACACCTACAACATCGTGTTAACTTATGTACTTCGTAGCAATACAGATTTCACTTGCTTATTGTCCGGAACACAGGTTAGGGCGATTGTTGCGTATGTGACGGACTACATAACTAAAATGCCCTTGAAAACGTATTCCGTGTTCGAAGCTGTGAGAGCAGTACTTGCCAAGAAGACCGATATTGAACGTATATCTTCGTCTTCTGAAGAATCGGCCCGGCGTGTGGTAACTAAAACGGTAAACATTCTTAGTGCACGAAGAGAGATGGGTGGTCCTGCCGCTTGTAGTTACTTACTCGGACATCCACAAAGATATACGAATCGCGTCTTCAAAGTTTTCTTCTGGAGTTCGTATGTGAAACGCGCGATGGCGACTGTTCGATCTTCTGTCAGTATGGACGTGGCAAGTGACGAGTCAGCTGAACGAATTGTGTTAGCGATGAACTCGGATAAAGTGGTAGGATTGAGCAAGGTCAATGACTACGTTCACCGCCCCATAGAATTCAATGACATGTGTTTATACGAGTATATGCGAACTACTGATGTAGTTCGCAAGGCGACGCCAACTGAAGAACGCGAACCTGATTCTGAATGCGAAAATACTGACCCACCCCACAACCGTATGCGCGTTGATACTGGGCCGACAAAACCTGCGGCATGTAACAATACTTACGCGTTTTTAAATGGACACCCATCGCAGAATTCGCACATGGTTCGTTCTAGACCGACTGATAAGCCTTATGTTCTTAACTTTTCGGGCGGAGTACTTCCACGAGTGGATCGAGGAGATAAAGAGCTTTACTGTGCAACGATGTTAGTATTGTTCGGAACGCGCGGATGGCGCGAGGGCAACGATTTGATGAGGACTTACTCATCGTGGAGCGAAGCGTTCGATAAAGAGCCGTTCAGACCAGAGCATCTACAATTGATGAGCAATATGAATGTGTTGTACGAATGCTTGGATGCACGGGACGACTATGCCTCTCACAGACAATATCTGAGCGACGAGGAACGCGAGCAGCAAGGCATAGGCGCAGTAGTGAAGGATCACGAACATACTGATATACCCCCGAGCATAGAGATATCAGAAACAGAACACGACATTTTGAACCTACTTGAGTCGGAGATACCAGACCAGAACCCCGAGTACAGTCGGAAGTGTTTGGAAATGGACCATATGCGTAACACCCTACAGGAGTGCGGATATCATTTAGTGGATGCTACTCGGCTGGTTAGTGAGACTACTCACGCGCACGATGGAGTTTACTTACCTGTCAATGAATGGAAAAATAGGATGAATATAGCAAAGACAAAAGTTCAGGAGGAGAAGCGTTACCAGACAGGTACCGGCCCGAGTCGACTTGTTCCGGCAGCGCGCGAAGCAGAACCGTCGCATGAGCACGACATACACGGCGTCGATAACGCTGTATATGTAGTGACGCAACGTGTTCTTTTGGGTTTCACCTATGTAGATCGCTCTGTTCAGGACAAGGACATCGCAACTCTGACGGAAACTTTAACCCAGTTTAACCTTAACAAGGAGCAACAGCGCGCGTTTGTATTGATTGCGAGGCCGGTGCACCACCGGGATCCACAGCAGCTGAGGATGTACCTTGGAGGGATGGCCGGTACGGGAAAATCCCAGGTGTTGAAAGCGTTGACGAAGTTCATGGCGTTGCGAAATGAACTATATAGACTTATGATATTAGCTCCAACGGGATCGTCAGCGTGTAACATAGATGGCAGCACATACCATTCCGCATTATGTCTTGGTCGAGACTTCGATACGTCAATGGAACTAGATCAAAACAAGCTAAGTAAGCTGCAGGATAATTTTCATAACGTAGACGTGATTTTTTTAGATGAGATATCGATGGTATCAAGTCTTTCGTTCTACGTAGTGAGTGCGTCGCTAGCCGGTGCTCGCAATAGACCAGCCGAACCTTTCGGCGGATGTCATATTATTGTAGCTGGCGATTTTGGGCAGCTACCCCCTCCAGGCGTCGGACAGATGCCATTATATAGTGAGAACATAGATCAGGGGAGTCGCTCTCAAACTATAAATGGACAGAAGAATGCAATTGGTCAGGCTTTGTGGAGACAATTTACGACGGTAGTCTTACTTAGACAGAATATGAGACAGCGCGGTATGTCGGAGGAGGATTGTCGGTTTAGGCGCGCATTGGAGAATCTGCGTGTGAAGTCATGTACAAACGCCGACCGCGCTTTGTTTCGCTCCAGAATCATTCATCGTTCACGCTCTCTATCTATTCACTCTGCGGGCACGACCTCTATAATCACAGCTCGCAATTCGCATCGCGACGCGATAAACGACGTTGGATCGAAGGCTTTCGCCGTCCGGTGCGGTCGAGAGCTGCGCACCTTTCGCTCCATCGATTCCTGGGGGGTCGAACGCGCAAGTCGCTCTGTACGACGTGGACAACTGGAGAATGATTCCTCCATAAACCCGGTACGCACCAGTAATATCATACATCCCACCATTCAGACGATGCTATGGGACATACCTCCCTGTATGACTGAGCAACATGCAGGTACGTTACGAATATGTATCGGCATGCCCGTATTGCTCAAAAACAACGAAGCGACGGAGCTCTGTGCTACGAATGGGGCGGAGGGGATAGTCCATGACTGGCAAATATCTTGTGGTCCGCATGGTGAGGAGCGGCTCGATGTGTTATTTGTTCGACTTACCAATCCACCGAAGACCATCCAAATCCAGGGTTTACCTTTGAACGTAGTACCTATCCCAAGGACCAAGGTGAGAGTTAAATGTCCGATGCCTACCAGCGAGCGTCATGTCAATATCGATAGGGAACAGGTGATGGTTCTGCCTAACTTCGCGATGTCTGACTTCGCGTCCCAGGGCCGGACCCGTCCACAGAACCCTTGTCACTTAAAGTATTGTAGGACTTCCCAATCTCTATACACTTGTCTATCACGGAGCGCGTCGCTAGTTGGGACAATCATAATAGGAGACTTCGACGAAGGTAAGATGGTCGGTGGGCTATCCGTTCAATTACAGCGCGAGTTTATTGATTTTGAGGTACTAGATGACATAACACGTTGGATGTACGAAGGGAAGCTGCCAAGCACATTTCCTCGTTCTTACAGATCAGAAGCAATCTCTGCATTCTTTACTGTACAAGGTGAGTCCTACCGTCCGCCTAATATGCACGATTCGTTAGATTGGACAGCATACCGATCGATGAAACCAGGAGGATGTCCTCTGGAATGGAAACTGCTTTCCAAAGTACGCTCTTCACATTCCGCTTCGCGCGCTAGAACATCTAATAAACGAAAGAATAGTGTGGACGACGGTCCAGAGCCTCGTCGCGATTATTCGAACAAGAAATCAACCAATAAGAAATCAAAAACTGCTCACGCATTCGTAGGAAGTGACCTTGCTAAGCTCGGACCGTGTCATAACCAAAAAGAGATCGCGCCCGAAGGCGCAGAGTGCGTTCGCACCCCTGCGAGCAAGCGAAGCACTAAGACCGATAAGCGGAATGCTGCGAACACACGCGGTCATAACAAGTCTGTATCTACCGTTTTTCGCAATCAACATCGTGTATCAGATGCTAATCACGAGATCGTTTCAATACCACGAGCACAAACCAACGAATTCCCTGTGGTTAGTACGCCCAATAGGACGAACAAACGTAAACTGGACTCAGAATTCAACGCTTGTGCCTCACCTAGACGTCAAAAGCAGTGTAAGCAATATGAATCTGTATATGGCCGAAGGACGCTGATTGATGAGTGCCAGCCCCCCTCCGGGTTTGTATGGGATTCACAGGACTACAGTTGCGCCTACGATAGTGTGTTGACGATACTACTGAATGTATGGACAGATAGAAAGAACTGCTCTCTTAATCAAATAGCCGGTCTGTCTCCCGCCTTGGACGAGCTATACGAGTGTTTTGCACAGGTCCATGACGGGCTTGTGTCTCAGGAACAAGGTCGTAATCGTTTCCGGGATTACTTATACGAGGCGAGTCCTACCCGATTTCCGCGTCACGGCCATGCACTTACCGCTGTGTCAGATATCCTAGAAAAACTGGTTAAACGTACCGATGGATATGGCTATCGTGTTCGTAGGTGCGTAGCTTGCACGCGAGTCGATATTGACGGGTGTCATGCTCGTCGTGTGGTGAGGTCCGGACTATTGTATATAAATGTGGAGCCATTACAGCCTGACATTGCTACAGATCCATATCCAGATCGTATGCACTTATCTACGCGTGTGGTCAACGTTGTATCGGGTGGGCCAGAAGGTTCTCGTGGCTGTAAAAGATGCGGCAATAGTAGTACAACATCTACGTTCATATTTGACGTAGTTCCACCTATGTTGTGCATCGAGCTATATCCCATCGCCCAAGCTCTACCGTTCTGTATAGATCGATTTTTGCAAATGGACGTTAACGGTTGTACACGTACGTGGTCACTTCGCGGTCTGATTTACTGGGGATCTGACCATTTTACATCAAGATATATAGATCGTAGTGGGGACGTCTGGTATAATGACGGAATTACCACGGGAAGTGAATGTATCCTTGAGCAGGGTGAAAATCTCATCAACTTAGCTTGTGCAAGAGATAGGTCACTGACACATGCGATATTTGTGCTGAACGACTGACATCAAACACTAGTATCGCTAATATACTGTGTCTATTTCTATCGTAAGTCTAACGCAACACTTGTCGTCCGCCAAACGGCTGACTATATATTCTACTGAAGCATTGCGTTTGGATCCTCATTCGACATACTGGATGATGGAGCAAAAAGAGACGACACGACACGAGCTTGATCGAACAACTCCGAAGTACGTTGCGACGAGGGTTGAACCGCCTATCATTGGGATTAGTCCGATGCCAAGTTTGAAAACATCAGATATGTACGTTTACCATGTCCTTCTCACAAACTCTCATAACCTCTTGCAGCACCAGTCGTGACTCAGTCTTCCAGCCGTGTACCTTGCGTAACACCAGCTGTGGTAGTCCTGATGCATCATTTACCGTTAAATGGCCTGCGGCGTATTGCATCAATTACCGTCTGCGTCCTGATGCATTACGACAGCCCGGTAAGCGACCGAGGACCCTCCGGGACCTGCCTAATTAGGCAGGTGCCCCCGGGGAATGCTGTTATCTACTGTTTTTACTGATCTATTGCTTATCTGTGCTAGATTACATTCTTATCTCATCGCTCCGGCGCTTTCCCGCGCCCCTCAGGCCTCTGCAAGTGGGCGCTTTGGCTCCCGGCTCAGTACACCCCAATTAGGCAACTGCCTCCTCCTCCTTCCATACCCCTCACTGGGTGAAGCGCCGGATTTTAAGTTTACAGCATCGGCTTCGAATGCCGGGATTCGACCCAGATGTGCTCCACATTGCACTTGCATTCCTGTTTTTTCGCAATCTCGCTGCAATCCACGGATCATATACAAATACTATCGACATGCTTGTGCTCCAAGGTATACACGTCATTGTAAATTCAAAGTCAGAACAAACCTAAAACTGTAGTTCACGTCCTCTGCGGCTGCTCGTTCATGCTCTTGCCCTCTCCCGCCATCTCACCGCGATATCCTGGTGTGCAATCACACCTGCGGGATTCTGGTAGGCTGGCGTAAGTCATGCTGATTTTGATATATATCATAGCTTCGAGGATACTTGCATACAGTAAGTCTCCCCTCATTACCGAGTACTAACTAATAGGTGAGCGGTTCTCGAACGTTCACAACTTATCTGCAGTGCATATGTGGCTAATACTAACTGATATATCAGCGGCCTCTGTTCGTGTTTTCACTGAACTGGGAGCTCGCTGTTTGGGACTGTCTATCTCTGCCTGGGACTATCTATCTGTGGAATCCGGTATGTGAACCTCCTACTAGGTAAGCTGTTTCCCATCCAGCCATGTAAGTTCTTATTTGGTACCAGAATTGGCCCCCGCGAATGCTGCATGAAGGTAAACTGGACACAGTATAACGTAGGTGGACTCCGGTATACCGGTGAGCTTTCACATTTGGCTGTGGGTGTGTAGTAGTACTACTGTTGTACTTAGCATGCTCTGCAATCCATATGTTTATTTGACCTGTCGCATACGAGCACTCGGTCGCGGGCTGGGGCGATTGGTATCGGGAATTTTGTGTGCAATGCAGCCGATATGCAGGCGGCGTGCTGCTGGCAGAAACCAGCGCTGAGATGCTAGGGTCCCATAATGTCCGTGTTATGTGGCAGAAATGTCGTAGGAACCTCTCCGGAACGTGATAATCCGAGTGCCATGCTTTAATCTGTGGAATGTCCCCGAAATGTCAAAAGCATTTGAGTCGAATCCCGGCATTCGAAGCCGATGCTGTAAACTTAAAATCCGGCGCTTCACCCAGTGCCTCTCCTCTCTCCGGCTCTCCTGGGCTCATTTCGTATCCGTTTACGCTCGCACTGGAACCGTTCGATTCGCATTTATTAGGACTACAATCGCGCGCAAACGCGTCTGGAATCCGGTAAGTACTGATAGTTTTACATTAGATACAAAATGTGCTGGTGAGACGACACAAAACGCGCGATATCTCGCGCGTTTCGCGTCGCCTCCTCGCGTGTATGGGCTCCCCGGAAAGCCACAGAATGTAGCTTTCCGGAGAGCCCTTAACGACGCAAAACGGTACGGGAATGGTAGAGATACCATCCGCCCTTCTGGGGGAGGGGGATAGCTCTCCCTCCTTGGGCCATACATCTCCCCAGACATGTTGTAGCGCTACAGCGTTTCAATATGACCATCATTATACCTATAGGGCTACGTTAAACCCATAAATAGGGTGGAATCCATACTCACAAATACTCAAAAACCGTCGCCCTGTGGCTCAGACACAAGGCGACTATTTCCCATGTAGCACCATCACTCGACCACGCGACGCGACGCTAAGTATATCGCCGGAAAGCTGTTGCACGCAGCTTTCCGACGGTATACTTTGCGTTGCGATGCGACCGCTGTATGTTCCGCTGTTGGCTTACCCTCCTCCTACCCCCTGTCAACAGTAATATCCGCATATTTTATGTAAAACGGCATCGATTCACAAGCGGACTTCACTCATACATTCACAGCATTGCATAGAATCCCACAATGTATTCAGATTGTATACACATAACAGTAGAGCGAAATCAACACCTTATCAGTATGAAGAAAAGGAACCTCTGCAGAATATTACAACATTGTGCGATTTTAAATGTTTTTTCAGATTCAAATAGCGACAGACGTACTCTATATGTGTACAAATTTATGAGCAATATCGGCCCGGATTGAGTGAACTATTCTCTAATCTGTGTCAAAATGCACAGCCACAAAGCGTCTTAAGACACTTCAAGGTGTCTTAAGACCGGTTTTGCAGCTGTGTAGTACAGTGCTAACAGGGGAGCACTATGTGGATACAATAGTTGATACCTAGACGAGTTTTCCATCGTTTTCTGTGATTCTTTGTGCATTGAATACATGTATCTCAGTACTATCAGATGTGTATAACATGCATGTCCCAACTGTATGAGAAGCTATGGAAATAATCAAAAGTGTGTGAGAGCAGCAGTGGAAGAGCATATAAACACTGATAGCAAGACGAGGAGTGGTCGCCTCGCGACGATACATATACCGTCAGAAAGCGGCTGCATGCCGCTTTCCGGCGATATATATTTCGCCGCGCAGCGGGCCCGCGTTGTTGAGCTATCCGCAAAATGGTCATGTTTTGTATGAGGCACAAAGTGGCGGGCTTCGAGCGTGTTTGAGTGCGTCTGGTGCTGTTTTGATGTTGTTTAGATGGTCTGTAATGTAATTTAAGTATGCTGTAACATTTGAAGGGCACCCTAACGCGATTTGGAGGTGATATGGACCGGGGAGGTGGAGCTACCCTCCTCCCCCAGAAGGGCGGATGGTATCTCCACCAATCCCGGTCCGTTCGGCGTCGTTGAGGGCTCTCCGGAAAGCGACGTTCTGTGGCTTTCCGGGAAGCCCTTACGCGCGAGGAGGCGACGCGAAACGCGCGAGATATCGCGCGTTTTGTGTCGTCTCACTAGCCCATTTTGTATCTAATGTCAAACTGTCAGTACTTACCGGATTCCAGACGCGTTTGCCCGCGATTGTAGTCCCAGTAAATGCGAATCGAACGGCCCTAGTGCGAAGGCGATCGGACGGGAAATGAGCCCAGTGGAGCCGGAGGGAGGAGGGAGGTATGAGGGAGGAGGCCATAATTGCCTAATTGGGGTGTACTGAGCCGGGAGCCAAAGCGCCCGCTTGCAGAGGCCTGAGGGGCGCGGGAAAGCGCTGGAGAGATGAGATAAGACTGTAATCTAGCACAGATAAGCAGTAGATTAGCAAAAACAGTAGATAATAGCATTCCCCGGGGGCACCTGCCTAATTAGGCAGGTCCCGGAGGGTCCTCGGTCGCTTACCGGGCTGTCGTAATGCATCAGGACGCAGACGGTAATTGATGCAATACGCCGCAGGCCATTTAACGGTAAATGATGCATCATTCCTACAACAGCTGCTGTGCGTAACTTCACAATTTCGACAGTACACGCAACCTCAACGAAGTCGCCGACCCGGATGACAGTGTACGGTTTCTTCGCCGGCTGGCCGTTCTCACCGTAAACTCCAGTAGTGATCTTGTGAGCTACTATCCAGGTGTTCTTGATCGATGACATCCATCCATTGGGATCGTCGCCAAATTTCAAAGCCGAGTGGATCTTGGTTGCGCTGTCCCGCCGCACCTGATTATTGCATATCAGTGAGTATTCTGTCAACTCGAAACTAATCAAGGGCAGGACTCACCTTCTTAAACACCATTCTCTGAAAAAATAAAGTGCCAGGTTTTCGAGTATTGTCGTCCACATCACATTGAATGACATTTCCGATAAACGCTCTAATATTGCGCAGCGAGTCCAGTTGAGGATTGAACGCATCAGGCCACGCCCCCGGCACAAGCGATACAAATTGCACCGCTCTCGGAGCTGATTCGGGTTTCCTGCACAACGTCAACCGACATACTGAACAAGTAACGTCAGAGCGCATACCCTCCGTAATTTCCAGTTGGGCTGATATTAAGCGCTTGGACGATTCCGTATACGCGCAGCGTGACTTTGAGACGGTCCATCCCCGACGGGCATATATCTGGTGCGTACAGCAACAGAAACGGACGCAGGGTTCCTGTACCCTCTTCAGAGCGTTCTATCATTCCCCACGCGCAAATGTCGTCGTATGACGTCGGTACGACTTGCCATGGCGCGAGCTCGGACAATGTTGGGTCGACGGGCAAGCGTGCGGTCAGTATCTCAGGCCACCGCCTTCGAACAAGCATGCCACCCTCGTCTGTTACCATGAACGGTGAGTAGACCTGTGCATGCAGTGTCAGCTGCTGTTGTAGTTATGATGTATCAGGTACCGTTAAATGGCCTGCGGCCTATTGCATCAGGTACCGTACATGTTCCTGATGTATCACGTTCTCTTGCAGCTACTGGCGGGCCCCCAATGGGCTCCTTCGGCTCCTCGGCAGCCTTCCTAATATGGTAGGCCCCCTCGCGCGACACTGTGAGCGCCCAGAATACTGTACGCCCGTCTCGCGTAACGTCCTGAACTACCGGAAAGGGATGTATTCCATTTGTAAGCAGGTACATACAGCGCTTACCGTCTCTCCAGGCACACACACACGCACGCGCGCCTCCATTTCCGCCCTGTCGGCTCGCGCGCGCGTACCCGCCCTAATCCATATGCGCGCCCCGCCCGCGCGCGCCCCTCCCCGCCGCCCCGCCCGCGCGCGCCCCTCCCCGCCGCCCCGTACGCGCGCGCCCCTCCCCGCAGCCCCCGCGTGCCCGTCCGCCCCGCCCCGTGCACCCGCGCGTCCCTCCGCCCCGCTCCGTGCGCCCGCGCGTCCCTCGCCCCGCTCCGTGTGCGTGCGCGTCCCTCGCCCCGTCCGCGCGCGCACCCCGCACTCGGCCCCGTCCACGCGCGCACCCCGCGCCCCGCCCCGTCCACGCGCGCACCCCGCGCCCCGCCTCGTCTGCGTGTGCACCCCGCGCCGCCTCGTCCGCGCGTGCACCCTGCGCCCCACCTCTTCCGCGCGCGTTCCTCCCCCCGCCTCGTTCACGCGTGCGCGCACCCTTCCCTGTCTTCCCTGCGCCCGTACACCGCGCATCCCTCCTCGTCAACGCGCACCCGCGTCCCTCCGCATACCTCCGCGTCCCTCCTCGTCTGCCCGCACATGCGTCGGTCCTCGTCCACGCGCACGAGCGCACCCTCATCCTAGCGATTACATCGTTCCTGGAGGTCCTCTCCGTCTAGCTCATACATCGATTCAAAGTCCCTATTGTCCATTCCTGCAGTGCTCTCTGCAGCCACTCCTGTTTGCCATACCTCCCCCTCTCTGCCGTTAGCTTGAGCGGCCATGCCAGAGCATACCGCAACAAATGTGGCGTGCATGGCATGACACATCGCCGCCTGTCGTGTAGCATAAGCGACAAGCCCTTCGCGCAGAGCAGAATCGTCTGCGTCGCGTGCAACACCACGCGTCAGCCACACCCTCTGCTGATACCGCAGGGTCGCCAGAACACGTCGCATCTCCTCCGGAAGCAGGCGGACTTCCTCCTCCCAACGCATCTTACGTGCGCGTGACTTCAGCCATTCGACTCGCAGCGAGTCGATCACCGCCGCAGGGCTATTGGAGTCCGCCGCCTGCCAGATCCAAGAGATCGTGCGGTGGCCCTCAGCCACCGCGCCCTTCTCCCCGCGCTTCCTCTTGCGCAACGCCACCTCATCGGGGTCGTCGTCTACGATGGCCCGGATGTCTTTGTCCTCAAGCTGACGGAACTCCTCCTCCCAGACTCCCGCCCCTGACAGTGTGAGTTTGGCGCGACGTGCTCGACGGTACTTCTCAGCAGCACGAGTTTTTTTGACGTCCTGAGTGGAAAGGTCTGTGCGAATGCGGGTATTGGCCCCTTGGTGTCGTACATTGACCTTCTTGTACCGGAAAAGGTGGTCGATAATGTGGAGCTGGTTCCGAATGTCTTGAAGGGCGTCACGACACTGTGCCTCCCGCATACGCTCCTCCATCTCGCAGAGGCGTGGAGGACAGACGATACCGCGCTGGACCGGAGCGATTTCGGATGGGAGAACAAGGCACACGCCCTCGACGTGTTCGACGTCGCTCTGGCAGGCGGGGTTGTTGGCGATAAGAGCCATTGCTTGAGGCATATACACGCCTTGCAACTCGCGGTATTTCACCAGCTTGCGGCGGAGGGCGTTGCGGCGCTCGTGTATCCCAAGTTGCTTGCTGGGGGTTGCCGCCTTCGCATCACTGCTGAGCAAGATCCTGGTCGAGTTATTAGCACGCAAATATAGCTATATATGAGTCCACGTACTTGGTTTCCTCCAGTTCGATGCCCATCTTCATGAAGCCAAGCATGCTGACGTCATGAAGAGCAATGTAGCCGCGCACGGCGCTGGCCTTCTGCTCCTCCTCGGTGAGCCGTTGAACGGTTTCTGACTCAGTGAGACCTAAAGGGAGGGCTTAGACACATGTCGCTGATGCAGCTTGTAAGACCAACAACGCACCGGATGATGTGACAATGTATGGGTCCTCCACGCCCGGCGCTGAGGGGTCTCCCTCCCAGAGTTCTATCTGCATCCTCCAGGTCCTGATGTTGTCGTCTGCCAGAGACGCGGTGAGGCTAGCGTAATGGTCGGCATGCTTGGCATATGATGCAAGGGCGTCCCTCAGTCGGTCGCGCAAGGTCCATGCTGTGAATCAGATGCGGGTTAATGTCGGCATGATGATCCATAGCAGGGGTGCTAGTACTCACGAAGCTCGACCAGCTTTCTCCAGTTTCCATAGCCAAGGTGGTCCTCGAGCACACCCTGGCGCTGGCCCGGTCCCATCATCTTAGTACTACTGGTGATGGGCTGTATATCCCACCAGCGCCGTTCGATTCCCTCCCCATCGTTGCGCGCACAGCCCACTCGGTAGTTCAAGGAGTACGGGGAGTGGCCTTCTTGAATGTGGCTCTGGAAGTGGAGCTTGGGGATTGCGTACATGATTGAGCCCTCCGGGATGTTGATCTGGACTCCGGGGGGAAAGCTCGCGATCCGCTCCAGTAGGTTTTTCGACCACTGGCATGCGATGTCGTACGTGACCAGCTTATTGACCACAAGATATTCGCGCATTGCAGATACGAAGATATAGTCCATGTTAACATAGCTAGATACACATTAGTCAATCTCCTCCCAGATGAAACAGGGCTGATACTCACCGTTCACCCTTCTGAAGGTCGCCTATGCCTAACGCCAGCCAGAACTCATGGCGTGCGCACACGACGGCGCCGACTCCCGTCGCCGCATAGCCCCTAGCGAACTTGTTGTTCGCGTGGTCGATAGCAGCAAAACCGGTGCAGGATGAAATCTACAAATGATTATGTTGCCAAATTAGCGTCGTCCAGCACATTCATCCGACCCGTACATACCTCATCCTGGTCCCGATACCCTTTGAGCACTTCATGATAGCCGGTGTCCTCCACAAAGTAGCCCCACCCATTGCCCAGGAATGGATCCCTATCTGTTGACGAGACGTCTCGACGCTTGAGGCGAAAGCATGCATCGACGGCAACCGTCAGCCAATACATGTACCTACCGCACCACAAGCGGTTAGTACGAGCAGCGCGTATATCACTGGAAGCCAGGCACTCACTTCAAGTCGTCCGAGATGTCTTTCCAGTTCTCAGGCAGGTTGATCCCCGGATGAGGGCAAGCAGGGCAGCGCACGGCGAGCTCGCCTGGCCCGGTGCCGTTGATCCCCTCCGTGTCGTGTGCTCGGCCTGCTCTCTTGAGCATCTTGAGGTGGCGCCACTGCGCGACTACCCGCATGAACTCCTTGTAGCGGTTGACGACCTTCTTCGTCCCAGTGTTGTCGGTCAGCCGTTCGAGAGTGGTGTAGTAATCGTACATCGAGATCTTGCCCTGGAGACTTTGTATGTGGTAGTGTTCTAGAAGCGAGATGGTGAACGCGGTGTTGGGCTCGCAGTCTGTTGCCGGATAGAGGTTGAAGCGCAAGAGCTGCTGCACGCTATCGCCTGCCTCGCTGGCCTTGTCGCACCCACAGAACGAGAGCGCGACTACGTGTCGGCCGTTGACGTCGATAACCGAGAAGTCGTCGCGCGCGGGGATGGGGTTGGCGCACGACAAGCCGCTATGTCGATGGCCTAGTTGGATGACGAGGCCTAAGTCCTTCAGCGTGGTCTGCTCGAACGACACCCCCGTCCACCTCTGCGTAGAAGTCAGAACCGACCAGAGGCCCGTGACACAGACTGGCGTACCTGCACCCTGTGGAAGGGTTGGTTGACGTGGTCGTTTGCTGTACAAGCGATACAGCGAAGGGGTCCAGGCGCGCAGCTCTTGCAGCGAATAAGAGCCGCGTTAGAGCAGCCGTGCGTCAGGGGGTTGATGCATGTCGGGCACCGATCGGCGATGAAGTGGCTGCGGCCTTCAGTGCGGAGGATCTCATCGAGGAAGAGGTCCCGCTTAGGTACCCATGTTGTCATCGGGTGGTCCTGCAGAGCGTGAGTACGAGCGCATATCATGCCAGCCGCTCATGTAAACATACCGAGTTTTGATACCGCGGTGCTCGGCGACTGTCGTTGTCGTCACTCAACCCACCTGCGGCGTTGATATTGCCACCGTCCGTCTGGAGCAAAAACGCCTCCCAGTCGATCTCCGGCATGAACGCGTTCGCGGGGTCCAGTGGTAGGCTTGCGGAACCCTCCTGAGGGGTGCTCGTGCCGGATGATATCCCATGTTCCAACTGAACGGAGAGGCGATGGACCCTGCGCTGGTCTTGGGAGAGGCTGTCGACCGTGAGGACCGAAGGGCCAGGCGGTGGTGCCGAGTTTTGAGCCTCAGACGCAGAGATATCAAAGTCGGCGGCCAATGATGTATCGAGTACCGGCTTGCGAGAACGCCTCGCTCTTGAGGTTCGAGACGACGACGCCTTCATGTTCAAGTAGGGGGTGTGGTTGTAGGTGTTCAGGCAGACGCGCTTGGTCAAAACAGGGCGACGCGCGGGCGCGTAACGGTCCCGTGGCTGTGACAACAGGAGTTAGCCACTACAAAATCTGCCGGCGAACGCGTCTCCGCCTCTCAATCACGTTCAATTACGCCCATCGGCATCGGCGTCGCGGCATAACCATGGCTACGCCAACTGGTGAGTACCTACGAAGTGTTGTGGCGCATGTACGTCGCGTGCCGAGCGAGGATCCGACTTTGGAACCCGGAGTGCACGCGACGTACTGCGCCCAACTCTCCAGTCTCAGCACGTCTTGATGTGCTTATGCGACGTACACTCCACACAGAAAGCCACGGGCTATCGGGCTTGGGATTTCGAAAGGTCGGTACTCACATATGTTATTTTACATGCTATTGTGACATAAAGTCGTTTGGTTACAACTCAGACGCGCTCGGGGATGGCGTTTTCGCCCTGGGAGGATGTCGGCCCCCAATCAGGGCGCCCTCAAGCTTCGATCTCCAGAGCAGCATTGAGGATGCTCTGATCCGGCAGGAGGAAGCCGACGCGAGCAACCTCGACGGGGGCGGGCCGCCCGCGCTCACTCTCGAGGATCACCAACCGCCCAGACAAGGCGTCGGCGCGTCGGCCGCTTCAAACATGGACGCGTCAGATATGTTCGCACGGTCAGGCGTAAGTGAGCACTCACCGGGACCAATGCCCATCGCGCCGGCTCCGCCGCATCCCCGCGATCCCACTCAAGCGCACGCAAACGCGGCAAAGGTCGCGCACGCAGTTGACGACCGAGCGGGTGGCGCACACATCTCAAAAGAGAAGTACCATAGCGCACAGCGATCAAAGAAACGCCGCCGCAACGCCCGCGCCGTCAATGTCGCTCTTGGGGACCCCGGCATCTCAAAGCGACCGGTGAAAGCTATCGCTGCGAAGCGTCGCAGCGCCGCCGCGACCCTCGCGTCCTCGATCGCGCTCGACGCCGATGTGGCACGGGCTATCTCAGCTGATAACGAGCATACCAGCACTGCAGATGCCGTGCCGATCGATACGGAGTTCGCTCTCGACATGGACGGTATTCGTGTTGCCCAGACGGCCTTTGTGGGCAAGCGCGAGCGTGAGAGCAAAGCGCAAGAGGCTGAAAACCGAAGGCCTGTCACCAAGGAGGAGCTCATTGATCGGAACTTTGAGTACATACCGTGGGACGGGAGGTGCGAGGGTCCCATGCTGCACGCGCGTGTACGCGTGCACTGCTGTAACGCAACTTACAGACAATGTCGGCCCATCCTCGACAAGACCAGCCGTGTGTTTGCTGTGCTGGCAGGGAGGCCGAGAGATCCCAATTGGGACGACGTTAACCGAGAGCTACAAGCTGCCTTCGATACTACGCGGGAGGCGTACGCTCTGGAGCCAAAGCAGATGGATCATCGCAGGGGCGCATTCCCCGCGGTAACTGCCGGAATCTCATACGGCGGGGGTCAGAAGGTACGGCGTCAATCTGCGCTCTTGGCGCTTTGTTGAGGAGCCGCCCACCTGCAGTGTCCCCGGAACTTGTCTCAAAAGACGGACTCGAACCAGGCGGTAGTGGACTCCCTGCTGGGCCAAACAGCTGTGCGCCGAGTTGCGAACTTTGGGAATAGTGAGTGACGGTCGGTGGTCCTCCAACAATGATCACCGAACGCGTATAACGCAGGCGCCATGCAACTTTTCGCCCCGCGGTTGTATGAGTATTACGACAATACGCTCGACGCCCTGCGCAACGCATATCCGGAGTTGCAGCCCAACTTTGCCAACAACGTTTTTGGAGCGGCTACATTCAACCTCGGGCCCCGGACTGTCTCCTACGTCCACGCCGACATCCAGAACCTTCCGCATGGCTGGTGTGCGATCACAGCAGTCGGCGATTACGATCCCGTCGCCGGCGGGCATATCATTCTTTGGGAACTTCAGATGGTCATCGAATTCCCCCCCGGATCGACAATTCTCATCCCATCCGCCATAATCCGGCACTCGAATACGGTCATAGCACCTGACGAACGCCGCTACTCGTTCACCCAATACACCGCCGGGGGCCTGTTCCGCTGGGTGGAATGTGGGTTTAAGCCGGTGAAGGCACTCACTCCCGCAGAAGCCAAATCATATCGAAATGGGCGCTCGAGATGGGAGCGTGGGGTAGGCCTGTTGAGCCTGTGGTCGGAATTCGCAGAGCAGTAGATTATCTTGATGCAGACAGTCAAATACATATGAATTTCTTGATATGATTCACGCGCATAAGTCTCGCTATGCTGCCTAACGGGGGACACGCCGAGTTCCGACGTGAAGGCATGCGTCTCTGGACAGCGCTAACGAAGCGTCTTAAGACGCTCAAGACGCCAGCCAGCTTGAAGTCTCTATCAATTGAAGGCGCCCTTAACGTTTGGCGCACTGAGCCTCACCACCCGCGTTACTCTTGCACACGCAAACTTCTCTACTGCCGTCAACGCTCTCTATTGCCCGCTAAGCCTATACTTCGCTTTGCTTCCTCATGGCGGGCGTTGTGGATGTCGCCATAGAAGCCCGCGACGGCGCGAACAGCAAGTCGCTAAGACGGGCTCGGAATCAGAGGTACCAAGAAAGGCTGAGGTATGTCTTCTCATACAGACTTTCACATTTGACTGCGGCTGACGACTCGCATCATTGTACCCAGGATGCGCGCGGCTTCATCGACCCCGGCATACGCTCAAAGCTTTTCCGGCGGGAGCCCACTGGCCGCACTAGAACTACCTTCTCCGTGAGTTCAAGGCTATAGCCGTTCAGACTTCCAGATTCTTAGTGAAGTGGTTCAGTGCCCAGATTATACTCCCTGTCACGCCGGACGCGGTGCAGCGACAGGAGTTGACCCGACTGAATTTATCCCTGGCTTCATGGGGTTGTCCCAACGACCCTCGCGCGTTCATGCAGGCGTTTGACGCCGCTCTACAAGATGAATCGCGGGATGTTCAAGCTCTCAAGGAGTGGGGTGCGTGCACAGAAAAGTGGGTGCTTGCAGGTGATTTGCTACTGGACAGTATTCAAGCATTCATCACAAGCGGCAGCATGGCTTCCCTGGGCCGTGAGGAGCTAGGACGAGTATGGGGGGAAATTTCTACTGTTGTTTTCAAGGTCCAGTATGTAATGGCTGCAGTGGAAGTCAGGCTGGATGGCCTGCCCACCTCCCTCATGTAGCTTATGTTACACACGTCAATGCACCGCCGATATATTCAAACATTGAGACATGCATGCATTTATCACACAGGCGCTAACGGAGCATACGGTACTTGAAGACATATGTCAGTTCCCATCGATAACAATGACCGGCTTCCCAACTCGCCCCGCCATGTACTCCTGGACGAAATACCACGCCGCAGTGCTTCGAGAGTCAAACACGACGAGCTTCATGCCCGGGTTGGTGCCGAGCATGATCATGGCGGTGTTCCTGTAAAGCGCGATCAGATTCAGGGGGCTGCCATCAAGATTGTCTGCTTACCGATCTAGATACAGGCCTGGATAGTCGCCGCGTACGACCACAAATACCTGCTTGGGGGCCGGCACTTTCACCCCGTCCGGCTTGAATGCCGTCTTGCTCGCGTGTGAGAAGGCTGCTACCCCGCGCGAGGGAGCATCGCCCTCGGACGGTGCGCCGAGAGCCTTTCCATGTGTTCCCGTGCGACGAGCGGTGTCGCGAGCGTTGAGTTTGACTGGCGACGGTTCATACCGCTGAGATAAGCCACGCAGTATGTTAGAGGAAATGTTATGAGGGATCAACTCACCGGGGGGTTGCTCGAGCACAGGGGGGCTCCTCGACGTGTGCGGCGAGTGGATTGACATTGCTGCAAGAGACGGCGTGGGGATGTTGGGCGTCCGGACGGTCCAGGGGCTGAGTGTGCCTGGCGTGAGTGATCCTGAAAGGAAGGGGGCACTGGAAAGCGAGGGCGAAGGCGGGCAGTGAGGATCTGCATCGCCGTCGTATTCCTCATCAGTGGGCGGAGATTCAGCTTCACCCTGAGGCAGGGATATTTGAATGCGATCGGGGGGGCTTTGATACTTGTAGCTGCTCGGATCGCGCACGGGTGACTGGTCGCGCGATGGCGTGTACGCAGGCATTACCGGGTCGTGTGCTCCGGGGGCGGCCATGGGAGGGCGCGGGGCCGGTGGATGCCACTTCCCCTTCCAAAGAGTCGGGCCTTCCTCCCAGCCCACCCGAGCATCCTCGAGTGTTGTATACTTCTTGTAGGTGGCCCCCTTGTATCCACTGGTCATGGCGCTCACCAA
This sequence comes from Lenzites betulinus, assembly GCA_022264855.1. Classification (NCBI taxonomy): domain Eukaryota; kingdom Fungi; phylum Basidiomycota; class Agaricomycetes; order Polyporales; family Polyporaceae; genus Lenzites; species Lenzites betulinus. The sequence goes on along the minus strand of JABYQU010000008.1, from coordinate 26,087 downwards.
ACCCCTATCCAGGTTAACCTGTTCATTGTTGAGACGACGTAATACGGCAACTTACCAATTCATAAAGATCCCAACTGCACGGCCTGACCACACGACGTAGTACCGGACCTTTCGTTCTGTCTTGCCAATCGGTACGATGTGTCCATGTTCGTCGAGTCTCGGGGTAGGCCCGATGCACGCTGCAATCGCGTCCCACTCGGCAGCGGTCGGTTTACGAGACATAAAGCCAGAGGAGAGAGTAGAGTGTTGTCGGGCAGGTGGCAGGCTGAGCGCTGAACGTGAACGCTGCGGCTAAGCGCCAAACAATTCGGCGCTTGACAGGCTGAGCGCTGAGCGCTGAGCGCCGAACAATTCGGCGCTTGGCGGTCAGTGTGCACGTGATGCGAGGCGTCACATCAGTGCACAACGTTACTTCGCGCGTTTCATCGCGTCCTTGCGTTTTTGCGCGTCGCCTGGCACCTCGCTCCCCTCTCTGCCCCAAATCACTTCGTCATGGACTTGGAAATCTCGGCTGCTCATTACAACAGTTCTAAAGCCACGCGCACGCGCCGCAACAGGAAACGACAGCTCAAGGGTGGACGGCCCGGCAACCAGGGCAATTTCCATGGCGCGCGGCAGGACTACCTCCTCGAGCATGTGGAGACTTTTGTCAACATCAAGGGCGCGGGAAGAGCGACCCAGAAGAACTTCTGGGAGAAGCTCTATGCGGGATACTGGAGCCAATGGCCGTGGTATGTCCCGCCAGACAAGGAGCCCGACGAGGGTCTGTGGCAGGAGCCCGACACAACCGACCCCGATAACCTCCAGGCCAAGGGCGACGCGATCAAGCTCATCCAAGATGTATGTAATTCTGATTTTCGGCTCGTGTTTGGACGCTAATCTGCTGTGTAGCAAATTCAGAACCACATGCGGCATCTTCGCAATAATTACCTGCGCCCACGCGACAACATCTGGGCACCCCTCCTACAAGAATTACGCGAGCGCGCCCACCCCCCCGCACCGCCGCGCATGCTGGCAGACTGGCAACTGTACATGTCGAAGAAGACAGACGAGATACAGGAGGCGTTCGACGACAGGTGGACGACGGCTGGGCTCGGCCCCGATCACGTCCTGGCATACCGCGCGCAAATCGCGCGCGAGCTGCTCGCGCAAGAGTCTGCCGAGTTCAAGACCTCGCTGGTTGACGAGCTGAAGGCGATGCACGAAGTCGCCCTCGCTGATTTCGATCGCGAGACGATGCCAGCCTGGGCGGCGATGCACACCGAGCAAACGCGGCAGAGGTAAGCATTTCCGTTAGGTATCAAACATGCCGTGCACTCATGCAGGCTACAGCGCTCAAGACAACATTGCAACCATCGTTCAGCCGTTACTTGAACTTATCAGAGAGTACACCGGGTACTACATCACGCTGATCGCCGGCATCCCGATGAGCAGCGGTGATCGTGACTTCAAGCTCAAGATGTATGTACTCCACTCATGGCTAGCTATCACCGGTGACTAACAACTTCTATAGCTTGAATGCCGGCAAAGTTGTGGCTGGCCAGGAGTATGGCTGGCATGAGATCGATGCAGAGCGGTTCAAGACCGACGTCATGGGCTCCTTCACTAGATTCCTGATGCAGACACCCGGTATGTGGCTACGTGTTTCATACAGCGGTGTGATACTCATCAGAATCATAGAATATGCTGCTCGAACAGCCAGTGCGACTATGTCCACGGCGCCACTCCAGCCGTCCTCCTCTATCCTGTCCCCACTCGGCCTCCCGCTCGCCGCGGTGGGAATCGAGCAAGAAAATGAGGTGGCCGCTGGAGGTAAGAGGAAGGGGAAAGGGAAGGAGAGGGCAGGGGCGAAGGGCCCTGCTAAGCGCAAGGCGCATCGGGCGAAACCAACCTCCGAAGATGAGGCAGAATCGTCTGGGCTGGGCTCTGATCGTTCCGGTATGGAGGGTGGTGACGGGGATGAAACTGAGGACGACGACGACGACGACGAGGACGAGGACGGTATGGGCGACGCCCCTCTCAACATGCACGGTATCCCAGAAGAGGTCGATCTGTGCACGGCAGAGGAGCTCGATATGGGGAGTGCGATTGCTGGGGAGATTGCCGGCCTCTCCTCCGATAAGCGCCGCATCCATCTACATCGCTTCGCCCAGCTGTCTGAGTACGACCGTGGGCTGCTCCGAAGCCGTGCTGATGCAGCAGCCCTCCTCAACGTGATCCAACCTACGCCTATCCCCCTCTGGCTGTACTCTGCTCCCGCCAAATGGTCTTCCCAAAGGAAGCAAGGAGGTCGCAAAGCTGTGATGGCGGTCGCTTTACCTGTACGCAAGTCATCTCGTCTGAACCCCGCGCCCTCGACCGGCGCACCTGTGCCCTCGTCGTCCTCAAACTGCGCCCCGACGTCCTTGTCGCCCTCCACCGGTGCACTCCCGCCGTCGTCGTCCTCAAATGGCGCTCCGACGTCCTCGTCGCACTCGAACGGCGTGTCTGCGGCGACGTCGACGTCCCCCCCCACCGGTACACCGGCGCCGTCATCGTCCTCAAACGGCGTGTCGTCGTCTACGTCGCCCCCGACCGGCGCACTCCCGCCCTCGTCGTCCTCAAACGGCGCTCCGACGTCCTCGTCGCCCTCGAACGGCGTGTCCGCGGCGACATTGACGTCGCCCCCGGTCGGTGCACCCGCGCCCTCGTCGTCCTCCAACGGCGCACCGTCGTCCCCGTCGCCCGCGACCGGCGTGCCCGCATCCACGTCGCCCTCGACCGGCGCACTTGCGCCCTCGTCGTCCTCCAACGGCGCGGCGACGTCGACGTCCCCCCCCACCGATGCACCCGCGCCCTCGCCGTCGTCCACGTCGCCCGCGACCGACGCACTTGCGCCCTCGTCGTCCTCCAACGGCGCGGCGACGTCGACGTCCCCCCCACCGGTGCACCCGCGCCCTCGTCGCCCGCGACCGGCGCACTTGCGCCCACGTCGCCGTTGAATGGCGCGCCCGCTTCGATGTCGCCCTCAAATGGCGTGTCCGCGTCCACGTCACCCTCGACACATGCACCCGCGTCTTCATCGCCATCGAACGGCGCGTCCGCGTCCTCCTCGCCCTCGACGCATACCCCCAACCCCTCGTCTTCTCAAGTCGCCGCTGCTGAATCCTGCCCGCCGTCTGCAACGAGCACGTCGCCTACATCGCTGAGGCATGGGCATCTGGCTGACACAAGTGACGTTGGCATAACCTCCATCCCCGACATCATCATGATAGATGACGCTGGATGGCCTGATTGGCTGCGTGCAGCATTTGACTACATGGAGGCCAAACGACTGGGGGACGACTTCAGGCGCGCGTTGGAGTGGTGGTCCGTTGTAGAGCGTGCATACGAGTTTGAAACCTCGGTAAGTAATCACCTTGCTGGTGTTGACGTGTCATTGATTCCTGCCTCAGGCTAAGGGCCTCCCAACGGATCATCGGCCTCCAGAAGTACAGCATTGGCTTAGAGTCAACCGACGTGTGCTTGAGAAGCCGCCAGTCATCAAGAATGAGGAGGCCTACTGTAGCTCTTGGTGGCTGTGGTGGTCCACCATGCAGCCTGAATGGCGTGAGAGGGATGCACGCGGCCGTCCAATTGCTGGAGGGAGTGGCGATTGGGAGGTGCTCAACAACCCCGGTAAGAACGGTTTCCTTATCATACTGCTTACCCTGGTGTGGTGGCGGGACTGTGCCTCTGCCAGCACTTTGGGCGATTGGAGTGCGGCGGTCAACGACGTCAGCTGGGTCATCTCTGCCATGGCCGCTGCAGCAATAGGAGTTCAGCCCAGGTATGTCGGGCGGCTTTGATTTAGAACAATTCACTAATGTCCTGCCCATACAGAAAGCGGTCCTCTGAGCAGCTATCCCCGCGTCCCACAAAACGACCGCGCATTTGAGCCGCCAGCCCCGGCTGCCTGTGTTATGCTATGTGCTCCTCCCACCTTCGTATATCCCATATCTACTGCTTTGTCCCTGGCGTTTCTGTTGCTGACGACTCTGCTCTGCTATATATCTGCTTGCTAGTTCCTGTATCTGTATATTCATCTTGCAGGGTGCTTCACTTGTGGGTACCCCATGCTACTGATGCAAGCAGGCCTGTACAAGGCTGCAGACAAGATTTGAAGGAATGTGCAAGTCTTTCGGTGCGCGTGGACAGCGGGGGACAGCAAGGGCACACGCATGCGCATATGCATGGCCGGGGAATGCACCGGCGGGTGAGGAGGGACGTGGAGGTATGCAGAAGGACGCAGACGCGTGTTGACGAGCAGGGACGCGTGGTGTACAGGCGCGCGGAGATAGGGAGGGCAGGCGCACGCGTGAACGAGGCGGGGCGGGATGCGCGCGTGGACGAGGCGAGGCGGGGTGCGTGCGGCGGGGCGGGATGCGCGCGTGGACGAGGCGAGGCGGGGTGCGTGCGGCGGGGCGGGATGCGCGCGCGGACGCGGCGGGGCGGGGTGCGCGCGCGGACGGGGCGGGGCGGGGTGCGCGCGCGGACGGGGCGAAGGACGCGCACGCACACGGGGCGGGGCGAGGGACGCGCGGGCGCACGGAGCGGGGCGGAGGGACGCGCACGCACACGGAGCGGGGCGAGGGACGCGCGGGCGCACGGAGCGGGGCGGAGGGACGCGCGGGTGCACGGGGCGGGGCGGACGGGCACGCGGGGGCTGCGGGGAGGGGCGCGCGCGTACGGGGCGGCGGGGAGGGGCGCGCGCGGGCGGGGCGGCGGGGAGGGGCGCGCGCGGGCGGGGCGCGCATATGGATTAGGGCGGGTACGCGCGCGCGAGCCGACAGGGCGGAAATGGAGGCGCGCGTGCGTGTGTGTGTGCCTGGAGAGACGGTAAGCGCTGTATGTACCTGCTTACAAATGGAATACATCCCTTTCCGGTAGTTCAGGACGTTACGCGAGACGGGCGTACAGTATTCTGGGCGCTCACAGTGTCGCGCGAGGGGGCCTACCATATTAGGAAGGCTGCCGAGGAGCCGAAGGAGCCCATTGGGGGCCCGCCAGTAGCTGCAAGAGAACGTGATACATCAGGAACATGTACGGTACCTGATGCAATAGGCCGCAGGCCATTTAACGGTACCTGATACATCAGGTCTACCACAGCTTGTGGCAGTGTGTGTGCATTACTCACCCTTGAAGAACGACATTAGACGTATGTTTGAGTTCGAGTGCCTGAGTATGGATATAGACGAGTCTCGAGTGGATGGTATGTCGGAGGCTTTATAACGCCAGCCAGAAAGCGCTTACGATACATAGTTCAGGTTTTTATTGGAATTGTCCACAAGAAACAACACTGTATGCACACTACGGCAAAATGCCCGCGTTTGAGATCGAACAGTTGCTGTCGGCTCACTTCGTGTATGTGGGCGCTATACAACTCGACCAGCAGATACGCGATACAGAACGCCGGCGCGACATCAGCAAAGCAGAGAGATTACACACCGCGCAGCGTGATACTAGCCGGTCGTCCCAGGCCAGAGCGCGGATAATCCTAGCCGATAAGCTCTCATGCTGCCTCTAGCTGCCGAGTGGAATGCGTAACCTCCTGTATTAATTGCCGATGCGTGGAATGCGTAAACACATACGGACAAGGCCGGGTCTTGCTTCTTGACAGATAGACGTAAGTCGTCAATTTTCCACATATAAAAAAGCCTCTCGTTGAGGCCAATAATCATCACCCACATTGACCGCTCTCATCGCTTTCCGTATTCTTTAGCACCATCCGTACCTTCAACTGTCAACTCTCAGTTTTATATCAATCATGGCAACCGACTCCATTCCCCAGACTCCTGAGCGTAACAACTCCAGGACTCCCCCATCGACGACTAGGTACGTTCGCCTGTTTAACCTATCTCGTTCGCCGCCACAGTTGAGGAGATACTTGTGACTAACATAAAATCTTCAGTCCTGTCGCGACTCCATCAGCAACTCGTCAGGGCGTTAGCACTCCGACAGCATCGTCGGGCAATCCGTCCTCACCTATTGCGAGCCCTCACCCTGCTACACAAGGAAGCCCCAGCATGGGATCCAAGTCTGGCTCACAGCGCCCTCGCGACACCGGTAACAAAGCCAAGCGAGCTGCTTCTCCGGAATGGCCCATCAGTCCGTTCGGGCTCCGGTACGAACTCGAGCTTCTTGAGTGAGTTTCTAGCCGATCCAAATCGTATGCTTGAACTAAAACTGCATAGTCGCGTTCAATGCCTTACCACAGTAATCGATCCGAACTCGAACCGGTATGGCATGACAAAGATCCCTACACAAGCTACATGGGGCACGGAAGAAGATGGGATTGACAATACTCTCTGTCGTAATGGGCGTCCGGTGATCGTCCTTCTTATCGGCGAGGTCGAGAACGCATCGTTCTTCAATGAAACCGGCCAACCGCTGAAGTTCGTCCGGATTGCTGTCAAACCGATGTACCATGCCGATGTTGTTGCCGCGCACAAGCTTATTACTCATCTTTCGTCCAACGTCAAGAAAGGTAGCTACCTGTTAACATATATGATTCGATCTGATTATGCTTACCGACCGACATATCAGATGAAGATCTCCAGGTTGGCATTGTTGAAGCCGGACGGCGCCAGACCCGCCGCGAGAAGAACAGCCGTCACACCATTGTACGTCCCGTATCAGTACCTCTTATACTGTATGCTGATTATTACCTTAGGCGTACGACTTTCGGCATGCATATGATGCGTCCGAGCAGTACGGTCCGAAGTCGGTTATGCCGAAGATTCGAGCGAAGGATTTAGGTTATCGCGACCTCGTGGTTGTCGAGTGCAAGGTGCTTCGTTTCCACGTAGAAGCCGATACGGGAAAGGCGACGTATATCGCCAAGAAGTGGGCTAGTTGGAGGGTTCGTCTCGACATTGTGAGTGTGTGTAGGCTTCATGAGGCCGCGGAAGAGCTCGAATCTGGCAGCGATGAGGAAGATGTTGCTGTCCCCGTCATCTAGACTACATGTTGACCTCCACGCCACACCACCACTCTCCATATGCCTTAGACGTCGAATCCTTAACCTACGCAATATGCTCTATGATACATGCTTTTATACACCATGTTCTCACAACCGTGTCCGTGTGAAATCGACTATGTATCTTAATGTTCGGAGAGCCCAATCTTGTTCCACGACCTTCCTGTGCTTCAGCATAGTATAATCATCGGCGCACATGCACATCGTTAACAAGTTGTCATTACGACTCTTTTCGTACCGGAAGTATGAGGCGTGTCATGCAGCTTATTATGAGTTTTGTTACTATATCATGGTAGACGAGCAATAATGGCCACGCATCTTTGCACTACTAGCCTCCGTGTCGCCGGAGATAGTGCCTCCGCGGCCATTTGTTTTATTATGGATATGACAAAATGACGACAAGCAAGTCCCCGTTGTTTGGACTGACGTGCTGAGTATAATGACTATTGTGTATATGGCAAACTACCCTCGGCAGTGGTTCGTGTCGAGCGCGTGCATACTCAGCCTTACAAACAGCGAAGATCATACCTAAATCCTCGACTCGTACATGCGAGTATGATCTCAAGCGGCACATCTCGACGAGAACACTTACCAATCGCTGACATCGCGTAGTTGTTAGCCGGAAGACGCACGTCCCTATGCTTTATATTATCCGGGTACCTCTCGCTCCCGGGTAAATGGAAGGGACGCTCACTGTCCCTTGATAGTGCAGCAAGTAGTATGCATCAGAGATTAGCGTAGTCGACTCAGGAAATTAAAAAATATACTGTACTAACCCGGTATGATCACATGCTTGGACATTATACGCTGGCTGTGAGACATATGCGCAGCACGCATGCGTTGGACGTGTTAGTTCGGGACATATACCGGATTAAAATTTGATCAGGTTGGGACTCGATGCTGACGTCGAGGTTCTACGCGGAAATACCAACAAAAGGACGTACATTGGTATCGCCTATTAAGCGATTGTCAAGCACATCTATTGCATATGCCTCTAAAAATATCCTACCAGACTCAAGCGACGCCCCGAGCGTTATGTGTCAGTGGTCGAACCCCGGAATCTGCAACCACTGTCGGTTAACTGGTGGCTTACAAGGGCGGCTCGCCGAGCGTTTGCATTCGCAGCGCTTCGTTAACGTGTCGGTGGCTGGTTACGCGAACAGCTCGCTTGATACATGCCGACTGTATACTTCACATCGAGCCGTTCAGCTCATACGATGCACAACTTGATATGGTACGCGCCTTCCAACACAATCACCTGCGTACGACGGCTACGTGGCTTGCCGAACTAGCGACCAAGTAATTCTGTATTTTGACACTTCTAGCACATATGCTGCCAGTGCTTGTACAGGCAGGTAGTCGACTTGTCTGCGTAGTGTCGTCAGCCATAAATAGAGTAGATACAAACCGTAACAGCACACCATTTCCCCCGACCCGCATTCGAGCACAGGATATGTCGCAAACGATATTCCCTGACGGCGACGACCTCCCGACAGAAGTCACCTCTGAGCCCATCACCAAGTAGGTCGCATAATGTTGTGAGAGTACGTAAGTACTAAACAGCGCATTGTGCATCCAACAGCGGACTCGCGACGCCACGCGCTTTGGCCAAAACATTAGATACAGCACAGCAAGGCGATTTAATCCCTGCTGCAAGATTGCCGTTCGTAGCATCTCCTGAGACACATCGGTGAGTACGCACTTGTTACACTTCTATATCGGTATTGACTCGCCCGGTAGTCGCTTGCGTCGATTCTTAGACTTTGCACATGCCAATGCTGCCGTATACTCACTTGGTCAAATCCCTACTCGTGTCAAGTGGGGGCCGCTTCCGCTTGATCATGTGTTGCACGACACTGTCGTGGGCCACCCTGTCAGAATCTGGGTAGTCGGCATTGTGATGGACCTGTTGGGAAGGCTTACGAGTACCGGCTACGCGGGTAGCATCAATCCGGAGTCAACCACGATGCTGCGACTCTCCCTGCTTAGAGCTGCCGACGGTGCGGACATGGAGCGGTTGATTCAGATGGGCAGTCGCAAGCCGTGTATGTCTATGTTCAAATTGATCGTTGAAGGCCCGACATGCTGACATTGTGTACAGGGTTTGATAAGGAAGTGTTTGAGTGCGGTATAAGCTACACATCGGCGTGGCATAACCAGGTGAGCCTCTACAGGATGACTGAGCTTGTCAGTGAAGTGTCATTGAAAGTACTCGCTGACATCACCTTGATCCAGGGCATGTTTACGGGAGTATACGATGCGACGCACGCCTTTCGCTCGAAAGAGTTGATGCCAAGGATGGGCCTGTCAAGCATAATACGCGGAGATATTGTTCTGGCGGAATGTTACTGCATCCGATCACCGGAGCTGGTAGGACAAGGTGTCCCCGGCGGCCCATTCACTTGGCGAGTGTGGTTCGAGATTGGGTCTATCTCACTCCTGGCGATGGCTCCTCGGATGCCGATGTCTTACGTGCCTGATACGTTCACTGGCTGCATGTAGGAAAGTGGACATCGAGATTTACCTATTGGCAATACATATCGTTTCTCCACGTTGCTCGCGAGACGTTTTCAGTCACACACGGGCTTGTTGGCCAGTGTACTGACGACATGATGTGTCGAATCGGTGGACAGCGTGTGACTTAGATGTGCAGCGAGAATGCCCGTTCAATAGCCGGACAGAATCTTTGATATGGTAGTCGAGGAGGTAGAGACACGCGTGCAGCGCCAAACCCGGTAGGCGAGGAAATACGCCTAGTATCGCGTGCGGCAACGCGCCCAAACCATACAGCCAAATATGTACAAACATCCGGTGTCTACGCGCAAAGTACACTACCGCCTACGTATGGTACTGCCGCCGTGGCCGCTTTCTCGGCTAGTCCGACTAGCTATGCTTGTCGTTTCCGAACACGATTCTGAGGAACAGTGTGTATGTATAAATGGACGTACTGGCATCTCCTCTCTTTGTCGTGTCCAATAACGCTCCCTTCACCACATTCAGCACGCTCAGCAAAATCTACATTCGTCACCTGCATTTGCGGCACTCGTGCTCCATCCTCTGATACTAGCGTCACTATGATAACTTTAGTAAGTGTTTTATCCATATATTGGTACCAGGACTAACATATACGCGGGAATATTATCAGGAGAAGAAGGTAATTGGTGGATACTACAAGTCAAGCGCTGGACGAATCCGGATTCGTTTGATTCCGATTCCACAAGCTGTGGTAGACCTGATGTATCAGGTACCGTTAAATGGCCTGCGGCCTATTGCATCAGGTACCGTACATGTTCCTGATGTATCACGTTCTCTTGCAGCTACTGGCGGGCCCCCAATGGGCTCCTTCGGCTCCTCGGCAGCCTTCCTAATATGGTAGGCCCCCTCGCGCGACACTGTGAGCGCCCAGAATACTGTACGCCCGTCTCGCGTAACGTCCTGAACTACCGGAAAGGGATGTATTCCATTTGTAAGCAGGTACATACAGCGCTTACCGTCTCTCCAGGCACACACACACGCACGCGCGCCTCCATTTCCGCCCTGTCGGCTCGCGCGCGCGTACCCGCCCTAATCCATATGCGCGCCCCGCCCGCGCGCGCCCCTCCCCGCCGCCCCGCCCGCGCGCGCCCCTCCCCGCCGCCCCGTACGCGCGCGCCCCTCCCCGCAGCCCCCGCGTGCCCGTCCGCCCCGCCCCGTGCACCCGCGCGTCCCTCCGCCCCGCTCCGTGCGCCCGCGCGTCCCTCGCCCCGCTCCGTGTGCGTGCGCGTCCCTCCGCCCCGCTCCGTGCGCCCGCGCGTCCCTCGCCCCGCTCCGTGTGCGTGCGCGTCCCTCCGCCCCGCTCCGTGCGCCCGCGCGTCCCTCGCCCCGCTCCGTGTGCGTGCGCGTCCCTCCGCCCCGCTCCGTGCGCCCGCGCGTCCCTCGCCCCGCCCCGTGTGCGTGCGCGTCCTTCGCCCCGTCCGCGCGCGCACCCCGCCCCGCCCCGTCCGCGCGCGCACCCCGCCCCGCCGCGTCCGCGCGCGCATCCCGCCCCGCCGCACGCACCCCGCCTCGCCTCGTCCACGCGCGCATCCCGCCCCGCCGCACGCACCCCGCCTCGCCTCGTCCACGCGCGCATCCCGCCCCGCCTCGTTCACGCGTGCGCCTGCCCTCCCTATCTCCGCGCGCCTGTACACCACGCGTCCCTGCTCGTCAACACGCGTCTGCGTCCTTCTGCATACCTCCACGTCCCTCCTCACCCGCCGGTGCATTCCCCGGCCATGCATATGCGCATGCGTGTGCCCTTGCTGTCCCCCGCTGTCCACGCGCACCGAAAGACTTGCACATTCCTTCAAATCTTGTCTGCAGCCTTGTACAGGCCTGCTTGCATCAGTAGCATGGGGTACCCACAAGTGAAGCACCCTGCAAGATGAATATACAGATACAGGAACTAGCAAGCAGATATATAGCAGAGCAGAGTCGTCAGCAACAGAAACGCCAGGGACAAAGCAGTAGATATGGGATATACGAAGGTGGGAGGAGCACATAGCATAACACAGGCAGCCGGGGCTGGCGGCTCAAATGCGCGGTCGTTTTGTGGGACGCGGGGATAGCTGCTCAGAGGACCGCTTTCTGTATGGGCAGGACATTAGTGAATTGTTCTAAATCAAAGCCGCCCGACATACCTGGGCTGAACTCCTATTGCTGCAGCGGCCATGGCAGAGATGACCCAGCTGACGTCGTTGACCGCCGCACTCCAATCGCCCAAAGTGCTGGCAGAGGCACAGTCCCGCCACCACACCAGGGTAAGCAGTATGATAAGGAAACCGTTCTTACCGGGGTTGTTGAGCACCTCCCAATCGCCACTCCCTCCAGCAATTGGACGGCCGCGTGCATCCCTCTCACGCCATTCAGGCTGCATGGTGGACCACCACAGCCACCAAGAGCTACAGTAGGCCTCCTCATTCTTGATGACTGGCGGCTTCTCAAGCACACGTCGGTTGACTCTAAGCCAATGCTGTACTTCTGGAGGCCGATGATCCGTTGGGAGGCCCTTAGCCTGAGGCAGGAATCAATGACACGTCAACACCAGCAAGGTGATTACTTACCGAGGTTTCAAACTCGTATGCACGCTCTACAACGGACCACCACTCCAACGCGCGCCTGAAGTCGTCCCCCAGTCGTTTGGCCTCCATGTAGTCAAATGCTGCACGCAGCCAATCAGGCCATCCAGCGTCATCTATCATGATGATGTCGGGGATGGAGGTTATGCCAACGTCACTTGTGTCAGCCAGATGCCCATGCCTCAGCGATGTAGGCGACGTGCTCGTTGCAGACGGCGGGCAGGATTCAGCAGCGGCGACTTGAGAAGACGAGGGGTTGGGGGTATGCGTCGAGGGCGAGGAGGACGCGGACGCGCCGTTCGATGGCGATGAAGACGCGGGTGCATGTGTCGAGGGTGACGTGGACGCGGACACGCCATTTGAGGGCGACATCGAAGCGGGCGCGCCATTCAACGGCGACGTGGGCGCAAGTGCGCCGGTCGCGGGCGACGAGGGCGCGGGTGCACCGGTGGGGGGGGACGTCGACGTCGCCGCGCCGTTGGAGGACGACGAGGGCGCAAGTGCGTCGGTCGCGGGCGACGTGGACGACGGCGAGGGCGCGGGTGCATCGGTGGGGGGGGACGTCGACGTCGCCGCGCCGTTGGAGGACGACGAGGGCGCAAGTGCACCGGTCGAGGGCGACGTGGATGCGGGCACGCCGGTCGCGGGCGACGGGGACGACGGTGCGCCGTTGGAGGACGACGAGGGCGCGGGTGCACCGACCGGGGGCGACGTCAATGTCGCCGCGGACACGCCGTTCGAGGGCGACGAGGACGTCGGAGCGCCGTTTGAGGACGACGAGGGCGGGAGTGCGCCGGTCGGGGGCGACGTAGACGACGACACGCCGTTTGAGGACGATGACGGCGCCGGTGTACCGGTGGGGGGGGACGTCGACGTCGCCGCAGACACGCCGTTCGAGTGCGACGAGGACGTCGGAGCGCCATTTGAGGACGACGACGGCGGGAGTGCACCGGTGGAGGGCGACAAGGACGTCGGGGCGCAGTTTGAGGACGACGAGGGCACAGGTGCGCCGGTCGAGGGCGCGGGGTTCAGACGAGATGACTTGCGTACAGGTAAAGCGACCGCCATCACAGCTTTGCGACCTCCTTGCTTCCTTTGGGAAGACCATTTGGCGGGAGCAGAGTACAGCCAGAGGGGGATAGGCGTAGGTTGGATCACGTTGAGGAGGGCTGCTGCATCAGCACGGCTTCGGAGCAGCCCACGGTCGTACTCAGACAGCTGGGCGAAGCGATGTAGATGGATGCGGCGCTTATCGGAGGAGAGGCCGGCAATCTCCCCAGCAATCGCACTCCCCATATCGAGCTCCTCTGCCGTGCACAGATCGACCTCTTCTGGGATACCGTGCATGTTGAGAGGGGCGTCGCCCATACCGTCCTCGTCCTCGTCGTCGTCGTCGTCGTCCTCAGTTTCATCCCCGTCACCACCCTCCATACCGGAACGATCAGAGCCCAGCCCAGACGATTCTGCCTCATCTTCGGAGGTTGGTTTCGCCCGATGCGCCTTGCGCTTAGCAGGGCCCTTCGCCCCTGCCCTCTCCTTCCCTTTCCCCTTCCTCTTACCTCCAGCGGCCACCTCATTTTCTTGCTCGATTCCCACCGCGGCGAGCGGGAGGCCGAGTGGGGACAGGATAGAGGAGGACGGCTGGAGTGGCGCCGTGGACATAGTCGCACTGGCTGTTCGAGCAGCATATTCTATGATTCTGATGAGTATCACACCGCTGTATGAAACACGTAGCCACATACCGGGTGTCTGCATCAGGAATCTAGTGAAGGAGCCCATGACGTCGGTCTTGAACCGCTCTGCATCGATCTCATGCCAGCCATACTCCTGGCCAGCCACAACTTTGCCGGCATTCAAGCTATAGAAGTTGTTAGTCACCGGTGATAGCTAGCCATGAGTGGAGTACATACATCTTGAGCTTGAAGTCACGATCACCGCTGCTCATCGGGATGCCGGCGATCAGCGTGATGTAGTACCCGGTGTACTCTCTGATAAGTTCAAGTAACGGCTGAACGATGGTTGCAATGTTGTCTTGAGCGCTGTAGCCTGCATGAGTGCACGGCATGTTTGATACCTAACGGAAATGCTTACCTCTGCCGCGTTTGCTCGGTGTGCATCGCCGCCCAGGCTGGCATCGTCTCGCGATCGAAATCAGCGAGGGCGACTTCGTGCATCGCCTTCAGCTCGTCAACCAGCGAGGTCTTGAACTCGGCAGACTCTTGCGCGAGCAGCTCGCGCGCGATTTGCGCGCGGTATGCCAGGACGTGATCGGGGCCGAGCCCAGCCGTCGTCCACCTGTCGTCGAACGCCTCCTGTATCTCGTCTGTCTTCTTCGACATGTACAGTTGCCAGTCTGCCAGCATGCGCGGCGGTGCGGGGGGTGGGCGCGCTCGCGTAATTCTTGTAGGAGGGGTGCCCAGATGTTGTCGCGTGGGCGCAGGTAATTATTGCGAAGATGCCGCATGTGGTTCTGAATTTGCTACACAGCAGATTAGCGTCCAAACACGAGCCGAAAATCAGAATTACATACATCTTGGATGAGCTTGATCGCGTCGCCCTTGGCCTGGAGGTTATCGGGGTCGGTTGTGTCGGGCTCCTGCCACAGACCCTCGTCGGGCTCCTTGTCTGGCGGGACATACCACGGCCATTGGCTCCAGTATCCCGCATAGAGCTTCTCCCAGAAGTTCTTCTGGGTCGCTCTTCCCGCGCCCTTGATGTTGACAAAAGTCTCCACATGCTCGAGGAGGTAGTCCTGCCGCGCGCCATGGAAATTGCCCTGGTTGCCGGGCCGTCCACCCTTGAGCTGTCGTTTCCTGTTGCGGCGCGTGCGCGTGGCTTTAGAACTGTTGTAATGAGCAGCCGAGATTTCCAAGTCCATGACGAAGTGATTTGGGGCAGAGAGGGGAGCGAGGTGCCAGGCGACGCGCAAAAACGCAAGGACCGATGAAACGTGCGAAGTAACGTTGTGCACTGATGTGACGCCTCGCATCACGTGCACACTGACCGCCAAGCGCCGAATTGTTCGGCGCTCAGCGCTCAGCGCTCAGCCTGTCAAGCGCCGAATTGTTTGGCGCTTAGCCGCAGCGTTCACGTTCAGCGCTCAGCCTGCCACCTGCCCGACAACACTCTACTCTCTCCTCTGGCTTTATGTCTCGTAAACCGACCGCTGCCGAGTGGGACGCGATTGCAGCGTGCATCGGGCCTACCCCGAGACTCGACGAACATGGACACATCGTACCGATTGGCAAGACAGAACGAAAGGTCCGGTACTACGTCGTGTGGTCAGGCCGTGCAGTTGGGATCTTTATGAATTGGTAAGTTGCCGTATTACGTCGTCTCAACAATGAACAGGTTAACCTGGATAGGGGTTTGGTGAGCGCCATGACCAGTGGATACAAGGGGGCCACCTACAAGAAGTATACAACACTCGAGGATGCTCGGGTGGGCTGGGAGGAAGGCCCGACTCTTTGGAAGGGGAAGTGGCATCCACCGGCCCCGCGCCCTCCCATGGCCGCCCCCGGAGCACACGACCCGGTAATGCCTGCGTACACGCCATCGCGCGACCAGTCACCCGTGCGCGATCCGAGCAGCTACAAGTATCAAAGCCCCCCCGATCGCATTCAAATATCCCTGCCTCAGGGTGAAGCTGAATCTCCGCCCACTGATGAGGAATACGACGGCGATGCAGATCCTCACTGCCCGCCTTCGCCCTCGCTTTCCAGTGCCCCCTTCCTTTCAGGATCACTCACGCCAGGCACACTCAGCCCCTGGACCGTCCGGACGCCCAACATCCCCACGCCGTCTCTTGCAGCAATGTCAATCCACTCGCCGCACACGTCGAGGAGCCCCCCTGTGCTCGAGCAACCCCCCGGTGAGTTGATCCCTCATAACATTTCCTCTAACATACTGCGTGGCTTATCTCAGCGGTATGAACCGTCGCCAGTCAAACTCAACGCTCGCGACACCGCTCGTCGCACGGGAACACATGGAAAGGCTCTCGGCGCACCGTCCGAGGGCGATGCTCCCTCGCGCGGGGTAGCAGCCTTCTCACACGCGAGCAAGACGGCATTCAAGCCGGACGGGGTGAAAGTGCCGGCCCCCAAGCAGGTATTTGTGGTCGTACGCGGCGACTATCCAGGCCTGTATCTAGATCGGTAAGCAGACAATCTTGATGGCAGCCCCCTGAATCTGATCGCGCTTTACAGGAACACCGCCATGATCATGCTCGGCACCAACCCGGGCATGAAGCTCGTCGTGTTTGACTCTCGAAGCACTGCGGCGTGGTATTTCGTCCAGGAGTACATGGCGGGGCGAGTTGGGAAGCCGGTCATTGTTATCGATGGGAACTGACATATGTCTTCAAGTACCGTATGCTCCGTTAGCGCCTGTGTGATAAATGCATGCATGTCTCAATGTTTGAATATATCGGCGGTGCATTGACGTGTGTAACATAAGCTACATGAGGGAGGTGGGCAGGCCATCCAGCCTGACTTCCACTGCAGCCATTACATACTGGACCTTGAAAACAACAGTAGAAATTTCCCCCCATACTCGTCCTAGCTCCTCACGGCCCAGGGAAGCCATGCTGCCGCTTGTGATGAATGCTTGAATACTGTCCAGTAGCAAATCACCTGCAAGCACCCACTTTTCTGTGCACGCACCCCACTCCTTGAGAGCTTGAACATCCCGCGATTCATCTTGTAGAGCGGCGTCAAACGCCTGCATGAACGCGCGAGGGTCGTTGGGACAACCCCATGAAGCCAGGGATAAATTCAGTCGGGTCAACTCCTGTCGCTGCACCGCGTCCGGCGTGACAGGGAGTATAATCTGGGCACTGAACCACTTCACTAAGAATCTGGAAGTCTGAACGGCTATAGCCTTGAACTCACGGAGAAGGTAGTTCTAGTGCGGCCAGTGGGCTCCCGCCGGAAAAGCTTTGAGCGTATGCCGGGGTCGATGAAGCCGCGCGCATCCTGGGTACAATGATGCGAGTCGTCAGCCGCAGTCAAATGTGAAAGTCTGTATGAGAAGACATACCTCAGCCTTTCTTGGTACCTCTGATTCCGAGCCCGTCTTAGCGACTTGCTGTTCGCGCCGTCGCGGGCTTCTATGGCGACATCCACAACGCCCGCCATGAGGAAGCAAAGCGAAGTATAGGCTTAGCGGGCAATAGAGAGCGTTGACGGCAGTAGAGAAGTTTGCGTGTGCAAGAGTAACGCGGGTGGTGAGGCTCAGTGCGCCAAACGTTAAGGGCGCCTTCAATTGATAGAGACTTCAAGCTGGCTGGCGTCTTGAGCGTCTTAAGACGCTTCGTTAGCGCTGTCCAGAGACGCATGCCTTCACGTCGGAACTCGGCGTGTCCCCCGTTAGGCAGCATAGCGAGACTTATGCGCGTGAATCATATCAAGAAATTCATATGTATTTGACTGTCTGCATCAAGATAATCTACTGCTCTGCGAATTCCGACCACAGGCTCAACAGGCCTACCCCACGCTCCCATCTCGAGCGCCCATTTCGATATGATTTGGCTTCTGCGGGAGTGAGTGCCTTCACCGGCTTAAACCCACATTCCACCCAGCGGAACAGGCCCCCGGCGGTGTATTGGGTGAACGAGTAGCGGCGTTCGTCAGGTGCTATGACCGTATTCGAGTGCCGGATTATGGCGGATGGGATGAGAATTGTCGATCCGGGGGGGAATTCGATGACCATCTGAAGTTCCCAAAGAATGATATGCCCGCCGGCGACGGGATCGTAATCGCCGACTGCTGTGATCGCACACCAGCCATGCGGAAGGTTCTGGATGTCGGCGTGGACGTAGGAGACAGTCCGGGGCCCGAGGTTGAATGTAGCCGCTCCAAAAACGTTGTTGGCAAAGTTGGGCTGCAACTCCGGATATGCGTTGCGCAGGGCGTCGAGCGTATTGTCGTAATACTCATACAACCGCGGGGCGAAAAGTTGCATGGCGCCTGCGTTATACGCGTTCGGTGATCATTGTTGGAGGACCACCGACCGTCACTCACTATTCCCAAAGTTCGCAACTCGGCGCACAGCTGTTTGGCCCAGCAGGGAGTCCACTACCGCCTGGTTCGAGTCCGTCTTTTGAGACAAGTTCCGGGGACACTGCAGGTGGGCGGCTCCTCAACAAAGCGCCAAGAGCGCAGATTGACGCCGTACCTTCTGACCCCCGCCGTATGAGATTCCGGCAGTTACCGCGGGGAATGCGCCCCTGCGATGATCCATCTGCTTTGGCTCCAGAGCGTACGCCTCCCGCGTAGTATCGAAGGCAGCTTGTAGCTCTCGGTTAACGTCGTCCCAATTGGGATCTCTCGGCCTCCCTGCCAGCACAGCAAACACACGGCTGGTCTTGTCGAGGATGGGCCGACATTGTCTGTAAGTTGCGTTACAGCAGTGCACGCGTACACGCGCGTGCAGCATGGGACCCTCGCACCTCCCGTCCCACGGTATGTACTCAAAGTTCCGATCAATGAGCTCCTCCTTGGTGACAGGCCTTCGGTTTTCAGCCTCTTGCGCTTTGCTCTCACGCTCGCGCTTGCCCACAAAGGCCGTCTGGGCAACACGAATACCGTCCATGTCGAGAGCGAACTCCGTATCGATCGGCACGGCATCTGCAGTGCTGGTATGCTCGTTATCAGCTGAGATAGCCCGTGCCACATCGGCGTCGAGCGCGATCGAGGACGCGAGGGTCGCGGCGGCGCTGCGACGCTTCGCAGCGATAGCTTTCACCGGTCGCTTTGAGATGCCGGGGTCCCCAAGAGCGACATTGACGGCGCGGGCGTTGCGGCGGCGTTTCTTTGATCGCTGTGCGCTATGGTACTTCTCTTTTGAGATGTGTGCGCCACCCGCTCGGTCGTCAACTGCGTGCGCGACCTTTGCCGCGTTTGCGTGCGCTTGAGTGGGATCGCGGGGATGCGGCGGAGCCGGCGCGATGGGCATTGGTCCCGGTGAGTGCTCACTTACGCCTGACCGTGCGAACATATCTGACGCGTCCATGTTTGAAGCGGCCGACGCGCCGACGCCTTGTCTGGGCGGTTGGTGATCCTCGAGAGTGAGCGCGGGCGGCCCGCCCCCGTCGAGGTTGCTCGCGTCGGCTTCCTCCTGCCGGATCAGAGCATCCTCAATGCTGCTCTGGAGATCGAAGCTTGAGGGCGCCCTGATTGGGGGGCCGACATCCTCCCAGGGCGAAAACGCCATCCCCGAGCGCGTCTGAGTTGTAACCAAACGACTTTATGTCACAATAGCATGTAAAATAACATATGTGAGTACCGACCTTTCGAAATCCCAAGCCCGATAGCCCGTGGCTTTCTGTGTGGAGTGTACGTCGCATAAGCACATCAAGACGTGCTGAGACTGGAGAGTTGGGCGCAGTACGTCGCGTGCACTCCGGGTTCCAAAGTCGGATCCTCGCTCGGCACGCGACGTACATGCGCCACAACACTTCGTAGGTACTCACCAGTTGGCGTAGCCATGGTTATGCCGCGACGCCGATGCCGATGGGCGTAATTGAACGTGATTGAGAGGCGGAGACGCGTTCGCCGGCAGATTTTGTAGTGGCTAACTCCTGTTGTCACAGCCACGGGACCGTTACGCGCCCGCGCGTCGCCCTGTTTTGACCAAGCGCGTCTGCCTGAACACCTACAACCACACCCCCTACTTGAACATGAAGGCGTCGTCGTCTCGAACCTCAAGAGCGAGGCGTTCTCGCAAGCCGGTACTCGATACATCATTGGCCGCCGACTTTGATATCTCTGCGTCTGAGGCTCAAAACTCGGCACCACCGCCTGGCCCTTCGGTCCTCACGGTCGACAGCCTCTCCCAAGACCAGCGCAGGGTCCATCGCCTCTCCGTTCAGTTGGAACATGGGATATCATCCGGCACGAGCACCCCTCAGGAGGGTTCCGCAAGCCTACCACTGGACCCCGCGAACGCGTTCATGCCGGAGATCGACTGGGAGGCGTTTTTGCTCCAGACGGACGGTGGCAATATCAACGCCGCAGGTGGGTTGAGTGACGACAACGACAGTCGCCGAGCACCGCGGTATCAAAACTCGGTATGTTTACATGAGCGGCTGGCATGATATGCGCTCGTACTCACGCTCTGCAGGACCACCCGATGACAACATGGGTACCTAAGCGGGACCTCTTCCTCGATGAGATCCTCCGCACTGAAGGCCGCAGCCACTTCATCGCCGATCGGTGCCCGACATGCATCAACCCCCTGACGCACGGCTGCTCTAACGCGGCTCTTATTCGCTGCAAGAGCTGCGCGCCTGGACCCCTTCGCTGTATCGCTTGTACAGCAAACGACCACGTCAACCAACCCTTCCACAGGGTGCAGGTACGCCAGTCTGTGTCACGGGCCTCTGGTCGGTTCTGACTTCTACGCAGAGGTGGACGGGGGTGTCGTTCGAGCAGACCACGCTGAAGGACTTAGGCCTCGTCATCCAACTAGGCCATCGACATAGCGGCTTGTCGTGCGCCAACCCCATCCCCGCGCGCGACGACTTCTCGGTTATCGACGTCAACGGCCGACACGTAGTCGCGCTCTCGTTCTGTGGGTGCGACAAGGCCAGCGAGGCAGGCGATAGCGTGCAGCAGCTCTTGCGCTTCAACCTCTATCCGGCGACAGACTGCGAGCCCAACACCGCGTTCACCATCTCGCTTCTAGAACACTACCACATACAAAGTCTCCAGGGCAAGATCTCGATGTACGATTACTACACCACTCTCGAACGGCTGACCGACAACACTGGGACGAAGAAGGTCGTCAACCGCTACAAGGAGTTCATGCGGGTAGTCGCGCAGTGGCGCCACCTCAAGATGCTCAAGAGAGCAGGCCGAGCACACGACACGGAGGGGATCAACGGCACCGGGCCAGGCGAGCTCGCCGTGCGCTGCCCTGCTTGCCCTCATCCGGGGATCAACCTGCCTGAGAACTGGAAAGACATCTCGGACGACTTGAAGTGAGTGCCTGGCTTCCAGTGATATACGCGCTGCTCGTACTAACCGCTTGTGGTGCGGTAGGTACATGTATTGGCTGACGGTTGCCGTCGATGCATGCTTTCGCCTCAAGCGTCGAGACGTCTCGTCAACAGATAGGGATCCATTCCTGGGCAATGGGTGGGGCTACTTCGTGGAGGACACCGGCTATCATGAAGTGCTCAAAGGGTATCGGGACCAGGATGAGGTATGTACGGGTCGGATGAATGTGCTGGACGACGCTAATTTGGCAACATAATCATTTGTAGATTTCATCCTGCACCGGTTTTGCTGCTATCGACCACGCGAACAACAAGTTCGCTAGGGGCTATGCGGCGACGGGAGTCGGCGCCGTCGTGTGCGCACGCCATGAGTTCTGGCTGGCGTTAGGCATAGGCGACCTTCAGAAGGGTGAACGGTGAGTATCAGCCCTGTTTCATCTGGGAGGAGATTGACTAATGTGTATCTAGCTATGTTAACATGGACTATATCTTCGTATCTGCAATGCGCGAATATCTTGTGGTCAATAAGCTGGTCACGTACGACATCGCATGCCAGTGGTCGAAAAACCTACTGGAGCGGATCGCGAGCTTTCCCCCCGGAGTCCAGATCAACATCCCGGAGGGCTCAATCATGTACGCAATCCCCAAGCTCCACTTCCAGAGCCACATTCAAGAAGGCCACTCCCCGTACTCCTTGAACTACCGAGTGGGCTGTGCGCGCAACGATGGGGAGGGAATCGAACGGCGCTGGTGGGATATACAGCCCATCACCAGTAGTACTAAGATGATGGGACCGGGCCAGCGCCAGGGTGTGCTCGAGGACCACCTTGGCTATGGAAACTGGAGAAAGCTGGTCGAGCTTCGTGAGTACTAGCACCCCTGCTATGGATCATCATGCCGACATTAACCCGCATCTGATTCACAGCATGGACCTTGCGCGACCGACTGAGGGACGCCCTTGCATCATATGCCAAGCATGCCGACCATTACGCTAGCCTCACCGCGTCTCTGGCAGACGACAACATCAGGACCTGGAGGATGCAGATAGAACTCTGGGAGGGAGACCCCTCAGCGCCGGGCGTGGAGGACCCATACATTGTCACATCATCCGGTGCGTTGTTGGTCTTACAAGCTGCATCAGCGACATGTGTCTAAGCCCTCCCTTTAGGTCTCACTGAGTCAGAAACCGTTCAACGGCTCACCGAGGAGGAGCAGAAGGCCAGCGCCGTGCGCGGCTACATTGCTCTTCATGACGTCAGCATGCTTGGCTTCATGAAGATGGGCATCGAACTGGAGGAAACCAAGTACGTGGACTCATATATAGCTATATTTGCGTGCTAATAACTCGACCAGGATCTTGCTCAGCAGTGATGCGAAGGCGGCAACCCCCAGCAAGCAACTTGGGATACACGAGCGCCGCAACGCCCTCCGCCGCAAGCTGGTGAAATACCGCGAGTTGCAAGGCGTGTATATGCCTCAAGCAATGGCTCTTATCGCCAACAACCCCGCCTGCCAGAGCGACGTCGAACACGTCGAGGGCGTGTGCCTTGTTCTCCCATCCGAAATCGCTCCGGTCCAGCGCGGTATCGTCTGTCCTCCACGCCTCTGCGAGATGGAGGAGCGTATGCGGGAGGCACAGTGTCGTGACGCCCTTCAAGACATTCGGAACCAGCTCCACATTATCGACCACCTTTTCCGGTACAAGAAGGTCAATGTACGACACCAAGGGGCCAATACCCGCATTCGCACAGACCTTTCCACTCAGGACGTCAAAAAAACTCGTGCTGCTGAGAAGTACCGTCGAGCACGTCGCGCCAAACTCACACTGTCAGGGGCGGGAGTCTGGGAGGAGGAGTTCCGTCAGCTTGAGGACAAAGACATCCGGGCCATCGTAGATGACGACCCCGATGAGGTGGCGTTGCGCAAGAGGAAGCGCGGGGAGAAGGGCGCGGTGGCTGAGGGCCACCGCACGATCTCTTGGATCTGGCAGGCGGCGGACTCCAATAGCCCTGCGGCGGTGATCGACTCGCTGCGAGTCGAATGGCTGAAGTCACGCGCACGTAAGATGCGTTGGGAGGAGGAAGTCCGCCTGCTTCCGGAGGAGATGCGACGTGTTCTGGCGACCCTGCGGTATCAGCAGAGGGTGTGGCTGACGCGTGGTGTTGCACGCGACGCAGACGATTCTGCTCTGCGCGAAGGGCTTGTCGCTTATGCTACACGACAGGCGGCGATGTGTCATGCCATGCACGCCACATTTGTTGCGGTATGCTCTGGCATGGCCGCTCAAGCTAACGGCAGAGAGGGGGAGGTATGGCAAACAGGAGTGGCTGCAGAGAGCACTGCAGGAATGGACAATAGGGACTTTGAATCGATGTATGAGCTAGACGGAGAGGACCTCCAGGAACGATGTAATCGCTAGGATGAGGGTGCGCTCGTGCGCGTGGACGAGGACCGACGCATGTGCGGGCAGACGAGGAGGGACGCGGAGGTATGCGGAGGGACGCGGGTGCGCGTTGACGAGGAGGGATGCGCGGTGTACGGGCGCAGGGAAGACAGGGAAGGGTGCGCGCACGCGTGAACGAGGCGGGGGGAGGAACGCGCGCGGAAGAGGTGGGGCGCAGGGTGCACGCGCGGACGAGGCGGCGCGGGGTGCACACGCAGACGAGGCGGGGCGCGGGGTGCGCGCGTGGACGGGGCGGGGCGCGGGGTGCGCGCGTGGACGGGGCCGAGTGCGGGGTGCGCGCGCGGACGGGGCGAGGGACGCGCACGCACACGGAGCGGGGCGAGGGACGCGCGGGCGCACGGAGCGGGGCGGAGGGACGCGCGGGTGCACGGGGCGGGGCGGACGGGCACGCGGGGGCTGCGGGGAGGGGCGCGCGCGTACGGGGCGGCGGGGAGGGGCGCGCGCGGGCGGGGCGGCGGGGAGGGGCGCGCGCGGGCGGGGCGCGCATATGGATTAGGGCGGGTACGCGCGCGCGAGCCGACAGGGCGGAAATGGAGGCGCGCGTGCGTGTGTGTGTGCCTGGAGAGACGGTAAGCGCTGTATGTACCTGCTTACAAATGGAATACATCCCTTTCCGGTAGTTCAGGACGTTACGCGAGACGGGCGTACAGTATTCTGGGCGCTCACAGTGTCGCGCGAGGGGGCCTACCATATTAGGAAGGCTGCCGAGGAGCCGAAGGAGCCCATTGGGGGCCCGCCAGTAGCTGCAAGAGAACGTGATACATCAGGAACATGTACGGTACCTGATGCAATAGGCCGCAGGCCATTTAACGGTACCTGATACATCATAACTACAACAGCAGCTGCCGATTCAGCACTTCAACATCGATCAAGGATTTCACCAGCCTCTGTTGGACGGCGTGTTACACGGCTCGCAGCACGTATTACGACAAGGTTTCAGGCTATCCAATTCCGACTCAACTTTCGTCGCCTATATTGCTACCACCACAGTCCTGAATAGGGCTCGTCGTCTATCCAGACGACACGGTATCCCTCTCGAGTGGGAGGGCGACATGGTCATCCTCCGGCGCGGTGCCGTCGAGAGCACTTTCGTCAACTTTCGTAAGGGCGATCGGGCTCTTGCTGAGAGTATCGTGAGCAAGTGAGTGGAACACAAGCGTGTCGTTTCTTGACTAATTTTTATTCGATCAGTGCGCTTGATTTAATCGCTAAGGATGCCATTGGTACAGACGGAACTGCGCCCGCCGCCAGTTCGCGCGAAGGTGTTCTCGCTGATGTCACAAACGGGGCGCCGTTGGTTAACAACACGGATGAAGCGGTGTCACCCGCGTCCACTAGCCGTGGAGCAGGTGGTCAGTGATAGGTATTACCTCATGTGATGGCTGTATTCTGGCAGGGTTCCGTAGTACATCCTTTCGCGCCCAATGAGCTGTCCATGCATTGCCGCTTTGATTTCCCACCAACGTACGCTACGCGTTATAGCCGTTGCTAACCGCATACTGCGCTATAGTCCTCGGCCACGAGCTATACCCTGCGGTTACCGGCAATTACGCGTACGTGCGCGTACGTCCCCGTACATATGTCATCCCAATCGGGGGTTCTACCCGAATCAGTTCAGTTCGGGTAAGCACGTTACGTCGCTCAATTCACCTGCGTCGTCAGACTTCACGCAAACATATAAGCTAGCATGTACGCTCAGTTCGTACAGTCCCATTCCTCGTACCTCAGGAATATCTCGATGCCGCCGCCGCCTCCGCCGCCTTCTGACCCGCAGGGGAGGATCATTCTCGAGCTGCCCATTTACGTTCAGCGTACTCATGATCCCACAAGTATAGTTCATGTAAGTCATCTCCGCCCATATATCACGGCTTTGATGATTGGCATTCAACTTTGGATACAGCGTCACTTGCTTATCAACACTCGACTTCGGCTCCACGAAGAGTCTGGTGTACGGGCCGAGTTTTCGTGGCAGCAGATCGAGTCCGGATTTCAAACCGCTCCTATGCCCCTGGCACACCCCAGCAGCTTCTCTGTTGACGTCCCCCGCGCTCAGGACACCGAACTCTTCGTCCCCAGCGACCCCTTCGCACGACCCATCTTTATCTTCTCGAGTCATACTACTGCGTCTGGAACTCCGGTACGTCTTAACCCCGGTTCACATATGGAGACTGTGATGTGTACTAACACGCCGTGTACAGTTTCATATCAGCATTGCGATCATCCTCTTCGAATGGCAGGGGGAAGTG
Organism: Lenzites betulinus; assembly: GCA_022264855.1. Classification (NCBI taxonomy): domain Eukaryota; kingdom Fungi; phylum Basidiomycota; class Agaricomycetes; order Polyporales; family Polyporaceae; genus Lenzites; species Lenzites betulinus. The sequence continues at coordinate 286 of JABYQU010000008.1, read as the reverse complement.
ATTCTGGACTCAGAGTTGAGACAGCTCAATTATCGTGCTCGGCGCAACACCGACGTACTACGCCTCATGTTCCCCAACTCGGAGAACGGGGTAATTGTGAATGGAAATGCCTCCGGTGACGGCTCCGTGGGCAGAGGCAGTCCACCTTCTCGGGAGACTATGTAGACATGTATGCAATCGTTTATGGTCACGTATGCCAATGTTACACGAAGTGCACGCGCAATGGCTGCATGTCTTCTTACGATTTTTTGTGTGTACTTCCACGACCGACTGGTATCCAGGTGGA